>JAYGXS010000005.1:4307440-4364442 GCA_036362985.1 Ligula intestinalis
GCGCATTTGCCCTGCGCGCCTAATGCCACCTGCGGTCCAGTGCTAAGTCCTACCCCCCCCCCTATCCGTTCTCGCTCAATGGTCTGAGCCATCTACTGACACACACGGCTTAATCTCGCCAAGGAACCAATCAACATCAGTCTACCGAGACAAAGCGAGTATTCGGTGGCCACCCGCGATGACTGCGGTTAGAGGACACATGGAATTGCGCCTCGCGCGTTGCGGTCGCGGCGACGCCGGCCTCACGGTCGGACGCCTTGCAAGACCAATCGGCAACTTTCCCCTAACTCTGTAACCAATATAATGATCCGTCTACTCCCGCCTTCCACCGTCTTCTCTCTCATCTCCTAAGGAACCAAGGTACCACGGCGGATTGACACTCAAAGCAAAGCAAACTTGCGACTGAGTATAGCTGGTCTTCGACGATTAATAATGCACAAATGGTAACCACGATTTCTGCTGTCCTTGCTCGTAATGCATCTGCCTCTGAGGACCCAACGTAAAGACCGTGTCCCAGAGAATGATGATCGCATGCCTATTAAGATGCCTTTTGTGCATATTTTTCAGTATAAAGCAAGGAAAACTGTGGTTTTTATTTTGAGCAAAATAGGCAAATACATTATGGTTAGTAATCTATAGGCGCGAATATTTTTTGTCCAAGGTACAAAAATGTATTTGCAGGTCAAATGGAGGGTAAAGTACAAACTTCTTTTTAAATTTTTGGAGGAACATTGGGGCTTTTAAAATAATCACTGGAATTCTTGTAGGAAATCGAGTATGTCTGGGTAGATAATCTTGGCAGCATCCAGACCCCACACAAATTCTATGTGATTGTAGTAGGGGAGATACATGTTTCGAATATAGTTCCGTCTGGGTAGTTCGTCGAGAAGGTGACAGACGTCTATAGGCGTTGACAACCAATCGTCACCGCCCCAATACAGCTTTAACGGAATATCAAGGTTACTCAAACCGTAGACTGGAGGCACTGCTTGTTTATACTGCAGCATATTTCCTTCCTTTCCAAAGTCGAAGGCTTGAAATTTTCCATGTGACATACTCTGTAAGCGCCATAAACATGAATTAACATTCAAAGATATGATGAAGATCGCATTGCATAGGTGGCAACAGAAGCTTAGGTAGCCTCACTCATTAATCCCTACAACCTGCATGTTTTCCTACGAAAACGGTGTTGATCGGGTTTTATGGGCGGGAAATTAGGACACGCAGTGGAATATACTGGAATAAATGCTAAACGCACTTTTATTTTACTGTATTTAGAAGTGTTGTTGATTTATACCTGAAGATTTTCCTAATCTGTGTTATCGTTTACCTTTTTGTCGAAAAACCTGATCATCAAACTGCAGGTTTCTTGAATTTCCCGAAAAATGTAAATGGTCGTTAGGAGGTCGTCTACTTCAACTTACCTGAGGTCTAACTTACCGTTCTGGAGTTAAACTAGCATAGTTTGCGGCGCAAAGCGCCCCGCACACCTTCAATTTACATTCGGAACAACCTGCTCCCAGTGGCCGCGGGAAGCAACTTCGACTACATTTTTTCACTCTACACTTACTTCTAAAAATTTGCTTCTCTGTCTATCCTATTTCCCTACCCACAAAACTCTATAACCACTGTTTTTGCCGGACAAGATGCTGGGACTATGGGTATAGGAGTGGGGCTTCATAAGCTACTTTTGCCGCATATGTTATGCTTATGGATGATGAAGAAGGCATATCCAGCACCAGATCAATTGATTTATTGTTCTGAGCTTTCGAACTCGTACAGGAGTCCATCTTCAGAGATGAGAAAGCAACCAAAAAGAAGTTAATTATAGTGGCCATAGGCCAATCAACTGTCAGAAAATATCGGGTTGTCAGGAGGTTAGAAACAGCAAACGAAAAAGGATGGGGGGAGGGGGGACAGCTAGTTGTCACTGGAGCCGTGGGGGAGCATTTAACTGGTGTACGCTAATCAGCTGTCAGTGGTGTACGCTAATTAGCTGCCAGTGGAGCCGGGGGTCATGAAAAGCAATTGGTGTGCCACCTTGTCACCTGGATCGCGAACCTTCTCATTCATTCAGGTTATGCTTACTTTATTTCAGCAGATTGCTTATGCGTGTACGCTTCTTGAATTAGTGGGTAGAATATCCTATCTAATCAAGCTAGAATCTTTCTTTAAGATGTCACTGCAAACAATTCTTTCGTCGCGTGCGCCGAGGATACAGCGATGACTTGCACCGCACCTACCTCGTTTCACTCCTTCTCTACTACCCACGTTCAGATGACGAAGTGGGTAAGGAGAAAGGGCACGCTAAAGGCACAATGACGACTTGCGCAGAATCTACCTCGTTTCAGGCTTCCAACACTCATCCCATTCAGATGTCGAGGTGGTGTAAATTGGCCTGGAGATGGGCAAGGTCAAAGTGACTTAAGGGGGAAAACTCACGTGACTCGTTTTTCTTCCACTCCGAAAGCCATGGCTGCGTGGTTGTGACAGTTGAAAAGCCCTCTCGATCGTGTGTTGTGAGGAAAATGTTTGTGACAGCCTTATTCATTCCCACCTTTTAGTACAAATGGTTAGTCCGTTTCGAGCTAATCGGAGATTAATGAAGCATCGGTGCGGCGGTTGGAATGATCAGAAGGTTGCAGATGACGCGCGGCGTGTCCCACCAACCGTTACCGTCGCTGGTAAACATTATCATAGGATTCTCGTAAGAGTGCTGATTTATGTTTCGGTTATAGTTACAGCTATGACTGAATATGAGCATGTTATATATAAGCATACGAAGAAAGTGAACGGATACGCCCAAGCATGGGTGGTGAATGATCAGAAGGTCACAACCACACGCCGGTCATGGAGTAATTAGCGCACAGACGGACAATTATCCTCGACAGGAGGAACTGTTGATTAGCACAGGTATGCAGAAGCGTAGTGACTGTATCTTATAAATACAGCAACTCCCTGTGTTTGAACTACCCGTTTCTCCTAATTACTCTGACGATGGCTGCGCGACGGAATCCGAAACGTCAGGTTATGCCCAAGTTCTCGCATCTGCCTCTTCCCAACGCAGAATGTTTTTGCTATGTATACCCATCCGTAGTGTCGGGACATCATGACGCGAGGCGCACGTCAAGCGCTGCTCAAAGTCACGGACACTTGGTCACCCCATTATTTGTTCTGGCTGACCAGCCTTCGATCCTGGCCAGCGGCTCACCCCTGTCCTTATTCTGATTGGCCAACATTTGGCCTTTTACATTTACCCCACGCCATACACACAGCGATGTCAACATGACTCGGCACTTGAACTGTGCATTCGTCCTCAGAACACGTTCTGCCTCAGACAGTCCTCTGTTTTGCCTACATGACATTCTGCCTACAAGTAGCCTTCTGTTTCATCTACATTACATTTGTCCTGCCTACAAACTGCCTTCCGTCCTTAATACATAACATTGATGACGCAGTGTAACGAATATGGTTTCATTATTATCTACACCATCACCTTTCTAGCCGAAGAGCGCTCCGAATCCTTCAAATAATTCCTTGTTACAATGGAGGATAACATTTGAGGATTACATTGAACTTCTTCCGATTTTGTTGCCTGCTGTTACGTTCGACGTTACATCTAATTTGAAACTCCTTCGGACTCATCTCGGAGAGGTGGGACAGCGTTGCTTCGACGCCCTTAAGTTGCAAGAGTCGGTTGATCTCCAAACAGTATTCACAAAGCCCGAAACAATGTGGGTGGAAAAGACAACATCTTCCTGAGTCGCTATCGGTTTTGTCCGATGCATCAGGAATCCAGCAAATGCATTGGTGATTTTATTACAAGCCTTACTCTCGCCGTACAGAATTGCCGATACACCGAGATTGCGGCAACCAAGTTCGAGCAGACGGTGCTGGTGCAGCACTTGCATGTGGGTTTGAGGGATGAAAAGGCTGGGGAAAAGGTTTAATCCGTGAAAGTTCAACGTGCATCAGGATTACAAAGTAAAACCTTTGTCTTCATTTTTAGTAAAGACACGCCAACGGCAGTGCTCTGTATATGCGAAGATCTGTTTTCCGTACCTGCTCTTGCCAAAATACGAAACGGTATATGCAGGTCAGATGAGGGCGGAAGTGCAAGCAATTTTATTTTCAGATTAAGAGTTGTACTTTTACGAGCACTATATTGGCGAACGCACTAAAAAACCTGCTACCTCAACAGCAGAAAAGAAATACGTGTGCATAAGACCACCTTTCTTAGGTGATGCAACAAGCGAGCCGATGTCTGCAGACAGCGATCACATGCGCTTCTTACGCAGCGAACCAAAGTGCACTCTTCACGAACTCTCCTCTCCAATGGTTGGAAAGTAAAGACAAACTCATATTGACGGCCACATTGATGTGTATTTACTCTTTACTATGCTCCTGTGGAGCACGGTACATTGGCCGAACAACGGGGCGCCTGGAAAATAGCGAAAATGAACACAAACTGGCCTGGCTGAGTAACGGTTAAACAAGTTCGATCTCGAGCTATATTTCCGCACTACTTGTCGATACGAATCACCGACTCGATCCTAATGAAGCCATACAGGTTGTCGATCAGACACCAGCCAACTTCTGCAAGGGCCTGCGCTAACAGGTGCTAGCAACAGCCGAGGCAATAGGTATTCGGCTAAAGAGTCCAGTGCTGCGCTGTCAGAAGACGCTAATACAGGCACTCTCTCTTCCGTGGCCAACGCCGACGCCAGGCGGCAATCGCATGTTGCCCCATACCCCCGGTGACAGGTATCCACTCCGTGAAACTGATAGTGATCTTCATTTCGTATACCTGAGCCATGACCACTACTCACCGCGTAACCTATTTCCCCCCTGCCCAGCCTAATAACCTCTACTTGTTGCTCTCACCATGCGGGCGGTGTGAAAACGATGCGTTTTACTTAGAAGTATCTGCAAATTCAACCCAACTCTCATATTTTCGTTTTTAACGCAATTATACAGGCCCAATAGTAAATTGCCAAAAACATGTGTTTGTCAAATAAACTTTTTTCAAGTTAAACTTGGGAATATTTGTAGAATCACTGGAGCCCTCGAAAGAACTCGAGTATATCTGAATAGATCACCTTGACGGCGTTCATGTCCCACAGAAATTCTGCATGGTTTTAGAAGGGCAGACAGGTGGCCCGAATACAGCTCCGTTTAGGCAGTTCGCCAATGCGGTGACATGTGTCTATAGGTGTTGACAACCAGTCATCACTGCCCCACTACAACTTCATCGGAATTTCTATGTGATCCAGGTCGAAGACTTGAGAAGTTGTTTGTTTATAGTGTTGCGCGTCAGCTTCCTTTCTAGAGTCGAAGGCTTCAAATTCGCCACGTAACAAAACGGGAGCACAATCTTGCCGACAGGAGCGTTGAACATACTGTCGATAAAGATAGGTTATATGAGTCCCTGAGTTTAAAAATGCATGGCCTACCCTGGTATGGGTTTCTATTTAATGACCTTGGGAAGGAACCCTCTGTGTGTGCTTCATGTAAGGGCATAGAGAATGTGGTTTTATTGTAGTTTATGATATTCGGACTCCATTTAGTTATTGAGTCGCTATTTGTCTATTTTTTCATTATCACTTTCAACTTCGTTAATGGGAATTAACTCTTTTCGCTTTCTTGCAATTTTTCATCGCGTATTGGCTTTAAAGACCCACCATTAAAGCCTGTGTTACCACTGTTCCCGTATGGTCAGTGGTGACTAAAGGGACATACAAAACGCACTGTTGTCAACTGTGTCTCTGATAGTTCCAATAGCGTCAGCTGTGGATATGTGTATGTATAAATAGTTTTCGACCAGCTACTGTTTGGCACTGACCACGCTGGCTATTCAAATTGAAGTATCGCCAAAAGTATAATTGTGGTCCGATAGAACTGTGTCAGCACGATAACCATTGGGTCTTTTTTTTTAATTTTTGGATTATTCAGTATTGAAAGTGTGTCCTAACTGAATTAAAAAACACCCTGTCGAGTATGGGCAAGAAAAAGCCAGCAATGGCCCACGTCTGGTGGAAGTCAGCGAGGATTAGTCAATGTAGGAGTCTCTTTTGTCTTCGCCTGCAACACTTCATGCCTAAGACTCTTTTCTGAGATCGAGGGGTATGAGTCTCAGCCCTGGCTTTAATCAACGTGACCTCTGACAAATGCTAGTGCCAGTACTGCTAACGCGTAACTGCATTGCTAGTTAGTAGCGGTAGAAATAGGATTAGCCGTATGCGTCTCGGCCTCCTTGAGCCTACCTTGACACATACTGAAGATGAGAGCGAACATAGCGCCATAGTACCCGCGCAAGGTCTACTCTCACTTAAGACTAAGTTAGGTGGTGTTTCTGGCCTTCATCGGAAAAGGCGGCCAACGCTGGGCCCCGTATGATCTTCTTAACCCCGAGCAAAGGTGAGTAGTGCGGTAAGCGCTAAATACTTCCGCTATCATCAAAATCAATCTCCTGAGGCCGTCACCATCTGTGCCAACCTGTTGGTGCACTTGGTTGACTTAATCGAAATCGATGGTCAAACACGCATATGCCTAAAAGCACTAAGCGTTACTGCTGCTGTCATGGCCCGGAAAATGGAATCCAAGGCAAAGAGGGGCGAGTGAGTTCTCTTAGGAGTCAGGGACGTTCGTCAACCAGAGTCAATATCTCCTGACCTATACCGGCAAGACAACCAGCTCGTGGCTCGATGGTTAGAGCGTTAGACTTTGATCAAAAAGGTCGCAATTTCGAGCCTTGAGTGGTGCACCACTTGTGGCTGGGTATGACTGGCTGATGACGGCTAATAAGACAGAAATGGTCATTCAAGTCGCCCTTATCTTTGCTGGCAATACTATCCGCATAGAGGAAAGGATTAAAGCAATGACTTGCCTGACAGTAGTGCACCATGTTGCGTACAGAGGTGCCAGCGGGAGCGTGCGCAAAGTAGACTGGAAATCGAGTCTAAGAAAAAAAAGATGATAAAACGTCCGTTAAGAAAACGCAGGTGAAATGGAGAGATAGAGAGGAAAAGACAAGGTGAGACAGAAGGAGACCAGGGTCTGTAGAGTCTATCTGCTACTGCTCTCTGACTATGGCTCTGGTGACGAATCCGCGACAGATCTCGAAACGTCAGGCGAATGCAAGTACTGTCCCAGCGATCGAGTCGTCCTCTTCTCAACTGTAGAATCTGTAGTGACCAAACTCCACGTGCGACGCTTAACGCCTCACCTCTCATGACTAATTACACGTACGCCCCAATGTCTGCCCCCGCCAATCCGGTCTGGCCAATTATCTCCCTGAGATGGACTTTCACATGACCTCGCTCGAGGCGCTGTGATGGCTTCCGCGCTATCACACTTCAGACGTCGGCCCTCGCCGATGCGAACGCGCGCTCATCCAGCTGCTAACTTTCTCCAACTTATTCTTCACTAGTTCTCTACAGAATGAACTATTCCTTCCCCCTGGCATCTCACTTTTTCTCTTTTCATAAGGAACCTGAAGATCGAAGGGCCTTCCATATTAACTTATGTCACTGCGATAGGTATGCCGGAAACTTACGCAGCGAATAACATTTGGGTCTTAAAGGATTCCGACGGGCGCTGAGAATAGAAGGACATTTTAGCGGAACCTTGCAAATATGCAAGCTTTTGCATGCCTGATGCAAGTTGCGACTGTATAGGTCTTCATCGGGTCTTCTGGACTTACCTGTGGTGCCTCTTGTTGTACCGGGAAAGTAGCTGAAGTCAGTGGGAAACTAAGATGGTCGTCATGACAGCGGAATGCGCAGCGGCGGTTGCTCTACCATCGACTCTTATCTCGACAGCCGCCAGTCAAACATGTCTGGGCCCACGGACGCTGACAACTCCCCCACATTGCCTACGCAAAGCTGTCAGAAATCATAACTTTAAAATGACGTCTCCATTTCATGAAGGCTTGCACATAGCATCGGTAGTCCTCTGCCTTATACTAAAAGACCCATTTTTTACTCCCTTCGCGTCCGACCCAACGCCTAAAACGTAAAGCCCTGTCTTCCTTTCGCGCCATCGCAACTTCTAAACGTCAGACATTCGCACGCTGTCTCCATGGACACCGAACGTGCTTCGGCTATCAATTAAATCCTTCTTAATCTTCATTTATTCTGCACAGACTAATACTATCTCTACTCTGGCACGAAAATTAGTCAAAGGAGCAACTGAATGCTATGCCAAACGCTCAGGCCGTTTGTAATTCAGTGCTGCAGACCAGATCGACGAAGCTGCATAATTAAAAAAACAGGATTTGAAATTGAAGTTAAAATTGCTGAAGCCAGACAAAAACAATAAACAGTTAAATTTTAAAACCCGTAGGGTTGGCTTCCTCTACTATGCGTAATCAGACAGAGCCAAGACCGTGAGTGCCAGCGAACGGATTGATAGCACGGGTTCTCATCACCATGTGTACTTTAAGTCTATCACGTCTATCGTGTTTTTTTCAGACATTAGAGAACCATGCGGAAAAAATGCACATGGGAGGGCATTAAAACCGTGACGAGCAGGAAGTAGAGGTTTTTGAGCACTAAGTTTATCAAACGAACTTGAATGACAGAGGTCAAATTAGATTAAGGATTAACTGCAATAACAAAATAATAGTTCAGTTCCTCGAACGCCACACGAAGGAAAATTATTGCATTTAACGAAGGCGGAAAATGTTTTAAATTTGCATATGACAGTTACTCAAGGATTGAGATGAGTTGTGACGTCAAGGATAATTGGCAAAAATCAGATTGATGAAATGATTTTAAAGAAAACATCAACATCAAAGACCCTATACTAAGGCAATCACCTGCAGATCTTCCAGGTCCACACAGTACAGAGGACGAGGGCTATTATGTCCAGTATTTTAAATTTTTGTCACCACTGTGCTGATCATTGAACGTTCTAGGGTTTACTAATTCCACAGCACTGTTGAGCCGACTTGCACAGATAGAAAGTCAGGGGAGACCAGATAGTTGCTTTACTGGCTGACATTAATATAACTGATTGGGTAGGGTTCGTTGCTTAAAAGCACCACCTTAATTCTCAAGTGAAACAGAATTCTTGTAGATAAAGCTCAAGTCACCAAGTTTTACCCCTTAATCTGAACTACAAGTTTGCAAGGAATATTCTCTCTTTCTGCCATTTTTCTGCCGAGAACGGGCAGGTGTGGCCTTAACTGTGGTCAAAAAAAGCTGCAAAGCAGCAGAGGAAGCAAACTCACCTTATTAATGTTATCGAAGTCATAACCGACATAAGAATAGAGAATGCTGCTACATAGGAATGGAATGGATTTCTCATGGCAAAGAAAGGTACTGAAAAAGCGTACAAGTGAGAATAGCATTAGGATTCCCCGACTACCGAGCCAGATATTAACAAAATCAATGTCTTTGCAAACGCTCGAAAGCAAACGAAGAGGACTTTTCACATTTCCAAGGTAAGCTACTGGTGCCAAAGCAACCATCGCCGAAATTTTCGATCGAAGGATTGGGTCCGAGTTGAGGTTGGCAAACGCAATTTGGGTGCCCTAACCAAATAAAGGGTAATGAAGCCTTTATGTATATTACGGCCCACCAACCTGGGAGTGCGCAATATAAAATAACTTATTTTTGCCGGTTTGTTTGAGCACAAAATCAATTGTTGCGGGGAAGTCATTCCGCGCCATATCGTCCCATGAAAACTGCCAGAATCGTTGGCTTGCCCAATCAAGGGTTTTGTGGTATTGTGAATAGGTGCTTCCTCGGCTGTTCCCCAGCCATACGTCATATCCCATGTCAGACAGGATAAAACCAAGGCTTTGATTGGGAAGATTACTTATCCACGTATGAGAGGAATCTAAGAGACCATGTTGCAGTAGAACAACGTTTCGTTTTCCCATTAGAAATGGCTTTTTTGGCTTGATCCTATGGACAGTAAGTATGTAATCGTCAGGAGTGACGATCGTATAAATTTTCGCAGAATAGCCCCGGCTTTTAATTATTTCATTCTGAAAAGAGATAAAAAGTAAAATAGTGAAGAGATGAATTAATAATTAATATTCTTAAGTGCAGTATATATAGTAGATTACATATTTGATGAAAGGTTGGAGGTTGTGGGACTTAACGCACATTTAAGGGTAATTATTTTGTTCATTGGGTTGACGTGAGGCGCAAAATGATGTTTAATAGAATTTGCTTCCGTTCAGATCAGTAAACTGGGAGAAAATAGAGGCAAAAATGGGTGAAATTCAGCGTTTGTTGATAACCGAGAATCTTTTTTATGCTATTAGACGTTGTGGAAAAGAACTTGTTAGTGCATGTTGCACTATGAAAGAACACTCATGAAGAGCAGGAACTTTTTAGTTAGATCGGTTCGCAAAACGGAACATTTGTTTTGCGTCCTTGAAATTGAGGTAAGTGTTATTATGAGATAATACACTATTTTTGGAAAAAGAAGGGCAAAGTAAGTTTAGTAAATTATATTTTGCAAATCTGCAAAGTTTTTCGTCATAAAATTAAGTAATAAATGTTTAAAGCTGTTTCTTGCTATAACCTTATTAAAAATATATATTGTACATTTAAAGGGTTGCAGGCAATGAATGCGAATGAGGACTTTATTAGTATATAGTAATTAAATCGACCGTAAAGTCAATAAAAAGTTGAAGACAGTTAAGATTACACACATTTGAGTGAGTTTTCTTGGATTATTTCGATAGAGTTTTCTCAAAAATCACTGTTGATTTTATTGCCACTCTTATTTTATTTGTAATTGTAGAACTGAGCCTAGAAGTAACCAATAATAATTAAAACTGTTTCGATTTATTTAGAAGGATAAGTGCTTTGATTTAAAACGTAAGAGTTTTTCCATTATTTTTAGGGGAATCAATAAACTGGCCAAAATGTCCCATTCTGATCTTGACTTTATCAACAAAAAATTAAAAAACGCAGACATCAGATGCCAAAATATGTAAGTAAAGCTTTTATTTTCAAGCGTTTACTTTTTGTAGAATTTTTCTAAATCAATCTTGAGCAAATTCATTCGCGACTTTTGTAGTGGACGTTCATTTTTCTTGGTAATGAGTTCACATGATTGGGTGGTTCTAAAACTATGACAGACGCAGACAGCTGCTAGAGAAAATGTTTAAAAACTGGCTATTCATGTAAAAGCTTTCAAGATAGATCTTATTTTGAAGGTCTTGGTAAGCACATAGAATAAACTCATTATTTTTGGTCAATTGACTAACGCCAGTGAAAATCGTAAAGTCTTTATTAGAATTTCATGGAAGATCTGAACTTCTTCGTTATAGAAGTATCAAAATAATTACAAAAAATAGGGCAAAAGGCAATAACTCTTAGTGTACAAAAAAGGTACGTTTACAATTGTTTCCCACAATTCTATTTAAATTTATTAGTCACTGACTGGCATGTCCGCACGTGTGCTTAAAAATTATATTACTCCTGTGATCTCCAAATGGGGCATATCAAGCGAAAACGTGGCTGCCTTAGTCCAAAATGAGCCAAGCGATGCATAAACGAAAGAAACAACTAGCGGTTCTCGTGAAAACGTGTTAGATTACATACTCGAAATTAAGGCTCTTGGCTAACAGTCATACATTATATTGCACGCAATATGGAAGCATATATATTCGAAAACTTGACAAAGCGATTACTTTCCAACGTAATTTTACTTGTGCTGCTTTATTTTCTCGGTGTTTTGCATAAACAGGCTTTTTCTACAAGTAAAATTGAAGTTTACGTAGCACACCCGATTTCTACTTTTTAAGAATTTTCCACTTTGTTAAAAAAGTTGGTGCTTCTATAAAACTTCATATTCCTTCAGAAATCATAATATTCCCTATTGTGGAGAACGATCATAAATTTATTGATGTAAGACTTTGGGGGCAACAGCTTGGGCTGCGTTTGAGTAAGAGGGAGTTACTTGTAAAAATCGTAGGATTCCATGAGACAGTGCACCCACTGTATATAAATTGAGCAGAGAAAGGCTTATTTGAGAATCTTGAATCGTGAATCTGTGAATTTTCGACGCTGGTTCCCCAGCTCATCGTTGGACTACGGGATGTGTACAATGACAATTAACTTCATTAACCATGTCTAAAAAATTATACTTCACTAAGCTACAGTCCGCGCCAATAGGCATTGCATAAATTTCGTCATCTTGAAGTGGCTGGCCACACGCGTTGAACATTGGCCTTCAAATAATTAAAGCTCGCATCCAGTTCGATGTGCCTGTTGATGCATGCCTCATCTGCGAGCATTGCTTTCAGGAATTCACGGTCTTTTCTGGTTAAGAAAGAGCCGACAATCCGTGTGTTCTCCCACGCGAATTTGTGACCGATTTCTAATGTGTGCATGGCCACCTGGGATAAGCGTTCTCGTATGTTGACCGCCAATTGGTGTTCGTGAATGCGGGTTGAAGCACATTTCCCAGTTTGGCCGCCATAAACTGCATCACAACTGGCACACGGGATCTTGAAGACAATACCTTTTCCCTCAAGATAGCTAACCCTGTGAGCGCAAGGTGGTTGCGGGTTGATATGCCACTGGTACCTGGCTGCGCTACGTGGATGACACCTTTTTCATCATCAAGAATAACCAGTTAGACATCCTCCACCAGAAGGTCAATTCTAAATTCCCAGGAATTTAATTCACGTATAAAACGGAGGTTGATTGACAATTCCTATTTCTGGATATCCTCGTACACCGAAATACTGATGGATCACTCCGTACATCAGTTTATCGTAAAGGAACATATTCAGAGGTCATCCTTCATTTCGAAAGCAACCACCAAATCTCTCACAAAAGGAGTACTGTTAACAGCCTCCTACCCCGAGCTAAAGCCCACTGCTCTGATGAAGAAAGTCACCAAGCAGAGATGAAATCCCTCTTCCAACTATACATCAAAAATGGATATCCAAGAAACTTCGCGCGTCAGTGCATGAAACGACAGGAATCCAAAAAAGAAGCATTTCAAATGATTATGTGACCCAGGCTTCCAAAAAATTAACCTGGAGAAGTCTCACATACGTGAAAACTTATCTGAGCTTGTTGAGAGACAACTAAGAAAATATCAGATACGAGTGGCACACCAGCCCGCAACCACCTTGCGCTCACTGCTCGAACACCCTTATGACAAGGTTTGCTATCTTGAGAGAAAAAGTGTTGACTTCAAGATCCCGTGTGCCAGTTGTGATGCAGTTTATTGTGGCCAAACTGGAAAATGTGTCGCAACCCGCATTCACAAAAATCAATCGGTGGTCAATATACGAGAACGTTTATCCCAGATGGCCATGCACACATTATAAACCGGTCACAAATTTGTGTGGGAAAACACACGGATAGTAGGCTCTTGCCCAACCAGAAAAGGTCGTGAATTCCTGGAAACAATGCATCAACAGGCATATTGAGCTGGACGCGAGCTATAATTATCTGAAGGCCAATGTTCAACACGTGTGGCCAGCCACTGCAAGATGACGAAATTTATGCAATACCTATTGGCGCGGACTGTAGCCAATTGCAGTATAATTAAGTTTACCCAATTGTGAAAAAACTCGCGGCATTCAGCGGGATTTGAACCCGCATAGGAGGTTAGCCTTTTAGCCAAGCCAACGCTCTACCCACTTGAGCTACGAATGTGGCGCTTCACTGTATATTTTTTTGGAAATGGTAAACGTAGTTAATTGTTCTTGTACACATCCCATAGTCCGACGACAAGCTGGGAAACCAGCTACGAAAATTCTCAGATTCAAGATTCTTAAAGAAGCCTTTCTATTCTCAATTAAAAATCTTGGAATACCCGTATTTCAACATATATATGTATATTTGTGCCCAGTCAATAGGACGGAAGTGTAACTAAATTGGGACAGCGGCAAATTGAAGGAAACTTTTGTGTTTACTATGTCGATATATAAAAATTTCAGCTGAATGCTCTTTATTTGTTGATAAATTTCTGACACTTCTGTTGCACAACTCTTGGAATGTGAGGACTCATTTACATAAATACTTTAAAACCTAAAATTTCTTAGGTCATGAAACAAGAACTGTAGGTATTAAGGGGCCGTACGGGTAAAAAGCGGACGGAAATGCAATAAAGGAGAGACAAGAAAAAGAGCATTTGAAGGAGTTCATTTTCAGAGATACCTTTGAAAAACACACGCTTACCTACACAATGAAGTGACCACGTAAAAAATTAATGAGCGTTTGCGTATAAGCGCTTTTTTATGCATTATAATTTTTAATTTTTTCGGTCATATACGACGTTCAGTTCACAAAAAAATTCCTTTGGTTTGAGAAACGTCTCTCATAACTCAATTTCCATCATCATTGTCGACAACTGTTATGCATACAACATACTCGACACAGCATTACATAGAAATACATGCAGGATACACGCAAAAATCTAGAATTCTCGCTCTAAAGGAGTATGCCTAGAGTGCTTGCAGCACGTAGAACAATGATTGAAGTTCCTTTGTTAAGCCCACTACTTTGACTTAAAGGAGTCCAGCTCTCAGTGCACTTGATGAACGAGGCTAGAGGCCAAGGCTTTTCCCTACATAATTGTAAACGAATCTACATTTCTGCGATCAGGAAATGCAGGAAGATGACTAGGAGCTATGACAAGCAACATTGAACAAAAAGATGACAGAGATACAATGAACTCTTTAAAATGTATGCATACGAAAATACAGAAAGTGTGAAGAATGTGGTGTAGAGCAAAATCCTATAGTTTTTACGATGTGCTCATATGTAGCAATATGCACCATATGTGAACATAGGTGCCTCCAAGCTTACTGCAGTCTGAAAAACTTCTGGATCCACAAGAGTCTTCTTAAGAGATTTTTCTTGAATTAAAACGTGGGCTTCAGAGATGAATAAACTTAAAAAAACCACTATCCTCCAAGAGGTCCTGGACTCCATTTCATCGGAAACACAGGATACGAGCTTGGCGGAACCTCTTCAAGGTATTCTAAATAATATTGTTGCCCAATTAAAACAAGTAACTACGATTGGATTAATGGATAGATATTTAAAAATTTTCACGTTAGTGAACGTGCTTACATAACCCCTTGAGATCAATTAAATCCTCCATATTCTAATCGTAATGTTAAAAAATACTTTATAAATTCCAGAACTCAACTTTATAACATCGTAAGAAAATATGTTCGTAAGCAGTGTTCGTAGTATGATTGAAGGTTACCTCTGTTCCTCCCTCTTTTTCGAAGTGACCGTTCCCTTAATTTTGCAGTTTTATTCTACATCTAGATCGAATTCATGCCGTTTAAGCTCCAAGACCCCGTTTCGCTAATTTATGTCTTTTCTCTCTCCGTAGACGAATTTTGGGAAGGTGAGATGACAGGACCGACATGACGTTTTATTTAAAAAGGCTTAGGGAGAGAGGGATATGTGGTTTATATTTGAAATTTTATCAAGCATTTTATTATACATTATATTATCTAGGGTTTTTCTGTTTCCTTGTTCCTTGACAGTTTTGGATGTCAGAACAGTTTTTTAAGGTTGTGTAATGTTTAATTCTTTTCATATTTCTGGGTAAATAGTATTTGACTTTAGTAAGAAGAAATGACAAGGGACATATTCGAGCACATACAAAATGCATCAGTATCTATGTTACGATTGCATCAATTTCCTTTTTTTCTGAAACTTTTAGATATGACCTCCAGGGTAAAGCACGCTCTCCCTCTTTAAAAGACATAGAACTTGAAGATTGGCAGATAGCCTTCGGACGGTTTCTTCGTTAAAACAGATCACAAAGGCTGTAAGTGCTGTTATTTCTCTTGATTGGAGGATCGGTTTCAACTTGACTGAAAAGTTGGTGGATAATCAATTGTTGAACAGATTTGCTATCTGGTTGTCCTCCGTTATTAGTTGCACTGAGTCATCAGTCAAAATGTGAGGCCCTGGTTTTCGAGGATTATTCATTTCTTTTCGAAGGCTTCGGACCGTTCTTCCGGGAATTTAGATGGCCGGTGCTAAGTTGTTCTTTGTTTCCGTTTTTTGAACTTCGCCTTGAAGTTCTCTTATTTCCCTGAATGCGGATGCGCAATTATGAAAAGGATCACAAAGTGGTTATAAGGTTTTCGGCCTCATCGAAAAAGATCTCTCGTCTTTTAAACTTACGTTTGAGTTTCAAATTCAGTTTATTAAGGGGAGTATGCATCAGCCTTTTAGTATTACTACTTTTAATGTAAAATGTAGTGCTGTGTAGACAGAAGCATTGTATGTTACATGAATTCAAACAGGACAATGAAATGTGAAGATTAATGGATGAGAATTCAAATGATTGAGTACAATCACTTATATCTCCGACTCATTTTTGAGGAGATATCTGGCAAGTTTCCTTCTAAGCATTCCAGCGATGGACACATCACAAGACCTGTTGGGAGCACGTTCCATGGCTTGACACCTCTGATAGCACAAGGGAACAACTGCAAGTCTGGCCTTGCCTGCTGAACGCGCAATTTAAATAGGTGACCTCGGAGATTGTCATTCTAATAAATTCGAAATTTCTCGAACGTCACGCAGCTTTCCAATCTTACCACATCGTAGAACGTTTGTATGAGATCCATGTAAATTAGCCTATTAATCAAATGGAGCAGATTAGGTTTGTCTATGCGGGTTGCACATGTGAAAGGGCTTTGAGGCTTTTGGGGAAAACTGGCCACTACTGGAGGCTCTCCAACCGACGGTTTCCAACGCTGATCAAATCAAAGCTTAAGCAAAATTGTGCCTTGCCTCCTTTTCCACTCCTTAAAAATAAAATAATAACAAAAGCTAAGAACAATTTACCTATTCCAATATTCTTCGACTAACATCTCAATGTTTATAAAAAATTATGATGAACGAAAATAATTTTCTCTACAACTATACTTAATAGATATTGTTTTTCTTATAATGTCTCAGCAATTTCAATGATAATCATGCAAATCTCAATCTCACTTAGATATTTGACATACGAAAGACCAAGTGTCTTCTGCCGATGCACTTAAATGACGATGGGGCTTCGCAATCAGCTTCCAGCTGCCTCGACCCACCTCAGACATCTGCAACGTCCCATCTTATTATCAAACTCCTGCCAATTGACAATGTTTGTAATCTCCGTATCGAGCAGACGCATGCAGACGGAAGGTGCGATGTCCTCAGCTGATTTTTTCGCCTTCAATCTGACCGCGACTAAGTATACCTCAGTTAAAGGACATGACAGTTTTTCCAGACCCCAACTATACTTACTATAAAACCGTACCACGTACAATGTTAAGTTATTTTATTTCATGTTTTTCTAGTATTTTACCTCAGAAGTCAGGTTTTTTCACTGTAAACAAACTCCCTATTTCGCACACTATTGACCTAGCAAAAGACAAAAACAAATGCAATAGTCACTGCAAAAGAAAGGGTTTGGGTTGCGTTTTTTCCTGCCTTCCGGGGTTTTTGACGGCGCCAAAGATATGCTTTGCAAATAAACCTTAATATTTTTTATCGCTTACCCATTTTGGTGGCTCTCGTTTGAACTCCGTCGAGACTAGCCTGATAATGGGCGGCCTAGAGTCTCGAGGCTTCTGCTGCATACTTAAAATGCAGCCTCACGAATCTGCCAAAAATCTTGGGGAAGAGATCTAACTTGAAATCCAAAAAGACTCTACTGATGGAGTGCGACACAGACATTGCGCTGCTTGCTTCTCTCGAGCAATCTGAGGACGGCTTCGAGTACTTTCTCGTCAGCACACCGAAGTCCGTTGTGCTTTTTATGTCCTGCAGTGCCCCAACGTTGAGAAAGTGGCTTCTTCTTTACTGGATCTGGCTGGATTGCCTTGGCGAAGTGAATGGGAGTAAATAGCTCGTCTATTCCTCCAATTATTTTTAGTATAATTCAGCATATATATAACGGAGAGAGGCAGAACCTTTGAAAACCCTGTTTACAGATAGATGCTGTCAGATTATGCATATTGTTCAAAGTCATAAATTCACTATATAAATTGTTGTTGTCTTCCAAATGCATGACCAGCAAGCAAAGAAAGATCAAGCCTTCTTTTGAATTCGTTGACGCTTTCAGCAAGAACAACCGAGAAAGGAAGTTTATTCGATTCTTCAATGAACCATTTGGAGAAGAAGGGGGCCCGCACTTCTAGTTTGGCGTGGTGTTTCTTCAGTTTGTGCGGATGACCACGTAGATGTATTGTTTGTGCAAATTCAAAGTAGTCGGTCATCTTATTTAAGTTGATCTGCAGGTACTCCTCGTCGGCAGGCCTCCAGATTTTACTCCAGATTTTCTTTTCATCAACATACATGGGGCTAAAATATTAAATTTATGTATTTATTTATTTATAAATGTCTTACAGTTCAACTCTCGAACAAAATTGTCCGCATATATTATGACAGGATGGGTCCTACTACAGAATGCTGGAGAACTTCACTCTCGACAGCAGCAGAATTCGACTTCTTTGACCGAGGCGAATAACTTACTTCCCACCCGCTAGGAGGTTTGGAATATGGAATTTATATTCGTTAGCGCCAGAAAGGCACTATCGGTACAAAATTCTTTCACAGCTGCGTAAAATCGATATTTTTATCAGATTTCATCGTAACATGCTGAGGTAACTAGCTTAATTTTTGTTATTTATTTGTATATCTAACCCTTTGCAACAGCACTTCCCGGTGGTTCTCTTTTTTACCGATAGGTCAAAATATACATTTTTATACTGTTTCACCGACAAAGCCTCATCCTAGTTCCGGTAGAGTCACGTAAAAAGCAAGTAATCTAATGCGTAAATAATGAATAATATCTGAAAATTTGGTAACATATCAATTTTCAGCAAGAAATATTTTGCATTACTCGATATACTATTGGAGATAATTTTCATTCTGCATATCCTCTTCGTTAATTCCAATTTTCTGTCGAACTTTTTTGCATAACCTTGCTTAGAACATATCCTATCACTCACCTCGTATTGAATATGATACCTAAGCCGCAACTGAGACGTAAATTAACCCGTAATACCAATCTACCTAACGATAAACCCATCTCAAGCATGAAGAAACTTGGCGACGATCATCAACCGGAATTAAGCATTGACGGCCACGAACTAAATGTCCCAGGAGTTATCAACGATTTGAGCATATCCTACTCCAATAGTCTCAATTTGTCAGAGCACTGTGCCCTGATAGTCTCGAAATCACGCCGAACCACCGGATTTATCCTTAGAAATTTTAAGACTATCAAGGTTAGAACTTGCCTGTATAATATGTACGTGAGACCTAGTCTTGAATACTGCTCACCATTATTCAGTCTTCTGCGCACTAGTGAACGGAAGAAAATAGAATCGGTGCAGCACTTCTTCACTAGAAGAGTTTTCACTACAGAACACCGTAACTTAACCTACCAACAAAGGTGTGAACTTATCAAGCTGGATCCCCTATGGCTTCGTCGATTGCAGAAGGGTCTATTTTTACTGTTTAAATTTTTGAATGGTCAAACCTTTAATCCTCTTACTACAATAAGGCAGCTTGAGCACTCTCGACGCGCCAGTCATCGAGACGTATTTTTATTTCTTCCTATAGCACGCACAGTTAAGTACCGGCAATTCTTTTCAGTAAATGCCATATCAATCTGGAATAAGCTGCCCAAAAGTATTAAAACCCAGCAAAACTACCCTATGTTTAAGAGAGCTATAACTAGTTTTCTACATTCAGGACAACTTTCACGAATTTTGGGTGCTGACTCGGTGGAATCTCACTTTCACTCTGATGGCGTTCGTGGACTTTGAACCCCGCCAGGCTTCATGCTGAAGATAATGCGGCTGAAGCAGCAGCCCACAGTCTGCTAACCCTTCAGCCGATAGCGTGCAACTTTTGCCGACAACCATTGAAGGAAGACTGAGAATACTGTATTCTTGTGCCAACCCTCTCCGTCTGGAACTAATGTTTTTAAACGATATGAAACAGTTCTCCTGCTGATGAGTAAACTCAGCTTACAACTGTACATTTATTCTGTTTGTATCATGCCTTTGAAGGCAGGTTTTTTCACTTGAAACAAACTACTTATCTCGTCCAGTATTGACAAAACAAAAAACCTAAAACAAAACCAATACTGGCTGCAACATAGGGAGTTTGTTTTAGGTTTTTTCCGGTCTTCGAGGTGTTGGAAGGCGCCCAAGAGGTGAATTACCAACTCTTTACAATTGCCTATAAACTGGCATCATAAACATATTACTATTATTATTATTATCTTGATGCTTTAGACAACTTTAGTCAGTTTAAGAACCAAAATGCTTGTCTTTTTACGGTCCTTGGTGCCATCTTTGATGGAAAGGTATCTATGCTCACTTCTCAGCAATGTGGGAAACTAGAGCCTTCTGTCAATATGGTGTCTACTGAGACCCTTGAACAGCAAAAAAGAATTTTTTTATTTTCTTCTGAAAAATGCTTCAAAAGATAAACAACCTAAAGATGTTGCTGTTCACTTTCTTTACTCTTGTGGCTTTAATTTTAAAGTTGCAGAAGCTAAAAGACTCTCATCCTGAAGTAAAAACCCACCGATTCTCGTAAAACTTCTTTCGGCGATAGAAGTATACCTTATGTTCTCTCAGCATGAGCGGTCAGCCAACTATTGAAAGGAAAATAAAATTTACGTAGGCAGGGATAAAACGCCAATGGAGCGTCGGGTTTTATCCAAAATAGCAAATTAGAATACTGGCTCTGCTTCAAAAAAACCCAAAGTTGTCTCTGAGGCCGGCCCTCCCGCTCAGGTAAGCCCACATCCCTCTGGGTCAATGTCAGTTTCCCCTGATACTTCTCCCATTCACCATACTCGTGATTTGGGTGAGATTTTAGCCTAGTCAAGTCGTTTTCCTTCTAAGCCAACCACGTCTCTGATAGCTTTAAATTCCGATAAACCTACGAACGCCCCTAGTAAATCTACGTCAGTTTTCAAATTTAGCAATATGATTACCGATAACAACTCAGTATCTAACAAAGACCCAACCGCTCAAGCTAGTGCTTTTCCTACCCCCAAACCTCATCAACATCCCCAAATAATTCAGCCAGCTAATAAAATTAACCGTTTTTCAAAACCAGTAATGCGATTTTCAAAGGCGAATTTTCCGTCAAATTATGATATAATGCCTCAAAATCATATTTTTATGCTTTCTCCTGGTTTTCCCATGCCACACTTCAGCCATCCTTTCTATGGATCCCCTCTTATATGCCTTCCTACAATATGCACCGTTCATTTGATAATAATTACTTGACAAACTGTAGACCAGGGCCAGTTTTCTTTCCGACTTTTGTTTCGCCTATGCCATTTCCCTTTCCGTCACCAAGTTTTCTTTATTTAAAATACTGACGAGCGTAACCTGCAGCTGAAGGATACGCTCAGTAAAGTCTCACTCAATGCAAGATCAGTTGTTAATAAGATGACAGAACTTAAAACAGTAGCATTTGAGCTTGATCCAGATGTGCTCTGTGTCACTGAATCTTGGACACACTCTCTTATTTTGACTCAACACTCGCCATAGATAATTATAGTTTGTACAGACGAAACCACATTGAAAAGCGTGGCGGTGGTTGCCTTTTTTATATTAAATCATCCTTTGTACATTTCCCTTAAACCTGAGCATTTCGTCATTTTCTGGAAATTTTTGTTTTATTTCAGTCATCCTGACACACAAGAAAAAAGCGATAATTCAGTTTGTCTACAATCCCCCTGTAACTCAAGTAGTGTAATGCAGCTGTGTGAAATGTTTGAAAAAGTTGCAGGGACACAATTCGATGTCAGAATAATTGTAGGTGATTTTAATCTGCCAGACATTGACTGGCATGCAAATACCTTTCCACCAAAATTTCAGAAATCGGTTAACCCTATTCACTTTTCAAACCTTTCACAAATGGTCAGTTCAGTGACCAAAACTGACAACATATTAGATTTAATTTTAACAAATGAATGCCACCCTCTTTTTATGAATTTTCATCGTGATATTTTCGCAAGTGACCACGCCTTAATTCACTGTTCTTTTCTAGTCTTTCTTTCTAAAAAGCCCTAGGTAACATGCAATAACCTCGACTTTGGTAACGTGAACCATGAATTAATAAATGATATCGTAAGTACCCTAGATTGGCATAGCATATTTTCAACTTACGATCCCAAATTCTTCCAGGAGATATTGCAAAACCTTACAGAAAATATTCAGGCTCTTACCCCACTTAAGATTTTTAAATCAAATTCAGCTTCTTCTACTGTGCCACATTTTCTCCAAAATAGACATAAGAAATTACAAAAATAACTTAAGGATACGCCTAATAGCTCTTTATAATTTCACTTAAGAATAACGCAAATATTTGAATAAGCGTTTAAAATAAGGCTTGCACGAGATTGGCGTAGAGAGGCCACAGCATTAAGTGATGCGAACTCTTCCAGATCAGTTGCTCGAGTCTTCCGTCTTCGGTCGTCGGCTAAGCTTCAGAAAGTCAATCCAACCTTACTCAATGGCAACAATCATTTTGTTACAGACGATTCGGAGAAAGCAGTATTGCTAAATTCATTTTTCGCCGGGTTCTTTACCATCGAAACTAGCCCCACTCCTTTAATCTCCCTGCTGTATGATTCAAATATCAGTTCTTTTAATTTCTCACCCGCTTGCACTCAAAAACAAATAAGTCGTCTTAAAAATTCACATTCGGTAGGAACTGATAACATTCCAAACTCACTCATCAAACAACTAAGAGATTTCCCACCCTTACTGAGTAAGTTATTTTTAGTGTTTCTTGAGAATGGCTTTTTCCCGGACTCCTGGAAAACTTCTTTTATAATTCCCGTATTTAAATCTGATTTCCGATCAGATATTCACAATTATCGCGGTGTTCATAAAACGCCCTCTCTGGCTAAACCCCTTGAAAAACTAATTGCTAAAAAATTACAGATTTCTGCAAAAACAATAATATTCTCAGCTCCTCTCAGCATGGCTTTTTACCGGACTGATCTTGTGAAACATGCCACATGTATTTTCTTAATCTACTTACTTCTCTTCGTAATGATCATCTATCTGTGGTAGTTATCTATTTTGCTCTTAGTGAAGCATTTGATAAAGTTCCTCACAGGAGGCTCCTAGCCAAACGGTCAAGCCTCGCCGCTCCATCATCTACTACGATTAAAACTAATCTAAATGTATTTTCTGTCCAACGATCGATAAATTCTGCTGCCTCTAACTCGGCAATAAGCTCATCAAGAATGTCGCTAACACCGTTGAAAGCGTTTAGGCTGAGTGCCTCCCTCACCACAACCTAGCTCCTCCCTTGACCGTGGGAGTCCTTTTATTCCCCCGTATAATGCGTTATTGAACACGCTTGGCCCGAACCAAGAAAAATTTACTTAGCATGGCAGTAACCCAAACTGGTATAGTTTTAAATCTAATCGGAGTTGCCGTACAGGACATTCACTGATTAGGACCACAAGTCTTTACGTGAGCGGCCCCAACACTAATTTTATGTCACCCTTCCCCCCCCTATCAGTTCCTTGACCCATCCTCTCCCACCCTAACCTGCAAACTTCTTCATGCCTTCTCGCCTCCCACCATTCCTTCCAAACGCCCCAGAAGCATATTTTGTTTTATCGTCTTCTCATTTTTCCCTGCCAGAAAGCGAGGCCCCTAGATATCTCAGACCTTATCAGCCATCCAATATTGGTTACCCGTATGCTAACAGCTGCATACCCGTCAGTTCTTATTCAAAAATAATAATGGCCTACAGTTTGCCTACCCACCTTCAAATTCTTTTTTTATGAATAACGATAGTCATAGTCCTGTCACTCAAAACACACTAGATGTCACATTGCTTAATGCCAGGTCTGTTATAAATAAAATGGCTCAACTGCGAGCTTTTGCTTTTAAGACCCATTCAATCATTCCTGACTCCTCCCTTATCATAGACGAGTATGGTCTCTATCGTCACGATAACATTAATAAGTGCGATTGTGGTTGTCTTCTCTATATAAGAACGTCATTTAGGCATTTTCCGTTTTATCTAAATAGCACTTCCTTCTCCGGAACTTACTGTTTCGCTTCTATTATCCTGTCGCCCCAGCAAAAGGCGATTATCGGATGTGTATATAATCCTCCTAACTATTCATCTGAAGAAGGTGCAAATTTGTGTGAAATATTCAGGTTTATTTCAGAATCTTCTTTTAAAGTTAAAATTATTGCTAAAGATTTTAATTTTCCTGAAATTGACTGGCTTTCAAACTATTGTCCACCCAAATTTTAGCCTTTCCTAGATACCATTAATTTTTCTAACTGCTCTCAACTGGATAGTTCTCCAACAAGAGAGAATCATATCCTAGATCTGATTTTCACAAAGGGTATTGCCCCTCTCTACGTTGATTTTAAGCAGAACATTTTTTAAAGTGATCACACATTAATTCACTGTTGCCTTCCGCTTCCTTCTACGGAAAAGGCTAGTGCTAGTCGTACCTATCATGCGTATGACCTCGCAGATATTTGCTCAATCAACAATTTTCTTGACTCATTAGATTGGCAGAGTCGCTCATCCATTAACGACGCTGCATATCTTTCTGAACTCATGTCAGTCGTTTCTAATAAAATCCTGGAATTTGTGCCCACTAAAATTGTGAAACCTTACACACCAGAATCGACCGTGTTCATTTTCTTTTCCCCAGACTTAAGAAATGGAGGAGGCAGCTGAAAGATAGATCTACTAGTTCGCTGTCTGTGCATCTGAGGATCGCAGAGATCTTCGAATTAGCGTCAAAGATTCGTCTTGCACGTGACCAACACAGGTAATCTTCCGCCCTGATCGAGTCAAACTCTGCAAAATCGGTTGCACAACTGTTTCGTCGTAGGTCCTCCGCAAAACGAGGAATTGAAATACCCCCATTGCTTGATGAAAATAATACATTTGTACTAGATGAGTCTGATAAGGCTGAATTATTCAATGCTTTCTTTGCGAAGCATTTTACGACAGAATCTGAACCGGTCGCGTACTTTCAACCATACTCAGACAAAATTCTCGGGAACATTGATTTCTCCATAGAATTAATTCGTAAGCAGATAATTTGTCTAAAATACTCGCCTCTTCGGGAACTGATGGTATCCCCAATTCAGTTATCAAAACAGTGTCAACCTTTCCCAAATTACTTAGCCTTATATTTTCAGTCTATCTTTTAAATGGTTTCTTTCATGACACTTGGAAGAAATCCATTTTTCTTCCAGTCTTTAAATCAGGATCTAGTTCGGACATAAATAACTACCGCGGTGTTCATCAAACCCCGGCCCTAGCTAAACTTCTGGAGAAGAAAATTTTTAATCAAATTCTCGATTTTTGCCTAACAAATAAGCTTTGAGTGACTCGCAGCATGGTTTTCTACCCGGAAGATCATGCGAGACGTGTCACTTAGCTTTTCTTAACCACGTCACTTCTCTCCGTGACGAGCGACAATCCGTGGTTGTTATCTACTTTGACCTGAGCAAAGACTTCGACAAGGTACCGCACAGACGGCTTCTGATACAATCAGAAGCCATTGGCATCCGTCCCTCTCTCCTCGACTTCATCAGTTCCTACTTGTCTAACCGCAGCCAGAAGGTCCTAGTAGGTGAAATTTACTCCACTTCTCAGCTGATCAGGAGTGGCATTTTTCAAGGCACTGTCTTGGGTCCTTTACTCTTCATTCTATACATTAACGAAATTTCGACTGTTCTAAAAAATGCACACAATCTCATTCATGCAGACGACCTTAAATGCAAATACTCATTTTCTAAGGACATGGCAAGTATATGCGTTGATAAAATAAATGCGGATCTACTTGCACTCTCACGTTGGAGTGCTACCTGGCAGATGGAATTCTCTCCATCCAAGTGTAGTTTCATGTGTTTCGGTCCCGCCAAGCTTCCTCGTCCCCTAGTCTTTCAAAATACCCCACTTTTAGAACGATCCACTATAAAAGACTAAGGTCTAAGCTACACAAATAAACAAGCATTGTCGCCTTATACGGATCGAATATCTGCAAAGGCTGTACAGATATGCGGTTTTATATCACACAATTTCTTTCTGCTGAAAATAAAGTTAAAACTTTATCGCATGTATGTCCTACCCATCATTGAATACTGCCGTCCCCTCTTTGGTCTAATGAATGCTTCTGACCGCCGTAAGATTGAAAATGTACAGAGGGTATTTACTCGCAAAATATTCGCTCTTCCTCGGTCCACTATTTCTTATGCGGAGAGATGTCAGTTAGCGAACATGGCATTTCTTTGGGTCAGAAGACTCGAAGCGGGCCTCTGTTTTCTCTTTCGCGTTAACTCTACCCCTAACCTTCCACGAATCAACGCTCTCATTTCCGCGGATAGACCTTATGCCACTCGTAATTCCCCTATGATTATTGCATCCCCCTTTAGCTCCACTTCGAACCATTCTCACTTCTTTGCCTCCAAATATGCCTTCGTCTGGAATAATATTCCCCTCGAAATTAGGCTGTCGTCTATCTTAGCAGTTTTTAAAGTCAAATTACGTAAACACTTAACTTCGGAAGATATAAAGTCCTTGTTATCCATCTCCTTCCCAAACACACAACTTTTGGACTTTGAAATGGGTCCCCCTGGTATCTGAGGTGGTTATGTTTAGATCAAATTTTTTTTCCATACATGTCTATTTCTTCCTCCTTTGAGTAATATATTGCAACGATGTTTCGTCCCCTTCTTTGTGCAGTCATCATTGCCGTTCCTCCATTCTCCGTTTTACAACCCTGACGATAGGCTTCATGGTCTTTAGTCATGCTCGTGGTGGTTCTGCTATTTTCGCCAGCTCGTCGCCGGACTCCGCAGTCTGCAAGGTCACATCTCCGGCGTTTCGTTGATGAT
Organism: Ligula intestinalis; assembly: GCA_036362985.1. Lineage (NCBI taxonomy): Eukaryota > Metazoa > Platyhelminthes > Cestoda > Diphyllobothriidea > Diphyllobothriidae > Ligula > Ligula intestinalis. Next base: position 4,334,319 of record JAYGXS010000005.1, read on the forward strand.
CAGGTGACCTCTGCCGTTCACTCTCTTGTCGACCCTGTTGTCCGCGATGGCCTTCTCCAGTCTCATCTCCCTGATGGCTGATCATGAAGCCAGTCGGGCGGTGTAACAATGGTGAACGGCAGCCTCTGCTGTTATATGATTTCTCCAATTACAAGAAGCCTTTCTAACCCTCATACGTTCTCATCAACCGTCCTGTCTCATTTGCACTACAATCAATCCTCTCAACAAACTCCCTTTATTTTGTTGAAGCAGTTTTTTTCTACTACATTTTGTTTTTTTAAGCGGGGGTTCGCTGAACTCCACCCCAGCTTCAATGATAGGAGTTTTTTTTTCACTGCTTCCTCCTTAGTTCACCATGCTTTGACTACTATTTTTAAACGACGATATTTTGGTGAAAATGAATTTATCTACTAACACTACTAAACGTTCCCGCTGTCTATGTGGTTGTTTCACGGAGAGCAGCATTCATCAACTTTGTATTTATTTTTCCACAGCACTAAGTTTGCAATGACGAGGACCTCCGGGCCTAAAATATAACATTTATTTATTTATTTATTGACTAGAGGCTATAGGATTTCGTAGTCTTCTTACTGACTTCATCAGATCTTACCTTTCACATCAACAACAAAAGGTCTTAGTGGGATCCTTATTCTCAACTCCTACCGCAATTTTGAGTGGTGTCCTTCAAGGTACCGTGCTAGATCCTCTGCTCTTCTTGCTTTGCATAAATGATATCTCATTGAGCGTTAAGCACCCCCAACCTTATATTTATGCAGATGATCTCAAGTGTGTTTACTCCTTCTCTAACTCTACGACCGCGAGATGCCTAGAACAAATTGATTCTGAACTACACGCTCTTTCGGCGTGGAGCTCAACATGGCAGATGGAGTTCTCACATTCTAAGTGCCGATAGATGTGCTTTAAGCCTGAAAGGCTGCCACAACCTGTTATTTTTCAAGGTTACCCAATGACTGAATGTTCCAGTATCAAGGAACTAGGATTAAGCTACACCAATAAATTAGACCTTTCTCCTCATGCTGATAGAATAACAGCCAAAGCCGCACAGATTTGCGGGTTTATTTCTTAAAATTTCTATCTTCCTGAAATGAAATTAAGGCTTTATCGTATGTTCGTGCTTCCCATCTTAGAATACTGTTGCCCCTTTTTCGGTCTCATGAATGAAGTTAGCCCTTCAAAAATTGAACAAATTCAAAAACATTTCACACGAAAACTGCTGCATCCGACAGCTTCTAATACTTGTTACTCAAATAGATGTCAATCAACGAAACTAAGGTTCCTTTGGGTCAGGAGATTAGAAGCAGGCTTTTGTCTCCTATTTCGCTGTATAATAAATGCACAAATTTACCGAGGACTTCTGTCATTACCCCCGCCAGCCGTCCCTACAACCTAAGAAACTCGGCACTTGTTATACCCTCTCCTGTATCTTCCTCATGTAAACGCTCTTTGTTTTTGCTTCCAGATAAAGCTATCTTTGGAATAACTAGCCAATCGAAATAACGTTGTTAATTAGACTGTCTGCTTTCAAACGGAGGCTGCACATTTAGCTTAACACTGATTATAATAACCTTCTATTCTCCTCATCTTTTCCGAGCAGCTTTCTTCATGACTCCGAGAAAGGACCATCGGGAATTTAGGAGATCCGCTTGAAACTATTCTCTCTGCCTCGTTTCCCCCGAGAACCTAGATGTTTCCATTAACCACCGCTGAAGCAAACAAAGCCACGCGGAAGTACTTGGTCTAAAATATTCTAGTTTCGTTGACTACTCACCTTCATCAGACCACCCACACCTATTTCTGCTAACCTACTATGTTCTAACTACTATCTTTCTAAGCAGTTTTTTTCTCTTACACACTTTTTGAACATGAAGGCCCGTTGAACACAGTCTACATTTTCACTGTAAGAGTTTTTTAACTGCCATAATTTTTTTCGTTTTTAGTTCAAAATTACCTTAAAAACTTTGAATTTTGCCAAAAAGGAAAATTTCTGCTAACATTATTACGACTTTCTACGTCTACTTGCACACATTGTCAAATTCTTTTTTTGAATTTTTATTTTTTTTTAAATTAAATTTGTACAGATAGTGCCATACTGGCGCTGAAAAATATAAATTCCGAAATTCCAAGTTTTACTTTTAAGGCATTATTTGGTGATAATAATAATATGATAATATGTTTATTAGGCCAGGTTACAGGTGATTGTAAAGAGTTGGTAATGCCCTTTTGGGCGCCTTCCAAAACCTCGAAGACCGGAAAAAAACCTAAAACAAACTCCCTTTGTTGCAGCAAGTATTGGTTCTGCTTCAGTAATTTTGTTTTGTCATTACTGGGCGAGATAGGGAGTTTGTTTCAAGTGAAAAAAACCTGACTTCAAAGGTATGATATAAAAGGAATATATGTATTGTTGTAAGCTGAGTTGACCCATCAGCAGGAGAAATGTCGCATATCATTTAAGGACATTAGTTCAAGACGGAGAGGGTTGGCACAAGACCACAGTGTTCTCCGTCTTCCTTCAATGGTTGTTGGCAAAAGTTGCGCGCTATCAGCTGAAAGGTTAGCAGACTGCGGGCTGCTGCTTCAGCAGCATTATCTTCAGCATGAAGCCTGGCGGGGTTCAAAGTCCACGAACGCCATCAGAGTGAAAGAGAGATTCCACCGACTCAGCATCCAAAATTCGTAAAAGTTTTCCTAAATGTAGAAAACTATTTATAGCTCTCTTAAACACGGGGAAGCTTTGCTGGGTTTTAATACTTTTGGGCAGCTTATTCCAGATTGATATGGCGTTTGCTGAAAAGAATTGCCAGCACTTAACTTCACGTGCCATAGGAAGAAATAAAAAGTACGTCTCGATGACTGCGGCGTCGAGAGTGCTCAAGCTGCCTTATTGTACTAAGAGGATTAAAGGTTTGACCATTCAAAAGTTTGAACAGTAAAAATGAACCCTTCTGCAATCTACGAAGCCACAGGGGATCCAGCTTTATAAGTTCGCACCTTTGTTGGTAGGCTAAGTTACGGTGTTCTGTAGTGAAAACTCTTCTAGTGAAATAGTGCCGCACCGATTCTATTTTCTTCCGTTCACTAGTTCGCAGAAGACGGAATACGGGTGAGCAGTATTCAAGACTAGGATTCAAGTACATATTATAAAGCGCTCGTTGTAACCTTTAAAGTCTGAAAAGTTCTTAGGATAAATCCGGTGGTTCGGCGTGATTTCGAGACTATCAGGGCACAGTGCTCTAACAAATTGAGAGAATTAGAGTAGGATATGCCCAAATCCTTGATAACTCCTGGGACATTTAGTTCCTGGCTGTCAATGCTTAATTCCGGTTGATGATCGTCGCCAACAACCATAACTGAACAGTTGTGCCATGAAAGGGTGAGGTGTCATGTGCCACACCACTGGGCAAAGGCCTGAAGATCCTTTTTATCAGCTCGAGCTCGATGTTACGATCTGCCGGTTTATATCGATAAGCGAATTTTTAATCACCAGTGTACATGACGGGTCTACCATACTGAAAACAATCTAAAACGTCGTTGACAAACAGGCGAAATAGGAGCGGACCCAGTACACTTCCCTGTATAACTCCCCTCCTCACATGCGTGGGGTTGGAAATAACATTGGAAATTTTTACTCGTTGTGCGCGAGCATCCAAATATGAAGATATGAAGTTCAGAGGCTTGCTATCTATGCCAAAGGAGGTCAGTTTTAGAAGGAGGAGGTTATGAGCGACCTAACCAAAGGCCTTAGGAAAATCAAAATCGACGTTATAAATGGCAAAACCGCTGTTTCTAGATTGCAGCACATAATCAAAGGAAGAGAGCTGGCAGGTGTCACAAGATCGTTTCTCGAGAAAGCCATGTTAAGCTGTATTGAGCAGGTTGTTTTCTGTCAAGTGACGCATCATCTTTTCCTTGATCAAGGTCTCCAAGATCTTTGAGGCTGCGCGAAGTGTATTTATTGGCCTAAAGTTGTCGAATGACGTCGATCGGCCATGGTTGCGAATAGGCATTATGTGCGATTTCTTCCACAACGAAGGAAAGGTTTCGCTCTCAAGAGCAAGATTAAATACCTTACAAAGAATAGACGGAAGATATCATTCGCTTCAGCTTTTAGAAGGCTAACTGGGACGCCATCTAGTCCTGGACTATAGGGTTGACGATAACGATGAATGGCTTCAGTCACATCCCAGAGGATAAAACTTATGGTTTCGAGGATGGCACCCGTCCAAGCCCGGGTAGCTGGAGGTGCAGTGAACAAGCTTTCACTAAACGTTTTGGATAGGAACGCATTGAAGCTTTCGGCGGTCAACTTAGCTTCAGCAATGGGGTTTCCTAAGGCGTCTTGAAGTATGGGGTGTTGCGTTTTCCTCTGCGCTTTTACTGTACTCTAGAAGAGTTTCGCAACATTTAGGGAAGGATTTTCAGCGGAGTGGGCCTCATCGGCTATCTGCTTTTCTTCGGAGAGCTTCTTAGCCTGCTTAATAATCAGTGTGATCAAGAGCAGGATGGAAGTGTCGTTTTGTCGATGCAAACGACGAGAGAGTTTACGCAGCCTACGATGGAAAGACAGAGGAAGGTTCACTTCATCCTTGACATGTATTACTTTCTTACGGGGAAAAAGTGGAGGATTAGTGGATCCAGCACTTTGTACAGTGCATTGGTACAAGCATTTATATCTAAACATTTGAAAAATTCAGACCAGTCGAGAGCGTTTAGATGTGCCAGTAGGTCCGTTGTGTTTGCTGATCGGAAGTCATGATAAAAACTATACTTTTGGGAAAATTTTTCATCCGCCTCCATTTCTAGTTCACTAACAACTGTGAGATGGTCTGAACTCCCAAGTGCGTCTAAGGATGACACTGAAAGTGTTACGCATCCTCTACAAAAAATTAGGTCATGTATGTTTGCTCCTCGAGTGGAAAAATTGACTACCTGATCCCACATGCCGATATCTCCTGCCTCAAGTAAGTTCTCCAACTTTGAAGGACCGGATGGTGGAAACCATTGCACGTCAGGAAGGTTAAAATCGCCTGCAATCAAGCAATACCTAAGATTTAAGTCAGCTGCGGCATAAAATGCCTGCGAGAGACAAGGATCATAGTCCATATTGGCATTAGATGGGTGATAAACACAGCCAACATGTAAGGAGTATTTGTTTTTTAGAACAACTCGTAGCCAGCAGCTCTCCTCCTCCACCGCTGTGAATTGTGAATAGTCCAACGGGAGAAATGCAAGTGGCTGCTTAATAAAGATGCAGCTTCCTCCGCCACGGCCATTGTTTCGATCGTTCCGAATGCATGCATAGCCTAGAACAGAGAGTTCAGAGTCAGCTACACATGCCGATGCCCATATCTCAGTTACCATAACAATGTCTGGGCGGTTGAGGAAAACCAGAGTCTGGAGAAGAGGCATTTTATGAAGTAGTGATCTGGCATTTAAAACGACCAATTCAAGAGGGCATGTCTGAGGTTTCGGTGGTGGGACAGCTAGGCCGTCACTGTTACCGGCTTCTACCAGAGAGATGTCCTTTTGACTTAACTATTTGTCCCTCTCTTATGTTGAGATTTGTCTCGCCATTGGTTCTCCGTTCTTCCAGCTCTATTTTTAGCTGTCTCATCTTTCTCCGCTCTTTCAACTCGTAATCTGGATGAAAAAAAAACTTGTGGATGCAGACCCCGTAAGGATGGTTTGCGCTCTAGCAAGAGTTTTGCCTGTGCTTCAGTTTCTAAAATAACTTAAAGATGTCGTGGCCGAGAAATTGATTCTGGAGCTGTTGGAGCCTTCCCTATTCGAAATTCCTTCAGAATGTGGAAAGACTCACCCGATTTTAGCAACTGTTTGGCGTGAACTCTCATAAGACCCACGTCATGGTCAATTCGTTCTTGTGCAATTGACGACGTGATGTTTTGCATTTAATGGGGGATTTAAAAACTTAAAAATAAAGGCAGTTAAAAAACTCTTACAGTGAAAATGGAGGCCAATCCTTTTGATTAATTTCGTCTGAACCCCATTGTTTTTGATTTGTACAGCAGTCTCAAGTGTGACACAGACTCGAACGTCTTTTGAAAGTCAATGAATATTAGCTGAATCACAGCTGCGTCCTCGAGAGCTCGGTTCCAGTGTTGGGAGACTGCAGCAACTTTTTCGCGAAGGGTTTTACCTTTCAAAATCCGTGTTGTCTGTGTCATAGAGGTTGTATGCCTCTAGGAATTTAACCAATTTGCTCTTTATGATGATCTTCTTGGCCTCGCCGAGGATGCATGTCAGGCTTATGGGCCTGTAGTTAGTCCCGGATGCCAGACTACCACTTTTGTACAGGGAATTTATAAGTGCCAAATTCCAATCGTAAGAAAAATTCCAGAGACAAATCCACTTCGAAAGAGTATTGACAGAGGTACACAATGTTTACTTTCAAGTTATTTGAGAAGCTTGTGTTGAATCTTGTCTGATCCTGGACATTTTAATGTGTTACTTCCTCTGATAAATTCGGACACAAACAAATGAGAAGTTGATATTGTTAATGCTTGGAGTTGGCAATTCGTCCACGGAGAGCCGGAGGATGTTTACGTGAGATGTGTAGACTGATCGAAAGAATTGAAAAAAGCATTCGCCTCTGTCCGTGTTTTCAGCGATTTCGACGAACGCATTAGTCCTCACCATTTGAATTTGGTGTTTGTTTCTTTTACTTCTGTGGAGGTATCCGTATAACAGTTTAGGATTCTGCGTTGCTTTTGCAGCAAATTCTTTATTAGATTAAGACGTGTTTTAAGCATAGTGGCTCTGAGATTGTTCCTCTGAGGTTTGTAAGTATTGAAGCACTTGACTTTCTTCTTCTTACAGTATTTTCCCTACAATTCATGCTTTTTTCTTCTTCTCATTTTGTAATTACCAGGGAGCCACCTAGGATCTTTTTTCTCGGTACCGATCATTAGGCAGTGGTTGTCAAGGGGATGAAGAAGGACACCCTGAAAGAACTTCCGTTCCTTTTTTATATTACGTGTAAGCTGTGGGGTCCTGTCGAGGTTCATTAAAGCTTGTCAAATTTGATCCAAAGAATCTTGCCAAATGTTTCGCTTGTTAACGGCAGCAGTAGGCAAAACAAGAGATAACGAATAAGCCCACGTATGAAAAAACATGATCACTTTGACCAAGCGGTGGAATGAAGTTGACTTCCTCGATGCTGTATGATGTCAACGAAAAAAACAGGTACAGGTCAAGGTCAAGGCGCGCAACTTATCTTTCAAAGCTAAGTGAAATAGATATTTTTATCAGATTTCATCGTTACTTGCTGAAGTTACTAGCTTAATTGTTGTTATTTATTTGTATATCTAACCCTTTAGCAACTGCTCATACCGGTAGTTGTCTTTTTTACCGATTGGTCAAAATATACATTTTTATACTGTTTCACCGACATAGCCTCATTCTAGTTCCTGTAGATTCACGTAAAAAGCAAGTAATCTATTGCGTAAATACTGAATAATATCTAAAAATTTGGTACTATATCAATTTCCAGCAAGAAATAGTTTGTATTACTCGATATACTATAAGAGATAATTTTCACCCTCAGTAGCCTCTTCGGTAATTCAAATTTTCTGTCGCAATTTTGGGCTTAACTTTGCTAAGAACACATCCTATCACTCACTTTCTATTCAATATGATACCCAAGCCACAACTGAGACGTAAATTAACCCGGAATACCAATTCTGCTAACGATAAACCCCTCTTAAGCATGAAGAAACTTGATCTTGATGCTTTAGACAACCTTAGTAAGCTTTATAACCAATATGCTTGCCTGTTTACGGTCCTTGGTGCCATCTTTGATGGAAAGGTATCTACGCTCACTTCTCAGCAATGTGAGAAACTAGAGCCGTTCGTCAATATGGTGTCTACTGAGACCCGTGATCGGCAAAAAAGGAATTTTGATTTTCTTTTGAAAAATGCTTCAAAAGATAAACAACCTATAGATGTTGCTGTTCAATTTCTTTACTCTTGTGGCTTTAATTTTAAAGTTGCAGAAGCTAAAAGACACTCATCCCGTAGTAAAAACCCGCCGATTCTCGTAAAACTTTTTTCGGCGATAGAAGTATACCTTATATTCTCTCAGCATGAGTGGTCAGCCAACTATTTAAAGGAAAAAAACTTTACATATGCAGGGATAAAACGCCAATAATGCGTCGGGTTTTATCTAAAGTAGCAAATGAGAACATTGGCTCCGGTTCAACAAAAACAAAAGTTGTCTCTGAGGCCGGCCCTCCCGCTCAGGTAAGCCCTAATCCCTCTGGGTCAATGTCAGTTTCCCCTAATACTTCTCATATTCACCTTACTCGTGATTCAAGTGAGATTATAGCCTCGTCAAGTTGTTCTCCTTCTAAGCCAACCAGGTCTGTGATAGTTTTAAATTCCGATAAACCTATGGACGCCCCTAGTAAATCTACGTCAGTTTTCAAATTCGGCAATATGATTACCGATAATAACTCAGTATCTAACAAAGACCCAACCGCTCAAGCTAGCCCTTTTCCTATCCCCAAATCTCATCAACATCCCCAAATAAATCAGCCAGCTTATAAAATTAACCGTTTTTCAAAACCAGTCATGCAATTTTCGAAGGCAAATTTTCCGTCAAATTTTGATATTATGCCTCAAAATCCTATATTTATGCCCCCTCCTGGTTTTTCCATGCCACACTTCAGCCGCCCTTTCTATGGAGCCCCCTCTTATATGCCTTTCTACAATATGCACCGTTCATTTGATAATAATTACTTGACAAACTGTAGACCAGGGCCAGTTTGCTTTCCACCTTTTGTTTCTCCCATGCCGTTTCCCTTTCCGCCACCAAGTTTTCCTTTTTTATAAATACTGACGAGCGTAACCTGAATCTGAAGGATACGCTCAGTATAGTCTCACTCAATGCGAGATCAGTGGTTAATAAGATGACAGAACTTAAAACAGTAGCATTTGAGCTTGATCCAGATGTGCTCCGTGTCATTGAATCTTGGACACACTCTCTTATTTCTGACTCGACACTCGCCATAGATAATTATAGTTTGTGCAGACAAGATCGCATTGAACAGCGTGGCGGTGGTTGCCTTCTTTATATTAAATCATCCTTTGTACATTTCCCGTATCACCTGAGCATTTTGTCGTTTTCTGGAAATTTTTGTCTTATTTCAGTCATCCTGCCACACAATAAAAAAGCGATAATTGGGTGTGTCTACAATCCTCCCTGTAACTCAAATAATGTAATGCAGCTGTGTGAAATGTTTGAAAAAGTTGCAGAGACTCAATTCGATGTCAGAATAATTGTAGGTGATTTTAATCTGCCAGACATTGACTGGCATGCAAATACCTTTCCACCAAGATTTCAGAAATTGGTTGACACTATTAACTTTTCAAACATGTCACAACTGGTTAGTTCAGTGACCAGAAATGACAACATATAAGATTTAATTTTAACAAACGATGTCCACCCTCTTTTTATGAATTTTCATCGTGATATTTTCACAAGTGACCATGCCTTAATTCACTGTTGTTTTCCAGTCTCTCTTTCTAAAAAGCCCGATGTAAAATGCAATAACCTCGACTTTGGTAACATGAACCATGAATTAGTAAATGATTTCGTAAGTACCCTAGATTGGCATAGCATATTTTCAACTAACGATCCCTACTTCTTCCAGGATCTATTGCAAAACATTGCAGAAAATATTTAGGCTCTTACCCCACTTAAGATTTTTAAATCAAATTCAGCTTCTTCTACTGTGCCACATTTTCTCCAAAATAGACTTAAGAAATTACAAAAACACCTTAAGGGTACGTCTAATAGCTTTTTATCAGTTCACTTAAGAAAAGCGCAAATATTTGAATTAGCGTTTAAAATAAGGCTTGCACGAGATAGGCGTAGAGAGGCCACAGCATTAAGTGATGCGAATTCTTCCAGATCAGTTGCTCAAGTCTTCCGTCTTCGGTCGTCCGCTAAGCTTCAGAAAGTCATTCCACCCTTACTCAATGGCAACAATCATCTTGTTACAGAGGATTTGGAGAAAGCAGCATTGCTTAATTCATTTTTCGCCGAGTTCTTTACCATCGAAACTAGCCCCACTCCTGTAATTCCCGTGATGTGTGATTCAAATCTCAGTACCCTTAATTTCTCACCTGATTGTATTCAAAAAGAAATAAGTCGTCTTAAAAATTCACATTCGGTAGGAACTGATAACATTCCAAACTCACTCATTAAACAATTAAGAGATTTCCCACCCTTACTGAGTAAGTTATTTTCAGTGTTTCTCGAGAATGGCTTTTTCCCGGACTACTGGAAAACTTCTATTATAATTCCCGTATTTAAATCTGGTTCCCGATCAAATATTCACAGTTATCGCGGTGTTCATAAAACGCCCTCTCTGGCTAAACCCCTGGAAAAACTGATTGCCAAAAAAATTACAGATTTCTGCATAAACAATGACATTCTCAGCTCCTCACAGCATGGTTTTTTACCGAACTAATCTTGTGAAACATGCCACATGTCTTTTCTAAATCTACTTACTTCTCTCCGTAATGATCATCTATCTGTGGAAGTTATCTATTTTGACCTTAGTAAAGCATTTGATAAAGTTCCTCACAGGAGGCTCCTAGCCAAACTAGAGGCTATAGGATTTCGTAGTCCACTTACTAACTTCATCAGATCTTATCTTTCAAATCAACAACAAAAGGTTTTAGTGGGATCCTCATACTCTTATCCTACCGCAATTTGAGTGGTGTCCTTCAAGGTACAGTGCTAGGTCCTCTACTCTTTTTGGTTTGCATAAATGATATCTCATTGAGTGTTAAACACTCCTTATCTTATATTTATGCAGATGATCTCAAGTGTGTTTACTCCTTCTCTAAATCTACGGCCGCGAGATGCTTAGAACAAATTCATTCTGATCTGCACGCTCTTTCGGCGTGGAGCTCAACATGGCAGATGGAGTTCTCATCTTCTAGGTGCCGATACATGTGCTTTGGGCCTGAAAGGCTGCCACAACCTGTTATTTTTCAAGGTTACCCAATGACTGAATGTTCCAGTATCAAGGACCTAGGATTAAGCTACACCAATAAATTAGACCTTTCTCCTCACGCCGATAGAATTACAGCCAAAGCCGCACAGATTTGCGGCTTTATTTCTTATAATTTCTATCTTCCTGAAATGAAATTAAGACTTTATAGTATGTTCGTGCTCCCCATCTTAGAATACTGTTGCCCAATTTTCGGTCTCATGAATGAAGGTAGCCGTTCAAAAATAGAACAAATTCAAAAAAATTTCACACGAAAACTGCTGTATCCGACAGCTTCTAATACTTGCTACTCAAATAGATGTCAATCAACGAAACTAAGGTTCCTTTGGGTCAGGAGATTGGAAGCAGGCTTTTGTCTCCTTTTTCGGCTTAATAATAGCACAAATTTATCCAGGACTTCTGTCATTACCCCCGCCAGCCGTCCCTACAACCTAAGAAACTCGGCACTTGTTATACCCCCTCCTGCATCTTCCTCATGTAAACGCTCTTTGTTTTTTTGCTTCCAGATATAGCTTTATTTGGAATAACTAGCCAATCGAAATTAGGTCGTTAACTAGACTGTCTGCTTTCAAACGGAGGCTGCACATTTAGCTTAACACTGATTATAATAACCTTCTATTCTCCTCATCTTTTCCGAGCAGCTTTCTCCATGACCCCGCGAAAAGACCATCGGGAATTTAGGAGATCCGCTTGAAACTATTCTCTCTGCCTCGTATCCCCCGAGAACCTAGATGTTTCCATTAACCACCGCTGAATCAAACGAAACCACGCGGAAATACTTAGTCTAAAATGCTGCAGTTTCGTTGAATACTCACCTTCATGAGACCACCCACACCTATTTCTGCTCTACTACTATTTTCCTACTACTATCTTCCTAAGCAGTTTTTTTCTCTTGCACACTTTTTGAACATGGAGGCCGGTTGAACACTGTCTCCATTTTCACTGTCAGAGTTTTTATTTAACTGCCATAATTTTTTCGTTTTTAGTTCAAAATTACCTGCAAAACATTGCTAAATTTCGCCCCAAAAGGACAATTTTTGCTGATATTATTACGAATTTCTACGTCTACTTGCACATATTGTCAAATTATTTTTTCAACTTTTATTTTTTCGAAATTAACTTTGTATAGATAGTTCCGTACCAACGCTGAAAAATATAAATTCTAAATTCTACAGGCTCCTGATTAATCGGGACTGTGATCCACAGTTTGATAACTTCTTCACATTTGCCCCATTAATTAACCTGCGTGAGAATTTCTTCAAACTCCGAGGAACCTTATCCCATATGAACTTCGCAGATATTACATTTCACAGAGACTCATCGGTGCCTGGATAACATAATGACGGACATGACGGCCGCATTTAACATATTCATTATGTTTATTTTCTAAACAGATAGCGCCATCTACACAGGAAAGCAACGTAAGCACATGCATACGCTTCGCTCATACTTACAAGTTATCTACCATACTCAGGATGAATATGCATTAGTTTCACTTGTAAAAAATGTATAAATGTGAATATTTGATTCCCTAAAATATTTTTTTACGTATGCAGATTTTACAAGTTTATTGAGAGAGGGAAATACGCCTTACTTTAGAAATATAACTCCGAAATTTTCAGGACAAACGTCCGATATGAGTAAAATCAGGCACACTAATCACACAACACTTGGACCTCAATTCCTAATGGCCAAAGCCTGCAATTGTCGGTATCGTAGAGAAATGTGTTCAAATAGGTCACAAAATTTTGACCGAATTGGACTTATTTCAAAACGGTGCTAGTATAATTAAATAAATACATTTTATATTTAAGGCCCGGAGAGCTTCGTCATTGCAAACCTACTGCTGTGGAAAAAATTAAGACAATATAGTCATGTGCTGCTCTGTAGGAGCAACCACACAGGCAGTGTTTAGTATAGTAGGTAGATAGTTTCAAATCCGCCAACATTTTCTATTTTAAAATAGTAGTCAACACTAGGAAAAAAGGTAAACTAAGGAGTAAGCAGTGAAAAAACTCCTACCATGATAGCGGCAGTCAGAGTCTAGATGGCCCCCACTTTTAAAAAAACAATACGTAGTGCGCTTTTGTAGTTCAAATAAACAAAGGACGTAGAAGACCAACCAGTGTATAGATAAGAAAATTTACACTGACTGGAGAGAAGAATAAACGGCGTACCAAATAAAATAGCCCGCGAGGCAATGTCTATTGCCACAACATTTCTGAACAGTACTGAATTTTCCATCTGCTGCTTGCTTCCCTTAATGACTTTCATCCATCTTTTTCATGCCTTTTCCGGGTCCGTTCTAAACGGAGGTTGTAATCGGAAAAGTGTTTCCGATTTTGGTCAATATTTGGGGTTTCTAATTATCGCAATGCAAGCCTTGAAAAGAAACAGAAGTGGATGCTCAGACAAGAATTTTATTTGCCTGACCTTTCGAAATCCGCCGTGGATCCCTCATCAGACACAGTAATAGAAACGGGTTTCTGCACAGGCGTCAATAAAATCTACGATGCGATTCCCAGGAAGGAATTGAGTAGATGAAGATGTGATCGCTTGGGCTGGAGTTCGATTAACCTCACGTTTCGAAGTCCTGTGCAGAAACCCGATTATGTTATTGTGTCTCATGAGCGATGCACGACTGATTTTGAAAAGTCCAGCGAATAAAATTAGTGTCCGAGCCATCGTATCTCTTTATTCTCAATTACCTCCTGAGACTAAATTTTGCGTTGAAATTTAGGTATTGGAACGTCGAGCAATCTTTGGTTTCGCCAGTAGTCTCAAGGAATGCCTGAGCTGCCGAAAACGGATCTTTTGGGGAGCATAAATATTGCAGTAATCTACCTCTTTTTGCAATAAATTGGACTGGAAACCTCATCTTGTAAAATGTAAGGGGAATATTGCATAAAGTCTTCACTTGGTTGTAAAATGTGTTTGCTGGTCAAGGCGTTAACAAAATCATTCCAGATGGTAGCTTATAAGTCCAATTTGCCCTTCTAACAGACTTCGTATGGTGATGGAGTGAATAAATAAATGAATTTTATATTTTAGGCCCGGAGGGCCTCGTCATGGAATTATCTTGGACATAACCTTTCTATTTTTACCGATAAAAAAACATTATTCTAAGGACATTGGCGAACCTTCTAAGGTGGCTCTGATACGATCTCGTCAGATTCAGTTCGGAAGTCTTTCGATGAAACGGAGCTGTATTGCTCGTAGGGAACCAAACTTCCTCGGCTTCTAATATCTCGCTTTCTTGTCCTTTTTCAGAGTAACACCTACCCTACACACATCCTTTCACTTCCCTCATTAGTTCCTACGGCTAAGAAAGTTGTAATTGTGTATGATTTCTTATATTCTTCAGTATTCGTCATCACCAATTTTACGTCGTAAGTTTATCCAAGTCGCAAGTTTATTCAACTTTCTCATCTCCAATGTTAGCTTCTGTTGATTACTTTAAAACTTATCAAGCCTTTCTTAGCGAAATCCGCTTACATGAAAAGAATATGACTCAAATAAGAATCTCCGAGTTCCATCATATTTTCACACTTTAAATTTCTTCGACTTTCCCGTCACCGACAACCTTCGACTGAATACTAACTTGGAGAAACACTTTAACCTATTTAGAAAGGCAAACTTTCTCCACCTCGTAATCAAGGATCAAACAAGGAAATAGAACCCGAATGTTGACATAACAATCGACACCCTTAGCTCTATAGCTGGCGCAAAATCATGATTTTTGTTTAAGTCAACCAAAAAGCTAGGTCTGTTTAGTTTATTCCAGTATGCAACAGTTTGAAATTGGTATCTTACCATTCAAATAAATGCGTAGATAGATTGATTCTTGGCAAAACATGATACTTTTCCATCTGTATATAAATGGGCAATCGTTTAAGTGAACAGTCAAATAATAAATGTAGAAGTAAACGTCTCCTGTCCTGGCCAAGAAAGTTGCGAATGGGAAACGGGTCATCCCATTCCAATCCTCAGTGGAGCACTTCTAGTTTGGTAAGGTTTTCTACAGGTTCAAAACACACTTTTCATCATTTTTTCAGTGCTTTCATTGCTTTTACTAACTTTATGTTTTTTCCGTGCGTTTTTAGGTTTAAATACCAATTTTTTTCCATTCTCTTTGTTGCCTTGGCACGTATCCCTGTCTCGTTCTGCACTATCAGCGGAAAAGTTGGGCTTGTATACCACAAGTGACTTTATTATTGCATATTACCGCTGACTCCAAACACACTTAAGGAATGATTGGTGGATTGTGCCTCTAGAGTCTGTTAATATATGCTATTGCAAATTTGCCGCAGAAGTTAGATGTGAGTGAGCGCCTACCCTTTTAGCGCATACTGGTATCCTGGCTCCGTAATCTTAACACCTCCTGTATGAATCCCTACCCCCTAGAATGGCCTAGAGAAGAGTCAATCGAATTCACCAATGCTGAAAGATAACGCAAGGAGACCTAACTTCACTTTACAAGGAAGTTTAAAATCCTTCCTGTATGCGGTGGCGTAGTTTGTGATTATTATTATTATTGCGGACAGATATATAGCACAATTAACTATGCC
The DNA here is from genome assembly GCA_036362985.1 of Ligula intestinalis. NCBI lineage: Eukaryota > Metazoa > Platyhelminthes > Cestoda > Diphyllobothriidea > Diphyllobothriidae > Ligula > Ligula intestinalis. The sequence goes on from JAYGXS010000005.1 coordinate 4,349,947, forward strand.
AGAAGAAGATGAAAATGCCATGAGTTAAACATTGAAAAAGACCGGTTGCACCATTAAAATCTATTATGACCCTTTACTGGTTTTACGACAGTCTGATTAGGTGTGTTCGCTGTCTATATCACAATGTCGTTCTATTTTCCAGCCTAAATTTTACCTAAACGACTGAGACCTCTATCTTAGTTTGCATGTTATTAGCAATCAGCTTTTCCCTCTGTGTGCAGATATTTATTCTTATACTTCACAAAGCTGTGGACTTCTTTTATTCATTGCGCACATAACCGCGGACCTACATGTATCTTGCTCTCCTATTTCAGCGGGCAAAGCACATTAAAAAGACGCTGATCGAACTATGTTTCAACCACCAATGGTTTTTATACAGCCTAGTATAATTTAGTGATATTCTAAACAATTATGTTTTCTGACTTATTTACAACTGTGGATAATAAGTTGCATTTCGGTCACCAGCAACGGGCATTTGATTCAGTAAATCGGACTTTGTTAACCAAATGTTCATATCCTTGTTTTCGGCTGCAGTTTCAACACTGGGATGCCGGGGCTCCAAATGTGCCATAAGACTGGTCGACAATTAGCAAACGTTTCAAAAATTTATAGATATGCTCTGAATACGCCTAAGTTGTCACAATACATGCGGTTTTGTGTGGAAATAGCCAGCAATTGAAGGAGAATGTGGCCGTTTTTCTAGATCAGCAATTTTCTGAGGGCAGATAAAGTGAAAGCGAACCAGCGTCATCGTTTCTTTATTCACGCATTCTAGAAACGAGACGTAGTTCGATAATTGACTAGCACGCGTAACGTGGGAAAGCTGTGTAGAACGACAGGCTGCACAAGTCGATCAATATATTTCTACAATTTATCTTCATGCTTCTTGCGAATTTGCCTCCATTACTCTTCTGTTGCTAGCCTTTAATATAAATGTCCTTTGTTCGGAATTCAACCACAATACTGTTTCTTCCAAATATGTTATATACGGGAAAAAATGATACAGTGCATGCAGATTCGTGTGTATAATTCATCGATCGGATTATTTAGAGACACACAGAAGTGGAATTCCAGAATTCAGGAAATTTGACAGCCATGAATTTAAAACCTGCCATTGGGTTCTACCTTTGCTACTGCATAAATATTTTTGCTGATGAACTCTGTGGAAGACTTCTTATACTGTTACCATAACATATTTTCAATCGAAGCTATCTGAGTCAATCTAGTCTCCTTTTTTAAGAACTCATGGGACTTTCGTTTTGATTGGCTCCTGCAATCTTCCTCTCTAAGGTCGGACATTTAACTGCCGGTTGTTTAGTTAGTTAACTTCGAGGTATGAGTAAACTTGATTCAAGCATTTTTGCCGTCGTATCTAAAACTCATTTTATCTATCATACTGCAATGACATCGTCAGCTTAGCGTGCCGCTTGCCAATTTTTTGAGATAATTGTTGAATCCAGAAAAAAGTGAAAAGAATATTTTTCTCTTTTGCAGAAGAAAAAAGGTCATCGCCTGTCTGGAGTTCCTGACCTGTCAGGTGGATATGCCGGCGCAAACTACTTCCCAGGAGAGGGCGCAATTACCGCTGAACGACTACACAATCCATCTCTCTCACCAGACCTGCGTCGTCTTCACCCTGAGCCCAATGTGCCACTGAGTCAGGGTTTCGGAGGGATTACTAGCGGAACCGTACAAAGGCCACGGACAGCCAGGGCACCGAAGCGCAGCAGTGGGCAGGATCCTTTTGGTGGCTCCCTTGTGGATGAATTTCGCAGTCCAATCACAAATCCCGCTGCTCATCCGAAGCACTCAGTTTCCACACCTAAACAATTTTCTACAGGAATTTATCAACAGAGACGTTCAGCCTCAACCACCATGCTTCCCACGGGAACACCTTGGGAACAACGTTTTGTGGCCCTACACGACTACACTGCTCGCGTGGAGGATGACCTCAGTATGACAAAGGGTCAACAATTTTGCATACTCGATCGTTCTCAGGGCTACTGGTGGTACGCAAAATGCATCTCTACTGGTCTGATGGGTTATGTGCCATATAACTACCTCGCTCCTCTAACCAGCCTGGAGTCCAATGAGTGAGTTCCTTGTCGCTATAAGGTCTCTTAAATCCTCTCTGGAATTATGTATTCAAATGTTTTTATTGTCTATGTCCTTTAAACAGGTGTTCTTATCCTGCGTCAGCATTGTACATCAAATATTCTGTATGTTTGCAAGCTGTAGATGGTGCGCGTTTAAAATTATTTTGCATGCTCCTACTACTATTTGAACGTTGAATGGGTCACGTTGGTCTTCCTCCTGTGCAAACTCATGTACTTGTGAATGTTACATTATTAGAAATGAATTCGGTTTGAGAAATGTTTCTGTGCTCCAGGGTTTTTACTCGGATCAATTCAAACCAAGAAACTTTTTAATTATCAATATTCTTTTGGCCACAATAAACGGCAGGCAAAAATAGGCACATTTAACCTTTTTTTCACTTTCTTTGAAAACACTGATAATGCTTCTGCAACAAACTCATGGGCTTACATTTATCTTCCATTTTTGCTATTTTTATAGTCCTTTATTTGCTTATAAGTACGCAGAAACGTGGCCATATAAATACTGATATATTCCACACAATGCTTCTGGAAGCCAGGAGGCAAGTTTTCGGAAACTGACATGGAGAAAGATACATTATATTTGGAGCAGGTGCGTTATTAGCTTGACCTTTCGGAATTTCGCCCGAATCCAACATCAAAGTCAGATTTCAGTTTGCACAGGTGCTGCAGTATTTATAGGATGTAGTTCGTAGACCACTGCATGCCTGTAAACATTTGCACTTCCCAAATGCCAAGCATAGCATCAACATACTGCAACACCTGGCCAACCAAATAATTATCGCACCTCGTGCAACCAATATTCACGATACAGAAGAATAAGAAGCGATCACTGGGACAAGAATTTTATTCTCCTGATGCTTCGGATTCTGTCTAGAATCCCTAATCATAGGTTACTGTAAGATAGTGGGACACATGCGGAGATTGTGGTGATACATGCACAGATTTCCCAGTAACTATGGGATTTAAGTATTCCCGATAGAATCTGGAACGTCAGGAAAATAAAATTCTTACTCCAGCGATCGCATCTTCCTCTGAACTGCTTCCTGGAACTCGTATATTTGCTTCGATTAATTATACCTTCGGAAGCCGCCAATGCTGAAAGGTGTGTAGGGGCCTAGTGATTACATCCTATAAATGCTTCCAAACTTGTGCAATCCCTATTTCTATCTGTATTTGTTTCTGCTGATAGACTCGAGTGAAAATCCGAAGCGTCGGCTAAGTAAAGCTCTTTTTTCAGCGACCTTGTCTCCTGCTTCGTGTAGTACGTTTTTCTTTCTGGAAAATGATAATAGTTTCGTTTTGCTGGGCGTTGCATCTTGATAAAATAGTTTTTTTTTAAAAAACTATCCACGCTGTACCAAAATACATTGCCAAAATATTTTACTTTTTTGACAAAAGTGCTTGCGGTGCCTACTTTCATGAGACTCTATTTTTCGGAGCACATACTTGAGGTTTATCTACGTTGCTCTTGCCGTGACAATGAATTTCCCGTCATCACTGCAACCTAATTTTTTTTGCTGTGTCCTGTTAATCGCTCTCGTTTTTTCTATTCCTTGCTAAGCACGTATAAATTCAAAGAGTGAGCGGTAGTTGTGCATATTTTGAAGTTGTTAAGTGAACATTTACAGTGCCAACTTCTTAATTCATTGTAGACGTTCATACGTGGTAAAATGCCAGCTTGATTATCCACATAAAAGTGACTCATATTTGCTGTTTCATGTCTTGTTTTTTATAACAGTGTAATTATTCGGCTATTTGGCTCCTTAAAGTTGTTTTGGAAAGCACTGTTCATCGGCGCGTCCTCCACACGGCTGACTGCACTGCTCGCGCAAAGTCCCAGCAGCGAACAGGAAGGGGAGAGTTCATTGTTTTTGTTGGTTAGTTGTGGGCCGGAGAGCTATTTTTTAAACACCTGATTGCTCATGAGGTTGCCACCTCAAGCGAAAACGTTGGTCTCGCTAAACTTAAAACTGTGACAGCATCCTATCAAGTAGTTTCTTACTTAAGATTTGTTGTATTTTCGCTTCTCTGCCGACGCTTGTTCGAGCATTCGTCTCCAGTGTACTCTTCAGGGTGCTCATGTGTGATTAAAACCATATACACAGAGTATACCGTGCCATTTTTTTTCATCTACCATCGTTATCTGTTGCTGTTTCCAAATATTGATCCGTGTAAATTTCGTTCGTATCAGCACTGGCTTGTTTCAACTTGCAGTATATCGCTTCGAGCTGGTTTTATTTATGCGTGGTTTCTGGTCCGGTTAGCAACTACCGGCGAATCGATTGTGACAATTAGTCATCCTTTGGGTTAAAGTACGAAAGACTGAAGAGTGGGACAGAACTTCCCGTGCAAGGATGTTGTGGAAACCGAGCCTGGTGAACTCATCGAGACTCAAAATCGTCTGCGCCATCCTTGGATAGTTTTCGAGGCCCGCATTTTAACAAATAGACTTTAAAGATACTTCGAGAAACTCCGATTGTGACCAATGTTGACCAACCTGGAAACCTCAGCTGTCTGTCCAATCTGAAGCAGGTTATTCTTCGGAATACGACGTATCAGTGTATACTGATCAGGCAGACTTTTATGGAGTCGCTTATGCGAATTGGCAGCAAACTCCTGTATTTTAATAGTCGTCAGTGAATTACATTGTCTCCCGCATGCTCCTCGGCGTGACAGATGCAGGATATTATGGTAGCGTGAAGTAGTTTATAACGGTAGGAGACCGCCCTCCATTCTCGTTCATCCATCTGCACCCGGTGGGAATGCTAAGTCAGGACGACCGGAGGCGGGGTGGGTCACGGTGTCTGGCCCGTCTACACGTACCACACACACGCACCCGGGCTGCGCATCGAGGAGCTGGTTTTCACAAAACAAGAGGTAACTTAGATTCCCTCAGAGTAAAACTGCCACAGTGGCCACTTTAGGCCGGAACTATTGCAGCCTGACTCCCCGGACTGAGAGGAGAATTGAGTTATCTCCTTTGCTCGTAGCCTTCCAATCCGTGACTCCTAGCACACCCTAATCGTTTCATAGTGCTTATATTTTTTATAGTGAATAGATGCGCTGAAATGTCATGGGGCCGCTGCCAGGAATTTGCCCGGACAACGTAGTCAGTCGCGAGGAGAACGCGCTGGGGAACACAGCTTTAAGGAGCCAACTAGCAGGCACGAACTAGCAAACACCAATTACTCTCATTGATGAGCGCTCACCTGACTACAAACGGAAGTCATCTGTCCCGCTCCGCCTTGGGCCTGGACAGAGGCCCTGATAGCCGTAGAAGCTGGGTTTATTTGTGCGCTACGGATGGCGCGCGTTTAAAAGTATTTTTCGTTCTGCTGGCAAAAACAAGGGGGACTGGAATAGCCGTTTCTGGCGCATTAGCCATCATCAGCCAGTCATACCGAGACTCAAGTGGTGTCCCACCCGAGCCTCGAACTCGCTACCTTTTTGACCAGAGTTAAACGCCCTAACCATCGAGCCACGAGCTCGTTGTCTAGCCGGTTTAGATCAGGGTATGTTACTCTGATGTGTGCATTCAAGCTGACAGGAGCTACACGCGTAAGGAGCTGAGGAGTAGACTTATAGATTAAGTTTACTGAGCCAACACATTGACTAACATGCTCACAAGCAGCCTTAAGTCATGTATGGAAATTTCAATGACGTATACTGTCGCTTGCGCTTACAACGCGGACTAGGCTAGCGCTAACCAGACCCTACGCCTAATATTCCGAATATTCTACTTTCCTTCTATCTAACTCCTCAAACCTATCTCGTGTTGGAGCGCAACGCTGACTTACGTCAGTGCTAAGGCTGCTGTCCCGGGTACGGCCATTTTTGAAGCCGTAGCCCCAGGCACAATGAAACAAGCATGCCCGTTAACCCGATCTATGAACGCATCTTCCTATGATACAGGACTTCTTAACCACCTTAATTTGTCCACAGGATGAGCTCCTAAAATCGTACGCTTACGCAGCTGTGTCCGTTACGGACTCTCAACATACGTGCAATTACATCACTCACCTTGTGCGTCTAATCCCTATCCCTTCGCATAATGTATTCGACACTCCATACCCCCTCGCTACGCCTCATCTCCCTACTCGCTTGGGCATGGAAGAGCGGACGTCGTATGAATCCTAATCACACATACACATATGCTTGCGTACACGTTAACGGCACGTCGGCGATGATTCACCGAACGGATAACCGACTCCCTTAGGATGCGCGCACTTAACCGCGAAAGAAAAAGCGGACAGATTGTGAGAGTGGATTTCGTGAGCGCTCTTACCCTCTCCGCGCAACGCTACTCCGCAACTCGCGCTACTTCTTACCTACCGCAGACTCTGCTCTTTTCTTCAGTTCACATCTTGGCCAGCCAATTAATCAGGAAAAACTTCACCAGTCCTCTGGAGTTTTTGATGCACTCCGGGATCAAATCCTCTGCGCATTCATAAATTTTTAATTTAGAAGAAAAACGTGCGTTTTGTAGGCCAAGACACGGCTCGTGTGACTGTGGAAAGGTTTCCAAAAAGTATCGCGGACGTCCACCAATCCCGTGGCGGGACATGTTCGTCCTGTGGCGCATTGAGTATCGATCGAGAGCAAGCAGTGGGAGATCACTAGTAATAAGGTGAAAAAATCCGGTGACTTTTTCGAGCTTATTAGCTGTCGTCAGTCAGCCTCAACCCACCTTCCGCTTGGGTACCCTGGGTTCAAAACTGGGTTGTTAACACTGCAAGTGATCGTCCGAGTCATGCAAAACCTGCGTGATGGTACTGTGTTACTGGGAGTATAGGGGTGGTTAGTAGAATATTACTTTGTTAGGCCGGAGTAACGTTGAGTTTCTGATCCTAATATGGTGAGGTGAAAGTTGGGTTATGTTTGCTAACCGGTTTCCCGGCTCATATATGTCTCTCCTGGTAGCAGCCTTCAGTTCGGACTCCCCCACTTATTGCATGTGTTCGGACACGACTGATGCTTATAATTTTTGCAATATGTTTACCATGTGCACTTTAATGGGATACATTGGCACAGCCAAGAAAAAAAGATTTCAATGTATGCTAGCATCACTTATCTCTTCGGTGGCGTCGTATGCCAAATTTAATCCTCATGACATCTGAGTTTCAGAACAAATTTTGCTATTTCAGCATTCCAAAGCTCAGTAGAGAATGTGCGCTTTGGGAATGTGAGCGTTGCTATTGGATAACCTTATGGTTCTTTGTTTCGGCAGGCACCTTTCTCACGGGCTAAGTGAATAGCATTCGACTATGACCTTAGAGAGGGTCTAAAAGTTGTCGTATTCAAGGGACACGATACGGTTTGGGTGTTGATTTCAATGTGGGTGAAAGAGTTGTTTATTTTCTTTTACATCATGTCCCTGTGTGAAAAATAACAACGCCGGGAAGGTTCGATCCCCGCCATTATTCTTATTTGGCTGTCATCCCTCTCCACGTTACGCAGTGAAGTTTTCTCCCTGGAATACTAAAAAGAACCCTTATTAGTTTTGTTAAAATATTCGTAGTATGCGTATTTTTTTAGCTCTGTATCCCATTTCCTTGCCTCAAATAATGGTCTATGTAATTGCTCATAATGACGTACCACTCTCAATTAGCTTACTTACAAGGAGGGAGCCATTTAAGTAAACCACCCAAAACCAATTGATGTGCTAATATGTCACGTTATTATATGAGCGCTGCCACAGTGCCCTCTGTACGCCCTGCATGCGAGACTCGAACTACTACGCTTGTAGTGAGATATTACAACCTCTGCTTGCGGCAAGTTTATATCTCCGCACCGTAAATACTTGGAATCTCCCTCATCAAAGCTAAATTCCCCGTAAGCTTTTCTTTAGTAAACGGCCGTGATGTTCTCCATTGTACTTAATAGGCCTCTTCCTTGAAGCTGCAGGGTTCATCGGGTTCGGTACTGGGTTATTTCTGCGTCCCTAATGATCTGGTTTCGTGCTGCTGGGAAGGTCAGCCGTTAAATCCTAGCTCTGAAGCTCTCCAATGAACTTAGTGCAGTAAGGTCTGATTACCTGGTATGAAAGATCTCACGAGGCCGGCTAAGTTTGACCCTGCACTTTTGCTCAGTACATGCAGGAGGCCAACCTCTTACACCTACTGACCCTATGGGTTCAGGTTCACGCTAACTACATGCAGGTCACTACTGTCTGCCAGTGCAACGTGTTCAGACCTGTGCTTTGCCCTGAAAGAACCGAGCAGTTATTATTGCTCCTGCTTCAACAAGCTGGATCTCCGTTTAATCTCCTGTTGAAATTTTGAGGGACTGATTGCTGGTTTCTACACAGATGATGATGAGGATGATAACAAGATGGAAAGGCTGCAGACTCCGAGGAAATAATTGAACTGGGATACTGAGGAGATACACATAGAATGAACCATGTTAGGGGGGTAAGTCTGGAGGGAGGATTTGAGGGAAGACGGGAGAAGGACAACTATCAAAAAGGGAGGCGCATGACCTGATGCTTGTCAGGTCATCTTCACTAGTTAGCCATAGCGAAGGCACTTGTGACTGCGCAACGTGTAGTCGTTCTTTTATGGCAGAAAGGCGGTTGTTGTAAACGCACAAAAGAAGGATTCCGAGGGAGAAAACTTTGTTGCTGCAGAACGAACCCTATTGGCTTGACTTATCGAATTTATTTCTGAATATCGATCAGCGGGATTTCGGCTTTTGGTGGAACTGCCTTTCGGCCGTCTGCTTAAGTTTAAAAACAGACCACTTGAGAAGTATGAATTATTCGTATTGATTTTTGCTGCACATATATTGAAGCCTGTTTATTGTAGACACGCAGCTAGAGATTAGTTCTCGTACCCTTTGGTGATGAGTTATGTCTTATTTAAATTTTTTACATGCAGAAATGCAGCATGGAATAGGAGCGCCTGCGCCCTCCTCCCGTAACACAACTAGCCCTGCGATAAAATCCAGTAAGAATTAATATTTTCATGTCCTATCCCTAAAATGAACCTTAATGGTAATTTTAATCTAGAGCCACATCCTACCATTAACACCAACTCCAACCTAACACTAATATTCCTAACAATGTAGCCCAAAGCTACCTTTATCACGAGCGGTTACTGTTCCCATGATCTGCCACCGGCAGCGGCTTTAAAACTGATCCCTACCCCACCTCCATCATCGGTACTCGTTCTTGTCGTGAAAACTGTTAGATCGACTGCTTGCGTGAAATCTGTTATCGCTATTTCGTCACCAGCGTTGGTTACTGGTCAGTTTTTTTTTATAGACGTTCTCTCCGCATTACTGAATACTCGGTGGCTCAGGCTAGGTCTTAGCGCCGGGGGAGAGGGGGAGCGATTGTGCTGGGTTATGAACCGCACCCCGGAAAATCGTAACTTATGACCGATATCATTATGCCTCGTAGGCTTGAGCTAGAGGTTGCGCGGGATGGCCAAATGCCGGCAGAAAACGAGGGATGGGATGTTACGAAACTGGTCTCCCCTAGGGGGCCATAGCCTCCCCCCTTCTCACCCCGGAAACACATCAGTGGCTGTTCAGCGATGGACGAGGAATTCAGTTACAGACGCAAATACGCGGATGGCATGCGAGTTTTGCAGCCTTGACCCAAGAATTCACTCACAAGCGGACTTCGTGAAAGAGAGAGAGAGAGAGGGAGGCTTAAAATTCAAGATGGGCTTTGTGAGGCTCTGTGAATGGACGTGGTGGAGATGCGAGTTATGGGAAGAACTGTAAAACAATGAGGTAAGATCACTGCAATAAGACTCGGTAAGGATAGCTTATCAGTGTCACCATAGGATCACATAACCCCAAACCCTGTAATAAGAAAACAATAGACATGTACAAGATATTGCTTTTGTTTGTAGCGATAGCAAATAAGAATAATCATTTAGTCCACTGTGAATGATTATTTACAACTACTGAAAAGCAACTTGAAAGAAACCGTCTACATGGAAAATACGATGATACTTAGATACAACGGAAGCATAGTATTAGTAAATAAGCTTTTCCTAACTTGTATTGTTTTGTTCTTGTTGAAATATGTTGTTCAATAGATATACTTTGTGTGCATGCGAAAGGAAAGGCATTTATTTTAACTCCAGTCCCATAAGACATAGTTCTGGGGGCTTCGGGTTGCTTAGTGATAGCTATGACCTATCTTTAGCCTGACGTTTCGGATTCTCACCAACAATCCATCATCAGCCACGCTCGCAGATAAGGAATTGGGGCTCATCCAAGCGTCGTCTTACTGGCCAATTTCTACAATCAGAAAAAGCCTCAGCATTGTTTATGGAGGGGGAAAGTCATCGCGCCGATTTATCGATTTTAAATAAGACAGCTGTTAATCAAAATGCTATCAACTTGCTTGATTGTCATCTCTCGCGCAAACGTCAGCCTTGTGGATCGACTCCTGTCGAGGAGCTGCAACCCGAGAGTTAACCTCATTCTCCTTTACTGTTGTTGCATGTTCAGCCATCCGCGTCTTGATTAATACCCCAGTTTTCGGAAAGTATTTGTTTTGCCGATAACTGCACCCAAACTCATAAACGACTCTAGGCGTCTCTTCACGTGACAGTGGGTCCTTCGGTCGCAATACGCAGCGGCTGGTAGTTGCGTCTGATCTGCATGCAACACTAAATTCGAGCGTGGTGTGCAGTTTAACCCTACCACTCCAGTTCTCAGCAGCGGTGATGACAACCACGGCAATTAGTTACTTGAATGCTTGGCAAGCAAGCAAGCATCACACCAAGAACGACCATTGAGGATTAATGTGTAAAGCGGTAATTTTGATAGGTATCTGGCAGCGTGGCAAATATTTCTTCAAATTACTGCATAAGCATGTGTCCAGCACGCTTACTCTGGTGATCACACCTTAGCCAGTGGAGTGAGGAAAAATAGTCCCTTCTTGCTTGCTGTTGAGCCGCCTCTGCAACTATCGACTCAACATACACATAACTATGGTTATTATGTTAACCTTTTCATGCTCCAATTCAGGCCCCTGATAATTATTTATTGTTTCTGTAAGTTTGCAAAGCCCAAGGTGTTTTGCACTAGTCGTACCATAACTGTCCAAGCTTCAACCTTTGCTAGAGTGTATAGGTTACGCATGTGATGATTCATTTACACAGATTCTGAGAGAATCTCTTCCGACGAGCGGCCTGGTAGGATAACATCAGGAAGGTGGGAGAGGCGAAGTTTTATATTTCGCGGTGTACTTCTGCCTGAAGGGATAGAAAAAACTTTCAGCTCGTGCAGCTTTAGGATATTAAAGTATGGCTGTTAATTTGAAAGACCCGAGTGATAACGATGAGTCAACCTATATATTTCAAGGGATAAAAGCTGCACCGCATTTAAGATAAGATCTCTGCCTGGAAGCCGAACACTTTATCGGCTAGCATACTGTGCAAGCTTCTGTGTAAGTCGTGACTGTTCGAGTAGCACAAGCAACGGCAGTGGGTATAATGAAGCCAACTTGCGGGACATAGTCCGCGTCCCCATTCTCATCCACCTGGCTCTTATGGCAAGATAATGTCAAAACGACGGGACGTAGGCTCGGATGCAGTGGCTGTCAGAAATAAACTGTCTGGCACACACACACACACAAATTGGTCCCCAGAGTGTGTGCCACGTTTGCATAAGGGCAGCTCGAATCGCAAATGTCTAAGAGTGTGATAAAGGACAAACTTAGGAGGAGCCGCTGAGCCTCATTCCTTCTCCTTTAGTCAGTCCCGTCACGCAGACACACTGAGGGGTGGGTTACTTCAGCGGTCGGAAGATGTCCAATTCACCATTTTTAGTGTGCCTTGGTATATTCAAGTGCATCGGATTTCTAATGGGGAATGCACTAATTCTACATGTTCGTGGGTGCTTTAGTATCGGCTTCGCTAACCGTACACCGGGTGAATGTCTGACTGATGAAGAATGTGAAAATGATGATGAAACGGATTATGATGGTGATTATTCTGATGAGGAGGACGACGACGACGACGCCGATTCATTCGATTGCACAAGGCTAACAGAGCTGGTCCCATGCTCAAAGCGTGCCACGTAGCCAGCTAGACCAGGAACACCTTTTCCGTTTACCTGTGATATGCATGTTCTAACGTGCGTTACTCATACAACAATGTCAGTCGTATCAGTCATTCAGTTATTATTCCACTATTAAATCATTGTTTTCCAGGAATAAATTCGAATAAGTCAGAATCTACTGACATTCTTAAATGCCGTACCCAAGTTTTGCATTGCATTCGGCATTGTGTATTTATAAGATAAACAGTTAGAGTATAAAACGGAAGAGAGGGATAAAACGTGATAGGTAAGCAAAAACACGGGACGTTCATCTGACACGCGGGTGGACATGGTGAGGTGGGGAAGGAGAAGAGGAGAAATTTGGCTAAAATGAGCGTTACAGCGCAATGCTGTCAGCGTAATTACGACTGCCTAGCGCGGGACAGTAGCAAGTCATGTGCGGAGATATGGGGTAGACAGGAGAGGAAATGGTGTTATCTCCGTCGTTGACGCTTACTATGAAACGCCCGAACCAGTCGATTACATAATTTTGGTTTTCTCCGCTGTATAGTAGCCGCTTCTGGTGGGCATAGGAGACGCCCTGCCGTCGACTTAAGTAGGAATTTAAATGCAGTCTTCGGGTCCCGTAGTGTGGCTAGTGTTCACTGAGTGTTTCGTGGGTAAACTCCTGGGCGTGTTCTTTTTCTCCCACGACTGTCGTTTTGACATATTTTCATCTGTCTAGTTGCAAACTGCTTTTCCAGGCACCTAGTGTATTTGCTAACTGGTAGACACAATTTGATGTGGCGTGTGTAGGAAGGATGTCTGGCAAGGACGCGATATTCGCCCTCCCTCCGGGATTAAAGGATGGGTCGGTGTACAATACACGCCAGCATAGCCATAACTCCACGTATTGTGTTCGTTAATGTTGGCATTCGTTGCTGGGTAAAAAGGATTGCAAAATTTTTTCTTGGCCGTATGAGGACCGACCTATCTTTTCATTTGCCAACCTTCCAAGCGGCGAGTATGAGAATGCCGCAGTAGGTCCAAAATGCCTCAGCCGTACTGCGTTAATGAAAGGCGGCCTCATTATTGCTCCCGTCCATGATCCGTAAAAACGTGGGTCAGATCAGCTAGGAATGTCATCGCGAATTTTGGTCGGCCCGACATAAAGCTACCGGCTCTCGCAAGCCGCACACGCGTCGGTCAACATGTTTTGTGTTGGGAATGCCGCGATTCCCACGATGAGTCAACGCACTCAGCGGTGTCGCGAGAACCGCTTGCCGTGAGCCAGTCTTATCGGCTAAATCCTGATTGGCTCATTGTCGGACGAAGTCTCATGCATTCCCTTTAAAGTACATGCACCTTGTGTCTAACTCGACTTGCACTCGCGCGTTCTCCCCTATCCGACTGTTCTTCTCTCTGTCGCTTTTACGGGCTCTTGGGGTACTGGTTCGTTCTAATTAAAAGTACCAGGCGTGGATCGTAACAGTATAGTGTGTTATTGATAGAGTTAAGGATAGGTTTCCGTTCTCCTTTCTGTTTTTAGCCCCTCCCATAAGATGCTTATCACCACCGGTTCCGTATAACACATATGATACATTATCATCATTGAAGGCTAGGTAGATGCTCACTAGCTTTTGACACCGATATTTAGCGTGTATTTCTTCCTCTGAGATGGCGACACTTGCTGAGCAATAAGAAGGCATCAAGCCAGAACTGCGTAAGCAACTGCCTTAGATGACGGAAATAATCCCATTACCTCTCCTGCCCCCCCCCACGCTTTCGTATATAACTGACTACTGTCTCGTGCCATGCAGTCGTAATTACGCTGACGACTTTTCGCTGTAACCTGAACTCATTCAGCTTAGACCACTCCTGCCCCTCACCATGTTCCATGTTTTCTGACCCGTTACGTTTCAATTTCTAGGCTACTTTCTGGTTGGACATTCTACCTTCTTAATATGCAGTGGTCGTACACGGTTCAAAAAGTAGTCATCGAATTTTATGACGTCGTTATCGTCTGCATATTCCGTCACCTAAGCCTAATTGTCATTTGCCTGAAAAATGTGCAGCGCTCTACTGTAGAGCGGTTATGTGTGTAGAGGCACTCACCTAATTGGCCTCGCGTGACTATTTATTATTAGCGCGGAAGCTCGGCTTCGCCTTGGGCTTCCTTACATGAGGTTGACCCTTAGGTAGGCAAACCGCATATGAGAACTTCTTAAAATGATTATGTTCAGTTAATTTCAGCTTTATTTGGGAAATTCATAGGTAAATACCTTTGAACTCCCTCTTTGTACATAGTTATGATGCAGGACCTGTGGCGTTGCCAGAAATGGATCAGCGTTGGGTAGGGGAAGACAGTAAAAAAACT
>JAYGXS010000005.1:4375697-4390719 GCA_036362985.1 Ligula intestinalis
ACGATCTTCCAGGCCCGGTTACTTAGAAGAAGATAGAAGTCGTAGAATCCAAGGCAGAAGGAGATTCTATTCTGTACAGAATAAGTAGGAGAAGAGATAACAAGAAGGGTTGACTCGGCCTGGGGTGGAGCTCGACCATGAGGAACGAGAGAGAGCACCACAGATACGCGTCCACCACGCACCGGGGCGAAAGGCCAAGTGAATGGGCTTAGTGTGAAGTGTGCTTCTGCCAGCGCTGACAACAAAGCCAGCGCATATTAATAATTAGCGGTACGCAAAATCGATTAACTGATTGAGTGACTTGAGTGCCAACTCACGCTTCGTAGATCAGTCATCACAAGTGGCGAGGCAAGTCCAGTGTGGACCAGTAATCAGCGATGCGCCAAAAATTGATTAACTGGCAGCGCTGGGGGGCATGCTCCTACACTCCAACTGGCTCCACAACGTGCACTGGCCTATTACGAGAGTGGCTTGAATTTCAGATAAATGGGCACGCCATACAGGCCAAATTGTGTACGGTGGCTTAAATTTTTATATAAATGGAAAGGCCAGGCAGGCTACGCTGAGTAGGAGTCTGACTTCTACTCCCCCGCCGCACCAAACGACTCCTAAGAGAACCGACGCATTCCATCAGTTGGCAACATGCCAAGTCGCTAGTCTTAGCGCGTCGTGACAAATTAAGACGCCTCAGCTGTTGCTACGCTACCTTAATTTCTCTTCTTTCGACCACCAACGGACTGTTGACTGTTGTCGTGGCAGGCTCTCCTGTTTCTATCGCCTCGTCGACAGACTAGGCAATTAGCAAGAGCGTATCAGGGTCGCATCTCCGGCACTTAGTTGATGATCTAGTGACCTCTATGGTCTCATCCTCATGGCTACCCTAAAATAAACAGACAAAACCTGGGGTGGGCTCCCCATCTTACCTCATACATTCTTATCAGCAGCATGGTTAAGCCACCTGACAGATAATCTCCTCCCACGAGCGACAGCTCTGCCACTTTCAAGTCCCTCAAATCGCATTGAAACTTCTATATTGTTTCCGAAAAATGCCTAAGGAGTTGTTTGTTTTCTTTTCGCCCAATGGCTCGTGCCATTTAGTATCGCCAACGAGCCGAGTTATTACTCCCGAGGAAATAATTACATATGTAATTACAGTAGGCTGTCCGATTTTCGTCTGCAGTTATGTGAATGACCTCTTTTTGAGTCTTTCTAGATGCTTATTTTTGGTCACTGCTTCACCAATAGGGAGCTAAACGGCGTTTGCCTATTTTTCTCTTGATGAAATTCAATTGAACTGAACTGCACTGGATAGGCTGTTTTGCCGTGGGGTGATGGATTTTCCGTAAGGAGTGCTTACACGACCCCCCACCTTCCTCCTAAGCAGGACATGAGAAGCGGACCTGCTCACAATAGGGTAACATTGGGCCAAATGCCTGGTTAGGTTCAAGTTTAGGGACGACTTTCGGGCCAGGGTTAAGGTAAGGGGATAACGGGCTAGAATTATGGCGGGGAAAGTTTACCCATCCTGGGCTTATACATACGGCTACCTGTTTTAATTGGGTGGGGTACAGCTATCCCCACGTCGGATTCAGAGGCCCATACAGGGTGCCCCAAAAATTTATATACACATTTTACATAATTTTAAACTTTGTGTATATGATAAGTGTATCATTTCAAAAATTAAAAATACATATTAACGAGTATCATTATATTATTTCTTCACTGTATTTTGACTATTGCAACAGTGGCTGAATTGAAAGAAGCCATTGAACAGGAATGCACACGAGTACCAAGGAAATTGTTTCATGGTGTGTGCGAGTGCATTGCTTCGCGTTGTCACCAATGTCATAATCAACATGGACGTCAGTTTGAGTACATGCAGTAAAAAAACAATAAAATGATACTCGTAAATATGTTCACCTTTTTGAAGTGATAAAATTATAATTAACACCAATCTTACAATAATGTAAAATAAGCATACATTTTTTGGGAACACCCTGTATATAGATGAACCTTCCTGGATCCCTTGGCGTCCACTTTACGCTCTCGACTGTTCCAGTCTCTCTCTCTCTCTATGTGTTCCAGCAAACAGCAAGTAACCGTTACAAAACAAAGGAGCTTACCCACTAGACCCAGCCGGCGAACGACAAACCTGGGATGTTAGAAAAGCCCATAGAGATGAAGCTGGACTGGACGGACAGTTCAAACGCCAAGCTCATCCCCCACGTCACAGCGAAGTGACGGCTCGACTGTCGCAACTGACTGCGACAGCTCTGTGTGTGCTCTAGTGAGTAGGCAGGACACTGGTAACTGGTTCTCTGCGTCTACTACACTCTCCTCGCTATTCTAACTCCAATGTGCCAAGACCATGCCAAGAGCACCGAAGTTGGGCGTGGACGACGACGGTGACGCCGTGGTGGTGGTGGTGGTGGTGGCGGAGCAAAATTAAACAGTCCGTTTCTAGCCGCGCCACACCCCAACTGGCTCCGGCAAAGTGCGTCGGACTACTGCTACGGTGGCTTGGGTTGCATATTAACGGGTAACGCCATGCAGGCTACGCTGAGAAGAGAGTCTCGTCGCTCCAAAAGACTCCCAAGAGGACCGATGCAATCCCTCTGAGTTGGCAACCTGCCAAGCTGCTAATGTTGGCGCGTCGTGATAAAGTCAGGCGCCTCAGATTTTGTCTTATTACTGAGAAATGTGCTGGCTTACCGTGGTAACGGATTGGCAATAATGAGTGCTTGCAGGAATTGCCCACTACACAGGTGCTATTACGCAAAATTTGGGTTGGCTTCTATTTTGGGGGCAATTTTCGGGCCAGGGTGTATATTAGGGGGGTTAGGGCTTAGATTTATGTCAGAGTTTGGACATGTTAGCGTTTGCCCTTCCTGAAATGATGCGCACGGCTAACTTTATTACATAGGGGTGGGGTGGTTCTACTCCCGCATCCTATTTAGAGGCCTAAATAAGTACTGTTTATCGGATTCCCTAGAGTCAACTTAGCATGCCTCGGCTGCTCCAGCCTCTCAGTCGACAATTTGTGGCAGATATGTGGCCTCCAAACGCAGCCAAAATAAAATAAGCTGATAAATAGTTTAAATAGGGACGGGGGGGGTTGGCAGATTTGAATAATTCAGGCGACGCATTTATGGAAAACTTGCTGGCCTCGGTGGGAATCGAACCCACGCCAACAGCAAGGAGAAGGCTTAAGTACAGCCAAAGCTCCAACCAACTGAGCGACGTGGCTACACCGACAGTAATGATTTCAATCACACTTGGGTCAACTTACCTGCCCAGTCCACTGCAACACACGGAATCCACAAATTCTGATACGATTGCCCAAGCAAATGTTCCTGAAAAATGAATCTAAAATTTAGCAGAGGACTGTCAGGCGCACTCAATCTACTCACCTCCCTCCCCACCCCGTCTGGTAGTCATCTGATGGATTCTAAATTAATTGCTTTGAAAATCCTGCTTGGGCAGTCAGCTTACTGTGTCACAATTTGAGCATTCCATGCGTTGCAGTAGGCTGTGCGTGTAAGTTGACCTAGGTGTAACTAAACTCACGAAGATCAGTTAGCTCTAAGACGGGGTGACGCCCACGCCTAAAATTGATTGAAGCCTGGGCCTCGGATGAGAACCCAGCCAATCGATTTATCGATCTCGTACTAGCACACATTGCCGGCGTACATCTCCGAACTGACGTTTCTAGTGGTGGATTGGCCCCTGCTCACTACAACTGCAGTTGGGTTTTTTCGTTGACACTTTTTTCTCTGACGATGGACTCCGGTTAGAGTTCGAAAGTTCGGCCGTATAAAACTATGATTCCGGTGAACGACACGCCTTCTCCTCTACCTATACACATCTGGGATGCGAATATTTGTCTCAATTCGTGACATTACAACAAGTAAAACTAAAAAGTGTAAGCATTCCAAAGTCTTCAAACAGAACTCCCGGTCAGATCAGATTTTTTTCCCAGCTGGAAATTAGCATTGCTTGAAAGCAAGGCATAGCCGAAAAAGAAGAAATAGTTAACGCATGAGACAGAAGACTAAGCACCTGCACACTGCTGTAGGCTGCCATACTTCGCCGTAAAGTTGATGACTGTGCCAGTCGAGCAGCTGAATGCAATTAACCCGTTTAAGGTCACGGATAATTACGGCAAGCCTTCCTTGAAGAGGTCAATTAGAGTGACGCAAAAAGACACACACACACACACACACACACGACCCCAACTCGCTTTTCGTGTGTCAGCAGTGAGCAAAACGCGAAGGTCTGGCATAGCTTGAGAACGTTTACTCGGAAGTATGCTGGATGCGTTAACTCTCGGGCCACAAAAAAGACTGCTCAAAATACAGCGAAGCAAATAGGCGAGGTAAAACGATGCGGGCTGTATAGCTTAAAGTTGCAGTAAAGACTAAGCCGAGAAGCTAACAGAGCTCAAAAGGACAGGCGATGACGCCCATTCTGTTAGTTTGTTCCGTCAGATTGCCCGGAATGGGGCAAACAATCCCAGCCTTTGCGCTGGACACGTCAAGTGGAAGAGGAGGAGGAGGAGGATGAAACTTGGAATGAATATGCTTCAGATAGGAAGAATAAAGGTAGCAATAAGGTTGAATGTAGAAAAGAAACATCCCGAAGCTCTAAAGCGTCACATGGGGCCAAAAGGTGTGGACCGGCTTAATTGCGCCCTTGGGCGACGTGACAGAGGAATGTGAGCGTGGCTAATTGTGACGCTAAAAACCACATAAAAGGCGTTCCCAGAGGCGTGGCATGGCCGAATAGCCCTGGGAATAATGAAGCAATTCTAAAACGCATAGAAAACCCAACAGAAAATGGAGAGAAAGGTGAGCAAACTCACATATTGGACTGCCTTCCGCGGGATGTAGTCCGCGGATAGAGGACATTTTTGAGGGAGAAAAGATTGCGAGGGGGAGGAAAATAATGACGGGACAAGAATAATCATAAAATTGTGCACGAGTGAGAGGGAAGGAGAATAAGAAGCGATGAAAGAGAGCGATACTTGGGTAGAAAAGAAGAGAGAGGAAGGCAAAACATGACAGAAGAAGAAGAAAAACATGAAGCGTACTTCGGTTTGGTTAGAGATATCCAGATAATCTCACGAAAAAACAATCGATACCGGCAAAAAAGGAGTGCAACAAGACCTCAACATTTTGTAGGGCACTTGAGAACTGAAAAGGTAATACTATAAGAGCTCTAGAACTTCAGCGTGTTCATTCCTTTCTTAATTACCTCCGATTACGAGCGCCTACTTCACAAGAACATGTCGGGTTCCGGGAGTCGCCTTCAGCAAACTGAACCCAATAAAAGCCCCCTAATGCTTAGCAATAACCACCGAAAAGCCACTGCGACATCAGAGAAAGATAAATAGTATAAACAGCAAACAAAAAGGAACTAAATGAATGAATGATTAAGCTATGAATTTCAGTCGATAGCTCTATCGGAAGAGGTAGAATGAAATATCAGCGGAATTGGGAGGATTCTTCTACGCATCTTCGTAAGAATTAAGTAACTGGGCAGATTTTAACGCGGACAATAAATCAAGCTTCTTTTTGGTCACTTTGTTTGAGACCGCGATTTGCGGACAAGACTACGGAATCAATATTCACGGCAAAGAAACCTACTCCTGCACTATAATAAATCCGAAATAGGCAAAAATAGCTTATGTATCTCCACTCATATACCTCGAGTCCCAGTATTTGTCCTGCAAAAGCCGTGGTTATAGAGTTTTGTGGGGTGGGGAAAAAGGATAGGCAAAGAAAAATTTTTCGAAGTTAGTGTCAAGTGAAAAAATGCAGTCGAAGTTGCTTCCCGCAGCCACTGGGAGCAGATTGTTCCGCATGTAAATTGAAGGTGTGCGCGGCGCTTGGCGCCGAGGATTTTACCAACCTAACTCCAGAACGCTAAGTTGGACCAGAGGTAAGTTGAAGTAGACGACCCCCTAACCACCACTTCAATTTTTCGGCAAATTCAAGAAACCTGCAGTTCAATAATTGGGTTTTTCCGCAATAAGTTAACTGATAATACAGATTAGGAAAATCTACAGACATAAATCAACAACACTTCTAAATACATTAAAATAAATTCAGTAAGCATTTATTAAAATATATTTCACTGCTTGTCCTAATTTCCTGCCCATTACCACCGTTTTCGTAGGAAAACATGCAAGTTGTAGGGGGTAATGAGTGGGACTACATAAGCTACTGTTGCCCTGAAACGTTATAAATCGTAGCTTGGAAGGGTGCGAGCCGACAGTTTCCTTTCATTCGCTTCTGGAATTAAGGTCGGATTAAAATATTGGATCCGTGAGATCTGTGAGATCCGTGTCCTGCAGAATGTACTTTGGCGCATGCGGAGAAGGAACCAAGCCCTGTGTGAAATGCGCAGACGGCTGCTGGGTGCATCAACGGGAACTTTGTCTACGACGGTCAAGCTGATTTATCAGATGGCACAACAGGAAAACCGCCTAATATCGATCCCACGGTCTCCTTTCACATCCGGTGTGTTCAAGAAGCGTGGACAAGGAAGCTACTGCACCGGTTAATTATTTTTGCACAGTTGTTACACCAAACGCTTAATCGATATGCAGTGGTCATCTCTTTGGCAAAGAAGAGTTCACAATTTTAGAGAAGTAGGAAGTAGAATAAACTTACCTCGAAGTTAGAGGTATTTAGCATATAATAACTGAGACCCAGGTGACTGGGGTGCAGAAGGAAATACCTGGAAGCTACATGATCAATAAAGCGGTCGGAAGGATGAATGCGCCTCAACTGTCCCCGATTAATCACCCTTTTGATAAAGTTCGGTTACCAGCCATCTTGGGGGCTGTCTGTGAGACAAAGGCCAGTTTAAGCAATGTTGTGCAATCGGTGCAAATTCAATTATATGGGCAAACTGCCAGAAACAATGCATAAGGTAAGCCAAGGCCTTCGAAGTTGAAACTTGTGGCAAGGCGAAAGCTTAAAACGCACGTACAGATCTTTGGTTGGCAGCAGTGAAATACGACTGCAAAAAGTTAGCTTTGCCGTGCTGAATGGTGTCTGTAGAACTCATTCAGCAGTTAAACCTCCTTATCTCCCAAGAAAGAAGCATACTTGTGGTAAAAAAGTTATCCAAAGTGTTAACGAAAGTCATCGGTACAGTTCACTGGAATTCAAGATTCCAAATCCAGTCCTGCTCCATTGCATGCATTTTCTTCCCACGAATGCGTGCATTATAGACGGTCAGCTCAAGCGGCTGCTCGTACACTTTAGCAGAATACCTCGCGTAAAATCAGGCTAAAGCATTTAAAACTTCCAGACCTCCCTTAGAAATGGGCAAAATCCGACCTATTGGCATTTCGTATGGGTGGCAAAGGTTATGAACAAGTAACCAAGTGTCAGGCTGAAGTGGCCCAAGTTATAATAGCAGAGGGTAAGTACGACAGAAAATGCAAGAAGATTAAAAAAATCGGCTTCGAGTTTATGCTGCCTTCAGTCAGTCAGTCATAACATTGACTATCAACTGGGAATGAAAACAGAAACATGCGTTCAAATACAGCGCTGACTGGATCCAATCGATGAATCATAAGCATTTAATTGACTCTGAATTCACAAGCGCCTCGCCACTTGCCATTCCCTGTCGCTGCAGGTCAGGTATTTATTCAAGTACTTATAAGCATCCAGCGATCTATGGGCTTCCCGAAGCATACAAGCTCCGTATGGGTGGGGCAAGGGCCACAAGGACGCCACCAACTATCAGGCAGAGGGCAACGACAGAGAATTTGGGCAGCCTATAGAAACCTTGAATACCATTGAGCATTAGAAACATAAACACGCGCTGGTACGGGGTTTCAGAAGGGGGCTAAGGCCGCAGTGTGCACTCATTTCTCCTTAAATAAATAACCGATCTACAGCGATAGCGTGTGACAGGTGGCGAGGCGCCGATGGACTTTGATTCGATGACTATGGCTTAGGACCCATCTACTAGAACCCATCTACTGTAGAAGATCTGTGCTGGGTACGAGCGCATGTTTACTTTTGTGATCACACATGTGAGCCAAGTTGAGGACTAGCTCCATGACCGCGGAATAAGCCCAGAACAGTTCGCTATCAGCCTACCCATATTTTCTGCCGTGTACACCTCCAAATACTGTTATCCATAGTCTTACGGACCCCCAGGCATTCACAATAAAGACGAAAGTGACTGTAGGCTATGTGAAACTCATCCAAGTCCCGGGTCAGCGACTGCAAGCAACATTAGAAGCGACCGCTATTAGGCTGCAAAAGCCGGTCTTGTGTCCACCACAGAAGAATCTCATGCAGGCTCCACGCCTGGTATGGCCTAAGACCGCCTAACTGCATGCACTATTCCGCGCACTACCGGTGACACCAATCCCCGCCTCCCCGCAGCATAACCAGTCTCCTCTTATCGACCCTTCCCCTTTTTTTCCACGACTCACTTGTATGATAAGAGGAACATTTGTAGGAGCCTGCCCCCCCCCCCCCAGCGCTGCCATGATCACTCATTCTGCCTGCTCTGTCAACGTGGCCATTCAATCGATTTTTTGGCGCATCGCTGATTACTAGCCACACTGGACTTGCCTCGCCACTTGTGATGACTGATCTACTAAGCGTGAATTGGCAGTCAAATCAGTCAATAAATCGATCGATTTTTGCGTACCGCTGATTACTGGTATGCGCCGGATTTGTGGGCAGCACTGGCAAAAACACTTCACACTAAGCCCATTCAACAGGCAAGGCGGAACTCACTTGGTCTTTCACCCCGGTGCGCGGCGGACGCGAGGCTGCGGCGCTCTCGCTCTCGCTCCTCATGGTCTAACTCCACCCCCCAGGCCGAGCCAACCCTTCTGTTAATTCTTCTACTTATTTTGTACAGAATACAATCTCCTTCTACCTTGGCTTCCACGACTTCTATCTTCTTCTAAGGAACCGGGCCTGGAAGTTAGCAGTACTTAGAGTTTAACAGGCTTAGCCTTAACCTCCTTACGATACATTATCGACCGCATATTTAACTTGTACCCCGTTCATGCACAAATTTAATGGCTGAATGAGAATTTATCGAAAGCAAACGTAAGCTAACCATCTGTTCTTCTGAAATCACGGGAGGGCTGCAATCAGCGGAGCGGCTCAGTAAAACATGTAAATATGTTAATTTCGCCACAAGATAAAAAGCGCAGACCTGTGCGAAGACTGTCAAAATGCAGATTTTTGAGAAAAAAGAAACCGAAAAAGGAGCAGATTGGGGTGAGCAAGAAACAACAAGTCAATAGTGCGCACATTTCCCAGGCAGTTTGAAGGTAGTACATTTTAGGCAGAATACAAATGCACGGACGGCGCGATACGATCCAGCATTACCCTAAGCTTGAGAACTTAGAAAGAAGCCGGAAGCGGCCTTGTCGGCTTGTCAAAGCGGTATGACAACGAGGGTGATTCGGACTTGATAGATGTTTCAGAATAGAAAAAGTTTTGTTTCTGCAACCAGTTCGCCTAGAAGCCCTCGAAGTGCGAGGCAATAGTCACACGCAAAACCACTATATTTCGACCAGTAAAACCCTGCCCGTCCCCCGCGTCAGTAGAAGGCAAAATTGAATTGTGAGCGCCTGCTCGCCTCACCCCATCTCCTCTCCTACCGTCCTTCCAGATGTGATTCCAAGGGGAAAGCAGATTGGGTTAACCCAGAGGCGGCAAACAGAAATGCAATTAACTTCTGCTTGAAAAAGATGTATTGGGAGGGGGTGGACTGGCTTACCAGACAGGGAGTATTCGCCTGAACGCGACTCGCTGGCGCGAACCAGGAAGGATCCCTGGTCGTTTCCTTGCATGAGGAGGCACTGTTCCGCCTGTAGTCGGCGCATATCGCCAAAGTACCACCTGGACGGAGGGAGAAAAGCGTGGCGATGAGAAAAATCACACTGAAAAGGTTTGAGGCAAAGAACTTTTAGACGGCTAAGAAAAAATGGCAAAAATAGCTTATGTATCTCCACTCATATACCTCGAGTCCCAGCATCTTGTCCTGCAAAAACGGTGTTTATAGAGTTTTGTGGGTTGGACAAAAAGGATAGGCAGCGAAAAAATTTTTAGAAGTAAGTAAAAAGTGAAAAAATGTAAACGAAGTTGCTTCCTGCGGCCACTGGGAGCAGGTTGTTCCGCATGTAAATTGAAGGTGTGCGCGGCGCTTGGCGCCGAGGACTTTACCAATATAACTCCAGAACGCTAAGTTTGACCACAGGTAAGTTGAAGTAGACGACCACCTAACCACCATTTTAATTTTTCGGCAAATTCAAGAAACCTGCAGTTCAATAATCGGGTTTTTTCGCAATGAATTAAACGATAATACAGATTAGGAAAATCTACAGATATAAGTCAACAACACTTCTAAATACAGTAAAATAAAAATTCATTTAGCATTTATTAAAGTATATTCCACTGCATGTTCCAATTTCCCGCCCATAAAACCCGATAAACACCATGTTCGTAAGAAACCATGGAGGTTGTAGGGATTTATGAGTGGGGCTACATAAGCTTCTGTTGCCGAAAAATTCAATTACCAGAACTCCGTACTGGGCGGACTATAAGCAATCGAAAAAGTGAAAGTCAGCCATTCTATAGTACTGCCTTTGGGAAGGCGTGCCGAAGAACATAAGACAGACAGAGGAAGGGCAATTTCAAAACTGAAATGTTGGGGGACTCAGTGATGAGCCGAACCTCCTCACAGCTGTGCCACACAGCGGCAGAATACCGACGAAACACATGTTTCTGGGCTTTTATATATTACCTATGCTGCCAGTATGGTAGTTTGTTCAACTGACTGCCTGTTACGCTGTTATTCCGCAGTAGCGGGTGAATTTCAACCCAAATATTCATATCAAATTTGTTTCGGCGCCTATGAGCCCTTAAATTCATTAATCTATTCCAAGTTATGGATTAGTTTCCGAGGAAATAAAACAGCAACAGATGGGAGTATTTATTAGCCTGTAATGTTACTACTATTAATAGTACTAGTCAGGCAGAAGATGCCGGTATTACTGCCACTAACACTGCAGGCAAGGACAAGGTAAGCGGGTAGCAAATCATATCCAAGACCAGGTGGTGCACCATCCGTGACTCGAATCCGGGATCAGAAGTTGAAAGCTTTAACCATTGAGTCACGGGCTCATTTTCTTGCCAGTTTAGATCAGGAGATATTGGAATTCGTTGATCGGTGGATCGCTAAGGGAACTCACTAGTCCCATTGTGCCTGAGGGCACACCCTCGAGTCCCACCAGCACCCGTATAGCGGCTAGTTGTGTAGGCGGAGGAAAACTTCCACTTTTCCTCGTGTTTGCCGACAATGTTTGTCGGTCTAAACTACTAGCCGCGCATGTAGGCGGCTGGCGGGACTCGAGATTGAGTCCCCAGGCGGAAGGGACGCGTGATTTCTGTCACCGACTTCTACAATTTTTTGGATTATTTTTGATGATGCGAAAGTATTCGGGATGGGAACGGTGGTGATGACCTGCGGAATAGTGCTAGTTACTACGTCAAACCTGTCTTCCTTCAACGAATCTGCTATAAGAAAAACGAAGTGAAGCAATCTGCTCGAAGAAGAGTTGCAATGATCAGCAGAGAGCAAAAGGCTACCGAGACGCGATCAAAGCAACAAGACTTTCCGGCCGAGAGAAGTACAGGAAGTACAGGTCTAAAAAGATACCGTTTTATAGTCGGCCTTGACGTCAGCATGCATTTATTTTGTTAGAGGGGGGGGGGGGCTGGCAGATTTGCTCAATTTAGTTGACCCAAAGGTGAAAAATTCGCTGTCTAGTTGGGAGTCGAACCCACACAGCAATTGCGCAGCCAACGCTCTACCATTGAGCTACGGGGCTCACCATGCGCCGCGAATTTAATCACACTTGGATCTATTTTATCCGCCTAACTTACTGCTCGTATGGAATCCACCATTACGGAACAGCAAGCTGACTGCCCAGACAGGATTTCCTAAGCAAGCATTGATTTGGCTCTGATCACCATCAGGAAAGGGGACAACATAGAGCTACTCACGATGGGTGATAAGGCTGCCTTTAAAAGCTAAGGTAATTAAGTACAGAAAGGCGACAAATACCTCACGTATTCTGAGTTACCTCAGCAACCATCCCGCCACGCACAAACGCAGCTGTGTGAGAACTCTATATCGCCGCGTAGAAACCCACTGCAGCGAACCAGCCGACAAGAAGGCCGAAGTCAAGTATCTGCGGAAACTTTTCACGATGAATGGTTATCCTGGCGCATTCGTCGAAAAATGCAGGCGAGAGGCCAAACAAAGAAAACCAACGGGAAGGCCAGAACCGACACGCTGGCGAGCAATACCCTATATTGCTGGTGTATCCAAATAATTCGCTCGACTGGTCAGCGAATTTGGGATTGGCGCTGCTCACAGGCCGGAAGCAACAATCTGCAGACAACTAATGCGGCCTAACGACCCAGTACCCGTTAACCAAAAGTCCAGTGTCGTCTACCGCATCGACTGCCTTTTGTGGTCAAGCCAGTTATGGTGGTGAAACCGGCAAACGGGTTCTCACGAGAATGCACCAGCATGAACTCGCCGTGGGACGGAATTACAAGAATCCTTTGGTAGCCGCTCACGCATCCATGCCAGGGCACGGCTTCGATTTCGAAGACGTTCGAATACTGTTTCAGTCGGACGACCGAATCTCACGTCTCTTGCAGAAGGCATGGTACTCACACGCGGACTCTATTAATAGGCATATCGATCTCCCAGATGCCTATCTCGCGTTGCGCGAGCAATTTCAGGGCTCAAGGTCACTCGCGGCGGAGCGAGCAATGGTAACTCAAGGTCACTCCCGGCAGAGCTGACTTAATCACGCAGCGAGCTAAACTTTTTCATCCGCTGACAATGGCCTCGAGTGAGAGTCCGAAACGTCGGGCAAATACACTACTGGTAATTAATTAGCACATAATAGCAAGAACTAGGCAACAGGTGATACGGTCTGTGCTGAAAGTCTGCATGCACGTTTGCATGCTTTTCAGCTATTCATTTTCATGTACAGTCAGTGGAGAAGGTCATTAAATGTTAACTTGAATTCTGAAGTATGGTCTCGCTCAGAAAAATGAATTATCTGGGTGGGGGGAAGTGAAATTAATCAGCATGCAGCGTTGTCAGAAGAACCTCAGTCACGCCACGTTGCAGGTCACCGGCTGAAAACTGAATAATTATTTTATATGGCTTTCCATACTGATTTGGCAAAGCCCTTATAAAATCAAATTTATTTCATAGAAAACTGTCACAACACACCTCTCCCTGGCCTCATTTTTCGTTAAATCTGTCTCCTTAAAATAGTTTCGTGTAAAGTTTCGGTGTAAAGTCTGAAATTATAAGACGTAAGACTCCTATCTGCGTATGTCTCAGACTATCGCGCGATTACCAATGTCTAAGGGTTCTTGACAGAATTAGAAACCTCGGGGAAATAAAACTCTTGTTCCAGTGATGGCATATTCTTCTTCTGGAACTCGCATATTCACTTCTATTGGCAGACTTAGGACCGTTAAATATCCGCTCAACTAATACCGTATTTATCCTCATACTAATCATCCTTGCAGGATATACAAAGTAGTTCACATAAAGTACACAATGAAAGGAACTCTACAGTAGGAGCTAAGAGCATGGACGGCTTCTCTAATCTTCTTCAACTGGAAACTGTACAAACTGCAGTTTGGAGGACCCAAATGCGAAGACAGCGGCACGCCGAATTCAAAACGTTTACGGAGTCGCAAAAGAGCCTTTAAAACTGAAAGCCATCTATTCGTAAAGTAATGATTTTTAAAAGTCTGAAATTTCGGCAAAAGTAGTTTATGTAGGCCCACTCATATAGCCCTAGTCCCAGCATTTTGTCCTGCAGAAACGGTGGTTATCGAGTTTTTGGGGGTGGGGAAATAGGATAGGCAGTGAAGGAAATTTTTGGAAAAAAGTGCAAAGTAAAAACTGTAGTCGGAGTTGCTTCCCGCGGCCACTTGGAGCAGGTTGTTCCGCATGTAAATTCAAGGTGTGGCGGCGTTTCGCGCCGCGGACTATACGAATCTAAACCCAGAACGGTAGGTTAAAGTAGACGGCCTCCTAACCACCATTTAAATTTTTCGGAAAATTCAAGAAACCTGCAATTTGACAATCGGGTTTTTCTGGAATAAGATAAACAATAATACGGATAAGGAAAATCTACAGATATAAATCAAAAACACTTCTAAATACCGTAAAATAAAAAGCATTTAGCATTTATTAAAGTATATTCCACTGCGTGTCCTAATTCCCCACCGATAAAACCCTATTACCACCGTTGTCGTAGGAAAACATGCAGGGCGTAGGGATAAATGAGTGGGCCTTCATAAGCTACTGTTGCCGAAATTTCTACAAAATGAGTACATAAAAGGTGGATTCGAATGTTTTCCCTAAAATATATCGCGATTTAGAAGGGCAACCAAAATCAATGGACAAGAGGCAAACTGTGCGAATAGTAATTTGCAGGCGACCTGGAAGCTGGATATTTAGCAGCCGCAACCTGGATTGCATCTCGAAATTGTGCGACGTGATAACGCATGTATCCGACAATGTCCACCCACGGCAATGTAGGCCAAGGATTCTGACTTTTGCTGCACTCATCGTATTCTCTTTCTCCTCCGCCGCACATAATGGGTGAGAGTTCGGTAGACGCAGCAAAGATCTACATAAACACTACGAACATACTACTACACTATATTAAATACGCTATATGTTGTTATAATACTACTTTACTAACCATACTCAAACAGTCCCTTCCAACCGAAATCCCATTAGCAGATAGCGGGGGATGGGGGGTTGGCAGATTTTAATTATTCAATTGACCCAACTGTGAAAAATTCGTGGCTTCGATGGGATTCGGGCCCATATCAGCAGGGTAGACTTTAATACAGCCAACGGTTTTAGCGAACAGAACTACGAAGACACGCTCAAAGGCTTGATATAATCACACTTG
>JAYGXS010000005.1:4400335-4426167 GCA_036362985.1 Ligula intestinalis
CAACATTTAACGGTGACAACGAATAAACCTCCTTCTGCTCAAATCTGTCCGGTAAATTAGATCGGCGCTAGCCAACGCCTCTTGTAAGGTCATGAGTCACCCCCAGCTGACTGTTAAGTGGCAGACGCTAATGCACTTAAGCATGCGTAGGAGCGGCGGCAGCTGGCGATAATTAAATTTTCTTCTTCATCACTTTGGCGCGCTTTGCCCCAGTCCGTGAAGTAACGTAATTTTAGATTCTCCCCTACGGATGTGAAAGTTCGCCATCTTAAAGGGCCAGAAAGGAATTTACCTGCTATTCTTATTGTGGGAATTGATCTAGCATCTTGCCTGACCCTTGAGAATTTCTGTAATTGATGAGATGCTTGTCAGATGAGGAGATGGATGGTGTGTGTAGTTTCGACTGGTTAGTCTACCGGCGGTCACTATACGGTGGGGGAGAGAGTGAGGTCGACCCTCGGCGCGTTTTTCTCCTCACTATAATAAATCTGAATGCGCTTGAATCTATCACGGTGCGCTAAAAGCCGTGGCTTGGAGGGTTTGCCAACTGACGGGAAAACTCGGGCCACCTACGTTGTTGCTCCTCTTTTGCGCGTGTGCTTATGTGTGCATTTGGGCGGAGAAGGAGGACTGAGAGTCAGGCTACAGTGGCTCCCTCTTAATGTGGCCTTTATGGTGCTTCCACGCAGGCGGGAGCAGACCTAGCGAGTTGGCTGATTCAAGTGTGCGCGTGTTGAGTGATTACCGCGCCAGCCACCTACACCCTCCCTCATCCCCGGTCTTATTGACTTTGTCTTTACACCGGAAACGGAGGTGAGAGTGGCGAGCGAGTGGGCAGCTTCTCCGCGAGTCTGCTTTAACTACTGTTTTCTCTCGCGCTAGTTCTCTGCGTTGCTCTTGCTTGCTGTAGCCTTCGTGTTGCTTGCCCAGCTCGCCTCAGTGTCTGTTGCGGCTTGCTTCAGCGTTCGCTGCGGCTGTTGGAGCGTGCGGTGCTTATCGTCGAAATCGAGGGGGGAATAGTCGGTTAGTCTACCAAGCTCTCCTAAACGGGCCGCGTGGTAGGTGCGTTGGACCAACACGGGAGTCAGATCAGGGCATGGCAAGCGTTATTTTGGGTTGCGCTCTCCCATATCAACTGTTGAACATGGGGAAAGAGGCGTTTGTGGCACGCCTAGGTGCAGACTCACGTCGTACCAGCCACCTGTGGCCTTTATGGCATTCCTATGCCGCGGGATCTGCGTCAGGCTTAGTGACTAGGCACTTGCATCCGATCCCACCGCCAGTCTCCCTGATTCTGCCTGGGCTGGATATCTGAAGGGAAGAGGGATTGTAGTGGCTGAAACGCAAGTTCTCTGCCCTAAATACGTGTAATTTTGAGTCCACTTCCGGGGTACTAAGGTTTTAGATTAAGGTGGGTAGTAGGATTAAGTGAAGGTTTAGGTTAGGGTCAGGATTATATTGAGGGCCAAGGTTTGGTTTCGTGTGAACTGTTCGATTTAGTTGTTGACGAGCGTTAACCGATCGCTAACGGAACTCACTCGTCCTTCTCTGCCTGAGAGCTCACTCTCGACCCCTCGCAGCGCTCGTGTGGCAGCTAGTTGTTTAGGCAGGTGACAATGGCCGGCGAAGACAACGGGGACTGAAATGGACACTTCTGGCTCATTAGCCGACATCAGGTAGTCAGACCCAACCCAAGTGCTGCACCACCCAAGGCTCACTGGTCAGACATTGAACTTCTGATGAGAAGGTCGCGTATTCAAGCCTCATGTGGTGCACAACTAGGAGCTGGGTATGCCTATCTGATGATGGCTTATGGGCCAGAAATCGCCATTCCTGGCCCCTTGTCTTTGCTGGCGACTTTCATCTGTTGGGTTAAGGTTTAGGGTTAGATTAAGAATAAAATTATGGTTACACTTTGGTTTTATATCAGGATTAAGACCCGAGGATATTTATTTTTCCTGAAATTAATCACAAGGCTGCCTATTTTATCTGGGCAGGGTTTCCTGTCCTTGTGCCCCACTTAGACGACCATCTGAATCCGTATTATCGGCGCAATATGCATCTCGGTCATTATCATCTAATCGGTCCAGATGTTTCCCCCGTGCGGGTCTTCTTTGGCACGAGATATCTCTGCCTTCCAGGCCTGTAGCTGTCTACCCGCAGTCGGCGTGAAACTATTCACCTTCAGCCATTGAATATGCAGCCGCCCACTCGAGATGACTAGACGGTGATTGGTTTATTATTCTGCTCCCTCCCCCCCCCCTTACACATTACCTTTGTCACCAACACGTTTGTCATAGCAGTGAGTCAGATACCAGTGACGCGATCGCGGTTCCATCCACATAGAATTTCGCTAGTGGGAAAGGCAAAAAACCGTGTAAGTAAAGAGCAGGCTGTGTTTTTTGCAGGTTTTCAGCAGTAGAAGCCTGGTGCTGTTGCAAATTCCACGACCGTGACAACCGGGCGCCACCCCCCAGGCCTTAGTAGCGGGGTCGGCACATATTCGCGTATCGAAGTCTCGGGCAGATTCAGCCCTTCCGCTTTCCGCATCGACCGGAGGAAGGGCGCGCAAACCTCGCCTTTCACAACTTCGTGCCTTCGTGTTGTCTGGGCATAGCTATTTACGTTTGTGGGTGATTTTTCACACGGAAAAGGAGCTGCATTACAATGAGGCGGTCACTCCTCCCCTATGTGTGCGTGAGTAAAGGCACATTGAGAAAAATGCGGCTCGATTTTATTCGCCAGGCGTGTCGCATTAACTGAAACTTTCTCGCAGAAGGTAGGGGAGGCCGAAGATGCAGTTGCTACGTCAAGACGCGCACCTGCTTAAACTAGCAAGTATCACAGTCTTTGCAAAAGTTGGCACTAGGGGGGGGGATCGATTAGCCGTCACACTCAAGCCTCCTAGGTCCGCCGATTATGATAATTACCGGTAAGCCCACCACCACTGTCACTAAAAGAACTGCTGACGCAGCATGATTAATGTGTGAGTCCGGATACATTCTCAGATGGGGTGGGCAATTGCACTTTCTGTTGGACTCTGGGCCCGAGAAGCATGACTCAAAGAGTTGGTGGCCCCTGCGGTTGTTGGTTCTTAATGCGTGCCCCCCCCCCCCCCCTTCTGCGAGTTTTACAACAACACTGTGTTAGATAGAGAGACTGAAATGGCCATTTCTGACTCATTAGTTATCATCAGCCAGCTATGCTTAACCCCAATTGGTGCCACACCCACCTTTACATTAGTATTTTAATCTTCTAACCAGCCACTTTGCGGCTGTTGGTGGGGCTCGAGCATGAACCCCAAGGCAGAGCGGTACGAGTGAGTTCTGCTAGTGATGGGTGGACGTTCATCAAGCAGGGTGTCGATCTCCCTTTCATTGCAAGTAGCTGCGTTGCTCACGGTTGTGGCAGGTTCTCCAGACATTTCCAGGCCGGGTCACGTTTATTGAGGGAAATAGAGGTAAATACTCTTGAACTCCCTATTGGTACGGAACAGTTATGCAATGAATTTGCTCAGCAGAACATTTCAGAACAGTGGCGTTGCCAGTAATTTGGACTCGGTAAGGGAGGGCCGACAGTGAAAAAAACTCCTCAGGCATGTTCAAAAAGTCTAGTGTGTTTTTTGTTGTATCAGCGGGTGTTTCGATCACCCCCGCCCACCCCTATTTGGCGTCGGATAATTGTCTCCGATCTGTGTTTCAACTTGACACCTAGTGGCGCGAGGATTGGTGGTTACGATTTTGGTACCCTGTGGTTGGCTGTAAGGCAACAGTAGCTTGTGTAGCCCCACTAATTAATCCCTACAACCTGCATGTTTTCCTACAAAAACGGTGGTTATCGGGCTTTATGTGCGGGGAATTAGGACATGCAGTGGAATATACTTTATTAAATGCTAAATGCATTTTATTTTACTCTATTTCGAAGTGTTGTTGATTTATATCTGTAGATTTTTCGCATCTGTATTATCAGTTAATTTATTGCGGAAAAACCTGATTATCAAATTGCCGGTTTCTTGAATTTACCTAAAAATTGAAATGGTAGTTAGGAGGCCGTCTACTTCAACTTACCTGTGGTCCAACTAACCGCTCTGGAGTTAGATAAGTGTATTCCGCGGCGCGAAGCACCGCGCACACCTTTAATTTGCATGCGGAACAACCTGCTGCCAGTGGCCGCGGGATGCCACTTCGACTACATTTTTTCACTTTACACTTACTTTTAGAAATTTCCTTCTCTGCCTATCCTATTTTCCCGCCCCACAAAACTCTATAGCCACCGTTTTTGCAGGATGAAATGCTGGGACTAGGGGTATATGAGTGGTGCTACATAAGCTTCTTTTGCCGTTTCTTCTTGTGTCAGTGGGTGTTTCGATCACCCCCCCCCACCCCTATTAGGCGTCGGATAATTGTCTCCGATCTGTGTTTCAACTTGACCCTTAGTGGCACGAGGATTGGTGGTTAGGATTTTGGTACCCTGTGGTTGGCTGTAATTTTTCAGTGTTAGCTAGCTCCTTATGATCAAGGTTATATAGTTAGCTTAACTGCAGAAAATTGAATGGATCGCAGGTGACCTTTATGATTCAAACCAGTTATGGCATCGTCCGATGTGAAGGTTCCTTGAAATGTCTGGGGCGAGTTTGAGTGATACAAAAAGACCACTGAAGGCTTCTGAGTAGCCACTAGCATGTGAGACCTTTGGCCAGTTTTTGAAGTCCGTGCTGTTTGTTTTCTCATCTCTTTTTTGCATGCAATAACGGACAAGACTGTGAGAGTGAAGCTACAGCGTCTCTCAACACGCTGGCCGGGGCAATTTTCATAGGAGTACCTGCTTGAGTGTTTCCTGCCTAAGCTCCGTGGTTGCGTGGTAAATTTAGCATTTTTCTAAACAGAGCAGGTTGAGCAACTATCGTCCAATGTACCGAGCCCAAAATTAGGACAAGAAAACCGGTTGCTCCAAACCCCTCCGCCTCTGCTGGGAGTATGGAAGTCCTCAAACGATTCATGTGGCTGTATTTTCTCCCCTCGTAGATTGTTCTATAAAAAGTAGAGTGAATTTTGTTGACAGTGATCCAGCAGCTGAAGCATTTCGGCACGTTGGAGCTGAGACCCCGCTTCATCGTGTTTGCCTTTTATGAATAACTCAGTCAGCTTTATTGGTACATACTTGCAGAATGAAAGAAGGCTACCCTCCTTTCGGATCGGTTGAAAATCAAGTTATCTTATGATAAATGGCCAATTCATACTGCTGAGTGGTGCTGGTGACGTACGCACGAAGGATACGTGATTGTCTTGCTTAAATACTGATCTTCATGGGACATTGGAACTTTTCTTATTGGTCTACCATGTCAGTAGTCTTTGCAAGCTAAACTAAAGACCCCATGCTCTGAAGTTAAGCTATCCTTTAACATTGCTGCTCCTCTTGAAGCTTTTAAATATTAGAAAACCTCGAAGTGCTCATTCACGATGCGATAAATACAGTAAGTTGTAAAGGTTGTGCGAGGTTACTAGAAATAAGACTATTGGTGGTTAGGACATACCGTAGAGTGTAGCTAGAGGTATTTTTAAATCAATGACGTGATACTTCGTGGTTTTCTCAACCGGAGTTTCCGTTCCCATCGCCGATGGTTTTGTTTTGCCCCGATTAGCACTTGGTTTCAGCGTCTATCGGAAGCCCCCAGCCTGCAATCCAATACTTTTTTGATTCACACCTGTGAGATAAAAAATTTTATGTAGTAGTGATGGGTTTGACTCTGAAGCTGGAACTTGAGGGCATTAAAACCCTCGCAATGGACTTTGCTTCTTCTTCTTCTTCTTCTTCTTCTTCTTCTTCTTCTTCGTCTCCTCTTCCTCCTCTTTTTCGTCTACTACAGACTCTTCCAAATACTCCAGCTGGCGAATGAACAGTGCTCAGTGCAAGCACGCTGGCTAGCTCAACTATACCAATCAATACGCGTGTGTGTCATCAAGTCTTGGTCCTCTACAAAATGCCACGAAGGGCGCCTCCGTCTCGCTAACTGTTATAACCGAGTGTGTTCCTGTGTCAACACCGGTTATGTCCCCCCGTTACTTGTTAGAAAGAGAAGGCAGAACAGGATAGCAGATAGTATTTCACTGTCACTTCTACTAGTATATCAGCTCTGTTTCCTCTATATCCAGCAGCCTGTCTTCTGTTCTGTCGTCATCTCGGCCGACAGCGTTCTGCGTCTCTAGCAGCAGAATCTCGGGTTGTCTGTAGCTCGTCTCCAGCAACAGAGTGCCGCCTTTAGCGGTGGGAGCATAGTTAACGGGCCGTAGTCATTGACTCTCTACGAGTGGCAGCCGTTATGCCTCCAGCCATCGTGTGCTTAGGTGACCAGTCGCGCCCTCGGTGACGTGCGCACGAGCATGCGTCTTTTCGTGGCCCTTGTTATGCGTGACCTCAAAACCTGGTCAGTGGCGGTTTCGTGTGTACTCTCCTTGTTATCTGGCCTCAAGGACGGCGCGAGTGTTGGGCCCTCTTAACACTAACCAATATATGCATGTGTTTGGTTGTGTGTGCATTCGATTTCCTCGCCGTTGGCACACACACACACTCACCTGCTCATTCTCATTTCCATGATGCGCGACCAAGCAGAGCGGGAGCTTGTCCTCCCTCCCCCCATCTCCCCTGCGCTGGTCTGAAATAATTCCTGCTCTCTCTCTCTCTCTCTCTCTCTCTCTTTCTCTCTCTTTCTGTGTGTGACATCCCGTTCTGCGCGTCCGCTCATTAAAGTACACTCAGCTTTGTGCGCGCCTCAACGTGTCAACGCAGTCGCGCTCGCGCCTGCCGTGCCTACCGGTGGGGCGAGCACAAAGTTCGACGCCACCAGGCCTCTTATCGTTATGCTGAGATGTCGGTGTGTCTGTGTGTGTGTGTGTGCAGTAGCCCATTTATTCACAACTAACTGTCTCTGCGGTCGTTTCTGGGGTCCCGAGTTGGTGAGGGATGTGATGGGGATTTTGTACAAGCATGGCTTGGTGAAAGAAATCCGTGCTATCGTCCGCTTCTACTTTGATCATTGGGGGAGTCTCTGTATTTCAATATCGAGACTGAAATCCCTCCTGCTATCTATTGCTAAAATATTTACCAGATACCGAACGTGAGCAGCAAAGAAAGATAATTGGACGCTGTCTGCAGACTGACGCTTCAGCTAAATTAAAATTTGCGATATGCAACCAACCAATTCGCAATTGGTTATTGCAACGGAATTGTGATATCAAATTATCATGGAATACCCCGACAATGACGATTTCTTCATTGAGAAATTAGCCAATGAGAAGACCTTATCTGGTTGTTCGTCAGTAAGATACCAAAATAATTACAAAAGAGGCATGCTTAAGCAA
Organism: Ligula intestinalis; assembly: GCA_036362985.1. Classification (NCBI taxonomy): domain Eukaryota; kingdom Metazoa; phylum Platyhelminthes; class Cestoda; order Diphyllobothriidea; family Diphyllobothriidae; genus Ligula; species Ligula intestinalis. The sequence continues at coordinate 4,407,694 of JAYGXS010000005.1, forward strand.
ACTGTGTGCTGGAGAACCCAACGAAAAGAAAAATTTTCTTTCCAGCAGAAAGAAGGAGGTAAGGTCTTGTCGCAACCCATTAGCATTGTGAAAATGAGAAAGCCGCAACATGTTACGAAACCTTACGAAGGCATATCTATTGTAGGCTCCCACACAGGTAAGAAACGATAGAATTTAGGAAGGGGCTTGCGGACCATTATGAAGGGGAAATTATCCCTGGTCTGTAATGGCCTGACACCTAGGTAATACGTTTTCGATATGGGTAAATTCATTCGATAATGCTGTATACTATCTAAGCCGGGAAAAGCTACCTTAAGGAGAGCTTCATTCTTAGTTAGGAAACCACGAATACGACCGTATCAAAAATCACATTTTGTGGTTCCTTAGAGAACGGGTTTGCAACCGATCCTTTCAGACACATACACATAAATTTTCCGATCTGAACGCAACATAGGCATGATCTGAACTCCGTCCTGCGGTGTCTAGTGGACTTTGGACATCAGATAGGCGTAGTACGTACCGGGGTGAAGCTGACACTCTGAAATCCATGCCCACGGCACACGAAAGCCTTTCATAGTACTTTAAATCTGACACGTTCGAATCAACCAAGGCGCTCTATATCAGTTAAGTGGTTAACACGGCCCCTCTAAGGTCTGAACGTCGCACTACAATGCTTCCTTTTAATGGGATTTTTATGAAAATGCTGTGCATGTGAGATGCGTACCGCCCTTACAGTAGCCTGTTACGTTCAAACTGTGAACCAGGTTGTTAATGATATGCGTAGGTGTACTGTTTCGCTTTATGAACCACTGTCTTTGAGTTCATCTCCCGTAGGCACGAAATTGTCCTGTCACCGGGTCCAGGGTGTGATAGATGCTGCGTAAGTCGACCCCAATATAAACAGTTCGAAAGTTCGATCGTCGGTTTTGACGAGGTCCACCTTGCCCTCCATGGGAGGATAGTGCAGACACAGTGACTTGCGCAAGCTTATAGTGAGAGCAGACCTGTGTTGCATCTACCCCACTTTCTATATATATATATATATATGAGAGAAGAAGAAGAAGCGATCTCGGGAATAATGGGTATAATATCCTGACGTTTCGAAAGCGTACAGGCTTGCATCGTCGGAGGTTGGTGTTTGTACACGCCTCACAGTCTTTTATAAGTGTTACCACTGACTTCTCGTTCGCTCTTCGTCTATTGGCGCTAGATCCCCTGTGGGGGCGGGGCTGGAGCTCCGTCATCGTCCTGCTGACCAGAGTTTCTCGCCGTCATCTCGTCGGAAGGGGAGGGCAGTGTTCGCCTGCCAGCGGTCATTGCTCGCGTCTGCATCGATCGCGTCGGTGCCGCATGTCCTGCTGGCTTCCCCCGTTGGCTCTTTCCCGTGTTCGTCCCACCGGCGGAATATCAAACCCCGCCATCAGTGTTTATGCAGAGACCGTTGTCATGTGCAACTGCGTTCAAGCCCGACAGGAGGTCTTGTTGGTTCACGTTGCCTACGGCGTCGCTGACGGCTGCATTGGTGTCTGGGGTAGGTACGTAGACGATACCTTCGTCGTCCTCAAGCGTGAAATGGTCTCTGAATTTCACACGATGCTGAACTCCATTTTTGCCGACATTCAGTTTACAACAGAGGCTGAGAGCAACAATCAACTTGCGTTCCTAGATGTCCTGGTCCACCGCAAAACCGACGGGAGCCTAAAGACGACGGTATACCGAAAGGCAACCGACACACGTCAGGTACTCAGTTACCAAAGTAACCATCCGCTGAGCCACAAACGCAGCTGTGTGCGAACGCTTTACAAAAGGGCAGAAACACATTGCAACGAGGCAGGTGACAAAGCGGCTGAACTCAAATATCTTCGACGGATTTTCATCTCTAACGGTTACCCTCGTAGCTTCCTAGAACGCAGCAGACAACCGAAACGAGCTGCAAGACCGGCGGCCGAACAACCGACATTGTGAAGAGCAATGCCATACATAGAGAATTTTTCTGAAGCAGTCGCTCGTCTGTTACAACCACTGGGTATCGGCATAGCCCACAGACCCGAGGCAACAATAAGACGACTGGTCATGAGAGCAAAGGCCCCTCTGTCCCGCGGAGAAACAGCAAACGTCGTCTATCGCATCCAGTGTAGTTCCTGTGAGGCCAACTACATTGGGGAGACCGGAAAGCGACTACAGACGCGTATGAGCGAGCACGCAAGGGCAGTCGACAGGATGGATCCACGCTCGTTGGTGGCGGAACATTGTTCGGCTCCTGGACACACCTTCGCTTTTGATAACGCTGAAATCCTAGCCCGAGGTAGTGACCGGACAACCAGAGAAACACTTGAAGCGTGGCACACTGCACCAAATTCCATCAACCGCTGAACGATTCTCCCGGCGGCTTACCAGGCGTTACGCGTGCGGCTCAATAAACGAAATCGCCGGCAGGAAGTCAGACATGTCGCAACGACTAGCAACCCCACACCGGGCCAGAATACAGGCGTCCGGGAACCTACCCCAGACACCAATGCAGCCGTCAGCGACGCCGCAAGCAACGTGAACCAACAAGACCTCCTGTCAGGCTTGAACGCAGTTGCACATGACAACGGTCTCTGCATAAACACTGATGGCGGGGTTCTGTATTCCGCCGGCGGGACGAACACGGGAAAGAGCCAACGAGGGAAGCCAGCAGGACATGTGGCACCGACACGATCGATGCAGACGCAATCAATGACCGCTGGCAGGCGAACACTGCCCTCCCCTTCCGACGAGGTGACGGCGAGAAAACCTGGTCAGCAGGACGATGACGGAGCTCCAGCCCCGCCCCCACAGGGGATCTAGCGCCAATAGACGAAGAGCGAACGAGAAGTCAGTGGTAACACCTATAAAAGACTGTGAGGCGTGTACAAACACCAACCTCCGACGATGCAAGCCTGTACGCTTTCGAAACGTCAGGATATTATACCCATTATTCCCGAGATCGCTTCTTCTTCTCTCATATATATATATATATTTCACTCAGAACGATCGAATAGCCTTCCGAACTAAATAAAGTTCATGTGGTGGTCAGAGGTCCCCAACGGGTGACCGCCTGCCAGGCCGATTCCGGCCAAGGCACAATAGCAGTAAGGGTGGTATGGCAGCATTTGGGGGTAACTTGAAACAGAACTGTTTCGAGCTTATTAGCCTACATCAGCCAAGCATAACCCTGAACACCAGCTGGTTGGACAACACAAGCAAACGCACTCACAGACGGCGAAGTTGGTCCACCACTGGTGTCTTAATCTTAAGTTTAATGTTAATCGTAACTCTTAACTTACACGAACCTAAACGGTGACCCTTAACATGGTTCTGACCTCAATAACTGTAATGAGACAATGAAGCCGGTTCTATACTCGAGGGAAACTAGAAAAACATAAATAGTATGCTTACAGACAAAGTTCCCAAGCTTAGAGGCAGCGAGATAATGTCAGTTTACGCGGGACCAATATTTGCAATTCAAACAAATAAGTAGGGACTTACGGGAAACAAAAATAGCGTACTTACAAAAAAAGGAACGATCAACTTTAGGATAAATAGCATGGTGTTGGCTAATATAAAAATGTCAAATAATTGGCTTTAACGTTAATGCGAAGGGTAGAAACGGTAAGGTAATGCGTCTAGTATTATAAGGAGGCAAATACTTGCATTACTGTTAAATGGAAGGATGTGAGGACAACACGAATACCTAAGTGAGAACGTAAAATGTCCTTACTGTCCACGATTTCATCGCTAGTCTTTGTTATGTATATGATAATTACTTGGCCGGTTGGCCCACCAATGCTGCCACTGAGAGCACTGCTCACACTGCGGATGACTAACGAGTCGGCCCAGCCACCGTCTCAGCCTTGAACAGACAGGACTGGAAAGCATTGCGCTGGTTGTGTAGGCCTGCATGTCCCCACAAAGCATGACTCAAACAGTCGGCGGCTCATGCGCGGTTGTGGCCTTCCGCCGCGGGACGCGACTTGCGCGGAGGGGTTGACGTCATCCCTCTTCAAACAGCCAATGCGCCTGTTCATTCGTCGGCATTCCTGGGGGGGGGATGGAGCGGCAGTCTTCGTTTTTTTTCTCCCGCGTCGTAGTTGCTTACCCGCAGCTGTGTGGCAGATTGTGTAAACATTTCCAGACGTTTCACGCTGCGTGACAGTGGGTGGTTCTACCTCATCCCCCCACCGCCCTCGCTGTCACGGGATTGTTGTCGTCGGTCTCCACCTCGACCCCGAGAGTGGCGTGAGAAGGCGCCTGATGGTGGCTTTCCTGGCGTTGAGTTCAACCATCAGCACCGTGAGAGAGCACTGCAGTGTCGCGTCTGTCTCGAGCCGAGGCGGAAGGCCGACTAACTCCAACGTCAGTCGCCGAAGACTTTTGTCTGTCTGATGGCCTTGATGGTGATTGGTGAACGCCAAGGACAGACACCAGTGGGGGAGTCCCTGTCTCGTGCGATGGTTGCCGAGTGTGCGGCAAACAAAGGCAGACACAGTGCGTAGGAGTTTAGCCGGCGCGCGTAGCCACTGCACTTTCGCGGCTTTTGGCAACGAAGCCGGCATGAATCAGCGAGGTAGGCTCCCACAAAGTAACTGCAGCACACGGCTGACCCCTTTGTGATTTAGCCAATTTATTATGACAGTGTGAAGGTTCTGGGCTGAGTAAAAGTATCCGGAGCAGCTCAGCCCTGCGGGTGTGCGTGTCAATCAGTCCGCGCTTACACCGCAAGAGCATGTTCAGGTCTGCGTGTCAGCAGGTTTCAGTCGTTGCATCTAAACATACCCACCGCCTTGGTAGGTCATTTTTCTCACACCACTATTTTGTCTTCTTGCGCACAGTTCGTGACGGTGACACCGTGAAGCATTACCGCATCCGGTCACGGGCATCTCGCAGCAACACCGACATCTGCCGGTACTACATCTCGCGACAGCTGCCCTTTGTCAATCTGCAGCAGCTTGTGGAGCACTACATGAAGAATCAATCCGGTCTGTGCTGCCAACTCACAGCGGTCTGTCTTCGTGTGAGTTTATTTTTCTCTCATAAACGTGTGCTTGCAGGCGAATATTGCCGACAAAGGCGTGGGAAACCGGGAGGACCATTTCCGGCTAATCAGTCAGCCATACCCAACCCCACTTTTCGCAGCACCCCGTGACCCGAACCCGCAACCTGTTGTTTCGAAGTCCGACGCTCTGATCCGCCCCGCGCCACGAGCTCGTTTTCTTGCCGGTTTACATCAGAAATGTTGATCTGGGTTGATTAATGCTCACAGATTGGGTTACGAGACTCACTCGTCCTGTTCTGTTTTCGGGCTCACTCTAGCGCTCCACGAACTTTGGACGTGGAACTTAATCGTTCCTTTACTGTTCCCAGCCCTCACTTTTCATTTAGTCTGACGACGAACACGTGATAGTTGTTCGAAAATTCACGAGTACAACTCGATTTTCCGAAGATCTTTCTTTTCATCATAAGAATGGAATGACCATTTCTGACAAACTAGCCGCCATCAACCCCAGGTTGTGCACCAACCGAGATCCAAATCCGTGACACATTGATAGGAAGTCCAAGGCTCTAACTAACTGTTAGAAGGCCGAATAAGCTGGGCTCGGCAAGGGTTTCCTTGGTAGCGCACGAATGTTCTTATCTATATTTACATGCCTACTTCCACGTTCCCCGTAAGACAGAAACTTGGGGCTTTTTGCATACGATATCATTATCCCACCTTAACTCTTAGCCTCACCCTAACCCTAACTGAAATTCATTGAGTAGACATGTAAATATCAATCAGAACATTCGTGCGCTACCAAGGAAATCCCTGCCCCGGGCTGATTGTTGTAGCACTCTGTCTGTATAGCTCTCCACATCTCTCCCGCTAAAGGGTCTTGGCCGAGATCGGCCCGTTTGCCTTTTCATGAGCTCTGCCACTTATTACCACTTTTTTCACCATCGGGACGTCAAAAAATATCTCTGAAACTGCTAAACGAAGTTCGAAAAATATTACTAAGGTGCGGTTGTATCATTAATTTCCGTGCAAAATAACCTCAAAAGACGGCAATCATGTCAGGATGTCAGCTTTTGAACGAGTGCCTTTCTGACCGCCTGAAAAAAATTCAGTTCTGAAAAATTGGCAATTGATTTTCGATGCCTTTATAATTTCAAACATATTTTGTGGAAAATATGCATGAAATATTCTCTGACTCATTTGGTGATGAATAATGCCATCCTCAAATGTTCTACTTGAAGAAAGGCAGTCTTTTAGTTTTGTGTAATTGTTTCAGTTGCTGAATAACTTTGAGCTTGTGCTGTTCTTACATTTGTAGTCAAGGCTTGCGAATTACATAAATCTGCAAGCAACAATATTTTGCTTAGAGAAAATCACACATTTCTCTACGATAGGCGACAGATCTCCCATTGCGCTCATAAAACCGTGCAATGGATGTGGACGATGTTGAATATTTTATAAGCAACATTAATTTTGGGTCATATACGATGTTTCATGAGTAGAAGTTTCACTAAAATAATTAAAAACTTTTAAAACGAAAGATCGCCTTTCTTCAAGTGTAAATTTAAGGAAGACGTAATGAGTACGAAGAACAATATGTTTGCGCGTGTTTTCGCTGAAAAATAATTCAATTTATAAGGGCACCAAAAGTTAATGAGACCAAGTCGTACAAGATAAATTGTTGAGAAGAAGATGCTATCGCTGGGATAAGACGTTTATTTGCCTGACATTTTGACATCCGTCACGGATTCTTCTTCGGAGACAGCAGCGGATGACAGCAGCAGGAACAATGTTGTCATCTTTTTGAGATTGCATTTTTTTAGGCAGCCTGAAAGAAGCTCGTCATAGAGCCGTTATTCTGATGTGACTGAAATATAGTAAGATTATAATGCACTGTAATTAATCTTGTGAATAAATTAGGGAATCGCCCAGAATCGCAAACACATTTTATGACAGCGCCTATACTGCGTGTATGTGGAGTAGATGGTCCAACCCGTGCAGTGACATGCTCAAACTATGAGTGAGTAGTTTGGTCTTGCTCTTTTGATTTGTCAACTGGGGTTGAAGCTTTGAAAACTCTATGTTTAGGCTTGTTTACTGAAGGAAAAAAGGCAGGGTTCGGGCGAAATCGGAGCTTGCTGATTGCATTTTAACAGGACAAAACAGAACCTCTTGCTTTTACCCGTTTTTCTTAAAGGGCTCGAAACAGAAGAAACATTTTCTTCGAGTAAAGAACTATGAGGATGCCATTTGCTACCAAGTAAGTACACGAAATAATATTTTGTTGCACGCTTTCTACAATGAAATGCATTCGAATATATAGGAGCATTAAAAATCAGCAGGAAAAAATTCGTACCACACATGTACTTACGCTGTTTAACTTTTTGTCTGGCGGCTTAAAAGTGGTTCATTCAAAACCTCTCAAATTGACGCGACTGCAATATCGTGGGAATGTTTTGCAACATAATTAATATAACAACTCGACTTAAAAGCTCGTTCCGAATCGAAAAGACGTTTCTAATTTCAGCTTACATCCCGCGAGGTAGCAAATTTTACGCATAAATCGCGGGAATTCATGCATAGAAACTTGTTCTGCGCTGGCAGTTGTTCTTGACTCCCCGCTAGTCCAGTACAATCAACCTCTGGACCTCGGTGGTGATGTATGTTCAACGACGAAGATGGTGGTGGGGATAGTGAACATAATAATTTATCTAGACCTTCAATTTTAAGGCATATATGTATAATGATCTTTGTACATGGACACACCAGTTATAGTAATGCGTCTTGAACCATGGTACTCAGTTGCACAGCTTTTTACTGTATCCTTGATTTCTGTTCAGGCTTTTTTCGATCGACCAAGTCCACGGAAGATATGGATGTCACTTTTGTTAAAATCTGCTGTTCTAGTGTATCAAAGGAGGAAATACTCCAAGTGAGGTTGGTCTCCAGTCTAAAGACTCAAACAGTCAACCAAAGTCTATGAATGGCGTCAACTTGCCAATCATCACTTCCGTTTCGATCGTTTATTAGTGCAAACTTATTCCTCATGGAATTATTTACCATACTGGCGACACAGGTACTAGCTAAAAGGCTAGACACATGTTTCGTCGATATTCTGCCGTTGGCTCATCAGTGAGCCAAAAGCTCAAACTCATTCCTGTTAATGAACGCTCGCACTTGCCACAAGCAATCCAACATGCCTAGAGCACACTGGGGTTGCAAGTAGGCACTAAGTACGTATGAACCTGCGAATGCCGTTGGTGTCGCTGTTTGCGGGAGAAAGTGCATTACAATGATTAAATCAACGTTGCATTATTTATGCTTATTAAGCCGAGCAGCACCGGGTAAGACGAAATCCCTTGCGGGACTCAGTGCCTCTAAACTGGCGAATCACTGCCCCGAGAAGCAGACACGATTTCCGTCCAGACGCACCCTCTAGGAATATATGTGCTACGTATTGTTTCGCAAAATGGGTGCACCATTACGACCGCAATCTATGCATGGGTAATTTTCTCCACTGAAAACGAGCATTGTGGTATGCAGGGGTGATATTTCGTCACCGTGGCGACAACTACTAATTAGACATTATAACTATATGACCTAGTTGTGGTTAAGTTAAGCAAAAGGACTATTTCGAGGACTTAGTAGATGCCCAAATGCGAAAGGTGTTTGAATACCATAAGTTGTCTGCCTTATTCGATAAACCAGCTAGATTAGAAAGTAAACCTTGGAGGCTTACAGTAGAAGGACAATTAAAGCAAAACATAAGGGGGTTTGTAGCTTAGTGGTTAGAGTATTGGCCTCTGGCAAAGGCCTTCTCTGATGTGCGGGTTCAAATCTCGCCAAACGCCTCGAGTTTTTTCACAATTGGGTCAACTCGAATTAAGCAAATCGGCCAAATCTCCTAATAATGAAAACATCATCAACAAAAAAGAAGGAGACTGCAATGACCATTTCTGGCTCTTTAGCCATCATCGGCCAGCCACACACAACCTCGAGTGTTGTGATAATCGAGACTGGAACCCGTGGCCTGTTTATTAGGAGTTCATTGCTCTAATCGCTGAGTGATGGATGCCACACCTAGTGTTGTGTATGGCTTGCTGAAGACGGCTAATAAGCCAGAAACAGCAATTCCCGTCTCCTTTGTCTTTACTGGTACTGTTTTCTTGTCTCTACCGCTACTGGTGGGGCTCAAGAGCGAACCCCAGGGAGAATGCGATGAGTGAGCTCTGTAACCGACCGGGGAGTGCTTGCATCCAAAAGTACACTAGTTGGATGGTTTAGATAATTGCGCAGCCGAACTTCTTCAAGTGTACTCCCCCTCGCGGGGCAAGGAAGGACAGTATTAAAACGACATAGACTTTTTGTCAGTAAGGAAAGGAAAGCAAGGAACAGAGTTAGCCGAGTTTTCATCACTCTGCGCCAGCAGTTACTGGCGGCAAAATGCGCATTTATGCGTATGAATATTTTCCACGGGCGAATTTGTCAACAGACTCACTCCCGACACAGCTACTTAGCATTGCCCTACTGGTGGAGGACGATAGCACACGCTGCTGAACGAACTCAGAATGCGACGCCTTTGTAATCCTGCATCAGACGAAGCCAATCCCAATTACGCCGGCATAATTTGCAGCGTTAGGTTGTTAGCTTGCAGTGGAATCCAAAAGAAACACACAGGGTCAGTAATACTCAAAGCAATTCGAAGTTTACGCATGTAAACCGGTCCACTGTTAGCTTATCAAGCGCCTGTTGGACAGGGGTTATATCACCTGTCCTGAACTTCCAGTCAGCGTTCTGTGCTACGTACGGACAGCTCTGAAATGGGTTCTGCATGCAGACTGAAACCTGGGCTGCGTACAGGGTGACATCACGTAGGGATACTGTCGGAAAAACGAAGGAAGGAAGGAGGCCGAAACGGACATCGATAGCGCAGCTGCCGCTCTCAATCAGACGTCGTCTGACCGACAAGGAACCCGACACCTGTGCCTGGGTGAGCACTGAACTGACTGGCTGATCGTGGGGTTAGCAGTTTGGACTTTGAGAGTCCAGCCTTCGCTCTGTCAGTAATAATACTTCACTTTGGGTCCTGAACAGACCACGCGGCAGATGCACGGGGGCTAAATCAGAGCATGACAGACGTTGTTGGGCCTGCACACACAGATAACAAATGCCAGACATGGGGGGATGGTGTTTCGGAACGCCTAGGTGCAAGTTCCTGCCACGCCAGCCGCTTGTGCCCTCCCTGACTCCGGTTTTCTGGGCTTGGTCATGACGGTGGATCCAGGAGGATAAGAAAAGAGTGCAGTAGATGCAATGCAAGTCAGAAACCACTATAAACCAAACTACGTGCATGTCAGCGTTCCTGCGCCGTCCACCCTGTGAAAATCATCGGAAACGGTGGTCGAACTGTCAAGATCTTTTGCTTACTAAGTCGCCACGAGTATTCCACCGTTTATTGTGGCAGAACCACTGAATTCCATTTAGTAATTAGCCCAGTTGGCTAAAGATCCTTTCTGTCTGACGAACGCGTGTTAGATCTGGCACTGCTTTGTTCTTTTTTTTCACGCATGCCGCTATCTCCAGCCCGATTTCTTTCTGCTTGGGCTTGACCACTCCTCATGGTTTATTACTGAGCCGCCTCTATGCCCTGATTAATCATTTGACGCACGTGAGATTGCCGAAAGTTTTTATTTCACTCAAGCGAATGGAAGTGACTGACGCCTGGTAGCGGCCTTCGTAAAACTAGGCACTCCGGCAGCCGCTTCCGGAGGGCCTTTTTTGGTTTTTTTTCCTCAAGCACAGAAGCATTCCCTATCTCATGAAATGTCAACCGAAACTGCGAAATGTGCTTTCAATTCAAATAAATTGCTCAAGTTGGGTAACCTAATTTCAAAATAGTTCAGTCATGGTACCCGATACAGGCTTTTGAACGAGCTTCTTTCTGAAAGAACCTGCAAAGTCTACCCTTACAAAGTGTCTCAACAAGTGCCAGACATTCTTATCATTTGTTTTCGATGTCTTTATGAATTCAAATGTATTTTACAGAATTGATACATCAAAGCATTTTTTTCTTGCATTCGTTATGTGACAAACTCTGTCTTCTTCAAATATTACATTTGAAGAAAGGGTATATTTTGGTTTGAAACAAGTTTATTATAATGAGATTATTCATAATACTTCGTGTCCGTCACTGTATTAATGCTGCCAAAAAAAGTGTACAGCAGGATTCACATCTGTCGCAGAAATGCATGCGTAGTACCATAGGACCTATTCGTCATAGCGCAGCCAAATGCGTGATTTTCTTTAGACAGTATGTGCATTGCATGGAGTTTCGAAACCTTGAATTCAAATGTAACAACCGGTAGGATTAAGCATAGTTCGGAAATTGAGAAAGTTTTTAAAACCCGAAAGGTATCCTGGTGCATGTTTTCTGTTAATCATTTTTGAATTTATTAAAGGGCATCAAAAACCAAAGAGAAATTGCATGCTGCTCAAGTAGCCTTTTTTATAGAGTATGCTTTTTGTAGGCGGGTGTAAAAATGTTTGTCGAAAAACTACCATGAACTGCCCGTAAACGGAAATGTCCTGAGATTAGGTTGCATGATAGTCAATCTTACATCGCCACGTGAGCAGGTTTTTTTAAAGTTAGGTGGATATTTAATGGGATTGAGAATCTGTTGTACGCACTGTTCTCTCAGTTACCCCTCATAGCCTGCTTCAAAGGCATGGCAGAACCAATGGGAACTTACGATTCCTAATTATAGACTGCAAAAAGCTGCCCACGGAAACTGCCGAAGATTTCAAAATGTAATCCCCTGTGCGGATTCTTGTAATGACGGTGATTCATCCGTCTGGCAGACAGCAGGCGATTTATGCTTGTCTTCTAGACGAGTCGCCCAACGAACCTTCACAAAGCATTCAACCTAACCTGCCGTAGCAGTTAAAATGTGAACTAACGTCGTGATCCTGCGACCTCTTGTCATATGAGCGTATCCTTGGCCTAGCTTTGTAAAACATGATTTGGAGGAGCAACAAAATTAGCTTAAAAATAGGTCGTACTGTTGTGCAAAGCAGACTTTCCATCGATGCTAATTTTCGTTGTCGAAACAGGTTAGCACGCAAGTTCCAAGCTGGGTTTGGGGAGAAGAATAAACTGTGATCACTGGAACAAAAGTATAATTCGCCTTAGGTGTCGCATTGGCGCTCGATGAATGCACGAGCCGCACTGACACACCACTTACGCCCCAATAATGCTGCAATACTTGTGCAAGCGTTGTCAAGTATCTTTGCTTGTGTCAGCTTTGTGATCTGCGCTAGCGGGAGTCTTGGAGTTTAACCCGATGCAAGCGGGGCTGCAATTCTTGAAGTAAAATGCCACTTAGAGAGACGCCAGGTGATCTAGGCCCTCTGTGTTGTGCGGCTACTGGGTGAGTTGTACTGAAAAGCCTCTGATTAGTACGCACTGCTAAGCAAAGGCCCCAATAGGGCTGGGCCGTGAAGGCAAACTTGTTGAAGCGTTCAATCTGCATCACAAAATCGCGCTCAAAAAGAGGTTCGCCAATAACTGCAGTTGGGACTGACCACTGTGCATCTTAGCCTGACCTCGAGTTAAGCCCCACAATTACTGATTACGTCAAAGCATCTGGGGAAGTGCTTGGTTAGTTGATTGGACCCTGGCAAGAGCTCTCTTCGGCAGCCCGAAAATTCAGTTTTAGACAGCTTTTGAATTGCCAAATACATTGCCAAACAGTCAAAGGGGGTAGTTAGCGAACCTACGTAAGCTTTTGATAACTTCTCATCGGGCCAGTACTTTTATGTGGGAACGGGGTATAAGTTAAAAGGCGTTTGTATTTTCATACAAGTTAATCGTGGGTATAGGGTTCGATAAGGAAGGGCTGCTTACGCGAGTAGGGTTTGGTGAAGCTAGTCTAAAGGAGGGGAGGGAGACCAAGAGAGCGCGGAGGAGTACATGCAGCCAAGTGACTGGGGGCCACGTCAGACGCGGAGCTTGCAGACGGGTTGGTTTGTTCACACATCGCCGACTACCTCAACCTGATGGTGGTTGCTTCTGCTGTTGCTAGCAGGCGCTGACCCAGGGGCTTTGAATAGTTTGGTGGAGCCTTTTAAATCATCCGGAAGGTTTCGTTGGGAGTCCACACGATGTCCGGAGTCCATTATGTGCGCGAGAGTGGCGCTGGTCATACTCCTGACTTCACCTTTGCTCAGTCATGCCAGAAGGTGCTGCCATATTCGTTTCGATAAGCGCCGACTCAGGCCACCCATATAACCTACCCCATAGGAGCATTTAAATGAGTAGATGCACAAGGAAGTAGTCTGAGCTGGCGACCTATCCTTACCTTCACCGTGCAGGACCGGGTGAGTTAAAAATAAAACCCGAATTCTCGCTGCTGGGAAGATCCCTGCCACGGCTTGGTCAAGGTGTCTTCTTAGGAGTTCACTTACCGCGCCTCCTTAAAAGGGGACTTTGAGAGAAACCGTCTTCTTTTCCACAGTGCGTGTGGTGGACTTTTAACTCTCGCCACCATATGCTTTGTGATTAATCTCTCAAGATATCCGTTCTCATTTGTGTTTAGGCAGAATTCTCATTGATTCGCTTGAAAAATAGTTGGCAGGAATGGCTTACACACAGCTTGTGACGTGAAATAACTGAGACACCTTAATAGACGAGGTTCGGAATTGACCCCTGCCTCCCTCTAGCTGATTTGATGCAATCGCCTAGAGTTTAACATAGCAAGCAAACATGTGGCTTTACAGGGCTCACCGACCCTATTCGAAACACTTTTTAATTTTTTCACATGAGGACTGCTCAGGTTTTAGACAATTTTTCCGTTTGCACACATAACCGGTTGTTTCCACGCGCTACGTCCTCAAATTAGTTCGACGACAATGCCTGGTGCCTGCGGGACTATTGACACGTTGTTTTCGTGAACCACATGCCACAGTACGCTATATTCTTACTAACGCTGCAGGAGCATACTTTAAGTGACGCAAGTCTTGAACTGTGCGTAAATTCACGAAAAATCTCGACTCAATCAAGGACCAGCCTACATGCATCGAACAAGTTTCTCAATTGATTATGAACAAACTTAAAGTTGAATGAACAGAACAAAAGAGGTGCTTTAGATAGTATAATTTTGGTTAGAATTGACAACTTAAGGCAGTAAAAAGGTCCGGAGGCTTAAACATTCGCATCAGCTGAATATGCTTTATTTTAAGGATAGCACGATGCACTTGCCCATACAAACAAGTCCGGAAGTTAAACAGTATAATTCAAGGAATCCATTTTGTGAAGAAGACTACTCGATCGCTGGGACAATACTTTCACTCGCCTGACGTTTCGAAATCAGTCGCGGATTCATCCTCAGAGACATTAGCAGAAATGGCTCCACGGGATTACTTTCAGTTCACGGCATGGCAGCTACTCGTGGCCTTTCTGGCACTTCCACTCAATGGGGCTCCGGCCGCCTGCTCCCGACCTCGCCGTCGGGCCTCTTGATTTTGTCATAAGACTGCACACGAACAGCCGAGGCAAAAGGTGGTGTGATAGCTGCAATGCAAGTCGAATATCACTACGCGCATAAGTCACCATTCCTGCACCCCCGGGCTGTGGAGCACAGGCTGGGCATCGTCGGGATCGATGGTTGAGCTGTCATATCGAAAAAGTGTAATGAGAATCCGAGGTGACTACGTTACATTGTTCGAGATATAGTTGGCAATAGTGAAGGTGATTTATCCAGATTTTACGGAGGTATTACCGGCAAACGTTAGGGCTGCGAGATACGCATATTTCTGGCTCATTAGCCGTCGTCAGCCGCAGTTACCCGACTCCAGTCTAGCCACAGAAACTGCCGCTACTTTCGAGTTTAGAACCCGCAACCAGTGAGCTAGAGACGAACGTCCTATCCACTGAGCCACCGGGTTGACGTCTTGCCGGTTGTCGATCGGGATGTGGATTAGTACATAGGTGTACTCCGATCTGGTCCAGGGTTCACCAACCCTGGCTTGTTTCGGGGAGGAATGGACAAATGCCAGACCCCCCATCTGAAAATCCTACTTACGAGGTTTGCCATAACTTCGTTGGGTAGACATTTACATCTAATTATACACCGTAGAAAGGATAGGTCAGTGAACCTATTAATGGCGTTTGATTTTAGTGCTCCAGCCGAAATTGAAAAGTACAAATTTGAAAGTATGTTCATTTTTATTATTGGTCTGCTGGTAGCAGCTTAATTCATAAAACCACACAAAAGGTGGCAACTTTATTCAGTAGCAGCAGCAGCAGCAACATAATGGTGATTTACTCTTGCCAATATGGTACGACTGATGTTTCACGGGCAACGTTGAATAATTAAACGACTCCGAGCACAGGAGGATATGCACAGTAAAAAAAATTTGCGTGTTAAGATCACGTGACGTCATTGCATATTGGTTTTGCAGGCACCGTTGTCGCAGACACCATGAATAGCATTGGGAGTTTCTGCGTTCACGTGATACAACGCGCTCTGGAGGTAATGATGCTGGTGGCTGAGCGCTATAGGGTCGAGGGTGAAAGGGGTATTCCACTTTCTCCTCTCACTGCAGTGCCTGCTGAACGTATCCATACGCCCATGCTCTAGTTGACCCTCAGGATCCTCAGTCGATCCGAATTGCAGTGTGGTGATGGTATGTAAGCAGGCTATTGGGAGACCTTGAAAGCGATAAGGTGGCTACAAAAGCTCTCCCGGTGGCTTAAACCTGTTCTGAAACGAGGATTCACTGAATCTGAGTCTTTTTGCGTTTTCGGCGCATTTCTGCGGTCATGACCGGCCCGAAAACAGATGCCTCCTTGGGGGAAGGAATGGAAATGCATTCAAAAGCTGGATCATTCAGCCGAAATCGACTCCGACCTGTGATAGGGCAGCAGCAGTTTAAGTTTTCTCCCCCCCACTTGCTATTGGTTAGTCAATTACCTGTTATAGCACAGAGGACAAAGGGTAAGCTATCGGTTCCGTCTTTCATATGACTAGAAACTAGACTGGTCTTGATGCCGTCAAGTGTAGAGCCTATGCGCCTGACTGACGTCCTGCGTTTGACTCCTGCTTTCTCAGGCGATCAAGACAGCATACCTCAGGTCCGAGAATCAAGTCCCTGCCTTAGCAAACTGTATCGAACCAGGTTCTGGGCTCATTTTTCCATCTCCACCCCTCCTTCACAGCTTGTGGTTAGTGAACAACGTTGAATGAAGGACAGTGGAAATGAACCCGTGCAACCTACATCTCGGCCGTTTTGTCTGGATGGTCAGGGAGGATATTTTCGTGAAGCCGCCGATGGCCCATTCTTTGGGGTGTTTATAGATAACCTCAAACGACCTGGGAGTGGGGCAGGGGTGAGGGTTGCTGGACTCAGATCAAACGCTTAGGGGATACTACTCTCTGACGAATAATTACCTTTCCATCAGATGGACCTTGTCGGCAAAGACAGGGCAAACTGGAATGGCCATTTCTGGCTCATTGGTCGTTACTCGCTATCTACTGGCCGCTTGAATCCATGGAACAATTTTATCGGGTTTATTGTGAGATGAACATTTCGGGTAAAAATTATCTGAGGGGGCCGACACGAGCTAGTAGGCGCTTATGCTATCTTGATGCAGCTATTCCTAATCCCAATTACCATCTGCGACCAGAAACACGAGCATGCACTCATACAGGGAGCAGTTAGTTCCCATACAGGGTCTAGCAGATAGGTCATAAACGTTTCATTGAAAAGCTGTGCATCGGTGCCTTGCTATCTGTCGTTTTCTGATCGTGCATTTATTCCATCCGGAGTAGGCCAACACAGTTTTAAAAAAGGAAGATACAAAAGAGCAACATCGATGCTAAAAGTTACGGACACGGAATCAAGTTATAACCAGTTATGCTACCAGTTGGGATTGTGATCGCAGTTCAAAAACACCCCTTAAATAAGTGAACCTGGTAGTTATCATTTGGATTCTAGATGGATTGCTAACGATATTCAGCTCGAGGGGTCAGCTTACTGTGTCCGAACCTGGTAGTTATCATTTGGATTCTAGATTGATTGCTAACGAATTTCAGCTCGAGGGGTCAGCTTACTGTGTCCGAATCGGCGTATTCCATACACTGCAGGAGGTTGGACGAGAAAGTTTCTCTTAAATTCAAAACGTCAAGTCGACGGCTTGTAACTAAAGTGCATCGATCTTTGGCTGCGTTGCCCACTGAGAACACAGAATGTCTCATAAATTGTTCAAATGAGGGTAGAATAAGCCCGTAACAGTCCCGTTTCAATCTACCGGCATTCTGTGTAGTGCCCATTTGTGCCATAATCATTCGACCAACTGTGGCCTAGCAATTTATTTCCCTTTTGTGATCGTTGCCACTCATACAGAGCTTGGTTGCGTCGGACGGCCTATATGTCACGTTGCGCCCATGCCTAACTCAGCATAGATTATGTTTGACATTATCTAGGAAAGAAAACCTATCCGTAGTCATTCCGAAGCAGAATTGCACACAAAGGGGACGGCAACAGCCCCCTCTAATTTTTGTTCCTGTTGTGATTGGCTCATCTTTCACCAGCAGAATGCGTTTTCTCCAAATGTCTGTCGTGAAAGGTTGCATCGAGCTTCACGTCGCGTTTCAGCATAATGAGTTGCTTTGGCATGAAGACTTTAAAGGCGAGGGATTTGGGCATTTATTCTCTGAAAATTTGATCGCTATCCCTCAAACGTGTCCAAACACTTTTTGGTACCTCCCTAAACCCTGCTTTTGACCTATTTTCTCATCTTCGATAGGTCAGTCGGTCAGTGAGTGAATCAACCAAATCCCAACTGCAGTTGGAGGAGATTTCTTATTAGATCTCAGCCTTCGTTAGCCATTGGGCCAGTACCCACCAATTGAACTATGGGTACACTTACAATCAGCTATGCCTAGAAGGCTTCAAGGTCAAATGGGGTCAGACTAATTAACTTTACTTGGTTTTGGAGGGAGTGCGTGTGTGCTTGCAATCCGATTATTTCGCATCCTAAACCGTCTCGAGAACCGAAACCGCCTGTTCCGTTTCCGGCAACAGATGGACAGATTTTACATCTCGAACGACCGAAACCAGGAAAAGGCTGTTTAGGTCCCAACTTTTGCGTGGCAATTGTGGCAAGTGAACAACTGCAATTTCAGCTTTTTACCGCAACCAGTCGACCCTACTCCTCTTATATTGTGGTGGCGCCAGTAGTATCGTCTTAGCTAGTTTTCTGTCAGCCCTCCTCTAATTGTTAGACGAACGCTGCCATGTTTCCAATGCAAACTATAATCCCCAGTTAGACAGCTCTACGCACACACCGTCGTCCTTCATAGGACCAATCAAAGTTACCGATTTATTCCAGGATCGATTTCCAACTCCACTCCATTCCTTCCTCTGTTACCATTTGTTTTTCTCTCGCACCATTCCCAACT
>JAYGXS010000005.1:4431167-4533351 GCA_036362985.1 Ligula intestinalis
GGACGAAGATGCCTACCAGCTTTCGGAAGCTGGAGAGTTCAAAAAGCATGTGAACGTCGTCAACCGGGCGATTGACAAGCTGAAGAAGGCAGGAGCCCTCAAAAGAAAGGATGCACTGACCACAAAAGCCACAGATGCCGCGATGGCACGTTTCTACGGTCTGCCAAAAGTGCATAAGCCGGGTGTGCCCCTTCGCCCCATTGTCTCCTTACGTGGCACCCCGACATTTGGACTATCGAAATGGCTCTACCAGCGGTTTCGCTTCCTCACCGAAGGCTCCGAATACACAGTGAAGTCGGCTGAAGAATTTCTGAGGAACATTAAACATCTAGAAATAGATGCAGACGAGGTAATGGTGTCGTTTGATGTCGTGTCATTATTCACCTCCATTCCAACCGGTCTCGCCGTCAGCACTATCGATGAACTTCTTCAGGAAAAGTACGAGGAAGATGAACAACAACTCAAACGGAAGCACGTCACAGAACTCTTGGAATTATGCCTCAGGGCATTTTTCGCCTTCAACGATCAAGTTTACGAGCAAAAGAAGGGGACACCAATGGGCTCCCCTCTGTCTGGGTTAATTGCCGAGGCGGTCCTGCAGAGGCTCGAGCGACGGGTCTTCTGATCGCACTGTCTGAAATTCTGGGCAAGGTACGTCGACGACACATTCGTCGTAATCAAAGGCCGCCACCACTCCGGTTGCAGTCGCCCCTCGCGCGCGCGCGATGTGCAGACAGATCCACCGGGGACTACAACAGCCGAGCGAGTGACGGGGGTCACACGAGGTCGTCTTCAGTCGACCACGGAGAGGCAGAGGCCAATCCAGGACCAACAGAATGACCAAGGTCGGCGCATTGGGCCAAACCCAATCAACGACCAGCAGGACGACCAGGGTGCGCACGTAACACACCCCTATCATACGAGACATTCAGCAAGACAAACCAAATCAAGGCAAGCAGGAACAATCACCTTATCACTCTGATGATGGAAACAAGCGTGTTTTCGAAACGTCAGCACCAATACAGTGTGGTCCATGAAGGCGCCTTTTCTTCTTCATCTTCTTTGGGGGATGGGGAGCGGGATATATGTATATATATAATGAGAATTGCTTATTCGCTTTAGCCTACTTTCTACTGACTTTTGGGACTTTTAATTCTAAGGTATTCTATGCGGGAGGGAACAATTAGGTATCATAGCACTTAGCTGCCGCAGTCGGCTCATATATCAAGCATTTTCATCCTCCTCACAGCGGCTCCAGTTTCCATTAGGGGTCTGCCAATAGGGGCTGTTTTGTCGTGATGGCTGCATGAACGCTTGTATGACTTCTTTCGACCTCGTTGGTGTCGACAAAACACCTGAAACTGGGGGAAATCCCCAAGAACGCAAGACGAGAGTGCAGCTGAATAGCACTGCCTAATTCGCGTCAGCTCCCCGCTGTCCACATAAATTTACTGTCCACTTTGAGTGCATAGAATGCCTTCACGTATACTGCAGCGCCTTAGCGAGAAGGACGCGGGCGTGACTTCGAGGAGTACCAGCACTGTTGGTCAGCCCCGTAACCCCACTTACGCAATCTTCCTTGATCGTAAACGCTTTTTTAGAATTTCGTTTAACATTCCATGACTTTCGCAGTCACAGACTGCAGCAGCTTCTCAAATCTGTTTCACAGTAAACAAATCGTTGCCCAAATCACTACCCCATGACCTATTTTGTGAGACAGAGTTGGAAGGCAGCGATTAAACTAGCATAGCCTTTCTGCGCGTTTCCATTTCCCTTTCACGCAAAGAAGAGTGCCTATCTGCGCATGTCTCAGACCTGTTTACGATAACCTATGACTAAGGATTCCCGACGGAATCCGAAACGTCAGGAAAATAAAGTCCTTTTTCCAGTGATCGCATCTTCTTCTTCGGAAAAGTGCCTATTTTGAGGTTGTCGTCTTCTCTCTGAAGACCGGTCTAGATCACTGAGTATTCCCAAACTGTCTCCAAATCTCTTTCCACCGCTAAGACTCAAGTCCTCACTGGAGAAAACTACTCCCAACTCACGTAGTAAATTGTCTTTTTTTTCCTAAAGAGGGATGTTTCATCACTGGGTTGCTCTCTCACCTTCCCGACTGAGCCTGTTCTTTTTTGTTTCCTTCAGCCATCGCAACCGGTCCCTGTGGGACTATCGCACAATTTGATTGATAAATGGGAAATCTCCAAATCCTCCATCGTCCTCAAGGAACGAATTGGCAAGGGCCAGTTTGGGGAGGTATACCGGGCTGTCTGGAATGGCACAACTCTCGTCGCTGTTAAAACTCTCCGAGCCAGTAAGTCCAAGTTGACTGACACCTCCTCCTCATCCCTTGCATCCCCCAATGAGCACAGTCTGTCGTTTGACCGCAGAATATGTCTGCATCTAGCAAAATCCGCTGGCTTTTATCGCATTCTTGAGCTTTACTGAGTGCGTCGGGCTAAATCCGAACGCATTTAAGTTAGATCTGTGCGTAGCAATCCAAAGTGGTGCTGAGCATTTTCGAGCTTAGGTGATAGAGCTGGAGTCAGTATCTCAGTAATCAGCTGAGCGCGAGCTCACTCCGAGCTAGGATATAGTCCGCCATTCAGCCCCTCGTATTCGACAAAAATACCGATGCCTGAAGAGCGGTTTCTCGGCCTGCCAACAGCGATACCAGTTAATTAAGGCCGTAGACTTGAAGTGAGCTTGTGCATATACTAGCATTACAAACAACGGTATGTGCTTGTATGCAGATTATCAATTATTTAGATCATTTCTTCTGGACTTTTATCCTATGCTTCGCATGCCAACCGTGCTGTCTTAGAAGTATAGAATGTTTCAGATACACTTAATGGGATTGGCTAGGCGCGCGATGATGGCCAACTGTTTGGGCAACGCCTGTTCTCATTTGCCCCTGTTCAGTAGGCGTAGCCATGATACGATGACTAGTCAGTTCACATCGCCGCCTCTCTCTCTCTCCTACCCATCTCCTACCCATCTCGTGCAATTAATGATATTAAAGGGCGAGAATGTATGCAATCTTTTGGACTGCCTATCGGACATTTAGAGCGTAAAACAATTATATGCAGGTCTGGAGACGTGGGAGGATTCTATGCGGAAACACATGTGCCAGAGTTTCTTGCTATAGTTTTACCACCTGTTTGCTGGAAACCCTCTGACCTCGGCATCCTGTTTGGGAAAAGGAATCCCTCTTAGCTGAGCTCGCCTTCTGGAAGAATGGCCTGAATTGTTCGCCGTGATGATTGGTCACCCTTGTGCTGCGGTTAAGTGGTATCGCCTGGAGCAGTGGGCGTGTACCAGTCCCTACCCAGCGTCTCGGCAGCAAGACACAGGACACCAGAATGAGGCATATATGTGTCCTGAATAGTATCCTGAGCTGAGAGAGTTGTCAGGGCGTGTGTAGGTAGTGCTCGGCGCACTTCACTTACAGTATGAAACGGTGCACTAAAAGTCATGGCTTGGAAGGTTGCAAACTGACGGGATAACTTGGACCACGTGGTCAATTCATTCTGTCGAGTGGCCGAATGGTGGAATGTGGCCTCTATGGCAGCCCCCAGTGCTTGTGCTCCTTGCTAGATGTGGCAAAACACTCAGGGGCGGCTCCCGGTCGTGCCAGTCACTCGCGCCCGATTTTGCCTCTGTCCTTTTGACACCGAATGTATGCAAGTGATGAGAAAAGAGGGCGCTGTAGATGCAACGCGAATCTCCTATCACTTGAAACTTATCCACCGCGATTGCATTAAACTTACTAAAGCACCAAGGTACATCGTTGCAATCGACGGTCTTGGGTGTTGTCTTGTATCACAAGTGGGGATGTGATCGCGTGCAGTAAGGGACGTGGGCTGGACTATATTTTGTCGGCAAAGACAGAAGGGCCTTGAATAGCCATTTCTGGCCTATAAGCCGTCATCAGTTAATCGGACGGACAACCTGGATACTGTACGGCCACACAGAGGAAGTGCTCAGTTCTTTCTCTTACCCGCTCATTGGTGAAATGTAACAACACATCAAATCAAATCAAATATTTGTTATGCCAAACCCCCGGTAAACCTGCAAATGTCGCATAATTTTATTAGACGTTGCTGAGCTTTTTCCTCATGAGCCCAGTTTATTTTCTCTCCTACGTAAGTGCCGGGCTGGGGATGAATTTAAATGGGTAACAGCACGTCTAAAACACATCTCAACCTAGGCAAAAGAGAAAACTGGTGGGGCATTGGATTAGGTAGTGTACAGTTCTAAGATTTCGAAGTCGGTCAGGAATTCACCTTTGAAAATAGCTGCAGAAGCAAAAGGGTGTCAATTGTATAGGCTGCAAACCAGTTATTTACCTGCGATGCGAGTCTGGAGGTGTCTTCGAAGGGCCCTCTACGCCGCGCCAAATCGATGCGTCGACTGATTGAGTCCCCATCCGTGTTGTGTTGTTGTCCACTGAGCCCGCGCCTACCTTCGATCGTCTTGGCATTGTCTTGCCATCGCAGTGAGGCGAGTAGCAGAAAACGAAACTGAAAGTGCGGCAGATACTGCGCACGTCCTCTTCGCTACTAAATGGTTGACGCACAAGCTGCTGATGTTTTACCCATTCCGTTATGCACTTGTGGTGCACGTTGTTGCTTGCGACAGCCAAACTGCCGTAGGTCATCTGTTGGCGAAAGTGCCTCGGTGGGCTGCTTTCTAACAAGTCTATGCGATCAAGTTCAAGGACCTGTACGGCGGCTCGTGAAACATGGAACGACTCTGCGCTGATACGCTGCAGCCAGTCAAGTCTGTAGGCCCAGCGCTCTAGGCGCATTTGTCGCGTGAAAGTGCATAATTGGAAAGCGCTGTTCTGGCGGTCGGTTGCAAGGTGGTCTCATCGGCGCTAAATTGTGTTGGGTCGCCACGTGCTTCGGTAACCGCATTTGGCAGCATGCCCTGGCTTTTCACTATCATAGAAGTCCTTACTCGTACGAGGGCCTCTCGATTTTTGACCGAATAAGCTCTTTCAGCTAATGTTGTGTAATCCCAGTGCGATCGTGTGAAAATTCTGAGGTTATCGGAGTAGGAAGTACTCAATAAATGTCACAACAGCAAACACTGTAAGCACTGCGCTAAATTTCCTGTAGGTTATTACGTTGGCCTGAAGGTTTAGCGTTAGGACTAAGCGAAGTCAAATAGAGATTGTAGCGTGAGTTAGAACACAGAAATAGCCACCTGTACTACGGGGATACTTAGACCAATAGCTTCTCCTTGTTTTCCATGTGCCACGGCCTTTCTGTGCCCCACTGATCGGGTGCCCTGGGGGTTCAATTTCGAGCTCCGCAAACCACCGCACGACGGCTAGTAGTATAGCTGAAAGATCAGAGGGACTGGACTGGCTATTTCTGACTTTTAATCCCTCACCATCCAGTCATGCACAACCCCAGCTTTTATGCTACTCGAAGATCGAACCCGCGACCCGTTGGTTAGGAGCCCAATGCTCTAGCCATTGATCCACGGGCTGGTGGTCTTGCCACGGCAAACATCCTCGACATGGAGGACTGAAAAGGCGCTCTTTCGTGCTTACTCTCCTTTATTAACCAATGGGTCCCAGACACCGATGTGGGGAGATCTGATTGGATGCAACGCAACGCCTTTCTTCCGTCCGGCAATGAGCCAGCTCGGTTACCGCCGCCGCCGCTGCCAAGTGGTTCCTTTACGAGGGCTTCTGTACAGCTGCCTTAGACGTCTCGTTGGTCATGCATTATTTAGCAGCTCTCACTCCTCTTCCTTCTTTCGTCTGCATCATTTTCTGCATTGGAGCGTGGCGAACCGAAAAAGGCGTAGCCCTCCGACCTTCCCGGTCCCTAGCGCTGGCGGGGGGAGGAGAGGAAGCCTTAGGCCCGTAGAGAATACGGTGACGGAGCTGGATGACGGTGTAAACAGCACGAAACGGAAACCCGTATCTCCACCTCTGCCGGTATAAGATCCCAGTCTACGGAGGCCGCGGTCTGTTTTTCCGTTCCTGTCAGATTTTATGGAAAATGACAGCCGGGAACCGCCCCGGCTGTTGAGTCATGCGCAGTTCTCGCAACAGAGAGCTTGAACAAAACACAACAAGCACGCACCTCTCCATGTAGACGTCGTTCTTCCCTACTCCCTGGTTTCAGTCCAGTACAGTGGCTTATGTGCCGGGTGCAGCTACAAGAAAGTCTACTGCTGCTGCTTGCGTCATGTGTTGACTATTGTCACGCGATGCGTTCGATGAAAACGTTCAGAAGCTCGATTCAGTCGTCGAAACAATGATGTCCGTATCCATTTGAAGTTGTTTTCCCGCCATTTTCCATTCGGTTGGTGAACGACATATTTACTCTTACGATCCGCGCCTGGTACTTGTAATTAGCGCGAACTCTGAGCTTGCCCGGCTGTTGTCCCCAAGGCCCATTACGAAAGAACAAGAGAAGTCAATCGGCCACGAGGGGAGTGTATTAACACAAAAAAAGTCAGAGCAAGTCACCCTTACAAAAAGACTGCGGGGTATTTATTTTGTTCGCGTGATGAGGAAGCGCCAGCCACAATGGACCAATCAGATATGACGAAAAATCGATAGTTACAGTTTGCGTTGTCCTCGCAGCGGCGTGGCAAATAGCCCTTAGGGACCCTTCTATGAGATGAGTGGGAATTGAGGCACTTCTAACATTTATATGGTGGTGCGACAGCATAGTTGCTCGAAGAGGCAGCTGCTTGCCGCACAAACAAGATAAATTACTTCGCGTATATCAGTGTAAGTGAGCTGTTCACGGGTTATATTTGGCTAAAGGAACAGCAATGAATTCATGAAAAAACTGCGCGTTTAACAAAAAATTCTTGGCGTCTCAAACTAGTAGCTTAAATACGCAAGAATAAACTACTGTCTCATAGGCAGTCCCATTTTTCGAGTCATCTACCATTTTGGACATGGCAACTGTGATGTCACTGCGTTGAATTTGTCTGCAAAGAGTTTATTACCCGTTTTCTCCCGTGTTTTGGTCTTCTTTGTAGGAATTCGGTTTAGCCCAGACAAGCTAGCGCAGAACAACGTTCGTCTGGTAGGACAATCCCCTAAAAATTTTGAATTTCGAGCAAAACGGACAGAACTCTAGAAATGTATCTTATTTCACGATAAAATACCCAAGTAATGCACCGTACTATTACTTAGCGATATCGGTGTATTGTCGGTCGCCTCTGGTAATGCGTGAGCGGAGGACAGTATACTTCGAAATTCTCGCTACGTATAGCCTATGAACAAGTGATTTATGACTGATATTGTTTACCATAGACCCAGGCTGAGTGAACTGGGGTCCGAACTGTTGTGTTAAACGCCTAGCCAAGTGTAGGCTGTGAGTACACGACGTATGTACATGTGGGGTACGTGACACGGAGGCCCAGGCTTTGTGATCTGCTGTAGCGGACCAGGGATGTCGAGGTTGGCACACACCTAAGTGAGTAAGTTCCTCCCGATTTAACGCCGAACGGGGTTGTCAATCGCCATAACACGCAATCGTATAAGGAGATAGAAGGATAACGAGGTAGTAAGAAATAAGATCGGTTGATATAAAAGGGATGGTAAAAAATTAAGAGAGGGGAGGATACGATACGGGGAGTTACCAAGAGTCTGTACAAATGATCCATTTGGAATGAGGGGCGATCACAGAATATCAGTAAGATGCCAGTGGAAGTGCAGCGCTTTGGGCAACTACGGGTGAGGGCCATGGTGGAGCTAACGGCGAGAAGATGACGATATGACTGCGGCACGGAACGGAACGGGGAGAAAGTGTCAGAGGAGAGTAGAGAAAGAAAACCGGCATCTTCACCAACAGACGTTCACACCATCCTCATCCGGATCCACGCCGTAAGTGACCTTGGTTCGTTCAAACACCCGTGGTTCGGGCTGGCTCGTTATATTGGGATATATGTCGTCACTTCGAACCTTTGTTGTCCTGGTCAGGTGTATGTTTTAAACCAAGGAGCGTGGTGGTACGCTTATGAACGGATTTCGCCGTGCCCACCACTAACTCGCGCGCGCAAGACACCGCGTTTGCCTTCAGCGCACGCGGTGAATATCGTCGGACTCGACGTTCCAACCGTCAGGTTTGAATGCACAACTTTAACGAAGCTTGCTTAATACCTTAAATAATATAAAGCGTGTATGCTGAGTGTATCACTGTGTGGGAAAGGTTTATAGTGAGGTGGACAGTTTTATAAGAGCTTAAAAATATCTGTACAGAACAAATATAGCAAAAAGCAGGTGGTTTGACGAACCTAAATCTGCTTTCTGTAAAGCATCTTCAGTCCCGGACATTTATTTAAGCACGACAAGGAGTAAAAGATGCTGACAAGGAGAGAAAAAAAGTAATGTTTCGTGGAATTCCGCCTGTAGCGGGGTGGGGGCTTCCGGAACGCAACCCCCGCTATCGCAGAGGCATCACTGTAGTGCTCAGTGGGTTAAACTGAGCCGAAGAAGTAAGACCGGAGATGCGCTGTGTGTTTAGCTCTCTCCACTCCGCTGCTGACGATGCACACATGCACAGGATTTGCCTCCGATGTGGATGTCTTTTGTATCCGCCTCTGCTTCTGCCCTGATCGCGCGCCTGCCCGCTCGCAACCGCGCGTGGTCGGCAGATGCTAATTAGCGTGCCGACTCGGATGACAGTAAGGAAGGGGGCAGGGACAGGTGGAGCGCACGCACGCACACGCGGCGGAGGCGGCCGGATTTCCCCCCCCCCCCACCGCCCCCCGCCCGCTCACCCCGGGGCTAGCGTCAACACACACGAGTCCGCCGGTGTCCACCGGAGGAAATGAAAACACCTCACCACCACCACCGCCTGCCGCATTCGCGAGCCTGTGCGAAGCTGTGTCCCCCCCCCCCGCAGAAATGCATGCGTGCTTTCACATAGGCCGCATCAACGCGCTGTGAATGCGCGTGGTCGTCGACTGGGGACTTTATTGTCGAACCGCCTAATCCTGTTCACGTGCCGCGTTTCGCTGAGCGTCTTATCTGATTGTCCACCTGTGTCTCTCCGTTCTACCGCCTGCCAGCGCGTGCTGCGGTCTTATTGGTCAGCTGAAGTGGATTCGATACGCAGCTTGTTGGGGGAGCCGCATGGTTGCTCTCTGCTAAAGAACGCCGGTCTCCGCGTCAGATCTTTCAGAGACACGACCGTGTGGTCCGGTGACGGAGGAGTTGTTAGAACTGGGTGGGTCTGAGGGGAGGCTGCCCGCTACCTAGGCCTGTCTCGCTCTCTCACTCTCAACCCTACGTTACTTTTTCGTTCTTCGCCTGTCGTTGTTAGAATTGAATTTAGCTGGGTGGTATTCCTCGGCCTGAGCATAATTCAGGGCAGACGAGGAATGGTAGCGAACGGAAGATTACTCATCGGCAGAATGGGTGTCTATTCTGCCTCCACGGCGAACTGCACAGAGAGCAACCTGCAATTCTAAAACATTATTCAGGCTAGAATGGAATACTTGCCTGGGGTTGTAATTGGGATTCCCCGAAATATCATACAATCAGTGCCCGATGTCATGCAATGTTAACTGAAATTTTAAACTCGATTAGGAATGAGTACTTAAGTGTCAGCTTTTGAACGAACTTTTTTTCGGCTCTCTCAGGGTACCTCCCTCGACTTAAAAATGCTTTTTGAATGTTTATTTCAATGTTCGTCAATTTTTGTTCTCGCGAAGGAACACTACCTTTTGATTTTAAGAAGGTTTTTAATTTTGAAGTTTTTTTAGGACTGTAAAGGTTCATTAAAATTGGATTGTGTCTGTTCGTTTATTAATGCCACTCACGAAGTGTCCGGTGTAGTTCACATCCATTGAAAAAATTACATGGGCCCTAAATGTTATGTTGAACGAGACAAAGATCACGGGAACAGCAGAATTTATTGACGTCATACATTTTTGTGACCTCTTAATCAGCTGCAAACGGTCATTGCCTTAACTGAAAGGCAGGCATTCCAAGAAATTTAATTTCAAGGAAGGGCGTCCTGCAATTAGCATTTCAAAGTGCTGATACAGTTATCAAGTCATCTGTTGCGGGCGTTAATGAGAAGTTACGATTTGCCTCACATCGTGGGGGAAATGATGAGCAGTCGCAATGGCGTAATGGCTAATTGGCAACTGTAATTTGAGTCAGTCCAAATCATCCGTTGTGGACGCTAATTGCGGTTCATGTTGGTCCATGTCCATTGTAACCCCAAAGTATCGCCCACACCAGGTGACTATATGACTGTATCAGCACTAACTGTTCTTTGCACATTTCTCTCAATTCTGACGACGAACTGGGGATCCAGTGTCGAAAATTTACTGAAAAAATTTACTTATTTTCTCACAGAACGCCATTCCTTGAAAGGTCATTGCCTATAAATAAGATAAATTAATTGTCCAATTAAGTATCGACCTAGAAGGGCGAAAATTTATAGGTAGGAGTTATTAGTCCTAGATGTGGACGCATGGAGATAGAGGGGGGGATAGTTATCACAGCAAGACCAATCATGTCATAGTGAAATTGTATAAGCTCAATAAATTGTGCTTGTCTCGTGGTCTTGGCTTTATTCAAATTTCTTCCGGAAAAATAATGTTTCAATGCGTTAACTTCTCAATGAATGTATGATATATCTTCCACGAAAAGCATATAATTTGTAGACTGAAAGCCCTAAACGCAGCTGCAACGGCAGATTGGGCTTTGAATTATTCGAGAAGGGGAAAAACGTCTCAAGAACCCAGAAATAATCTTCTTTTGAGAATAAAATTCCAAGAAGATGAGGTTGCTGTCAAGCTAGTAAAAGAAGGAATATGTAGCTTTAAGTTCTTTATAAAACATATTTGAATTTTTAAGGGCATTGAAAATCTATGGGGAAGTTTACAGCGCCAAAGTAGCCGCTATTTTATCGGGTGAGGTTGCCTTCAGGGGATCTAAAAGGCGTTAGTTCAACAGCCGGTATCCTGGTATGTCTGATAAATTTCGGGATATTGTGCGTCAGGATACTAAATATTAAAATTATACTTACGTAATAATTCCTCATCTAAACCAAATTTTACTATAATACTTAACATTGTGGTCGCACATTCACAATTCTAACATTTTTGAGTTCAAAGGTACACCCCTACGTTTCCCTCAAATAAACTGAACTGGGCATTGCAGGAGGTCCATTACGGACTGTTTTTTCCACACTAGGATGCCACAGCATTTGAATGTACATCATTTTGTCCACCTGATCATTTAATTAGTCTGCTATGTTTCCAGTTAATTTCAATACCTTTATAAATGCAAGCATATTTTATAGAGACCCCACACAAAAGCATAGTTTTTATACTTGCGTTTAGAGTTACATCTTCCGATTTTTATACGCAAAGAAATGGTACCACTCATGAATTTTAAAATCTTTCTTGAATAATATGGAATTGTACCTGTAGCTGCACCTTTCTTGAGAGTTTTCAAAATAAAAGCTAGACACTTTCCATTTAGGGCAAATGGTGCATTCCTCTTTACGATTAGGAGGGTACAATCTAGCGCTTATACATGGACCACGTCGTTTATTTAAAAAGAAGCACTAACAAACGAGCAAGTCTGAGTCTAGTTGATTAAATATTTCGCAGGCTTAACAAATCCCCTGATTAAAAACATCTTTTGCAATCGAAGGCTCTCCTTTTCTTGAGAAGGAACATGGAAGAAAATAAAATTTGAAATGATTATAAGGAGGGGTTGTTTTGTGCATGCTTTCAATAGAATGTGTTTCGGCGTAAAAAGCCATCGAAAGTCAGTAGGAAAAAAGTGAATGCTACGCGTGTGGTCATTTTTTTATTGCATGGGATTTTTTGGTCGCCAGAGAGGTGCGCATGCAGAATCGGGAGTCCTAATGTAAATGAAATATTTTGGGCTATGCTGCACGTTGGTTCGTATTAAAACCCAGCTTAGGTGGTCCTTCCATACTGAAATCATATTCTAGAACTCCATTCAAGCTGTTCTTGAATTCAAACGTCTACTATGGGAGGCTTATAGTTCGATTAGCTGTTCTTTTTCCGAAAGTGAATTGCACACTTTCTCCCCATTTGGACCTCTACGTTTCGGGCAGTTGATTTCGGAAAAAAATATTTCCATCGTAGAACCGCTCTGTTAGAACAAATCCTAATTTGCTTTCTCTGCCTGACTTAAATCAGTAAACCAACTGCATCTGCTGTCTGTAGTTGCATCTTTTCAGTTTCCACAGAAATTAATCCTTAGAGCAATTCAGTCGGAATGAAGTCTGTAGTCGTGCGATGTGGTTTGCGTTAGCAGAGTCGGGGGTTTTTTGCGGTCAAATTCATTCCTTTTCCGCGGAGTTTTAGGTCGTCTGCCCAGCGCAGCTGCTTCGCCGATAGATTGAAGCCCAGCAGCTTACAAGACTCAGCAAATGATAAAAATGTGCCTTGTCACCAGCCTGCGACGCAGGTCCATTTAACCCACCCATGAAAAACTCGGCAGTCTCCGTGGGAATCGAACCCAAGACAACAAGGGTAGGTGGCTTCAGCACAGTTAATTCTCTAATCATCTGGACTGTCAGGCCCCACCGGGAGTCGTGTGGTTAATCACACTTGGATCAAGTTACCCGCACAACCTGTGGAATTCACCCATTGTGCTACTGTAAGCGGACTCTACCCAAGCAGGGTTCCCTAAGTAATCAATATAGAACCCACCAGATGACTATCAGGCACAATACGGGGGTCAAATTACCTGTTTAAATCTGCCAAACCTCCTATTAATGCAGCAGTGATCACCGTTTCTCTCTCTCTCTCTCTCTCAAGTACTTCTCCATCTTAGCTAGTGAAAGAAAACGCCTGTAAGCAGGATGGATTGGCGATCTGTTTGTTTTCCATACTTGGTGCCCGGCAAGGATGACCTCCTCCCCTCCCCTGTAGTACGTAACCGGACTTCTCGACCATCTTCCGCGTTCTTTTTGCCGGCTCCTTCCAGTTATTGTCTTACTTCTCGGTCAGATCGCCAGTTCGCCCTGAGCCTATCCATCGGCGCTTCCCATGTCACTGCAGCTATTTTTTGAGGCATCCGTGTTTCACTTAGGGCAAAAGTCGTTTATTTAGTGCACCTCGGTAGTCCCCAGTCTCAGTTTTTTGTCCTACGAAAACGGTGGTTCTAAGGTTCTGTGGGTGGGGAATTAGGATAGGCAGAAGAATATACTTTAAAAACTGATATATTCATTTTTATTTTATTGTGTTTAGAAATGTTGTTGATTTATATCTGTAGATTTTCCTAATCTGTATTATCGTTTAACTTATTGCGGGAAAGCCCGACTATCAAACTGCAGGTTTTTTGAAATTCCTGAAAAATAGGAATGGTGATTAGGAGGTCGTCTAGTTCAACTTACCTGAGGTCCAACTTACCATTGTGGACTTAGATTATTATAGTCTGCGGCGCAAAGCGCCGTGCACACCTTCACTTTATACGCGGAACAACTTACTCCCAGCGGCCGCGGGAAACAAATTCGCCTGCATTTTTTTTCACTTTACACTTACTTCTAAAAATTTTCTTCCCTACCTTTCCTATTTCCCCACCCCCAAAAACCCTATAACCACCGTTTTCTCAGGTCAAATGCTGGGACAAGGGGTATATGAGTGGACCTACATGAGCTACTCTTGCCAAAAATCGTGTCCTTCATTGGGTGGTCTTTATAAGTGCATACATGCGTACTGCCGCCTAAACAGGAGACGGGAATAGGACAGCCCCGCCCAATTAAAACAGGTGACCTTGATATATATTTCGGGTAACCCTAGCCCTACCCTAAACCCAGCCCCTGGTATAATTCTCGCCCTAGTGCAAATTCTGAACTAAAGTCTGACCCAAAACGTAACCCTAGCCCCCCCCCCCCTCCCCCGTCAACTTAATCGTAAACCTCCTTTCCCCAGAGTTTACTGCAAATTCACATGTATTGAGAGTGGTTCCTGTTTAGCTGACCATGCAAACCCTGCTTACTCCCCCCCCCTCGTATCCCCACCCTGAAAGGCACGCATTATGCCTCTGACTTTGCACCGCCTTCAGATGAAAAGCAAACAAAGTCTCTCTCTCTCTCTCGGTCGGCATAGAAGACGCAAAGACTCAAATATCAGCGTCATCGTAGGCATCATCTGTGTCGCCTCGTAAACCGCTGCAGTATAACTCACGCTGGCTCCTCCTGATACACGTCCGGTCTGAGGTAACGCATCACCAGACAGGAGCAGTAGATCAAATGACTCCTGTGAGCGCAGAGCATGTTCCGATTTCTTGGGTTTCGTTGCGTACATGGTACCGCTGAAAAAAGCATCCTCCTCCTCACGACGGCAACTGCGAATCCGCGGCACCGCTCGTGCGAGAGCTGTGACGCACATAAGCGGCCGGCGGATACGCGCCGAGGACTGTGTCATCGGTAGACACTAAAAGAAAACGGTGTCTCTGCTGGTTCATGAAAATTCTGCGCGTCCCGGACTAGTGTGCATGTCTACAGCGGCGCGAGGCAATGCTGCACAGTCAGTGTGATTGTGCGGAATTACTGACTGATTGCCTGGGTGTC
The DNA here is from genome assembly GCA_036362985.1 of Ligula intestinalis. NCBI lineage: Eukaryota > Metazoa > Platyhelminthes > Cestoda > Diphyllobothriidea > Diphyllobothriidae > Ligula > Ligula intestinalis. Next base: position 4,445,723 of record JAYGXS010000005.1, read on the forward strand.
AGGCTGCAATGACTCCTTCTCAGTGTGACCTTTATGGCCCTCCCGTTTCGTGGGATTCGAGCTAGGTGTGGCGGGGCGCTTAGGGGCGGCGCTTGCCGCACCAGCCACCTGCACCCTCCTCCGAGTTTATCGCAGTGGCTTAAGTTAATAGGGAAGATCATTGCCCCTGCCATCTGTAGGCCCGGTTTCGTGTAGGAAGAGGAGAAGTGGGGCGCAAGGTGTGGGGAGGATAGCGTATTCTGTAGCGAACTATTGCATAACAGGGTGGAGAAAGTTGGCCGCTGGAGGAGCGTGCGCCAACAGCCGACGTCCGGGCACCACAGCAGACGCGTCTTTGTCACGTTCCCACCCGCCCTCCTCACGGTGGCCAAGGTCTGCTACACCGATCTCTCCATGGTGGACCTATCTCCCTTCCTCTCCATCTGTGTTTTTGATGACGGGGCAGCGTCTCCCGACCATGCTGCTCCGACTCCTCCGCCTCGCCGCCGGGATTGAGGCCCACCTGGCGGGGCTCTTGATCCAACAAGCGCTACTAGCCAGCCAGCCGCGAGGCCCGGCGTCCAAAGTGTGAGAGCCCAGAAGTCGTCAAACGCCTCAAGCGTGATTATGTGTGAGTCAGCCTCAGCGAGGTGATTAGCAAGACCGGATTGGGGTCGGCAGGCACTGGTGTGTACTTGTTTGCCGTCGTGAGAAGCGAGAGATTGAGCGTTGCTCGCGGAGTTGGGTCACTAGAGGGGGTCTCCTTAACTTGGTCATGGCACCGGGCCAAGGTGAGAGAAGGAGTGGAAATGAACGCATTTTAATCTCATTCAGGCACGAGTCATCGCGCTCGCTTCCAGCCTGCTATAGACGTCGTCGTCGAAACCAACGGTCTAACTGTCGTGTGTGTGTGTATCTTAACACGTCGCATCTTTGTATCTCGCTTGCGGCACTATTTAATTGACCGGAGACCAGTTATAACGTCATTGTGAAGCGCTATGAGTACGCTGCTGGCGTTGACGACGAAACGCCTCAAATTTCGGCCTTTTAGTTACCGAAAAAGTGCGTCTGCAGGGGTTCTCTAATTTGCTGACTTGTCACTGAAGACTATCTTAAAGTGGCTTGGAGTTAGTAAACACAAACCTCGATCCTTCCTAGTGGGTTTCGATGTGGATGCGACCATTCGCATTCCAGGTGTTTGTATGCGAAGACTGATTGAGGACCGGAACAGTTTTTACTGCTGCTATCTCTGAGGACAAACTCCTGCACGACTGCGAAAGCTCAGAATGCTGAAAAAATATTCCAATGCCACACCCGTCTTCTCTATTGTGGTTTTGATGTGTTTTTAAAGTTCTGATGTTCATTTGAATTTAACCTCAGCCTGGGACTCATTTAGGGTGGAGAGTAAACGAGGTTTATGCGAAGAATCTTCAGGAACTTCTAATAAACTTATACGCCGTTTGTAGGTTAACTAGGCCATACCCTGTCCTCTGTTATCCAGAGGTGTGGCACAATAAAAAAATGGTGCGATTTTCATTGGTTTTAACATTTAACCAATGAGCGGGGAAGAAAAAAACTTGAGTATTTCCTTTGATGTGGTCGTACAGTGTCTAGATTGTCCATCCATATGCAAATATCCGTTAGGGAGATAAATATACTGGTGCTCAGTTGTGTAGTTTGAAGTTAACTCTATGAAAATTTAACTGAAAAGTTCGAACCTTGGAAACACCGACTGAATTAGTCTCGATCGTGGAAACAAAAGCGTCGTTTTCCTGATGCCTTGGCTTCCTAAACGTACCTCTCGACAGAAATTACAAAAAGCAAGAGACCCTGGTTCCTCTTCTACAGTACTCGATAATATTTGCGATACTACAGTGATCATTTTGTCAGATGGCGTTTCTTTGTAGTATTTTTCTGCGTTTGATGTTGTCTGCCCGGGAATACGGGCTTCCGATAGCATTTGCTAACACCAAAGATGTCCGTATAATCTGTCATTTATAAAAATAATAACAGAGCGCTCTGTTTATGCTGATGTACTCTGTAAGTCCATAGAAGCTTATGTTCTGTATTGTCAAATCACAAGTAGAATAACATATGCTCAGTGACGGTAAAATCACATTAGGGGATTGCGGTACGCTGAATGTCTGTGGTGGGAGATTTTTCACCGAGAATTTAAATGACATAGCCGAATCGTCGCGTTTTGAAGCTTGTGAGTAGTTGCATAGCCCGACGACAGAGCGACGAACTTGACTCTTGATGATTAGGAAATTAGGCTACGAGTCCCTAGTTATCCCACATTGGGGTTGGATATGCCTGGCCAACGACAACGATAGTCAATGGGGCAGAAGTCGCTATCCCAATCCCCCTAGTCTTATTCGGTTTTGTTTAATGAATTTAATGCTCATATTTTTTTGGATTTTTCACAGCTTTTTTATTTTAACATCATGCCCGAGCAGTATTATCATACATTCAGCCTAATTTCCAAAAAATGTTTAATACCACTGTTTATTAGGAGATTTTGGTAGATTTGAATAATTCATTTGATCCTATTGTAAAAAAGCTTGATAGCCTCATTGGGGTTAGAACCCATGACAGCAAGCGGGGGCTTCAGTAAAGTCAACGCTCTTGCCGCCTGAGCTGCAAGGCCCCCATCAGGAGCCGGGAGTTTAATCACCTCCAACTTACTTCAACTGATAGGCTCCACTAATTCTGATACATTAAGCTGATTACCCAAGCAGGATTGCTTAGGGCAGGGGTCGACAGCCTTTTTAACTCAAAGAGCCAAGGAAGCAAATATTTGGGAATACATTTCAGAAAGAGCCATATAGTATATTTTAAAATGAAATTCTATTAACTACGAGTATAATAAGCCTCTGAATTTATTCTTTTCAGTAATGTTCTTATAATACTCCATGTTAATGTGACTTCTGGCGTTGCATGTATTCGCTGAGGGTTTTATAGTCTGGTCGGTAGTTGGTGAGGTTAAACTTCATGCAATCGTTGAGGCTTTCGTCCGTTAGACGCGCCTCCAAATACCTAAGGGCCATTTAAATACTCCACTCTCTGCAGGGGAAATCCCCTCGGGCAATTGCCAGACACCAATAACAGAGCAATTGAACCTGCTCCGCAATCCTACTGAATCAGCTGTCACGACTGTCTCAAGCTCTCTCAGGTTTGGCTGGGCGCAATCAACACTAGCCCCGGCTTCGCCAGTGGCCACTGCCACCTGGGACAGCAATTGGGAGTTTTGTACATTATAAATCACTCCTTCTGGTGGCTTGTGTCTTTTAACTTCCATCCTGAGATTTGGCCTGATGATTGTAATGATCCGAGTACAACTCACTACTATGACCCCTAAAGAGTAACCAAAAGCATAAACTCTGAAGTTTCTGAAAGAGCCATACGCGATCATCAAAAGAGCCATATATGGCTCGCGAGCCATGGGTTGCCGACCCCGGACCTAGTGCGTCGGTTAGATTCTACATTGATTGCTTTGGAAATCCTGCTTGAGGGATCGGCTTACTGTATCAGAATAGATGGATTTCATACGTTGCAGTAGGCGAGGCGGGCGAACTGATCCACGTATGCTTAAATCCACGGCTCCCGGGGGCCTCGTAGCTCAGCTGACTGAATTGAAGCTCCTCCCTCGCTGTCTTGGGTTCGACTTTCGCCAAGGCCACCGAGTTTTAATAATTGGATCAAATTAATTTAACGATTCCCCTCGCTATCCATGCAAGCTCTTCGCGTGTTAGCTGTTCTCTATCCCCCGTGCTCATAAAAGCACTTCAAGTATTTCCGCTGTCGAATGGAAAATACTTGGCTTCTTTGCAGTTCCTCATTCAAAGCAAACTAAAAAAAGTGGAGTAATCAAAGAATTAGGCCGGGGAGGGAACATGAACTCATCATCTGCATCAGCAGACCATTGATATTTCGAGGCGGCAGTATTAAATGGCAACCAAATAGATGTCCTTTGATCTTGTAAATGCTGCTGACAAGTAACGAAGATTAAAAAAGCGAACATTTTCCACGTAAACTTCGCTTGAACTGCCCGCAAGTGTAACAGCCTGGAAGTCGCAGATCGGCTTTGCGTCTGATTTATTAGAGTCCTAAAGCGTGGTCCCATTGCGTGTTTCCTTTGAAGTAAATTTTAGTGGGAAACTGTTTTGGTAGGAGTCATCATTTTACGAAAGTGACAATTTATCGTTTCCACGTAGTCTGAAGACAGAGTTAAAACTAAATCTGGCGTAGTTCATATTTTTCCTTCAGGATAATTTGTTGAACCTCTACGGTAGCTGGATAAAGGCCCTCACCCAGAAATCTTTCCCGCAAAGTGTCCTCAAATGGGCAACCAACAGGATCATTTCCTAGCCAATAAAATTACCTATCGTGAGACTGGTGATGGCCAATCAGGTTATGGAACCTATTCTTCTCATTACGCTTTAGGGTGGTCACGCAATGGCAAGTAATTGTGTAGAAGATGGAGGACGGACAAAGACTTGATTTGAGCGATCACTCTAACGTTATTAGATATTATCAGCTAGGTGTACCTGACCCCGTTCTCGGATAACCTGGAATTCGAGTCCGGGTTTCTTCGTTAACGAACGTATCTAGACCAACGTCTTACCACTGAACTACGGCCACATTTTCTTCTCTTTCAAGATCGTAAATATTCACCGATCGGGTTAGGAACACGCTCATTTCACGGCGCCGCAATTTACAGTCCTGCTAGTCTAATGGTAGCAGAGTTGTAGCTTTTTAATTTCCTCAGATTCCTGAGTGAAGTAGCTGATGCATTGTTCCAGATCCTAAAATGTACGGTTCTTGGGCATCAGACCCCGCGTGCAAAAGTCTGAACTTGGATGGTTGCCAACCGGCTGAAATGTTAGTTCCCTTGTAGGGGCGTAGAAGGGACCGAGGGTTCATCGACTTCTAGTGGGACTTTAACAACGTTGTGACCAATCGAGGAGCACCCATCTACCATAGTTAAGAGTTCTGATCAAAACTGGCAAGCTCGCAGCGCCGTTTGTTGTTAGAACATTTGACTTCTAGTCAACAGGCGGCGGATTCGAGTCTCGGGCGCCGCAACTATCGGTGTTAAGCATGGCTGGCTGATGGCGGCTAATAAGCCAGAAATGGCCATTCCAGTCTCCCTTGTTCTCCTCGTTGTTTGCACTTGTGTGATGCACGTGTCACGATGGCCCAGACATGTAAAGTCTTTGTATGCTCGATCTGACTTACATTGATCTTGCGATGGTAGGTTTCTGACTACAGTAGATTACATAGCTGATGAGAGGTTGGAGATTTGGGGGTTCAACACACATTTGAGGTTGTTTATTTAGTTCATTGGGTTGACTTGAGGCGCAAAACGATGCATACTAGAATTGAGTCCCGTTCAGCTCGGGATACTGGGAGAATATAGAGGCGAAAATGGGTGAATCCAGCGTTTGTTGATATCCGAGGAATTTCCTATGCTTTTAAATGCTGCGGAAAATAACTTCGTGTGCGTGCGTGTTGCACTATACAAGAAAATTCATGAAAAGCAGGAACTTTTTAATTATATCTGTTCACAAAACGGAAAATTTTGTTTCGCATCCATGAAATTGAGGTTAGCATTATAAGGAGGTAGTGCATTATTTTTTGGAAAAAGAGGAGCCAAATAAGTTTCGAAAATTCTTTGTTGCAAATTGAAGTTTTCTACCATAAAATTGAAAAATAAACTTTTAAGTCTGTTACTTACTTAACCCCATATAAAAATGTATATTGTATATATGAAGGGTTGTAGGCAAGGAATTCGAACTAGAACTTGATACGTATATAGTAAATAAACCGATTGTGCAGGCAATATAATGTTGAAGACAGTTAACATAGCACACATTTGACTGACATGTCGCGGGACATGACGATACAGTTTTCTTAAAAATCCCCTTTGATTTTATTGCTACTCTGCTCTGCCTCTGATATTTTAGAACTGAGCCTAAAAATAACCAAATATTTTGAAAGCTGCTCTGATAAGGATAGAAAGGTTAGCTCTTTCATTTATAACAGAAGATGTGTCCATAATTTTTAGGAGAATCAATAAAGTGGCCAAAAGTTCCCATTCTGATCTTGACTTAATCTTCAAAAAATAAAGTACGCAGACCTCCGACGCCAAAATCTATAACTTAAGCTGTCTTCCAAGGGATAACTTGTTATAGAAATTTTTAAAACAATCTCAGGCATATTCTTTTGTGAATTTTGTTGTGGACCGTCATTTTTCTCGACAATGACTTGACACGTGTGGGTGGTTCTGAATCCATGACACGTACAGTGAACTGCGTAAGCAAAAATGTTTGAAAACTCTTCAGTCAATGCTTTTAAGATATATATCATTTTGAAGGTTTTGAAAAGCACATAGAATAAAATCATTATTGTCAATCGACTGAAGCCAGTGAAAATCGTAGTCTTAATTAGCATTTCAAGGTAGATTTGAACCTCTTCGTAATGAAAATATCAAAATAATTCAAGAAAAATGTGGCGGAAGGCAATAACTCTTAGTGTACAAAAAATGATATGATTATACTTTTACTTGACAATTTAATTTAAATTTATTATTCATTGACCGGCAAGCCCGCACGTGAGCTTAAGAAATATATTATTCCTGTGATCTCCCAATGGGGCATATAAAGCGAAAACATGGTTGCCTTACTCCAACGTAACTCAAGCAATGCATGAACGAAAAAGACAACTTGCAGTTCTCGTGAAAACGTGTTAGAATACACACTCGAAATTTGGGCTTTTCGGTAACAGCCCTACATTACATTGCACATAATATGGAAGCATACGTATTCGAAAACTTTACAAAAGGATTATTTTCTAACGTAATTTTACTTGTGCTGCTTTACTTCATCGGTGGTTTTGTATGAACAGGCTTTCATTACATGCAAAACATAAGTTTGCCTAATACGCCCGATTTCCATTTTTTCGGAATTCCGCACTTTTCCAAAAAAACTGGTATTTCTATAAAAATGTATATTCCTTCATAAATCACAATATGCCCTTTTATGACGAACAACCATTGCTTTATTGCTGTAAGAAAATTGGGGCCGCAGCTTGGGTTGCGTTAGAGTACGAGGGGGTTACTTGTAAAAACCGTTCGATTTCATGGGATAATCAATGTACTGTATATGGGTAACGCTTCATGACATTGTATTCTATTCAGAAGAAGAATATGCGGTCACCGGATCAAGAGTTTTACTTTTCCGACGTTTCGGATTCTGTTGAGAATCCTTACTCATAGGTAATCGTAGGATAGTCTGAGACATGCGCAGACAAGGGTGATACATGCACAGCTTCCACGGTATTTATAGTTCTTTGCGGTCAACCGCGTTCGTACTATAGGTATCTGCTCCTGTAGTCACCGTTTGGTGTCTTTATTTGTTCGGTGATGGCTTGACACTTCGCGTTGCCACAATTGCCACAATTTCCTTGTTCGTGTCAGATGCGGACTTGGTAGATGCGCGACAATTGTGCTAGCTGTCGTCGGAGTTGTTGCTGGGCCGGGCCGAGTGGCAATTAATGAGTCGAACGTGAAGTGTCAAGCCACCACCGCAGCAATTAAGACACCAAACGGTGACTACAGGAGCAGATACCTATAGTACGAACGCGGTTGACCGCTACGAACTATAAGTACCGTGCATTCTGCGCATGTTTCATCCCTATCTGCGCATGGCTCAGACTATCCTACATTAAGGATTCTCGACAGAACCCGAAACGTCAGGAGAATAAAATTCTTGTTTCAGTGTTCGCATCTTCTACTACTGAACTGCTTCCGTGAACTCGCATATTCACTTCTGTTGGCAATTGTATTCTATCTCCAGCAGGTTCTTCTTGGTCTTGCTCGTGAAATCAGTGGAAATCCGGAAATGGAGTGAAGCACTGGCCCGAGTACCGCAGAATCAGTATCGTCTGGGGTAGTTAACTTTCTGCCGGAAACGATGGACAGCTATAAGCTAGTGTTAAGTCGCATTTTCGCCTTCTATGGGTGGAACGAGATAGGGTCCTAATCGCCTGATGTAAGAAGGTAACAGGAGGGTGGGGACGGGGTGTCAGGAGGAAAGACTGCTTTTCTTTGTTCAGCAACTGAGACGGCCATGCTCTGTCGACAAGAGTGTGGAAGTACGTCCTAAAAGCTTAGTCAGCCTCATGAAGGAAGATATAGCTGTATTGTTTGCCGTCCCTCAATCTCAGCTTATCGCCTCCTTCATCTGGTTCGGTCTCTGCTGGTGGATTCGAATCTGGCTCCAAAAGGTCGGGCGAATAGAACGCATGCTCCAACGACCGCATGGACTTCCTCGTTGCATATTTTTTGGTTAAACCCATTAGGCTGCCACTTCAGAGATCCTATAGAACTGAAATTCCTGGTCTACCGCCTTCTTCTAGTAATCCTACGTGGCAGAAAATTGTGAAAGATTAAAAAGTGGATATTATTCCTTTCGTTTTACACTTGCACGTGAGAAATTGCCCTGATTATGGCGTGCGGAGAGACCTTTTGTTTCATCCTAACCACAACAACAGTTAGCAGATTACGTAACCCTTACACGCGTTGCGTGTTTGCTCTTCGAATGTGATATTTCGTAATACGCACCGGGGCGTGTCATATCGCGTGCAAGCGCTCAAGTGTCCGGTGTATGGGCGTGTGTGCAGTTTGTGAATGAGTCTTCATGCATAGACACGCAAGTCTAATGTGCCTCACCTGCAGTTACGCCTGATCCGCGTAGAGGAAGAAAGCGTTGCCACAGGAGAATGGCATTCCGACGTGAATGTCATTGTGGATAGTCAAAAGACGCATACATAACTGTGATCCTAGGAATGTTGCTCTACCGGAGAGCAGAAGCCGGGGATGTCGTTGACAGTCGGAATATCGCCCCCTCCCCTTTGGAGTCTGAGCCTCGCCATGTGGCGGCTGCCTAAATGCAGACCAAATACTTAGCCATGAAGGGAAATGCTGAAATGCAGACATTCATCAGCTTAAAAACGAGTTTAACTTCGAGTGACAAGCCGTGAATCTGCTTATGGCGAGAGTAAGCTTTGAAAGCATATGGATCACTCTATCCGCATGCGCCCTGCCCAAATGACAGCAGAAAGTCCGTACAAAGGACTTAGCTTAGTAACTGGCACAGTTAGACCACCCGACTTTGCGTGCCGTACGTGGCCTGATACCCAAGTCACCACAAACAAGGTTCTAAAGGCAGAGTGGGGTCTCGCACGTCACAGAATCTAGGTGTGTGCTCATTTCAGCCTGACCTGCAACTTTAATTATGGCTGAAGTATGCGGCCAACAGACAGCTTTCGAAATCGTTACCAGATATATGCCAGTGAAGAATGCACAGACCTATCCTGACGCGAAGTACCGTGTCTCTCCTTTATGTCAGGGGGGAGGGTGATAGTTACGTTGCAGAACCCACCACTAAGGATCAAAATCTGCAAAGTGAAAACCACACGGGCTGCTAGTTATTCTTTCATATTTCAAGTTGTTATTAACCCTCCCATATTAGAGTAAACATTTTCCATAAAGTTATGTAGTTTAAAGCCTTTTTATGCTCTTAGACAATAGAGAAGATTCTTTGCAAGTTTTGACGTAAAAACACCATTTATATGAGAAAAAGCGGACGCGATCGCATCTACCTCGTCTAAACTATTTCCTGGGATTCGCATTTTCGCTTGCACTGACACTGGACGCAAAATGACGCATTGCATATCATTAAGACGTTTTATTTGGTACATAATATGACCATCCGCCAGTAGTGTCCCCTTTGTGAAATCCACTGGGCACAACAAGCATATGCCAAAAATACAAAGACCATGGAATGGCTGTTTCCGGCTCATCAGCTCTCGTCAGCCAGTCCTACCAAGGCTCGAACCCGCGACCTTTTGATCAGAAGTCTAATCCTCTAGCCAGTGACCTCCCGATCTAAACCGACAGGACACCGAGCTCGTGACCCAGTGGCTAGAGCTTCAGCCTATCGAAAGGAGAGATCGTCGACTACAGAAGGTTCTCCAAGTCAAGAAGTCAGTAAGACCAAATAGGTAGGACAGTGTACTGTTAAAAGGTGCTAACAAAAGGCTCTGCAGAAACAAGGTGCGCTCAGTGAATCAGCCAGTTGACGTGTCTCTGGTCTGTGCCTCCGCGCAGAGGTTACGGGATGCTGGGGCGCCCGCCAGCCAATCAGCAGAAGGTGCCTAACTCGCCTTCGGCAAGAGCGAAACATCAAGACGACCTTGAGGCTTGTCACGACCGCGATGCCTGCGTGGTTCGGACAAAAGTAGCATGAGTTACGCTGGGCGTGGCGGCGAATTTGGCCACACGCGCGCGAGTGCGGTGCATAGATTGACAGTGACGAAGAGTGTGAACAAAAGGGAATAATTACAGGACCGCCACAGTACCCCCCGGCTAGACTGAAAGCGGCGTAAAGAAAACAACGCCGAAGAAATAAAAAATTCTAAAAATGATGAGAATCAAGTCGGTCAGGAAAGTGAACGTGGCGTCCACTGCGGATAATGTATGCAGGAAGCGCAGTACTAGAGTGGCTTGTGATGGGAATGTTGGAGGTTAATGTGGAAGGAGTAACTGTGGATGGCAGTGGATAGGAAGGAAGAGGTAGCAAACGGGACGGAGGAATAGAGGGTCGAGGAGTAGAAGAAATGGACCCGGAAGGCTCGTCCGGCGGAATGTCCGGAACAGCAGCTTGGAGGCGGTCCACGCTTACGACCTCCTCTCGTGTTCTGCGAAGGATGCGGAAGGTCTTTTCTCCGCGAGAGACAACGCTGAACGAGCCATCATAGGGAGGTTCCAGCGGCTGGCGAGCTCTATCACACCGTAAAAAGACATAAGAGCAGGTTGCCAAGTCTTTTTCGAGATAAGACTTGGAGATAGTGGGCCTGGGCGGAACCGGAGAAAGCGTCCGTGTAAACTGCCGAAGACGGTGCAGAAGGTTGGTAGGATCCTCGACTGCATTTGGAGGGGTTGGTGAGATCAGCTTACCGGAAAGTCGGACAGGGGCACCAAACGCCATTTCAGCGGTGGAACAGTCAAGGTCCGGCTTGAAAGAGGAATGGATACCCAGCAAGACCTAGGGAAGATGGTCCGTCCAGTTCTCCGGATCGACCGCGGCGCGTAGGGAGGACTTCAACTGGCGGTGGAACCGCTCGACCATCCCGTTGACAACCGGGTGATAGGCTGTAGTGCAGATGCGAGTACAGCCTAAAAAGGAGAGTAAAGACTGGAAGAGGTTAGACTCGAACTGAGCACCACGGTCAGTCGTGATTTTGGATGGAACGCCAACGATGGCAGCCTAACGACTGAGAAAAGCTTTGATGACCGTAGAAGCCTCGATATTTGGAAGATGGATAGCCTCCGGCCATCAAGTGAATCGATTCACATAAGTGAGGAGCTAGGAAAAACCATTGGATAGAGGCAAGGGGCATACGATATCCAGATGAACGTGATTGAACCTGGCACCAGGACCGGGGAAGGTGCCAATAGGTGCTTTGTTGTGCCGGTGGACCTTACTCCGTTGACAAGGGGGGCAAGCCCGAGTCCAATTTTTCAGGTCCTTGTGTATCCCAGGCCAGACAAAGCAGCAGGAAACTAGCTTGTCGGTGGCTCGACCCCCAGGGTGAGGAAGGTTGTGAAGGGAGGAGAAGACATTGCGTCAAAGGGACGGCAGCACAAAGGGGCGATGAGAGGCAGTAGAAACGTCACAAAGAATGGTGCCACTGCCAGTCGTCAGCGGCAACTCCCGGAAATGGAGTCCGGAAACATCCTCGTCACAGGGTGAGCCAACACGGCGTTGTTCGGCAGCCATCTCAGCAAGGTCGATCCCAGGGGTAAGTTGCAAATGAGCAATAGAGGGCCTGGACAGTGCGTCAGCCACCTCATTGCGTGACCCACCGATGTGGCGGATATCTGAGGTGAACTGAGAAATATAGTCCAATTGGCGAAACTCCTGGGAATTCAACTTGTCTGACTGTGACTTCAGGGCAAAAGATAATGGCTTGTGGTCAGAGAAAACTGTGAATTCTATACCCTCGAGCGCGTGCCGGAAGTGTTTCACGGCGAGGTAGACGGCAAGGAGCTCCCGTCCAAATGTGCTGTAGCGCGATTGGACAGGTTTTAACTTCCTAGAGAAGAAAGCTAAAGGCTGAGCCTGACCTGCAGGATGCTGCTGGAGAACCGCACCGACTGCAACATTGGAAGCATCAACCATGAGTGAGATGGGAGCATCGGGAACTGGGTGCATCAAGAGGATGGCGTCGGCTAGGGCAACCTTAGTCTTGTCGAAAGCTGCGAGGGCATCTGCAGATAGCTCGAACGAACCTTTGGGACCCGAAAGGAGGTTCGTGAGTGGCAAAATAGTGTCAGCACAGTTCGGAAGAAACCGGCGGTAAAAATTCCCAAAATGCCCAAAAATCCTCTGAAGATGGGTAGACGAGACCACTACCCGAAACGTCAGGCTTATAATAAACCTCTCCCGGTGAACGCTCCTCTTTCTTCTGATATTCTAAGATGTTGCGACGATTTTAATCTTCTCTCTGTTCCGTTTCTTAATGACGCATAGGCGGACATTATGTTTTAAAAAATTATTGTCATAGGTTTAACAATACTGCTCTTTACCTTAATTTATGCGATCGAATGCATGTGCATTTTTGGTTACCATGCCAAATCTTCGACGCGGTAAAACAGAATACAACCAAAACCTTTTCTTCTGCGTTTTATGACAAAAAATGTCAAGCATTGGCAAAGAATAATTTTTTAAACTGAATATTTTTCCCTGTTTCTGAAAAGCAATGCGACTCCCTAAACTAAGTTTCATCTGCTTTTTACAAAGACCTGATTTTTCGCTTCTGGAAGAGTTGCATTTTAAACGCTTTCTTGCTTATAGTGGGGTTCTCCCATTGCACAACGCATAACAATAATATTTTTGCTTCTGTCATACTGAATAACATAGGAAATTTATTCGATATCAGGCACCCTCTGTTTTCACCGGAATTCTGCATGTCACCCTTAAATAAACTGAATTAAACGGGCAGTTTTTCTTACCAAAAGGCTTTCTCCGGATTAAATCCACTCATTTGATCAAAACAAGGGAACCAAGTGTATGCTAAACTACCCAGTCACATTTCGATCGTGACTTCGCCTAAGTAAGCTCACGTACTGTACCTTCTAAGGAATATTCCACCTTTAGTGACCTATTTTTCGGTTTATTTCCAGACTGTTGCAACGTTGATGACTTCCTGCTGGAGGCGCAGACAATGAAACGGCTGCACCATCCGCACCTGATCCAACTCTACGCCGTCTGTACGCAGTCGGCGCCCTTTTACCTCGTCACAGAGCTGATGTCCAAGGGCTCCCTGCTCAGTTTCCTCCAGTCCTCCGAGGGCCGCAGCCTCTCCATGCGTGCTCTCATTATGATCGCTGTGCAGATTGCCTCCGGCATGGCCTACCTGGAATCCCAGCACTACATTCACCGCGACCTGGCCGCGCGCAATGTCCTTGTGGGTGACGCCGACGTTGTGAAAATCGCCGACTTTGGTCTAGCGCGTATGATCCAGGTTAGTAGAGCTGACAAAAATAAAAATCATTTCTGCATTCCGTTGTCTCAGAAGGCGAAGAAGAACGATTCTGATGATGAACATGACGACCTTGGAGGTGGTGGACTGCAATCACTGGGACTATAGTTGAACTTAGAGCGGGTCGCGTACCTTATGAACTGCAAACGGCACTTCTGAAACTTGGTCTCGGTTAAAGAGTTTACTGGTAACAATCTGTTATGGGTACCACCACGGAAAACGAATTCCCGAATTCTGTACTTCAGAGTCACTGATAACAGGGATTATACGGGTGGGGCGGTACGGGGCGGTACGGGGACACAGGAGAGAAAATAAAAAAAATATAGCAAAAAAGCCGGAAAAAGTAGATAAAATGTCTATGAAAACATTTATAAAGCAATAGAAGAAAGGTGCGATAATTGCAAAACAAATTAAAAAATGATTCAGCATATATTTCTTTTAGATAATAACTTAAAGATTAAATTAATTCATTAATTAATCAAGCAAATCTGCCAAACCAACTTAATAATTAATTTACCGTTGCCACCAGTCCCGTATTACAGATTTCAGTGGCTTTAGGTTCCGTGATAGTACCTATAATAGACTATTATCGGATTACTTAGGTGGGATTTCAATACTGATTTCCGTGTAATTTGGTCTGGCTGTCAGCTTTTGGATACGCGCCTATCCGACTGCCTGAAGTAATTGCACTCACTAAGAACAATAGCTCTTATTTATTTTTGATATTTACCATCTTCTTTGACGACTTTGGAGTCCAAGCATATGTTATAGAAAGCCTGCGCTAAAAATATCATCTTAATATAAGCTTTTTGCAAGAAAATAACTTCTTATCGGACCTTTCTGTTGGAAGGCTGTTCAGCTTTCGTTTTTAAAAAGGATCTTGTGGATATAATCTCTTCCGTTTCTTTAGTAATTTTCCCTATACAACGCGGTTCATATCCATTTCAAGTGCGTGTGAGCCCAAAAAGCATTTTTCTCGATAATATATAGGAAAATGCATTTTTTCTTACATCAAAAGCGTATCGCATCTAGTCTGGAAACGTTGAACTCAAATGCAATGCCATGTCGGCTTAAAAGTTATTCTGGAATTGCAAAACTGGTTAAACCGGGAAGATATCAATATAAATTTTGACGAAATAATCATTCATGAGATGTCTTAAGTAAGATTTTTTCGTCCACGTGCTCTATAGAAGGTGTTTGTAAGCTGGCATTACGGTCTGATTAAAATAACTTGGATTTGTGTTGTCTTCTGATCCACAACGGAATATGGAAAGACGCGGGTTTTTTTGTTCGCCGGAATTATCGTTTTATTCACCCGAGCTTTCAGTCTCTTACACGAGTCCATCGTCAAACGTGAAAGGCTGGGCCTCCAATGAGAACTTGGTTAATCGATTTTGTCGGCCAGATGCTGGCATACTGAGCCTTGGGCAGTTACCTCCTGCTGTTTGATTGGTCCCTGCCCACCTATAACTATTTGTAGTTTTTTGTTGCCACTTTTATTTCTGGCAGTTTGAGCGCTTGATGGGCCTTCTTATTTATTTATTTATTTATAAACACCCACACAACCGTAATGTGAACATTCGCCTCACATCCTCACTAATGTACTTGCACCTAAGTACCCCTTTTCGATCGCAATTATATATCAGCAGTTTAATTACTGTTTCATGAGTAAGGCCAGCTATTGTACCGCGGAGCGCCACTCGAGCCTACTGTCAGAGAATGAAACTTTGCCACCACTGCTGCCATGTTAGTCCAGGCCAGTCACTGGCGTATACACGGATGGTTGCCTTTGTGTCTACGTAGCAGGCTTTTTTGCCGCTGTCCAACCGTTTTTCAGCATTTGTTACATCGGCTTTAGGTGGGGCTGTGTGCGGATGGGCTATAAACCCCTTATTTAACAGAGCTGAGGATGTTCTCACTGTTTTTTCCAAAGATGCATCTGGCCCTCTACCCGAAAAAGGCATCCTTTGGGGTGCTCAAATTTGTGCTTTAACAGCCGACTCTGAAGTTGTCTCAGACAACGGCTGGCGGCCGAATCGGTACAGTCGGGCGTTTGTCAAAACACCTCCTAACGCCCTTGGTCTCAGTTTCGTGCTTAACTTCCTACAGTATGTAATCGCTGAAGAACGTCTCCCAACTTGGCTTTTCTGCATTTGTATGTGGGTGTGAGGTGCTTCACTTCGAATCCTGACTGCTCGTCATAGTGTTTACTTGCTTCAACAATGCACCTGCTCGGTTGGGTAGCCGAGAAGGCTTTGCTTTTCCGGCACTGCAGGTATTCCCACGACGGGCTCTTTAGTGAGCGAGTTTTTATCTTCGCAGCGCACAATTCAGTAGGTAGGCCTGGCCGGCCGCCCGGCCGCTATGCCCGCACGCTCTCTGATGTTATCGCTGCCTCATTCCGATCGAGTCCTAGGCAGTTTTTTTTTCCTGCTTCTGAGTACGCCGCTGTGAGCGCCGCCTACCCTGCTGCACACACCCACCTCGGCTCGGCTCACGTGATTTGTCGAAAAACCGCGGCTCATTTCTGCCTTCCCCGCGCTTCCGTTGGGACAGTCCAGGGACGGTAGTGGTGGTGGGAGCTGTTCGCGATACCAGAGTAACGTCCAGCTGCTGCAAATCCCCACCTCTATTATTCGAATCCAGTCCTCTCCTCATGAGGTCTTTCACCGAGGCCTGCACTTTAGTTCAATATCGGGCTAAGAGCTTGATTGCGGTAAACAAAGTCTGCTGTTGCCGCGCCGAGCAGAGCAGTCGTACGCGGGGGGAAAGTCAACAATCCACTTCGTTAACAAGCAAAAGATTAGGGGGCAGTCAGAACGGCAGTTTGATGTGTACAGCGCGCGGGCGCGCCCGTGGACAGCGGTGAGTTCAACTATAAATTCAGCTCGTATTGACTGACTGGACTGTGCATATCTGCTTGAACAAGAGCAAACTCCCTCTGAAGTAACAGTAATAGGACAAGTGGCTGATGGCTTGATCACATAACTGAACCCTGCCTATCGTCATTGGTGGTAAATCCAGACACATCCGCCTTCTAGAATGCTAAGACCGCATAGCCATTGAAGCCACTGAAAATATTATGCCGGGATGATCTTCATAAACCCCGCATCAAAACACTGACCAGCTCTGACGGTGATCTGATGCTGGAAGTGTTGGGGAGAGAGGGTTAGGGATTAAGTGTAGTGGCTGGTGGGACATGAAGACGAACCTCTAAGGTATACCATCACACGCATTTACGACAATAACCATGACCTCCCTCCGATTAACGCCTGCCGTAAGCTTTTATGGCCCCAGTTTTGGTCCAGCATATCTACAGAAGAACCCGTTATGGGGGCGACTGATTAGCAACCTTTCTTTATTTTCGGTAGCTTGCATGCGAGAGTTTGGACACAACTTCTTGTTTATAGTCGGCGGGACTTGTGTAGCATACAGATGGCTCACACCTTCCACGACAAGCAAGATACCCGAAACTGGGTTCGGATGTGACAGCTTATCGGACGTTCGTCCGTTGTACGTCTGACACACACACGTGTTTAAATTACCGTAGCAGCAACAGGGTCCAGGAAGCATATAAAATTTGATGCCACCCAGTGTGTGACTTTAAGATTGGAAATGCAACAGCAAACCTATAGGGAAGTAACCAGAGAAAGGGAGCGAAAATCTGAAAAAATATGCGATGTCTTCAGACAACAACAGTCTAACCTTACGAAACAAACGCCAATTTTTACAAGATCTGCGCTTTAGGGGTAGGAAAAGATAGGCGTTTCTTCAGTTTACTAAACAGACAGTAAGATTCCATGATTTACACAGCTTCCTTATGCAGTCACGTAAAAATGTGTTCGTATTCTTCTGTAGTAATTTCCGCGTTGCCTGGCGATGCGAATTCGGGCAGAGTCAACTTTTCGTCACTGTGCGCGAGGTCTAAGGTAGAATGCGGAATTCAGTGTTGTTCTCACGCTGCCTGCGTACCAGCTCCCTGCATCTGCGGAAGCCAACGGTGGGCTTATGTGCAATAAATCACACATCGTATGCGCATTCATAAGTGATCGCTCACAAATTATGCATTCTGCAGACGCACTTTCGTGTTCCAGGAACCTCGGTATCCTCCACACACACATGACAGTTTGGCCGCCGCCACCATCGACGACGACCTACATCACATGACCCACATAGTGGGCGCAGTACCGGTGACTTGCGCGTGACTTATTTTCTAGTGAGGCGGACTTGCGAAGCATCTACCGCACACGCTCTTTTTACCCACTGTATTCTGATGGTCAGGTCGGGGGTGCACGCGAACGCAATGACTGACGAAGCCGAATGGCCCGTTTACGCGCACCATACACGAGCTGGTCCTCACAGCGTGACCAGGTGATTACTAGGGCGGCTTGGAGTTCACGCACCTGCGAATGCTATAGAGGCCACATTTAGAAAGTGCCCTTGCAGTCTGACTGTTAGTCCATGCTGGGAATGTGCCATTCCCACGACTACTCTGTTAGCATACGCCTAACAGATTGATAGCCTGCGCAAGCGGTGCGCCATTCCCAGGCCCGCGAACTCCTCCTTCGCAGCTGTCACGAGAGCGCGACGTGAATATCGATTTTCCCCCGATCATGATTGGCCCATTTCGCTCGATGTCTCTCTCGCGTTCCCCTTTAAAGTACACGCACTCTGTCTGGCTCAACTTTGCGCTTGCTTGCACTGACGCGCTGTACCGTGCTCCTGTCCGAGTACAGTCTCTGTCTGGCAGACTCGCCTTCTCACTGTCGCTCTTACGGGCTCTTTGGGGTACCGGTTCGTGCTGATTAGAAGTACCAAGGCGAGTCAAAACAATCCACCAGCTAGTCACTTCACACACACACACACGTAGTACTGACCACGGAGACCAAGGTACCCCTTTTAGTTGGGATCCCTCCAAGTCACGAAAAGGGACACATTGTAGTGAATTAAATTCTGGCAGCTTTTTTCTACTAAGGAATGCGTCAACGTGAGGCGGGATTCCCCAATATCGAACATACTTTCTTTTGCGACTTCCAAGTAACCGTCAACCTCTCCAGCAGCCTGTGGTGGTGGTGGCTGACGCAGACAGCCCGTCTGCACGGGCCACGCATACGACCGGTTAAGTCAAGTCATGTTTATTAAAGGAAATATAGGCAAAACGCCTTTGAACTCCCTCTTGGTACATAGTATTCAAGAAATGCATCGGCACAGCCGAACATTTCAAAGAAGTCCTTGACACAATTACAGGTAACTACTTGCTTGTTTCAAGTAGTACACTCACATGTGGTGATGTCAGTTAACACGAGCCAGCAGTGTAACTGAGCAGGAAGAGCAGACAGTGAAAAAACTCCTAAGGCTTGGCTCATAATTCAAAACGGAATGTCACTGTCGCTCGTGGGGAAAGCGTGCGAATGATAGGACTAGGATGCTTCTGTGAAGGTTGGCGCCAGCTGTTGGGTCCATGGCGAGTAATATCTACAGCCGAGGGCCATACGAGGAGGAGACCTCAGAGTCACGAGAACGTCCCCAAGAACCGGAGATGCGACCATGATACGCCCTTGCTGTGACAAGAGCAGAGGAACCCGCCACGTCGTCAGCAGTCAGTTGTTAGGTCGATACGAGAAAGAGCGTGAGAGCGCTGCGTAGTCTATGACCATAGGTGCGGTAGACGCGACCTCAGACACGATCAGCGCAATTTGCATATTGAGCAGAGACGTCGGGTAGCTAAAGTACGATTTAAAACGTGTTTTGATTAAATAATAATATCACTTAAAAATTACGATAAGTATATATTTATAGCATTTCAGTGTTTGGATTCAGAAACTCAATTGCTGTGGTACTCGTTAAAGCGTTCTACGCGGTTAAAGCCGTCCAGTTTTGCCTTAAATACGTCAACGGATGGGTGCATGACAATGTCCGCAGGAAGGGCATTCCACGCCTGGATTACCCTCTTAGAGAAAAAGAATTTTCCTGGGTCAAGTCTTACCCCAGTCACACGTAATTTGAAAGGGTGTCCTCGCAGCCTGGAGGTGGTGGTCTGCTCAAAGGAGTCATTTGTTTGGAGGCAGCAATCCTGGCCACGCAGCATGCGAAATGCCTGGATTAGGTCCCCGCGTAGCTGCCTGTCATCCAGAGGAAACAAGTCAAGGTTTACCAATCGGGTCTCATAAGGGAGGTTCCCTTGGCCTCGTACTAATTTTGTTGCGCGTCTTTGTACCCTTTCGAGAGTTTTTGGTCTTTGGCTGTCCAAGGGCTCCAGGCTTCGATGGCAAATTCCAGTTGGGTTCGCACAAACGTGCTGAAGACCTTGCCAAATACAACTTGATCACACTTAGCAAAGGCGCGCTTGATTAGATACAAACTTGACACTTTTCACCTTCTAGCTGTTCCGGTGGCAAAGCAAGGCAAAGATGACTGTATGTAGGTAGGTTAGAATATCGAGGCGTGCTAAGGCTAAGAAAGTTTAACCCTAACAGTTGCGATCTTTCAGGCCCGGTTCCTTAGGAAATGAGAGAAGTCTTCGGAAGGCCAGAGTGTTAGGAAAAATAAATTGTGTACAGAAGAGTTAGGAGGAAGTTTCCACTCGGTCTGGCATGGCGTTCGACCGTGAAGGCCGTGTGAGAGCGTGGCGTCATCACAGCGACCAACGGTGGTGCCTGCGTCCGCCCCGCTCGGAGCGGAATTCCGAGTGTCCGTCAGTGCGGGAATTGTCACAAGGGCTACAGGGCGGGCTTCGTGCGAGTCAGCTGCAGGACGCTGAATGGCCCGTCCCATTCGCGCGAGGGCAAAGGTTGCGCGTGGAATGCGGCCATGGGCCATCGCGCGGGGTCGATTGCGAATGGGCGACCAAGGCTTTCACTGTGAGACCACGTCTGTAGCGTCTCGCGTTTGGAGGAGGTCGGTTGTAGAACCGCTACAAGAACGCAATGGCTGGCAAAGCCGAACCGCCCGTCTACGTGTATTATACACAACCTGGTTCCTACTGCCTATGGGTGGCTCGGAGCTCACGAGGACGGGACTAGCAAAACGTTCGTCTCGGGGCGTTGCCACTGCTGTTTGACTCAAAGTTCTGGGGAGATGGATGTATCCTGTCAGTTGACAGGCTACCAAGCCACAATTCTTAGCATGCGTCCATTTTTGGTTCAACAAGTCTGCCGCGCGACATATCAATTTTTCTGTCCCATCGTTTCGAATTGGCATATAATCGAGGCTCCGACTGTCCGATAGATTGCCAGTTGGCGGTATAACTCAGTCCTCTTTGTGAGAAAGGGTCAGACCTCCTGCCGTCCTCATTCCACCTTTCCGTTTGGGAAATATAAATCTGTCTGTGGCTCGCATAAGACGGCGGATTTATGCAAAATTGATTCAAGAAGCTGCGAAGCAAATTGAACACTGTCTGTCCCCACTTGACTCAACTCGGACAGGCTGACATGCATGACGGGGGAAAGGAACTTAATATCTTCGAGGCCGTCACATTCGTGAACTCACGGAGTAACTCGGCTACCTTAGTACTGAGGATTAAGCTATGATAGATCCTTCCTTATGTGATGATCCAGCCTTCCTCCCCCCGCCCCCATGGAAGGCCAATTAGTGTTCAGTCAGCGACCAGCACAAATTACGGTCACTTCCTCTTCAATACGGAGGTTGTCGTCGTCGCTTGTGCCGACGAACGATCGATCTCCCTATACTTCATGCTGTGAGTTTTCTAGTTAATAGCTCGAGGCAGGACTGTTCACGACTGATTTACTAACTTCTTCCATAATTCCACTAGTTGTTTCGACGAATAATGTTCATTATTCATGCGGTCATGTGACTTGTGTTCTCCATCAGGCCAAAGACTGCCTGTTCTATTCCCTACGACTGTCTACATGAGCTTTGCCCCATTACCATGTGCGTTGGATCGCTGCCTTAACGGACAGCTATGCTTTCCGAGAGTATAGAAAAACAATAGGCTTGTTCTGTACCTATTAATCATCCGTACCTGCTTCCGTGCTGGTAATTCACGCTCACGGTCTAATCCATTTAACTGGAATTTCCTGCTGATGACTGGCGTCCCCCCCCTCCCAGTCACCGCCGCCCCGACAGCAGATTTTTTGAAAATCGACCACCTAGCTTCAGGCAGCAGTAGATTGTTTGGAAAGATCTAACAGCCTGCTTCATTAAATTCCCATGCAGAAGAGGGCGTGGCTCTGCCGTTTTCTTCTTGTTCATTTTCTGGCATTGCCGCTTCCGTTGTGGCACGAGAATCCTAGACATCCCACTCGTTTTTGTCTGCCGCCGCTCCACCCTTCTGCTCCCGTGCGTGCCTCTTCTTCTTCTTCTTCTTCTTCTGATTTTTCTTCCGCCTCCACCTCTCTTCCCCCGCACCCAGCCCCGCGTGTTCGTGGTCATTTACCGAATTCCCTCAATGTGTCTGCTTCTTATTTTTCCCCTGTCTGTTTCTCCTGTTTTGTCATCTGCTCCTCTTTTGCTGTTTTTTTTATATACCGCTCTCATCCTTCTCCTCCTCTGCTCCGCATTGTTTTCTTTCTGTCTGTTGTCCTGTTTTCACCAACAGTTCCTCCTCCTCCTCCTCAGATGGGGAAGATGCAATCGCTGGAATAGAGTCTTTATTTGGCCTGGCGTTTCAGATTCTCGCTTAAACCCATCATCATCATCGTCATCATCATCATTATCATCATCATCATCAGAGAGAGAGTAAATAACAATCCCCTTGTCTGCGATTGTCTCTGATTATGGACTCGAGTCAGGCTCCAAAACGCGGGGGCGAAAGCTTACTGTTCCACTAATTGCATCTTATCCGTTTGAGGGGGAATAACTGACGAGGGAACGAAAACAGTTGGAAAAAACAACGCGGAGGAGGAGAGTGGGGAAAAACAGTGCAAGAGGAGCAGGCAACAAGACAGGAGGAACTGATAGTGTCAAAAAATAAGAAGCCGAGACGGTGAGGGGATCCGGTAAAGGACTAAGAACACGCGGTGGGGCGGATGGGGGGCTCACGATTTAGGGAGAACTGTTTCTTCGAACTCGCTTGTTCGCCTCTTTCAGCAAATATTCCCCCCTCCTTGTTTATAACCTGTTTGGTATTTTGCTTTCTTACCAGCAAAAGTAGCTTATATAGCCCCACTCATATACTCCTAGTCCCAGCATTTTGTCCTGCAAAAACGGTGGTTAAAGAGTTTGGTGGGGTGGGAAAATAGGATAGACAGAGACGTAAGACTCCTATCTGCGTATGTCTCAGACTATCGCGCGATTATCAATGCTTAAGGATTCTTGACAGAATTAGAAACGTCAGGGAGATAAAACTCTTGGTCCAGTGATGGCATATTCTTCTTCTGGAATTCGCATATTCACTTCTATCTGCAGACTTAGGACCGTTAAATATCCGCTCAACTAATACCGTATTTATCCTCATACTTATCATCCTTGCAGACTATACAAAGTAGTTCACATAAAGTACACAATGAAAGGACCTCTACAGTAGGAGCTTATAGCATGGACGGCTTCTCTAATCTTCTTCAACTGGAAACTGTACAAACTGCAGTTTGGAGGACCCAAATGCGAAGACAGCGGCACGCCGAATTCAAAACGTTTACGGAGTCGCAAAAGAGCCTTTAAGACTGAAAGCCATCTATTCGTAAAGTAATGATTTTTAAAAGTCTGAAACTTTGGCAAAAGTAGTTTATGTAGGCCCACTCATATAGCCCTAGTCCCAGCATTTTCTCCTGCAGAAACGGTTGTTATAGAGTTTTTGGGGGTGGGGAAATAGGATAGGCAGTGAAGGAAATTTTTCGAAAAAAGTGCACAGTAAAAACTGTAGTCGGAGTTGCTTCCCGCGGCCGCTTGGAGCAGGTTGTTCCGCATGTAAATTCAAGGTGTGGCGGCGCTTCACGCCGCGGACTATACTCATCTAAATCCAGAACGGTAAGTTAAAGTAGACGGCCTCCTAACCACCAGTTAAATTTTTCGGAAAATTCAAGAAACCTGCAATTTGATAATTGGGTTTTTCCGGAATAAGATAAACAATAATACGGATTAGGAAAATCTACAGATATAAATCAACAACACTTCTAAATACAGTAAAATAAAAATGCATTTAGCATGTATTAAAGTATATTCCACTGCGTGTCCTAATTCCCCGCCCACAAAACCCGATAAACACCGTTTTCGTAGGAGAACATACAGGTAGTAGAGATTAATGAGTGGGGCTACATAAGCTACTGTTGCCTTGTTTCCCTCTCTGTTCCTTCTGCTTTGTTGTCTGCTCCTCTTGTGCTGTTTTTTCCCCCGCTCTCATGATCCTCCCCTGCTTCGCGTTGTTTTCTTTCCGTCTGTTTTCCTACTTTCACAAACAGGTCCTCTTCCTCAGACGGAGAAGGTATGATCGCTGGGATAAAGCCTTTATCGGCGCGGCGTTTCGGATTCTCACTTAAACCCATTATCATCAGAGACGCAATCACAATCCCCTTGTTTGCGACTGTGTCTCTGAGGATGAGCTCGAGTGAGACTCCCAAACCTCAGGCCAGTAAACACAACGTTCCAGCGATTGCACCGTATCCGTTTGAGGAGGAATAGTTGGTGAGGGAACGGAAACAGATGGACACATGAAGCAGATGGGGTGAAGGGATCCGGTAAATGGCTAAGAACACGTGGGGTTGGGGGGCGGGGTAAGGACGATATAGAGTCAACTGTTTCCTCGAACTCGCCTGTTCGCTTTAGTCCGCAAATATTCCTCCCCTGCTTCGTTCTCTGCTTCATTTTATTCGCATTTCTCTTCTCCTTCCTTGTGTTCGTCTGGGCTATGCTTTTTAGCCCTGGTCTCTGTTGGAGCTCTCCAGCACTCCTCCCCTCCCTTTGTTTGTTCTCCCTTTCATCGGTGCTCCTTCACCGTCAGTTGTCTCTGCAACAGTTGTTGAGCGCAATAATAAATGCCGCCGTGCTGAGCCACACTGGCCGTCTTGATTTGCATATGAAACCGGCTTCTGTGCTGAGCCTAGGTGTGTGTGCGTGCGTGCGTGGGTGCAATCAGCGCGCAGTCGCTGTTGCGTGTTGTGTCTCGCGTCCGTCTGACGCTGACTGCCATTTATGCACAACTCGAGGCACGCACAACCGAATGATGCGCGTCCGATCACTTCCACCACGGTGGGCGCGCGGCCTCTTCCCATGAGTAGCCGGGTGTGGTTCACCGCGTGACTCACTGGTCCTCTTCTACCTGGTTTAGTGACCACCACCACCAGCCTCATCGTTGTCTTGCCTCGCACCCCCCCCCCGCCACTCCAGCCCCCGACTCGCACATTCGCGCGCACAACCCTTCCAGCGCGACATTTCATCGCCCGCGGCGTTTGGGTTGTTCCTTCCACAATTGCTTGCAGCCATTAAAAGGTCGTGTATACAGGCATCCGTAGAGCTGGATCATTCAGGAGGCGAAACAAGCACTAAATGTATCTTTTTTTCCTGAAAACTTTACTGTCATTACCTTCAGTGCTCTTCGGTCGGCACATTTTGCGCAGCTCACGACCTCAGCTCTACTCAAGCCCCCTGAAGCACTTCCAAGTCTAGCTGACGCGGTGTTATGTGTAAGCGCAGAAAATACCATTGACTGAGAAGAAGACGACTCGATCGCTGGGGCAATACTTTTATTTGCCTACCGTTTCGAGATCTGTAACGGATTCATCATCAGAGACATGATCAGAGAACAGTAGCAGATAGGGTACTACTGCTACTGCTCTCTGATTATGTCACTGATGATGAATACGCGATGGATCTCGAAACGTTAGGCAAATAAAAGTATCGTCCCAGCGGTCGAGTCGTCTTCTTCTTAATTAGATCCTGGGACTCGCATGTTCGCTTGTATACCATTAACTTGTGGCATGCTCGCGCTTCTGAGCAACGTATAAATCTTCTGGACAGCTGCATGCACTTCAAGAAACCGGTCTGCATGGGTGACAAAACTATTTTCAGAGTTTGAATAGATTTAGACTTCATTGCAGTGTTAACCGGAATGATGTACAGCAGTGTATAGCCATTTTTCAAGTATAAACTTAGGAAACGAGGTAAGTTACTACCAGACGAGTACATGGACGAATGTTTTCATGCATGCTGTCTATGCAATATATTTGCATCTATATGGGCCTCAAAAACTGATGAGAACAATTTATGCTACTTAGATAGTCTTTTCCTACAGAGTGTAGTTTTTGCAGGCTTTTCGAAAGAATCTTATCCAAAAGTCGGCATCCTGAGGTGACGAAAATACGGTCTCACGAAATTTCAGTGCTTTTAGTTTTCTTAAAAATTAATTTCTGTGCTCGATATAGACCATTTTAATGAAAGTCTATTGGAATAGAGCGAAATTCGATGTAGATATTTAGGCCGAACTTCATTTGTGTTTCGACCCGCGCCTGGTACAGTAGCCGCCGCTTATTAAGCCCACCTCAGGCCCATACCAAATCGGGCTTAATAAGCGGCTTGGGCTATTAAGCGTGGGCTTAATAACCGGCGACTACTGTACTTCTAACCAGCACAAACCGGTTCCTCGAGAGCCCGTAAGAGCGAGACAGAGAGAAGACCAGTCGGCCAGCGAGAGAAAGTTTAGTCAAACAGAGCACGATACAGTACGTAAGTGCAAGTCAGCGCAAGTCAAGTCAGACACAGGGTGCATGTACTTTAAAGGAAACGCGAGAGACATTGTCCGATAATGGGTTAATCAGGATCGGAGGAAAAATCGATAGTCACGTCGCGCTCTCATGACAGCTGCGTAAGATGAGCTCGCGGGCCTTTCTATGAGATGAATAATCATGGGAATGGGCGCATTTCCGACAATTTACCACTGCAGGATAACTTTGTAACATTTATAAGCTGCCAACGGGCAGAAAATAGCATAACTGTATTCCTTACATCATGCCCGGAAGAGGAAGAAGAAGAGGAGACGACTTCTGGGACCAAAGCGTATTCTGGCTGACGTTTCAAAAGCTCGCTCGCTTCCATCATCAGAGCGTGTTGTCTGTATTCTTGTTCACGTCAGATAAATTTGAACGACCATTCGCCTTGCTTATTTCCCATGAGTCAATCGATTGCACCGATCGATTTTCGTGGCTGTTTGATATGTTCGCGTCTTTTTCAGATGTTTAAAGTCGTTTTTGTGACTTGTGCGCGTTTCCACCATCTGTGCTCGCGGCTGCCGGCTGTCGGCCCTGCTTATCTCTCTCCTTTTGACCTATTGCTCCGTTCTGAGCCGATGTTAGCCTTTTGCGGAGCGCTTGGTAGGCGAGATGAAGGTCCATGGCTCTGTTGAGTGGGCCAGTCTAGGACCAACTTTCTAGCAGCAATCTGGCCATCTTTTCGTTGGCTTAGCCTATTACCCTTGCCTTTTCAAAGGTGAATGTGTGTTTCTTCTGCTTTACACGGTCATAGACCATAGACAGCTTATCCTCGCGGTTGATTGCGAGCTGATGCTCGTGCAACCTTGTGCCAAGGCGTCTGCCCGTTTCACCGACATACCTTGCAGTGCAGTTTTGGCATTGTATGCTGTAGACCATAACTGATTGTTCTGTCAAAGGTAGCGGGTCTTTGGGCTTCATGAGCTGCTATCTGATGGTTGACTCCGGCCTATGAGCAACACCTCTTCTCTTTCCTCTTCCAGGGATGATGTAAGGAATATTTTATCTGGACCTCGAATTTTCTCGCATATCAGCATAACTTTATGTTGTAATTTGCCACACTGGCAGCACAGACACACGTGTTTCTTCAGTATTCTGCCGCTGTATGGCGCAGCTGTTAGGGCTCCATCTCATCAATGAACCCCAGGTTTCTCTCTTTGCTTTCTTGTTGATATGCACAAATTTTGGCACTTCGATACCTTTAGAAACCTATCTCATCCTACCCACGTGTGCTTCTCTCTTCTGTGCTAAATACTTTGTTTTAATGTGGTTTTGTAGAACAAGGAGTATGTGGCGCATGCTGGAGCTCGCTTTCCCATCAAATGGACCGCGCCTGAGGCGGCCAACTACTCGCGTTTTACGGTCAAGTCAGATGTTTGGTCCTTTGGCATCTTACTGACGGAGATTGTAACCCACGGACGCACCCCCTACCCCGGTATGCACAATGCGGAGGTCCTACGACAGGTGGAGGCCGGCTACCGAATGCCCGCGCCCAGCGGCTGCCCCCCGGCCCTCTACGATCTGATGTTGGAGTGCTGGGCCGCTGAGGAGGAGGCACGCCCCGCCTTCGCACAGATTCACACTCGGCTGGAGCTACTGCTCTGTGACGAGGAGGCCGGCGGGCTGGACGAGGACGGTATGGAACGCCCGGCCTACCGGGACCCCGATCTCCGTGTGACGGCCATGGCGCCTGCCGAGCCTGAACGTTGCGATGACCCGACGCTGGGCCGTTTTCGACAAGCCGATGGACACTTAGCCCTGGTCGTCTCGCACTGAGACCTGCGGCCCACCGACCCGGCAGATCAGATTACCCCCCCCCCCCAGCCTCCACTGCAATCAGCCTTGTCCACTCCCGCCCCCCGACTGGCCGGCCCTCACCATCACCCCCCCCCTGCCCCCACGCTCCTCTCGTTCACTGTTTGGCCTTCACTCCCGTGTAAATACTCCTCGATTGTGTTTCTTCATCATACTGCGCCCTTAGGAGGAGTTCTCTCGGCAAGGAACTAACTGGTATAGATCCGTATGCTTTGTCCCTTTCTTTCCTACAATGAAGAGTTTGCCTGTTCACGGTTCTCTCTTGAAGTGCAAATCACAGAAGTGACAGCGGAAACTGTGGCTCTCAGCAGTGAAATGTGTGTGCATTCGTTTATGGTGGAGTTGTAACAGTCTAAGTCGTGGTTGTACTTGGAGTACCACAATCATCAGGTCGAATCCCAGAAGTCATCAGAGTGAGGGCTTTATTGTACACCGTCACTGGCCATGCCAGGACTGGTGTTGATTGCGTCCAATTGTGCCCGAGAGTGTTTGCGAGTACAGTAGTCGCCGGTTATTAAGCACACATCGGGCCCAGACCGACTTGGGCTTAATAAGCGGCGGGCGCACTAACCGGAGGGTCTTAGTTCTTGATTAGCAAACGCAGAATAAGCACTATATATTATGTACAAGAAAAGAATGCTGTTTGTATGTATTTAACGTAATAACAAAAACAAAAAATGATTTGCGACACGTTTAAAAAAGCAGTCTAGTGTCAGTTGTTTTGGAGGAAACTTCACTCGCAAGTGCTCTTTGATGTCCTTCTCCAGGCACCAGAAATCGTCGAATTTTGTAAAATCTGATGACTGTAGACCGCGCTGCAGAGTGTAGAGTGCAGCTCTCATCTGTGCAGCAGTGGAAACTGGCTCTTCGTCCTCATCGTCCTCACCATCAACAACTTCCTCATTTGCTTCGCCTCCATTCTTCTTCTCTTCCTTCTGACTGATTTCATTGACCAAGTTCTGCTCAAAATATTCCCCGTTTGTTTCATCAGTGACTTCAACATTTGTCCTCCTGACCTTTCATGTCTGCTGCTGTCCGAATAGCGTGTCGAAAATTTTAACTTAAAAATGAACACAAATCACATCCGGCATCTTGTTTTGCGTAAGACTGGCCAAAATTATGTAACCAGTTGCGCACGTAGAGAGATGAGAATCTCACTCTATCCAGTTAGCAAACTGGGCTTTGCAGCCGGCGACTGGGCTTGTTAGCCGGCGGATTTTGCTGTGAAAATTCCGTCCCAAGCTGATTTGGGCTTAATACGCGGCTGGACCTAGTAACCATGCGCTTAATAACCGGCGACTACTGTATTATGTGAGAGGCGAGGATGGCAGCTCCATTTACATGACTGTGAAGCGAGTTCAGGTGATTTGTTATTGGTGTGTTTGTATTTGCCCAGAGGGGATGTCGAGTGTCTACGCCCATGCTGCATCGGTTGAAGGGGGCATGTTGGAATGGTCCTCACACAGGCGTGCTTATTTGGACAAGCGTGTGAGCTAAGGTTAACTGTGGGGCTGCCGTGCGTGAGTGGAGCGCCTGTTAGTCGGCGGGATTGTCTCAACCGTCAAGATACCGAAGGACAGGGGACGCAGACGCAGCTATTGCCGGTTAGCCAGAAGCAGCTGCGAGGTCAAGCCTAGGGGGACGGGGACGCCAGTGAAAGGAAGCATTGGAACAGTTGCCCGTGACTTTGGGGCAGCAGGCCTTGGAAAACGGAAAAGGGACAGGCATTGTGGCCGTCTGCCGCAGATTAAGCCTTCGAGGCCCCTACCCCACTGACTTCTCTCAAATGCCATCTTCTGATGGCGAGATCAGGTCAAGATGACGACAAACTACAAATAAGCATACTAATCGTTTGATTTCAATAGCGTATTTATTTACACTAAACGATAACAAGAGACTGGATATGCAGTGAACTTTTTGTGCACTGCCATTCCGCAAACGCCTCACTTTTTCAACATTTCATATTTCCACATTATTTCTATGCACTTTTGCACAAAAAAAGTGATCTGTAACAATGTTTGCATGTTTCACAAAAACTTATGCATTCCTGTACCATTTCAGTGGAATTTTTTAAGAGCTTCGGTCATTTACTCCAAATATACTGACTGATACTGACTGAAGACGGCCGCAGATGTGGTGGCTAGCCAAACAAAAAAGCCCATCTACGCGTGCCAGACACACGAACTGGTCCCCATCCCGGGAGTCGCAACTAGAGCGATTCTGGCCTCACTTCAGTGCGAATGCCATAATGACCACAGCAAGGAGTCGTTGTGGCTTGATCGTAAGTTCTGAGGACTAACGTAACCTTCATGCCTACGACTGGTTAATCGTCCTGATAGATTCAGGCGCGTCACGTTTGTTTTAGTGCGTTATGTTCTGATTTCCTGTGGGCAGGCATTCCTCCTCGGGGTTGGCCCCACTCTCCTCACCCCCCCCCCCCCCTCCTCTCCCCGCATCCCCCCCCCTCTTTCATGCATCAGTCGACTGTTCGAACCTCTGAACGACCTGCTGATAAGAATGCACGCAATTACAGGTCACTGTCCAAGACGAGTCATATGTATGTGTTTGGCCCAATCTGACCCGATGCAGTCTGAGGCATTAGACACGACTACATTTGCATATGGTCTAGACATTCTTGTAGTTTTTGCCGATTTGAACTAAGAGCTGCTGCATTAATCGGGAAAATGAGTCTTCCTACAAGAGGCCTATTTCTGGAAACCATTTCCATTTCCGCGAAAGAACGCGTTTAATGGGCAAGAGGGAAAATAACAACTGTGATCTAGATATCTGTTCCGGGATCCTTCTGAGTCTTCAATGACCCCTAAACTTAACCCAGCGATAATTTGATATTAACGATGGAACTGTGTAGCTAGATTTTGCCAGTGTTGATTAATCACAGGGGATTAAGTAAATAGGCAAGCCCTAGCCACCACGAGCTTCAGACCCGGCTCGTTGTGGAAGGAGAAGACGTGAGAGGCCAGACTGGAAGGAATAGTTTATTCTGTACAGAAGGAGTGAAGAATAGGTAGGAAGTAGTTGACTGTTGGACCGCACGTCCAGTCGGTTCGAAGTATCTGAGTCTGATGTCAATCATCACAGCAAGGCTATTCGTGAGTGATTGGCCAGACCGCGCGTGTTAGAGGACCGCGCAAGACAAGCGTTCACGCGGTGCATGCGAATACCCTAACGGTAGGTCTAGACTTGCAATCAAGTGACCCCATGTGCAGCGTCGCATGGGAAACCATTACGGTTCATTCGTCTCAAAAGGCAAGCACAGACAACTTTTACCTGAGAAATGCGACTCGCGTATAAAATGGTTTATAGTTGAGCCTCACCTCACACACGCACGACGTTCGATCGCCAATTCTGACGTGGTACCACGTGTGTCGCACACCAGAGACGGTGACTTAAGTGTGCATGATCTCTTCCCTCGGCCACCGGTGCCAGGTGTCAAGGCAGCGCAAGAAGACCGGGAGCGGAGTCAAGTGTGGATGGAAGGCATGATCGCAGCCGCCACACCGACTTCGATTCCATGGAGTGGGAATGCGATAAAGGCTGTCGGTGACTGATGCGGCGTGACCCTTCAACCTCACGTGCTACCAACGTCATTACTGCCCTTTATCACGGAGGCGCAACCCTAATAACGCCAGCCGTAGCCTGCTATAGCTCAGCGTTGCTCCAACGCGTTTACCAGACACAGATGGATCCAATGACAAAAGAGCGAAACTGCGATCGAAGATTGCTGTGGGAACTAATGAATCTAAGCAACCCATCTATGTGTTTCGCGCGTGGCCTGGACGCTGGCTCGAAAAACCTCTTCAAATATGGTGGGAAGTTATGAGCCTGGCATACCCCGCAGAGCCATAGGGTCCGTCACAGTAGGAAGACGCTATTAGAGTTCGACCATTGGTATTTAAAAAACGCATTTGTTTGTTTCTGGCGAGGAGATTATCTGGGGAATTGGGGCTGATGGGGCGCAATTGTTTGTCATGGTATGGTAATTCAGAGGATAGAGGTCAAGATTATTTAGACGGATCTTATATGCTAATTTTATGGCCCACCGCTGCATCCATTCAGGCAGGTTGTAATCCTGCTGCATCAACGGTGTCCAGGCCTGGTTCACGTATCGAAGAGTTCAGAGCAGTAGTCTTCATCGAAAACAATAAATGCTCGCTATATGGCTTGCGGTATCAAAGTCACAGTTTTAGCTGCCTCACAACCCCGTGCAGAAGACTTCAGGTTTTCTGTTATCCAAATGCCGATATTATTACCTAGTTTGGTTTCTTGGAATGACACTCCAGTTTGCTAGTAGGGGCCACGTATTAGATTTCGATTTCCCAGACGTAGCACAGTACGCTTGTTCAAATTGAGCCATTCAATGGACGAAGATTTTACTGGAAGTCAGCTTCGTCGGCGGCAGCTTTCATGAATTTCACTATTTTTTCATCCTTCGCAAACATCGAAAGCGCACACAGTCCAATACACCATCACTGAGAGACAAGAAAATACTGTCCCCCTTTAGTTGAATAAAAACCTTTGAACGTAGTTAGATCGAAAATGTTTAGAGGATTTTTACGCGAATGTGCTTTTCCGCGAAGTAGTGGTGGCTAATCAGGAGAAAGAAAAACGTTCACCGAT
Source organism: Ligula intestinalis (assembly GCA_036362985.1). Classification (NCBI taxonomy): domain Eukaryota; kingdom Metazoa; phylum Platyhelminthes; class Cestoda; order Diphyllobothriidea; family Diphyllobothriidae; genus Ligula; species Ligula intestinalis. The sequence continues at coordinate 4,478,419 of JAYGXS010000005.1, forward strand.
AGAACTTTATTGGGTGTCTGACGTTTAGGTTGGTTGGGGCGTCCACCTGTCTTCAGAGACTCACGGCTCAAGCTCATGGCTCTCGTTATCTGCTGCTCTTTGCCGTGTGTATAGTCCGCCAATATCGGCTGATCTGTTGCTTATGGCTCGCACCCCAACGTCACTTGTGTCGCCACAGCTGTGCGTCCGGTGATCTGTCGAATTTCGACGTCCGGACCAACTAACGAAACTCTTAGCGAGTATTATCCCAAAATGATAAGGACGTAACACTCAAAAGTGTTAGAAGGGATAATATTGAAGAAACGAGCACAACCGTAATAATTGTCGGAAAGTCCAGCTTCGTAGGTGTAAAAGTGTCTGTGTGCGCGGGTTTAGCGAAGCCTTGTCCAGTCATCAGTCAATCAGGAAATAGTGCACGTATTGGTGTCAGAGCTCGTGAGGAATCGATTAGCTTCGGCGTACGCGCGGTGAGAGCGGGGCCGCAAAAGTGCAAGAGCGTGCGGAGGTAAGAGGATGAGTCAGCGCTGGACGCGCGACTAGACAAACGTTTGGAATATGAGAAGGGGGTGAATACGCGCAGCACTACCGAATTCAGGCTGCCACAGGCCGCCCTGGGTGTTGAGTCTGCCTCCGTGCCACCAATGCTTGTTTCACCCCCCGTGCTCGTTGGCCGCAGAAATAATTGGCGGCCCTCCCTTCTTCCCCTCCCCCCCACTGTAATCGACCCCTGATATGTCCGCTGAGTGTCCAGTCTCTGAAGGTGGATGGACAACAGAACTGTCCTCTCACAAAACTCACCCGGTGAACGTTCTTTCTTGTTCTGATACTTTTCTCTTTATGGATTCAACATGTTCTATACGGACAGATTTCAATTAGCGAAAATTATATTTATGTGGGTAGGAGGGCTCGAAGCCGGTCTCGGTTTCCTGTTTCGCGTTAATTTTATTCCTACAGTTTTATCACTTAACAAGTTCACTCCAGTAGATCTTGTACTAGTACTTGTTACAATTGTGATAATGGCTGATCTAGCTGACCTCAATGATGCACGGTAGGTACCTCTCCAGGCATGAGGATTGGTGGCAGCGGATCTGGAGAGCTCCACCTAGTTTCTTCTCGAGTGACGGAGACCAAAGATAGAAGATCTGTAGGAGTCTAAGCCGTGAGTGCGCTCAGAACACTACAATTATGACGCCCAGTTCCCTACAGGACGAAGAGGGGTAAGACCAGATGGAGTTGTTTATTGTGTACAGGAGCCCAATGGTGGTCTGAATCCCAGACGCGAGGAAGGCCGTGGGCCCTGTGTCCGCACGCGCATCCGTCTGTTAGTGTGCTGTGGGCGTAAGTGAATGAACATCATGCGAGAGTGAGTCACTGGACGATCGATCGGCCAATAGTCGTCTTCAGCCTTTGTGATTGGCTGGCCCAGAAGGAGGTAGAGTAGTTAAGTCACGTGCGCTTGGCAGGCATGGCGCCAGCGCTACAGATCCAAGAACTGCTTCCATGTCTTGACGGACGGTTTCGAGCCTACTCTACAGTTGCCCTCCTCTTCGACGCCTCCAGGCGGGCTGCAGCGCCGTATCGACGGCAGCATGGCTAAACTCGTGGGGTTAATACTGTGAGTCGAAATTTTTGCACGAGGAATCTTGGAAATGTTGAATACAGGCGGGTTCCCAACGGCCGCTCGGATTCTTTGTTCGAAGTTTTCTCCTCTAGCACTTTAGACTCAAGAACCTAACCACAAGGCAGTGGTGGAAAGCAAACCTATTAAATGGCGGTTCACGCTCGCCTGGTCACAGTGTCGTCAATGGGCCTTGCGGCATTTTATAAGGCAGTCGGCGCGCCAGACCTCAGCCCTCCGCGGCCTGGTAACACTGTCGCTACTGGACCTTGATTGCTCCTTCACCAGACCCGGGAGCTGGCTTATTTCGCAGCTAACCCTTACCGAAGGCCGTGCCACTATCCGCCACCTGTGGATGCGCCAGGTAGCCAGCAGCTAGGCTAATAGGTAACCTGACTTTTCTGGCTCCAGTTTATCGACCTCATGTCACTCATAATTACTCCATGGTCATTTCATCACCAAAGTCTGGGGATAAAATGACACTTTGCCTACGAGGCTTGACGTACCTTTGACAAGGATATCCATGTGTTGGGCTGTTGGTGATAATGAGTAGTCGATAAAGCGAAGCAGCTGCTCCGCGCATAGGATACGAAGATATCGTTCGTTTGTATAAGGAACATACTCGGCCATTTAAAATCACACAGGCATAATGAAGTTCAACTTCCTCGGCAGCATCTTCATCTGCTCAGAGCCAGGTTACTTGCACTTTTCTTCTAGCCCTCAAGATGAAAAAACACCTGAATTTATTTTGCATTCCCAGTTAACCTGGAATCCTGTGGTATCTAATCATACAGCAATGTCTTTTCGGAGTAGCCACCGGGTTCTAAATGGCAATGGTTCGTAAAAACTGAAAGGCGGGCATCCCAAGAAATTTAATTTCAAGGAAAGGTGTCCTTTGGGAAAATCAGTAAATTTATTCAGTAAATTTTCGACACCTGATCCCCAAGTCGTCGTCAGACTTGAGAGAAATGTGCAAAGAACAGAATAAATGGCCCTTCCATCGATCAACCCTAAGTTATGGGAACGCTATGCATAGGACACATTTGTTGTCGTTAAAAAGGACCATCTTGAAGTGCTCCACAAGACCATCACCTCAACCATTCCGGGCATTCACTTTACGCTCGAGAAAGAGGTTAACAGCAAATTCCTATTTCTGGATGTTCTCGTGCGGCGAAATGCTTACGGAACATTACAAACGTCCGTTTACCACAAAAACACGTATGTGGAAGTTATTCGTAACTATGAGAGCAACAACCCTATCGCTCACAAAAGGAGTGCTGACAACAACGCTGTCAACGCCGAGTGAAGACACACTGTTCTGACGAAAAAAACTACCGAAACGAGCTCAATTATCTGTTTAATTTTTTTCCCGAGACTTTGTGCGCCGATGCATCAGACAACGAAAATCCAAGAAAAATGAACCAGATAGTTCCACTCAGGCACCCAAAACAAACACATGGCGAGTCCTTATATCAGGAACGTGTCTGAACTCGTTGAAAGACATTTGCAGAAGCACCAAATAAAAGTGGCGCACAAACCAATGGCTACTTCACGCACTCATTTAGTACATCCTGAGGATAGAGCTGTTTACCTTGATAAGAAAGAAGCCATCTAAAAAATCCCGCGTAAAGCTTTTGACACGGTATATTATGGCCAAACAGGAAGATCCGTCTCCACACTCATCAATGAGTACCAATTGGCAGCGAAGAGACGTGACCGTTTTCCGAAAAGGCTATGCATTGCCTTGCCGCAGGACATACCTTTGCATGGGACAAAACACGCATTGTCGGAGATTACCCCTCCAAAAAAAGGCCGATAATTTATTGAGGCCATGCACACCGATGATTCATGCATCAACTGGCGTATCGAGTTAGCCGGAGCGTAGAAACACCCCAAAGAAAGGTGGAAGAGACTGCAGCCGACAAACATGGACCAACATGAACCGAAATTAGCGTCCACATGGGATGACCTGGACTGACCCCGGACTGACTCAAATTACAGTTGCCAATTAGCCATTACGTCATTGCGACTGCTAATCATGTCCACCACGATGTGACGCAAATTGTAACTCCAAATTAACGCCCAATGCAGATGCTTATATAATTGTATCAGCACTTTGGAATGCTAACTGTTCTTTGCACATTACTCTCAAGTCTGATGACGACCTGGGGATCCAGTGTCAAACATTTACTGATTTTCCTAAAGGACGCCTTTCCTTGAAAGCCATTGTCTTTATTGACATCACGTAAGCACCGAGTTGCCTCATCCTCTTAAGCGGATAACATTGCATTCTTTGAGGCTTTGACGGTTTTATAAATGAGCACTTACTCTCTGACATGACATTTGTCTGGCTGCATGCTTTTGTTTTGCGGCTGCTTTTGTCCGTCCAAGTATCTAGCTGGTGCAGATAAGTAGGACAAGGCTAATCGATTGGCCTTCATAGGACGTTCAATGACTGACAAACGGTTCTTCATTGCTGTAGCAAGTGATGCCATACCTTTCGCTAAACTATGAAATCTAGATAAGTTAGACTACATTCAAACAGCAAATGTAAGTGAAACGTGCTATCGACGTTATTGCACTGCTCGTGCGGTGGCTACTAAACGCTACGAAAATTGCTTTATTTGAAATATAGTGCGGAACAGTAGGAATCAGGAACATCGCGCTTCTTCCAGGTCAAGTCAAATTTATTAAAGGAAATATAGGCAAACGCCTTTGAACTCCCTCTTGGTACATAGGATTTAAGAAATGCGTCGGCATAGCCGAACATTCCAAGGAAGTTGTTGACACAATTTCAAACGACTACTCGCTTGTTTCAAGTAAGACACTCACACTCAGTTTACACGAGCTAGCAGTGTAATTGAGGAAGAAGAGCAGACAGTGAAAAAACTTCTAAGGCTGGCTCATAATTCAAAATGGAATGCCATTTGTGGTTTTTTAGGAGAAAAACTGTCGCTCGTGGGGGAAGTATGTAAAGGATAGGGGCATGATGCTTCTGTGGATGTTGACGGCAGCCATGGCGACCATGACGAGTAATATCTACATCCGAAGGACCATACGAGGAGGAGACCTAGGAGTCACTAGAACGTCCCGAAGACCGGAGATGCGACCATGATACGCCTTTGCTGTGCCAATAGCTGAGGAACCCGCCACGTTGTCAGCAGTCGGTCGATACGAGAAAGGGTGTGACAGGGCCGCGTAGCCTAGAACCATAGGTGCGGTAGATGCGTCCTCAGACACGATCGGCGGAGATCGCATAGTGAGCAGAGACGTCATAGCTAGATAATGGCTGAAACTCATTTGGTTAAGTACTAATAATACTATTTACAAATTACTATTAGTTGTTATTTAAAGCATTTATAGCATTTCAGGGTTTGGATGTAGAGTGCTTCAATTTTTGGATTCGGAATACTTCAGTGATTGGATTTGGAGTACTTACTCGCGAAGATACTCATTAAATCGGTCTAGGTTTGCCTTAAAACATCCACGGAAGGGGCCATGACAATATCCACAGGAAGGGCATTCCATACCTGGATTACCCTCTTAGAGAAAAAGAATTTTCTTGGGTCAAGTCTTGCCCCAGTCACACGTAATTTTAGGGGCTGTCCTCGCAGCCTAGAGGTGGTGGCCCACTCAAAGAAGTCATTTGTTTGAAGGCAGCAATCCTGACCACGCAACATGCGAAATGCCTGGATTAGGTCCCCACGTAGCTGCCTGAAATCCAGAGGAAACAAGTCAAGATTTACCAATCGGGTCTCATAAGGGAGGTTCCGTTGGCCTCGTACTAATTTTGTTGCGCGTCTTTGTACCCTTTCGAGGTTTTTTTATCTTTGGCTGTCCAAGGTCTCCAGGCTTGGATGGCAAATTCCTGTTGAGGTCGCACGAACGTGCCAAATATCTTGCCAAATACAACTTTGTCAAACTTAGTAAAGGCGCGCTTGATTAGATGCAAGCTCGACATTGCGGATTTAGCCACTTTCAGGACGTGGAGTGATGGCTTCAGTGAAGGCGTGAGCCACACCCCCAGGTCTTTCTGAGCCTCTACCTCTGGCAGCGGCGTGTGATTCAGGTAATACACCCTCCGAAGCGTAGTGCTGGTTCTACCAAAGCGCATTAGGTTGCATTTGGCCACATTGAATGGCATGAGCCAAAGGGTCGACCATTGCTCCAGTCTATGCAAATTTGCCTAGAGGTCTAATTCATCGTCTTGGTTGCGTATGACCTTCCAAAGTTTTATGTCATCAGCAAAAATTGCGATTTTGCAGTCTAGTCCGCTTCTGCAGTCATAAATATATATAAGGAAGAGAATAGGGCCAAGAACAGATCCTGTGGAACCCCGCTCTCAACTTCTACCTCCGCCGACCGCTGTTCGCCAATACATACGGTCTGGGTACGACCAGTCAAGAAGTTTGCGATCCACTGCACAAGGTTTCCCCTTACCCTTATGCGGCTGAGCTTGTATAAGAGACGTTGATGAGGCACCGTGTCAAACGCCTTCTTGAAGTCTACGAAGACTGTTTGCACCGTATTCCCTTCATCGATCGCTCGAATCCATTGTTCTAGACAATAGAGCAGATTGGTCAAGCAGGACCTTCCCCTGCGGAATCCGTGCTGCTTATCAGAAAGAAGTTGATGTTGCTCCAAAAAGTGCATTAGCTCGCGTTTGACTATGCGGTCCATAGGCTTGCAGGATATTGAGGTGAGGCTGACCGGTCTATAGTTATTTGCGGTCGCCCGACTCCCACTTTTGTGGATGGGTGAGATCCACGCTGCCTTCCAATCGGGTGGCACTTGTCCAGCATTGAGAAAAGCTCGGAAGATTAGGTACAGGGGTACCGCCAACTCTATGGCTAGCTCTTTTAATAGCTTTGCAGGTATCTCATCCGGACCTGACGACTTCGTTTCTTTAAGCTGTATAAGTTATCGCAGAGCGGTAGCTTCCGTGAGTGCAACCGAGTCTATGGTCTGGATCACACCCACACTGCAGTTAATAGCAGTGAACTCAGCCTCTCTCGTAAAGACCGACTGGAAGAAGCAGGATAGATGTTCTGCCTTTTCGTTAATCTCGCAAATTTATACACCGTCGTCTGTTTTTAGCAGAGGATATGGGTCTCTATTTCGAGTACATTGCCTAACGTAGCTGTAGAAAAGCTTTGGGTTTCCTACTGCATGGTTTATTAGATTACTCTCGAAGTTTTTTTTGCTAATTCATATCAGGCTCTTAACCTTGTTTCTCTGCGCCTTATACCTATTGTACGATTCGGGGGTCCTCTCTCTGCGATAGATTTTGAACATCCTTCCTTTGCGGTTTACTTCCCTCTTTAGCGTCGGCGGTAGCCATCGAGGCCTATTTGTTACTTTCGTTACCGTGATAGGACAGAAATCGGTAATTAGTCCGCGTAATACGGCTTTGAATGCCGACCAATCATCGAGAACGCACCCGGTGAATAGTTCATTCTAGTCTATCTCACTCACTGTGGTTTTCATTTGTGTAAAGTCATTTAAACTAGTTTTGATATTTACCCTTTTAAATTTATTTTTGAGTAAAAAAGGAGGGAATACGATTTAGCAGACACTGTTGTAGGACAGGTAACGATGAGTTCTACTTTCATCATTTAAAAATAAACTGTATTATTGGGATGGCGAATTACGCGGCCACACCTCGAACTTTCCAGTTGACTTGACGTATCCTAACCATATTTTGATCATATCTTCCTAACGGCATTATCGCTGTGCATCAAATTTTAAGTATATTAAAGTATGTACAGTGTGTATTTTCCTGTGACTTTCAAATCAGCGTTTTTGCGGCTATAAAAATCAAGCAAGACATTTTCAGTTAAGATGCCCATTTTTACGTGTTTACAGTCAGCGAGACTTTCATAAGGTTTGGGGATAAAATGTCTCGGACTGTCACTCAATGAGACTTTTTGAATAACCGAAGTCCTCAGATTAACATAAGTTTGGTGGAATGTACTCAAATTTCACGAAAGATTACAAAAATCGAAAGAAATCTTCTTCTCTACCTTCATAGATAAATGACACAGTTCACTATTACAAGGCATGGTTGACCTACTAATTCAATAGCCTGAAAGAATTATGTCACTCTATCTTCTTAGACGAGTGACCCTACTCATCCGTACGTCGTGTAGTTGATCTACTTCTTCAACAGAGTGAAATACCTTTTCCATTCTTGATTTATAGACGAGTGACCCTACGCCCCCGTACGCGGCCTGTTTGACTTTCTTCATAACTACCATGCAACTGTCAAATTTTCTTGCCTCTGGAAAGCTATCACGTAAATCTTCATTTCAGACGGTCGAAAAGTCTGTGCCAAACGCCCCGTGGAATGTGCGGGAGCGATCTGTGCATTCAATACAGCATGTTCCTGACTGGAACATTTGAATAAATCAATAACTCATTTTTGTATCAAAGGCTCAGAGGGCTTCATCATTACAAACGGAGTGTTGTGGTCAGATTAAATACAAAGGGGATGAATGATGCTCTGTGTGAGCAACCACATAAACAGCAGAAGTATGTAGTATGGTAGGCAGATAATTTAAAATTCGCAGACATAGTTTCCGTTTGAAATCTATGGTAAACTACGAAAGAAGCAGGGATAAAAAGACTCCAACCCTGAGAGCGGGGGCAGCGTTCAGGGAGCCCCCACTTTTTAAAAAAATCTAGGCGAAAAAACTGCTTCAATAAAAAGTAATAGGTTGCTTTACAGGATTTTTGCGGTGCGTGGAGATAGGACCATTTTCGTTGAGGGGATCGCATGAGGGCTCGGAACGCTCCTTGTCATGGGAGAAATCACATGGCATCAAGGACTGCTGTTCACCACCATGACACCGTCCGACTCGCTACAAGATCAGCACTCAGGGAGGTGGCGCAGGGGGGGGGGGGTGCTCATCAGAGTCGAAGCAAAGAGGGGACAGCAGGGGGCAGGAACTTTTCACTGGAATGCCGGAGATTTGACTTTAAGGATAATGGAAACACATTTGGAAACCAATTTAATATAGGAGGGACCGCCTGAAATACCAGTAGGACCCTATTAAACGTCTGAAAGATGCGTGTTTAGGGAGGAAGTGGACAGCAAGGACTTCAGATAGAAAAAGGAAGGTTTGATTGCCCGTGTTAGATACTCCAAGCCCCCAAATTATCTCTTTGGGGGCCGATGGGCATAGGATTTATATGAATGGGTCATATCAGCGAAAGATCAAATAAATGGGAAAGTAAAGCGGGTAAAATTCGAAATTAATAAGAGTATCTTTTAACATGACCGAACGTTTGTGCACGATAATTAAAATGAGATATACAATCAATCGGAAACAAGAACTGCGCAAATAGTGCCTGCAAATTGGATACAATCGTGTATCTACTCTATGCTTAATGCTAGAGACTGAAGTAAAAACATAAAATATAGGTTTTTTCTCCACTTTTTTAAGACTCACAACAGATTCCTATTTATATGCACAGATATTGTGTTACAATGAGCTGAAATGCAACGACATCTTGCTAAAAATTAGGATGTAAGTAAACTTAAATAAGACTTGACTAAATTTGAACCAAAGTAGAACTTACCTAACTAAGCTATAGAAAGGTAAATTAGACTAACTTAAACGTAAACTAAGACTAATAAAATTAAATAATAAACTCAAAACCAAGCAAAAAACTAAACTGAATTAACTAAACTAAGCAAAGGTAAATTAAAATTAAACTGATAAACTGACTGATAAACTAAACTAATACTTAACTAAAACTTAGGAGAATAGAAATAACCGCATGAAGCTAAGTATTTTCTTCGTTGTGGGAGGGGGATCAATGTCTAAATAAATAGTCAATGCTGCTTACGCATCTTGTACAGTAAATAAGCGCAATAACGCTTGTGAAAATGCATAAAGTAGCCATTTAAGTATATTGTTCTAAAGATGGTGACAGTCGTAAATAATTATGACAATGTGCAGATAAAATATACAAATTTGTAATGATGTTCGCAGAAATTGTCCTTTTAGGGCAAAATGTAGGCCCTTGTACCTTTCCTTTTAGGTGTATAAATCTCACCTATTTGTTTAAGTGTGCAATGTGTCTTGGCTGTACACATTTAAAATACAACACACTTTTCCGGATGCCCTCACGTGACACGTGCTTCTGCACCGCAGCTTCCTGCCCTTGGGCTCAGGATCGACGGTCAGTGATTGGAATGCAAGCGAATTACGATCTTTGTGCAACTTGGACTTCAACCTTGGTCAATCCTTCTTCGTTGCCAGTCAATTGTCTGGCTATTGCAGAAGAAATGCGTTCGCATTACGTGAGTTGTATCGTTATCTTTTATATTGCTGTTTATCATTTTTACATTATTTTTTTCTGTTTAATTGTGGTAGTGTAGTTACTACTACTTAGTATTACCCCTGGAAGTTTTGTGTTGCCTATTTTCCTAATAAATTTTATAGGTTTTGTAGGCGTTAACTCTAGTTAGCCACTTTAAATATTTGACGATGTTTTGCAATTAATGGTGACCTAGAAAATAAGCAGTTGAAACAACTCCACAATGAAAATGGAGGCAGATGTTAACGCGCCTCAATTTTCAAAAAATCTTATAGAAGAAAAAACTGCTTCGGAAAATAGGACAGATGTGTAGAGTAGGTTAATATTATACTAGCCGTTCAGAATGTGATAATGAAATGCGTGTATAATTTTTCTCGTGGTCGCTACCGTGCAAAGCATGAAACCTCGTGAAGAAGAAGCACCAGTTTACGCAGGGCCCCTACATCTCAGGGAAAAAATATAATTCCGCTGCTAGTTAGGTGCCAACGAAACGGGAGCAGTTTAGACTGACTAGGTCCTTATGGCTTCCATCATTTGAATGGCCGGTGGTTTATGGAGATATCTAGGTTCCCGGGGGAAACGAGGCAGGGAAAAGTATTTTCAAGAGGATCTCCTAAATTTCTGATGGTCCCTTCTCTGAGTCAGGGAGAGGTTAACAAGAGGTTAATGGAATCAGTGTTGAGATAAATTTGCAGTCTTCGCTTAGAAGCCGAGGATCCGTCAGTATGGCTGGACACAAACATTAACGTGATATAAATATGCAACATGCTATTTTTTAGTCGTATTACTGTTTTCTTAGATAAATCTCGCATCACACCTAGGCGGATACTTTCGAGCTGTCTTCTTTAGTCAGTATATTTGGAGTAAATGACCGAAGCTCTTAAAAAACTCCATAGAAACGGTACAGAAATGCATAAATTGCAGTTAGATATACAAAAATTGTTACAGATCGGTTTTGTTGTGTGAAAGTGCATAAAATATTTTGGAAAAATGAATGGTTGATAAGGTGAGGCGTTTGCGGAATGGCAGCCTACAAAACGTCCACTGTATATCTAGCATGACATATTCATCTGGACATCCTGAATGTAAATAAAAACACTATTGAAATCAAACGAGTAGTATGTTTTTGTAGTATTTTTGGTAGGTGAGCAGTCTGGCGTCATTTATCAAGTGCCATGTCGCGATTGTTCTTGCCATTATACAGGGCAGACCGGGCGGCGACTTAGCTCAAGAATAACGGAGCACAAACGGGCAGTGCGGAAAGGCGACCCACAATCCCAGATCGCTACCCACACTCTGGAGGAAGGCCACGCATTTGACATCTCGAACACACGGATAATGGCACGGGACGCGAACTGCTGGAGGCCTGGATGTCAGATTCTAACTCCATAAACAGGCATGTGGATATACCGCCCTGTTATTTTGCCATCCATGCCCGTGAACAGAAACCAGGGCCCAGTTCCTCTACTAGCACGCAGGCCACTACCTCAAGGTCACATGCCGTTACTCCAGGGACGCGCTTCGGAGACGCGATAAGATAGGGTGAGAATGGAATTGGCTTGGACAAAGACCAATCAATAATTGCCACCACCACCCCCTCCCTTACCAACCCCATTTATGCGTAGCTGACGCTTGCTTCTCTCATTTACTCTGACGATGGCTTCTCGTGTGGAGCCGAAAACTCAGAATAAAACTATCGTTCCAGAGATCGCGTCTTCGTCTTCTTTACAACAAGAACCTGGGGCACGCATATTCGCTGCTATTAGTGTATGGCGTCATTTATGTTAGTTGATTGTTGGGCTTTAACAGATGATTATCCAAACGTCTCTTGAAGACTTTCACAGTGGGTGAATGCGCAACAGACTCTGGCAAGGAGTTCCATTTTCGAATGACCCTTTGAGAGAAGAAGGATGAACGTTCGTTTGTTCAGCTTAGTTCCTTCTTCAACTGGCAGCCATGTCTTCTGAGGTTCCTTCTTGGGGCCATTTAAAAGAGGTCCTCCCACTTGACAGTTCCCTTTACTAACTGGAAAGTTGCTATACGCTCACCTCTGTGTGGTCTATAATGGACGGAAAATACATTTAAAGCAGTCAAGCGTTCTTCATATGTGAACCGCTTAAGTTCAGCGACCGCCTTGGTAGCACGTCATTGAACACCTTCAAGAATAACCATGCCTTTCTGAAGCCAGGGTCGCCAAGCCTGTATCGCATATTCCAGATGCGGTCGCACGAATGTCCCATATAATTTTCCGAAGATATCAGTATTCAGGTTAACGAACGTCCTTCATATAGCGCCCATGACCGACATTGCTCTCACTGCGGCTTTTGAGCACTGTGCGGTGACACTAAGATCATATTTAATAAGAACACCTAGGTCTCTTTGCACACTAACGGTTTCAAGTAGTTGGCCTCCCAAGATATAATGTTGCGAGAGTACAGTTCTGCGTTGCCTTGCTGATAGCATGTGCATTACTACACATTTTTGGGGTTGAAGTTCATACACCAACTGTTGCTCCCAGAGTGCAGTCGGTCTATATCCTCTTGTAGCATTTCGAAGTCTCTATGCGAAAGGCAACGATCACGTTGATCATCGCCTCTAACACACCTGTGGTCCTAGACTATGCACCATTGTAACGTTCTTCCTAATATCAAACCGCAACCATCTGCTGATGGTTGTGGCGGGTTGTTTTGTTTTTGTCACATTGTCGGCAGACCCGAAAAACAGCAAGCGCTATCATGGTCACCTCTCCGGCTATTCTGGATGCTCTCGTAATTCTTGGGTCTCCTCCCCGTGTGACCCTGAGAATAAAGATATGAAACGCGGTGAGCTCCCCTGGCTTGCCTCAAACATTCTCAGCGGCATGCCGGTCCCATCTCGCACACTCTGTCCTCCCACGACGGAGTTTCTTTTTCTAAAATCCAACAAATGACAGTCCTACACCAAGAATTTCTGAGCCATGCCCTAGGAGTTTTCTCCTCTCTCTACTCTGTTTGCTCAGTTACACCTACTGGATCGTGCCAACTGGCATCACATGCTTAGTGTTTACACATGTGATTATACTACTTGAAACAAGTGAGTAGCCGTGTATTTTTACTTTTACGATCTAAGCGGACTTATGCGGAATGTGTCTCAAAGATGACAAAGATGACTGATGCGCGGACTGGATATGACAACTCGCAGGATAATATCGCATACATCACAATGTGAAAGCATTAATCTTGTGATTAAACAATACTCCTACTGAAAATAGCTAGTAACCCGATCTTACGCCACTCGTAACTCCTCTATGATAATTTTACGACCTCTTAGTTCCACATCTAACCATTGTCGTGTTTTTGCCTCCAAATATGCTTTCATCTGGAATAATCTTCCACTTTAAATCAGATTGTCGGCTAAATTACCGATTTTCAAAGGCAAAATAAGAAAACATTTAAATTAGGAGGAAATTAAGTCCTTATTGTCTGTTTCCTTCCCCAACACAGACTTTTAAACCTCAAAAAGGGTCCCCCTGGCATTTGAGGCTCTTTCCCAGATTGTAAATTGGTACCTAAATATGTTCACATTTTCTTTGCAGAGTAAAGCATAAATTCCAAATGGTGCCAACTCTTCTCCGTTTTGCAATCCTGACGGTGGTCGTCGAGGTAGATGTTGATGAGGATCGCAGGTTCATACGTTGTTGTCAACTTGTCGGTGGACTCTGCAGTCTGCTTGGTCGCATCTCAATGATGCTGCCGTGACTTCTGCGGTCATCTCCTTGTTTCGTCCCTATTGTACACGATTAGCTCCTCTTGTCTCACTCCCAGGATGTTATATGACGTTTCTCCCACGACAAGGAGCGTTTCAAACCCTAAACATCACTATTCCAGCTCAAGGCCTAATAGCTGATCATACCACTACCTATAAGAGTAGTTTTTCGGCTTTTTTGTAAATCGGTGGCTCGCTGAACTCTGCCACCGATATAGGAATTTTTTAACTGCCTTCTCAGCTCACCATATTTGCCTGACATTTTTGACTACTATTTTAAAAGAGAGTCCGTTGTAAATCGGATCTTACTTAATATTTGTAACATACTACTCAGTCCTGCTGTTATACAGTTGCTTACGCGCAGCTCTGATAAACAACTTTTACCAGTCCTAAGGTTGCAATGAAAGGGCCTCCCCCTACTGGCAATGTTCCGGAACCAATGGTTAAAGTGGTTCCAGTGGAACCAAAGGTCCCACTTTGGTCCCACTGCACTGTGATTGCGTAAATGGGCGGTATTCCGTGCACTGGCCCGTGTAGTCTACATGCTGTCATCGAAATCGATGGTCGAACACCCACACGCAAGCTCCCACGTCCACCTGAGAAAAACCCTACGCGCACGCACGCCTCCTGCATTTGCTACCTGCCCCCTCTCCAAATGCGGCGCCTGTATTGATGCCTTGCTCAGGCAACTTTTGCCGGCCTATGCCTAGGGCAAAAAGCCCGTGTTCAGGGCGCACGCGTTCAAGTAGGGGGGTGGGAGTAGAGGGGTAGAGGGCGACTACGTGCATTCAGTGCAGTCTGAGCGGGCTCGGTTGGCCCGGTTGGTTTATTTTGGTTTATCCTCTCCTCATCTTTCCCTGCCAGAAAGCGAGGCCTCTAGATATCTCAGACCTTATCAGCCATCCATTATTGGCTACCCGTATGCTAACAGCTCCATACCCGTCAGTGCTGATTCCACAAATAATAACGGCCTACAGTTTGCCTACCCACCCTCAAATTCTTTTTATGAATAACGATAGCCATAGTCCTGTCACTCGAAACACACTAGATGTCATAGTGCTTAATGCCCGGTCCGTTATAAATAAAATGGCTTAACTTCGAGCTATGGCTTTCGAGATGATGCCCGATGTTATATGCGAAACAGAAACTTAGACCCATCCAATCATTTCTGACTCCTCCCTTATCATAGACGAGTATGATCTCTATCGTCACGATCGCATTAATAAGCGTGGTGGTGGTTGTCTTCTCTATATTAGAACGTCATTTAGGCACTTTCCGTTTTATCTAAATAGCACGTCCTCTGGAAATTACTGTTTCGCTTCTCTTATCCTGTCACCCCGGCAAAAGGTGATTATCGGATGTCTTTATAATCCTCCTAACTCTTCATCTGAAGAAGATGCAAATTTGTGTGAAATATTCAAGTTTATTTCAGAATCCACTTTTAAAGTTAAAATTATTGCTGGAGATTTTAATTTTCCTGAAATCGACTGGCTTTCAAACTATTATCCACCTAGATTTCAGCCTTTCCTAGATACCATTAATTTTTCTAACTGGTCACAGCTAGTTAGTTCCCCAAAAAGACAGAATCATATCCTAGATCTGATTTTCACAAATGGTATTGCCCCTCTCTTCGTTGATTTCAAGCAGGACGTCTTCCAAAGTGATCACACATTAATTCACTGTTGCCTTCTACTTCCTTTTACGGAAAACGCTAGTGCTAGTCGTACCTATCATGCGTATGACCTCGCAGATATTAGCTCAATCAACAATTTTCTTGACTCATTCGATTGGCCGAACCTCTTCTCCATTAACGACGCTGCATATCTTTCTGAACTCATGTCAGTCGTTTCTAGTAAAATGCTGGAATTTGTGCCCACTAAAATTGCGAAACCCTACACACCTGAATCGACCTTCCCTCATTTTATTTTTCCCAGACTAAAGAAATGGAGGAGGCAGCTGAAAGATCTACTAGTTCACTGTCTGTGCATCTAAGGATCGCAGAGATCTTCGAATAAGCATCAAAGATTCGTCTTGCACGTGACCAGCACAGGGAATCTTGCGCCCTGAGCGAGTCAAACTCTGCAAAATCGGTTGCACAACTGTTTCATCGTAGGGCCTCCGCAAAACGAGGAATTGAAATACCCCCATTGCTTAATGAAAATAAAAAAATTGTACTAGATGAGTCTGATAAGGCTGAATTATTCAATGCTTTCTTTGCGAAGCATTTTACGACAGAATCCGAACCGGTCCCGTAGTTTCAACCATACTCAGACAAAATTCTCGGGAACATTGATTTCTCCATAGAATTAATTCGTAAGCAGATAATTTGTCTAAAATACTCGCCTCTTCGGGAACTGATGGTATCCCCAATTCAGTTATCAAAACAGTGTCGACCTTTCCCAAATGACTTAGCCATATATTTTCAGTCTATCTCTTAAATGGTTTCTTTCCTGACACTTGGAAGACATCCATTATTCTTCCAGACTTTAAATCAGGATCTCGTTCAGACATAAATAACTACCGCGGGGTTCATAAAACCCCAGCCCTAGCTAAACTTCTGGAGAAGATAATTTTAATCAAATTCTCGATTTTTGTCTAAAAAATAAGCTTTTAAGTGACTCGCAGCATGGTTTTCTACCCGGAAGATCATGTGAGACGTGTCACTTAGCTTTTCTTAACCACTTCACTTCTCTCCGTGTCGAGCGGAAATCCGTGGTTGTTATCTACTTTGACCTGAGCAAAGCCTTCGACAAGGTACCGCACAGACGGCTTCTGGTAAAATTGGAAGCCATTGGCATTCATCCCCCTCTCCTCGACTTCATCGGTTCCTAGTAGGAAATAGTTACTCCACTTCTCAGCTGATCACGAGTGGCGTTTTTCAAGGCACTGTCTTGGGTCCTTTACTCTTCATTCTATACATTAACGAAATTTCGACTGTTCTAAAAAATGCACACAATCTCATTTATGCAGACGACCTTAAATGCATATATTCATTTTCTAAGGACATGGCAAGTATATGCGTTGATAAAATAAATGCGGACCTACTTTCACTCTCACGTTGGAGTGCTACCTGGCAGATGGAATTCTCTCCATCCAAGTGTAGTTTCATGTGTTTCGGTGCCGCCAAGCTTCCTCGTCCCCTAGTCTTTCAAAATACCCCACTTTTAGAACGATCCACTATAAAAGACTTAGGTCTAAGCTACACAAATAAACAAGCATTGTCGCCTTATACGGATCGAATATCTGCGAAGGCTGTACAGATATGCGGTTTTATATCACACAATTTCTTTCTGCTGAAAATAAAGTTAAAACTTTATCGCATGTATGTTCTACCCATCATTGAATACTGCCATCCCCTCTTTGGTCTAATGAATGCTTCTGACCGCCGTAAGATTGAAAATGTACAGAGGGTATTTACTCGCAAAATATTCGCTCTTCCTCGGTCCACTATTTCTTATGCGGAGATATGTCAGCTAGCGAACATGGCATTTCTTTGGGTCAGAAGACTCGAAGCGGGCCTCTGTTTCCTCTTTCGCGTTAACTCTACCCCTAACCTTCCACGAATCAACGCTCACATTTCCGCAGATAGACCTTATGCCACTCGTAATTCCCCTAGGATTATTGCACCCCCCTTTAGCTCCACTTCGAACCATTCTCACTTCTTTACCTCCATATATGCCTTCGTCTGGAATAATATTCCCCTCGAAATTAGGCTGTCGTCTAACTTAGCAGTTTTTAAAGTCAAATTACGTAAACACTTAACTTCGGAAGATATAAAGTCCTTGTTATCCGTCTCCTTCCCAAACACGCAACTTTTGGACTTTGAAATGGGTCCCCCTGGTATCTGAGGTGCTTATGTTTACATCAAATTTTTTTCCATACATGTCTATTTCTTCCTCCTTTGAGTGATATTTGCAGCGATGTTTCGTCCACTTCTCTGTCCAGTCATCATTGCCGTTTTCTCCATTCTCCGTTTTACAACCCTGACGATAGGCTTCATGGTCTTAAGTCATGCTCGTGGCGGTCCTGCTATTTTCACCAGCTCGTCGCTAAACTCCGCAGTTTACAAGGTCACATCTCCAGCGTTTCGTTGATTATCAGGTGACCTCTGCCATTCACTCTCTTGTCGACCCTGTTGTCCGCGATGGCCTACTCCGGTCTCATCTCCCTGATGGTTGATCATGAAGCCAGTCGGGCAGTGTAACAATGGTGAACGACAGCCTCTGCTGTTATATGATTTAGAAGACAAAGATGCGATCACTGGAACAAGAGTTTTATTTGCCTTACGTTTCAGATTCTGTCGGGAATCCTTAGTCATAGGTAATCGTAAACAGGTCTGAGACATGATTTCTCCAATTACAAGAAGCACTTCCAACACTCATTCGTTCTCATCAACAGCCCTGTCTCATTTGCACTACAATCAATCCTCTCAACCAACCCCTTAATTTTGTTGAGGCAGGTTTTTCTCCTACGTTTTGTTTGTTTAAGTGGGGGTTCGCTGAACTCCGCCCCAGCTTCAATGGTAGGAGTTATTTCACTGCTTCCTCCTTAGTTCACCATGCGTTGACTACTATTTTAAAACGACGATATGTTGGTTACTATGAATTAATCTACCAACACTACTTAACACGCCCGCTGTCTATGTGGTTGTTTCATGGAGAGCAGCATTTATCAACTTTGTATTTATTTTACCACAGCACTAAGTTTGCAATGACGAGGCCCTCCGACCCTAAAATATAAAATTTATTTATTTGTTTATTAGCCACGTCTCAGTAAGGACTATTACTTTTACATACTTCAGGGTGCGCTCCCCTACTACTTCTCCACCAACCGCTGTGGTCTCAACTTTACCGTCACCTGACATGAGCCCAGCAACTATGCAGGCTGCTCTGAAAGCAATGGAGACGCGCCTTGGAGCACACCTTGATGCCCGTTTTGAAGCTCTAGATGCTACTGTTCGACCAAGCAACGAATTGCTTGTAAAACGCGTCGACCATATTGCTGCGGAGCACAGTGTGCTGCTCGCCAAAGTTGAGAAACTTGGTGCTGCCGTCACTGACAGCCACCGTTCAATCCCCGCAAGTCTGGTGGCCGCTGCGGGGAGTTTGCCACTGTGCTCAGAAGACAGCCTGGCTCTTTTCCTGCGACGCTTGAAGTCAGACAAAGATTGTCTGCGACAAACGGTACGCTTGTGTTAAAATTCATTTCTAACTGCTTACTTACAGGTCAATGGATTAATCAAGATTGGCGGACGGAATGAGAAGGCCATTATCAGAAGCATTCGATCGCGGATTTTAGGGCCGCCCCTTATCTTGCCATTTACTTATTCAAGGGCTGCTAAGAACAAACTTTTCTTCAGTGAGAGTCCCCTTTTCGCTGTATTTTGTGGTAGGCTGACATGTCTGTCACGACGTTCAGAGGCCGTCCGACAACATCCGGACTTGCGCACAGTTGATGAAAAAAGGTGTCCGCAACAGCATCATAGAATGGTTCCACGGGTCTCGTGACCGCTATGGTCGGGTGCGAGGGAAGCGGAGGGATGGTGTCCACGGAGGGTTCCTGGAATTACTAAACTCTGAGGACAAGGTAAGTATCAGCGTTCTTGCTTATCTTCTTTGTTCAGTTGATTTGATTTTGAATTAATTGTTATAAATTATGACTGTTCGCATCTAATATTGGGTTTTCTGTTATTGAAGGAACCGGCAAATCTTGATGAACTTGGAGCAAGTACTTCAGGGTATCAACAGCCCTCCATACTTGAAGAAAATTATCCAAATTATGACGATTATTCCCTAAGTGAACAATGAAACTTGTTCGAACGTTGATAAACATTTATGTACATATCATTTTCTACGAATTCATTTTTTCTTTGAATACATTTTCCATATCACAATTTGAGTGCCTTTCGCTTTCACGAAAAAACCAATTTGGAGTTTGGGGGGTTGAGGGAAATGAGGCTATAGGGATTAGGATAAGGCGGCTAAACGAGGATTGTGCTGGCAGGACTGTCAACAGAAAGCAATAAATTTGGACTTCTGTCATTAGTTAGATTTCTTCGGCAATCTCTACAATTTTAGCGTCATGCATGCAGCTTTAATACCCTGCAACAGTTATTAACTGTCCAGCATACTTAATTTATTCAAAAGGAACTACAAATAAGACATCAAACATATCAGTATACAGACATGCGTAAAAAACATAAATACGGCCTGGTTTACGCATCAAAATATCAAACTTGTCCGACCTTTGAGGATAATTTGACGCTTAAATGCGAGATAATCGCATCAGCTTGCCTTCTTATAGTTCTCGTAGATGTAGGCTTGCATATGCTAGAAGAAAACAGCAAGAGATTAGCAAATTTATCAGATATAGAGTCACAACAATGAGAGCCGGCTTTCTGGTGTAAACAACGGCGTGTTTCACGACAAAATGGCGCCTACATACAAATTCCACTACGCAATATTAACTTCAACTGAATTAGCTAATCACATTCAGTCCCGTGCAGTCCCGTGGTAATGCCAACCAATGAAATGCAGGCCAATCCCCACCTAGCCCACTCAGAGCACCTTTACTTAATATACTTATAAAATTAGCTTTAAGATCACTTTTATCCACCGAATATTATAAATTTTGGTTTACTTTTCTTCTCTGATCCCTCAAATATACAACTGTACGCCAGGAAATAATTTCTGCAATAGTAGTTAGCCTTAATTAAATTCTGACGGGGATATCCGCTCCTAGCCCTTTCTGAGCCGCGCCCTCACGGCGGGGCCATGTGGTTCAAGGGAAGGTTACCATAATCAGCCTTTTGTATTCTCGCATCCAGAAATGGCAGGTATTTATCATAAAGTTTGACCATGAGCGTATCCTCATCTCCCCGATGGCTAGTGGTTAGGATTCTTGGTTTTCCTCCAGGCGGCCCGAGTTCGATTCCTGGTCGGAGAGCTGCTTTGCTTATTACGTCATTGGTCACCTTCGATCGTTTTGCTTTGTGTAGATAGAAGTTATAATTTAGATAGGCGGAACCTTTGAAAACCCTATTTACAGATATGATCTCTCAAATCATGCATGGGTTTCAAAGCCATTTATGCCCCTTATATTAGTAGTTGTTGTCTACCAAATGGATGACCAGCAAGTAAAGTAAGATGCAGTCCTATTTTAAATGCGTCAATGTTTTCAGGAAGAACAACTGAGGAAGGAAGTTTATTCCAGTCTTCAATGCCCCGGTAGGAGAAGTTGGCCCGCACTTCCAGTTTGGCATATTGTGTCTTCAGTTTGTATGGGTGACCTCGAAGATGTGTCGTTTGTGCGAAGTCAAAGAAATCAGCTATCTGAAGGGCACAGTATACTCCCCTGACGAATTTGAACACCATGATCACATGGAATTTTGAATTTATACTGGTTAGCGCCAGGAAGACACTATCTATAAAAACTGAGTTTCGTTACAAATTATGACGATGTGCGCAGATAAAATGTACAAATTTGTAAAAATGTCAGCAGAAATTGCCCGATACTGTTCGATACTCTCGATCCTTATGAGAACGGTTTTAAGAATTTCACCGTCAACACACCTAGGTCCATCTGGGTCTCCACGTCTTGCAGAACGGCACCGCTGAGAGTCGCTTCTACTGTTATTGGATCTAGCCGGATTGCCTAGGCGGATTAGTGTACACTTATTGACGTTGTACCGTCAAAGCCAATATTTGACTACTATCCCAAGCTATTTAAGTTGATTTGTAGTCTGTTCTCATCGGCAGGCCGCGGATTATACTCCAGATTTTCATGTCATCAGCCAACAAATCTGTGTTGAAGTCCAAATCTCGGGCACAATCATCCAGATGTATTAGGAACAGGATGTGTAAGGGGTCTAGCCTGAGCAAATGCTAGCAACCTTGCAGTCTCTCCTGAGACGTCTTGCCTGCCGCTGACTGTCACAATGATTCCCTTGTCAATGCGAACAACCTTCAAGGTCATATTCCTTCACAGTGGTTGCGCTCACGCAATGACCCAAACCTCTGAAGAGGATGCAGGCGCACACGAGCCTACGCACGTGCCAACTGGTCGCAGTTCCTCAAGGGCCACTTAGGTTAGCCACGGCAGGTGACCTTATTCCAACGCATCCAATCAGACTGCAAACGACCGCGCTTGACAATTACTTATAAGCCACTGGCACATCTTAAATAGTGGATTGCACACTGGCTGCGAGGACACCATCAGTCCAACTCCGATTACCGAGCTTAGCTCTGAGACGGGACAGCAGCACGCTGGAGGTCAACCAACGGTAAACTGCCACTCGAGACAGCAACTCCGGGTTTTGTACACGATAAAACCTCCTCCCAGTGGTTTCCAAAGTTATGCTTTTCTTATTGTGTTCTTCCTTAAGGATTCCAACGGTAGTAACAGGACGGTGACACCACAAAGAAGTCAGCGTTACAACAGGATGGGCCCTAGTTCTGAACCCTGGGGAGCTCCACTCTCAACCGCAGCAGAGTTCGACTTCTCTTGCTCAATGCATACAACCTGATACCGACCCACTAGGCAGTTTTCGATCTAGTTGGGAAAGTTGCGCTCTTAAGGAGTTTGCCGAGGATTCATGTCAAGTTTATGAATCTGCACGTAGCCACGGATGCCCGGCTACCACTTTTGTGTAGGGGATTTACATACGCCAACTTTTAATCCACAAAAAGTGTTCCGGAGTCACATGGTTTTCCTTAAAAGTATTGGCAGAGATACACAAAGTTCACAAGCAAATTCTTCAAGAAGTGTAGGTGAAATCCGGTCCAGCATTAGCGATTTCGAGTCTTTAAGTTCCTCCAATTCCCTCTGGATACGAATTTCCGCAAACAGAAAATTGCTAATGCTTGTAGTTTACAATTATTCCGCAGGGAGCCGGAGGAAGTTTGCCTTATTTGTGTAGACTGATCGAAAGAACTGAGAAAAGCACTAGGCGGTATCCTGGTTTTTAGCGATTTCGACGCCCGTGGTAGTCTTCATCATCGCAATTAGATTTTCATTGTTGAACTTGAAGTAATATAAATCTGGTAGACTGACGTTTCATCCTGTAAACTGTACAGGCAATATAAACGATAATACCTGGAGCGTAGAAGTCAAATGAACACCGTTGTGGGTTGACTGCTCGTGCGGAGTCATAGTACGTGTACTTGCGCAGACGAGAAAGCCTGTTTTATACTAAAGACCATTATCAACTGCCTCCAACGGGAATACCCACGATCGCTGAAACGAGAAGTTTATTCAACGGAGATCTCGGATTACACCTCTAAACCATCTTCAGAGAGAGAGAGAACATTAGATACAGCTGATTCACACACAATGAACTTCAGTATTTATAGGATGCAGTCGCTGTGCTACTGAACGCCTAGGACAAGTAACCGCTCCCTTACTCGATAACTGCTGCCTTCTGGTGTGCTGGTAGGTTGATAGCCGGCATGCGGGTATTGATCTGTTGAAATAGCG
This sequence comes from Ligula intestinalis, assembly GCA_036362985.1. Lineage (NCBI taxonomy): Eukaryota > Metazoa > Platyhelminthes > Cestoda > Diphyllobothriidea > Diphyllobothriidae > Ligula > Ligula intestinalis. The sequence continues at coordinate 4,501,580 of JAYGXS010000005.1, forward strand.
TCACTTGTTTTTAACCTGGCGCTATGATCGTTCACCTACCTGGCTCATCAGATTTGACGTTGGAAAGTGTGTTCACCTGTTTGCTCCCCGAGTGGCTTATTGCTTTGGCCGAACAGAATGTCACCTTCGATTGTGGGTTGGGTTGTCGTGGACTGAGGGCCCGTAATCTGGGACTAAAATAACTCGAAGCGAGATTTTTGGCCTTATTGAAGGTGTGGCTAGATCTCGCTAAATGAGCCGTGAGTTGAGAACGAAATTTATTTCTCCCTACTGTTGTCACGTGTTTGACAACTCACGTCTGGAACAATCTTTCAGTTTCTCCGATGTGGTTGCTTTTCCCGCAAAGGCATCGAATCAGATAAATGACTCAAAATATATCTTGCTGTTGCAGTAGATTCCATTACCTGACGCCAAATGGTTGCCTCCACGCGGAGCTTTTATTGCGGGAGAAGTAACGAGAATAATATGCAATGATCCACCCAGTGTATCATGTTAAGAGGATATTGCAACTTATGGGAACATTGATGAAAAGGTTTATAGACGAGTTCTGGACGCAAATCTGAGTGTCACAGCATTCCTGAATCGAATCATAAGCAAATGTACAGCCAGATATAAGCTCCATTACAGAAACCTGGTTACAGGCCGACGTAATGGATACCGAAATTGTACCCGGTGATTATCAGATTTTTCGCCTGGACTGGCTACACAAAAGGGGAGAAGAAATGTTAGTCATTGTCAATAGGGGAATCATAGCATCAGAACAAAAATCAGTTGTTCTCATTATGGGTAAAAATGAAGACGTGTAGTGCACCCACTCTATATTTCTTAACTGTCCATAGAATGCCTAATCTAACTTCAGTTGTTGACGAGGCCGTGTTTGGATTAGTCTAAGAAGTGGCTGGAAATTTTAACGCAGAATTGATCGACTGGAACATGTCATAAGTTAAATTTTCGCGTGATTCCTTTAACTGCAGACTATTAAAGCTAACAGTGAACTCGTTTCTGGTACACACTTTTGGATTTATAGCAATGATCAAACAGGTACGAACAACGAACGCTCCAGACCTCCAGCTTTTGAAAGGCCAAATTACTTTAGCAAAACTCAGGTAAGAAGCACCGCTTGGCATGAGCGGCCCTGTCATGCTTCTCTGGAAATACAGTTTACACACAATTAAAGACAGAATACCGAGGTTTGGATGAACTACTGGCACTGTTACTTCCCTGCGATTGGAAGCGAACTGTCGATATTAAACTCGCATGACATCCTTACTGGTAGTTCGGACGCCGATCGGAACATTCTAATGGGAGTTATAAAATATGTTGTACATCGCAACTGTTCACCGAAAAATTTAAGAGGCAAACCGGCCTACTTATTTTACGCAAGAATTTAAGAGCCAGATAAACCGAAAGAACAGACTCTGAAAAAGGTATACAACACCAGATGAACCCTTGCACTGCGAAGAATTTTGCCGAACGAGATAAGGTCAATGGTTTGCAGACCACGAAAGGAGTATAAAGCAGACATTATACAACGAGCCCTTTATTGGGCAAAAGTACTCTTTAGCCAGGCGCGGTTAAAAATAAGAAAACAAAAACAATGTTAAAAGCTGAAAACAACGAACAAAGTATTGGAAATCACGATGTGGCAGAACACCTTAGTTGGTTTTGCGCATCTGTTTTCACTAAGGAACCACATTTTAACCATGCAGGGAGTAACAATATAATAATAATTTGTATATTTAAGGCCCAAGGGGCCCTCTCGTTACAACACGACACGACACAATCATGAATGACATTGATTTCACAGAAGAGAAATACAGAGAAATACGAAGAAAGAAAAACTTCTTGCGCATAACGAAGCCAATTTTCCGGGCTCAGACTAAATACCAGCAAAAAGTACTAAAAGAGCTTGCGCCTGAACAATCCACACCACCTTTGCAGGTTTTTTACTTGTCCTTTGATAGGCGCATCTTACCATCTGATAGAAAAGTTGCGACCATCTTCCTTTTTCACAAGGGTGGATCTCGAACGAGCGCGAAAACTATAGACTGATCGGCGTAACTTGCATTTTTTGGAAAGAAATTCAAAGGATTATCAAAAAGCCTACTCCTAGGTCCCCCAATTGTATTTTAGGAAGAGAAGACAGACAGGATATTAGAGAACTGCTTACTGTAACAGCCTCTGAATGCGAATATCAGCTTCAGCGCGTGTACCTAGACTTCTCAGCGTCCCTGTGGGCAGCAGTCGTCTCATCTGCAGCGTGTCCTCTATTTCGGCACCACGTTCACTTCGTGGGCAACGGAATCCCACCTCCTGTCGGCGGCAGCGCATTTAAGGACCAACGGCTTTGCCCGCATTGTCCCTTCTTATTGGTCCACGCACGAGTGGCCTATCCATTCTTGGGCCAGTTATGTTCTTAATCTACGTCAACGATTATAGACATTGACTGGACAGCAATGGAATCCTGTTTGCATATGGCGGAAAGATGTGGCAACCGATCAAAAACATAATCCTGAACGCATATTACAGGAGTTACTTTAATGTCTATCTGAATGGTCCGATTTAGTTTAACTTTGAAAATGCGTCACACTGAGGCTCAAAAAAACAAGGTGAATGTGACAGGTGACTCTTACCAAAACTTCCTTGATCGAAGGTGCCTATCGAATTTAAACGAAAAAAACTTGGGAAGCACAATTGTGCCATCTCTGAAGCTCTCTTCTCAATTTTTCAAGACTGCTAACAAGATGATCAGTGTCCTCGGTGCTATTAAACGAACTTTTTCCGATATTGATAAGGACTTATTTGGGAAAATAGATGTGACCTTTATTCGTTCACATCTACAATGTGAAGTTCAGGCTTGGCGCCCGGGGTGGCAAAGGGATTATAAGATACTTAAAAGGATCCAAAAGAAAGCAACCATAGTTGTGAAGGGCCGAAAGTCCTTATATTACGAATGCAGACTTGAGGCACCTAACCTTTTTTGTGTATAGCCAGATCCGAGGTAGGCTTATGCAGAAATACCGGTTTTTGACGAATCGGGACTGTGCACTGCAGTTTGATGACTTTTTTCGTATCCACCACATCGACCAACCTGCGAGGAGACTTCCTCCAACACCAAGGAACCTTATTCCATTTGGATGTCCGTTTTCACAGAAACGACGTCAAAATGGCAAACAAGACAAACGCATTTAAACACAATCTGGATGTATATTGATTTAACCCTTTGACTGTGACGTGCGCCATATGTGGTACATGTAATGATGTCCCAAACTGCGGCGTGCGCCATCTATGGTACACGTATAGGCGTAAAGTAATGCAGGTTTGAAAACGCCGCCCCAGGGGCATACAGGCTCTATTGAGAGTCGCAGTCAAAGTGTTTAGGGATATCGTTCATTTGAAAAGGAAAGCACTAGGTGAGCTCACACTTGCAAATGCAAGTTTTATGTAATATTTGACAATTTCATCTAGGATTATCAGGATGGCTATGCGCAAATTTCCTCGTTACAAAAATGGTCCATGTAAATATGGTACTTCCTGTTAAATAGTAACATATTTATTGCGTACACTTTAAGCTTGACCATTTTTTACACTTCTTTGGTAGGAATGAATCGAAGGGCCGTCTAATGGCAAAAGTCTCCCAACCCAAAGGTTTGACGAATTTCGTGAGTAAAGTTTTAATGCTTGATTACTGAGCAGTTGATCCATGTTAAATGCGTGATAAGTGCAGAGTATATAACAATTTAAACTTCGTTGTAATTGTTTTAGTGAACTAAAATATTGGTAAAACGTTTATGAAGCGAGTTTTTTTGGCAAACAATTGTTTTCAGCAACTCTTCATCAGACCAAACGTTTGCAAGGGAAATTGACGCTGTACATAACAATAAAAGTTTGAATAGGTAGTGGCACATGAAGCCTATAGATCAAGAAATCTGTATGAACAACTCCTATTGGTTACCCAAGCATGCCTATGGACAAAGAACACTATAAGTGCAACTCCTTGTACGGCCCTGCGGTTTATTCCTTAACTGCTTATAATAGGTTTTCCAAAGGCATCGCTTTTAACACTGCATATACTTAATCAAACCCAGATATCACCTTTTTATCTATGAAACCCATGAGCTGCTACGAAATATGCTAAGAGCTCGTTTTTTCTGTCACCGGTACTAGTAAGAATAATCGACATAAGAATAGTGCTGCTTTATATGCGACACACTTAATTTCGCACCAAGACCTACTGCACATTGAAGGACTCCAGATATAACCCCCGTTGACCTTATTTATTTTCCATAATTCAGCTTTCTTCTACTCAAAGTACAGTTGTTAAAATTTAGAATGTGGTGGGTTCACGATACAATCTTAGTTAAAGAGAACTGCTTCTGTTCAACTTGACTCAAAACCAGACGATTACGAATAACTAAGTGCCTTACAAAGTTAGCTATATGTGGTCATGTTGTAAAAGACTGTCTTCTACTAAATTTATGTCAGCAATTTTTCTCGTTTACTGAAGGAAAACGTCCCACGGTATAGTCACGTGCGTTCGGTTTTTTCTTTCTGGGGAGGATCGCTGAATTTGTTTTTACGGGAAAACTCAAAAAAATCTTTCAGTTGTTGTGGGCTACCACGCCAACGTACAATTCAGAATGCTCCGAGTAGGCTGCAGCTTAGTTGCGTGCACTCTGCTTGAAATTGGTTTCTGATTTCAAGTCCCATCAGCTTATGAATTTTTAGTCTCTTTAATAAATCAGAAGACAGGTTGCTTATAAAGTTCTCGGAAGTGAAATTTCTATGGCTTTCACGATAGTCCACCAAGCTCTGGAGTGTATCGCTATGAGCGTTGTGCGATACTTCAAGCCTTTTGCGTCGAACTCCTTTGGAACTGCCTATAAGGGGACCTACCACTAGCTTCAACGTGTACTCACTCGTTCAATTTACGCCGCTGAAATGCATATAGAACTCGTCCCCATTAGTGAGTCAACGAAGCTTAAATATCTGTAGAAAGAACTCCGTTAAGATAAGCTTCTCAAGAACAAGAAAACTACACACAGGTTAGTAACGACAGGGCCCCTTGGGCCTTAAATATACAAATATAAAAATTATTATTATTATTATTATTAGTCACTTTTGTTTGCTTCATATGGCTAACTTGTGTCTTCGTTATCTTCGCACTCAGTCGAAAACTTAAATCACTGGTTAAAAACCGCTAGAAAATATGGAGAGTTTCGCTGTTGAGCCTTTCAGCTAAAATAATCATATCCACAGGAGCCACCCATCCGAAATCGAACCTGACAACTTAAGGACTGCAGGGTAATGCAAATCCCACTGCAACGCGTCTGCACAATTGGCGGGCGATCAGAATAATACTAAGAGCAACGAACAACAACTGTGCGCAATTAGAAAATAATAAACAGTTGCTCAAGATAAATTACTAATGGCAGTATTGGAGTCCAGGAAAGTCGAAGATACTGGAATCTAGGAACCGAATTCAAAGTTAAATACCAGCATGCGGGCAATGGACACTGAAAACTCAACTGGGTCAAGTTTCTTTAAGACAAACGCATTCATAATCAATCGGTGCTTGATGATGGCAGCGAATCCAGCGAACGCATCAACGGACCAACCACAGCCATATGAAAGACTGATTTTGGAGGCAATACTGACACTAAGTTTAAAATTGAAGTCTGTTAGCATAGGGCACATGATCAAAACCGTACCTAAGAAAGTTGGTACACTATAAGTGTGTGAAAAAACAATCAAGCAGAGCACACATTCAGAAAGTCTCCAATCCAAAGCTAGCCCCTCACACACAAATGTGGTCACCACAAGTCCCTTCTCTGACGGAAATCATTCAAATATTTATAATAAAGCTCCTGTGGGAAGCAATATAGAAGTAAAAAATCGTAGTACCATGGGGAACACAAGAGTTAACTCATAAATCGAAAGCGAGATATGGAAACGCGAATCTTCATTCTCTTATGCGAGGTTTTTCACTGCTTCTTTCCGCAGTTCACCATAATTTCCAAATACTGTTTGCAATTGCTTTCAATGACGGTCCGTTGTGAATCTGATGTAACTTAAGATGCATAAAATACTACTCATTTCTGTTGTTTATACGACAGTTCGACCGTCTATTTCAATGATATCCACTACGAGCTTCAACAAACTGAAGCAACGTGGTGACTTTCGCGAGATAAACAGCAAAGCAGACTCACAGAGACTAAACTTTACTCTCTGACCACTTCCGCACCGGAAACCGGTTGTCAAGACAGAGTCAAGAAAGCTGGACATATAGGAGGGTGCAGAGGCTGCCGCGACCCGCACTCGACACGCGTACCAACAGCACGTCTCGCTAGGAAGGCTACCAACAGGGATCACAATAAAGGCCACATTAAGAAGGAGCCGTCGAACCCCATTCTCAACCCGCAGACAGCCACTTCACACAACAAGACACATTGGACTGACTGCGGTGCCCGAGTTAACCCGCCAGCTGAAACCCCTCCAAGCCAGGGCTTTTAACGCACCGCGATAAATTCAAGCACATCAGATTCATTATAGTGAGGAGGAAACACGTTCAGGGTTGACTTCACTTTCTCCCTCACCATCAGAAACAGGCTTAGAAGGATGTGGAGAGGAAAACCGGCGGCGGCAGTCCCCTATGGGTGCACCTGTGTAGATTTCGGCTGTTGCTGTTGCCAATCCCACCATCATCACTACTGTGTGCATAGCCGTGTTTGTTGTTCATACAGCTGCTCACAAACAGCTGCGCTTACCAAGTTTGTACTTTTTTTGACCACAGTACTACGTTTGTAATTAGTGAGCTACCTCGTTCTAAAATATACAATTTATTTATAAAGACAATGGTTTTCTTGGTCTCTGTTGCTTATCGTGGCGGAATTGCCACCTTGTCAGTGGTTTCTGAAGTCCGCAAGTCTTGCATTTCCGGCATTTAGTGGATGATTTCGTGACTTATACGGTCCCCGCTTTGTTTCGACTCTGATGTCAATGACGAGCTTCTCCTGTCAAACCTCCCCGACGGTTGCCCCTGTAGCCAGTTCCACGGTAGTACGTTGGTGAACAGTAGCCCTTCCTCTTATGTATGATGGCTCCGACGATGAGGAACGTTACGAACCCTCACACGTTCTCCTCAAAATCACGGTTCTATGTCACTGTGTCGTATCAATATCAATCTAACCTATCCTTGGAGAGATTTTTATCCTCCAGTTTCTTTGAAAGTGGGGGCTCGTTGAGATCTACACCCAATTTTGACAGATGCGTTTTTACACAGCTTCTTCCTTAATTCACCTTATTTTTCAAACATTGTTAACTATTAAAAAAGGAATCGTTGTTGAACTTGAAATACTCCGCTTAACATACCAGTAATTTCTGCTGTTAATGTGGTTGTTCCACAGAGCACTAATTGTCCACATCGTAATGACTTTACCACAGTACTAAAATTATTTTGAAAGCATCGTCTGGGCGCCTCAAATATGCAAGTTATTTATGTGTAGGGAGCCTTGTACAGCTCAATGAATGATTGCAGATCGCTGTTGAGGACGAAGTTGAATCGATAGGAGAGTGTTGAATCTGTTCCTTGAGGGTTCAGGTGGAATATTCCCATTGGCGCAGTGGGGTTTAAATTCGAAATCCGCAGTTTCCAGCAACTGAAACACTTCTTGTAAATGCATTCGCAATTCGAAAAGTATGCTGTTAATAATTCTCTTCTAAAGATTGCCTACTGCCGTTCTAAAAGTAAAAATCTCTGGTTGATATGAACTATTCTGGCTAGATGATTACTTATATCTGCACGATTTTTGCGCTCATCTAGAGTAGCATTGTGGCATTACATTTGAAAATTGGCGACCCCAGTTTTCCTCCCTTTTGATGAACGCAAATTTTTCGCTATTGCTCACGCCCCTTCCATTTTGCGAAGGTTGAATGTGATAACTGTTCAGTTTGGTCGAAAACCTAACCAAGGTTTAACGCCCTTCCTATTCAGTTTCCGGTTGCGCTGTGACCAACCCTTGTATCTGGTTGATCTAGATCGAGGCAGTTTTACTATCCATCGGATCAAGAGCGAAGACAATAAATATTCTTACATCGTTCAGACATTACCCCACGAAATCACGCTCATGGTTGCGAGTCTTCTCGATCTTATACCAGCCAAAAACCCATACGCTTCACTTAAAGATAATGTTATTCAGCGTACTGCTAAGTCGCCTGATTGTATACCGAAGGAGCTGTTCAACGAAGTTGATTAGGGCTAAATGAAACCCTCAGCTCTCTTACACCATATGCGGTCTCTTTTGGCTGGTCGCAATTTGGAAGACCCCATCCTTCGCAGATTATGAATAGCCAAACCGTCATCCCCTATGCAACAGAGGCTAGCTCTGCTTGACGCCAGTACGCATATCGATAAAGTCACTGAACACACGGATCGCATTATGCTACCCTAGTGATAGTTCATTTTCGTCCCTCCATCGGGTCTCGATCTGTTTCAAAAGTCTATATGCTGCTCCGACAGACGCGTCTCACGTTGTCACTAAAGCTGAGAGGGCTAACAAACATTCGTCATCAGGTTTCGATTGTGCTTCTTCTCGATCTGGCTCGCACACCACCGCAGCTCACAGAAAATCAGATTCACATAACAGTGACGTACATTATATTAAAGAGACTGTACGCTTGATTTGCTCCCAAATCAGCAACATGTGTTCTGCGACTGACCGCCTACAATCCGGTCGTGGGCAATCTAGCAGCCCCCGCTCCAAGTCGCACGATCGAGCATCTGAACCTTTCTGTTAGTATCATCACTGCTTCCTCCTTAGTTCACCATGCGTTAACTACTATTTTAAAACGACGATATGTTGGTGAATATGAATTAATCTACCAACGCTAGTAAACGCTCCCGCTGTCTAGGTGGTTGTTTCATGGAGAGCAGCATTTATCAACTTTGTATTTATTTTTCCATAGCACTAAGTTTGCAATGACGAGGCCCTCCGGGCCCAAAATATAAAATTTATTCATTAATTTATTTATCGGATGAACGGCTCACAGGCAGGTAAGTGAATTTTACCGTGCAGTTATGCCAAGCGTTTCCATTCGGGAAACGCTCCCGCCAGCCATTAATGGCGATGACTGCAGCTGGTCGATTGCGACACTGTCGTCTAGTTTACATCACGGATGAGTCCATTGGGTTCCATTTCTTGCTCGACACGTGTGCCAAGGTTTGCGTTCTTCCGCCTCCTAGGCGTCACCACTCACAGCCTTCGCCGTTTTCAGTGCAGGCCGCCAACAACACCACGATTAACATGTACGGTCAACGTTCCCTCACTTCGGACCTCGGACTTCACCATAGGTTTTCATGGGTTTTGATTCAGGTGGACGTTCACTCGCCTTTCATTATGGCTAATTTCCTTTCGCATTTTGGCTTCACTGTGGACTAGAAGCATCGGAAACTCATTGACTCCACAGCCAAACTTTTTACCGTCGGAATTGCAGCTCGTGAATCTTCAGCTGGCACACGCTTGGCCGTGTTAAGCCCGAAGTTTTTCTGTCTTTTTGCAGGACTTTCCGTCACTCGCTAAACCATGTCAGCTCAGAAGCCTTGGATTGGGAAAAATTAATTCGAAACATAATATATACATTGTACTACTGACTAAAATTTAAAAACTCAGAGAGGTGAAGATTTGAAATCAAATCTGAAATTATGGAGTACCCTCCCTGTAGTTGTTGTACTGGAACCGACGATGAAAAGCTTATACGGAAATCTTGACATATAGGTCCGAAAACGAGTCAGATCAATGAGGAATGTAACTTAGCCTTTGAGATTTACACGTCAGTTGTCATCGTCTGTGGTCAGATTTGACTTAGTGCAATCCACGTAGTCTCTTTGTACACCGCATTTTATTTTACTTTACAAATAAGGTACACTATGTTTAGTGCCTATTTCCCTCAATAAATTGAACCTCGAATACGAACCCAATTTGTGCAGGTCCAAATTCAAAGCTCTACAAGCGGTCCATGAAGCGAAATTTGAGTAAGCTCTGCCTAAGAAAGGATATTTTTCAGTTACTGAGGAAATTAACATACTCTGTGCAATTAAGGGCGTATCACGTCCCTGATATCTGAGGTAATTGGGCAGCGGACGGTTAAAGAAAATTCCGTTTGTTTGTATCATTGTTCCAGGGGGCTCTTTGAATCTGAGCGCATTCCGTCGATATTGTTAGTTGCGTTGGCTCCTTTGTTTAAAATCGGTTTTGAACATACAGCTGTTTTTATGTTTATCTGTAAACGTTTTATTTGCTGCTGGTGCCTCCATTTTCAGTAATCATGCTCACCGCGACGTTCCTATGTGATTTTCTTTTCATCGTTGGCAGTCGTTCTTCCTCGTTTTTCCCCTCCCCAAAAGTGGCATTTCTTGTTTAAAGTTCTTTGGTCCTCTACAAATTCACAAATTAGGGTTTTGCATGTTATTTTATGATTAATAAGTTTATTTAGGTTTCGAATTTTGCTGCAACGTTCTTCATACGAAAAGGGTCCGATTCGCTTTTAGGGATGTAGAACAAATACTTCGTATTTTTGTTTTCGTCCCACTGTTATCTTTAATAAGCCCATTTGGAGTAGTCTTTCAGATTGAGCGTCCTCAACCCATAATTTTACCATTCTGTCTCAAGACGCGTCGCTCTCTGCGTGCGCACGCATTTCAGCCTTACGCTGAGCAGGTATATGGTATCCGAAATGCCTGTTCGCTAAAGATATAAACTAACCGTCCTTGTCATATACTAGATTGTACACTGCACAGATGGTCAGGGTTTGTAGAAATTTTCGTCTCCTCATCATGAGTCCGGACAGATTGGTCAAATCTAAGTGAATGTTCCTTATTGAATGGAACGCTTGACGTATCTCTTCGTGTTATAGACTACCCACCCTAAAATAGTCGAATAGGTCTCATTGACAGCACACTTTTGAACATGAATGTAAACGACAGTTAGCTGACTACCATTCAGAAATGCCCAGTAATTTACTTCATATACCTATAACATCCGATTAAAGTCTGACCATTCCTCGTTAAAACTACAGATTTTTTTAACATTAATAACTTTATTACAAGTCGGAGTCTTCCTTCAAATGCACTGAAAATGCAGTCTGGACTCCCTTGGTAGATTTCCTTTAGTAGTCTCCCGATCTCGCCCCTTGATGTTCGCGACAAGATTTAATCGCAATCTGTCGGTGTTCTGTGTCTCATTCAAACTTTCAGAACGTTCTGGTAAATCTCATAGTTATATCTAACAGGATTTGACTGTGTAGACAAGTAGGTCGCTCATTGGGTCCACCTTCTATCATGAGTAGTGAGCATCCATACAGTTTTCAGTTGGCCTACACGACTTTTGAAATTCTTATTGACTTCATTTAGAAAGTGTATCTTTACCATCAAAATCTCATGCGTCACCAGCAAACTGAAAGCATTAAATTGATCACTGGGTCTAGGTAAACTGTCTATACTTTGAAATTTCATCTACAGGACAATTTGCAATTGATAATTGAAATTTAAATCCGTTTGACACTATAATTTAGCCAGACCGTTATATGTTTCTTAAACCGTTTCTACTTATACTTGTAGACTTGCGGTTCCTCCTATTTCATTTTTAAAACTTTCTTTGACAGCTTTTTCTTATTGATTCTCCACGCTGGCTGAAACACAAAGTGAATCACCTATGGTAAGGATGCTTCCTGCGCGCTTGCGTTCACCCCTTATTTCAATTTCACCTTTAATTCAAGCTAACTTTGCGTATATGTTTGCTTTTAAAGCGTTGGAGCGCGCGAGCCAGAGCTTCTTAATTCAGTTTGCCTGCCCACAGCTGAGTGCTATTTAAGACAATTTTTTCTTTGCTTGTAGGATACCATGACCACGGACCAGGAGGAGGAAAGCCTCTTCCCCATAGCTATCCTCATCGATGAACTCAGAAACGACGATGTTCTAACACGGCTCGCCAGTTTTAAAAAGCTCTCCACCATCGCACTGGCTTTAGAGCCCGAACGGACACGTAATGAGTTCATCCCTTTCCTCACAGAGAGCATATACGATGAGGATGAGATCCTTCGTGAACTGGCAGACCAACTGGGGAAGTTTGTCCCCTTAGTTGGAGGACCGGAGTATGTCTCATGCCTTCTGCCTCCTCTCGAGGGTTTGGCTTCCGCCGAAGAAACTGTGGTCAGACAGAAAGCAGTCGATACTCTGCGTCTCCTTGCCTCTAGCTTCTCCGAGAAGGTATACATTCTTGATCGCTCGCATTCTAATTGTATACACTTATTTCATAAACGCTAACACATAAACAGTTCAGATGTGGTTACGCAGTGTTAGCAAGTAACTTGGTTCCGTTTACAGGTTTTTCCTCAAAAGATAGTCTTAGCAAAGCGGCATTGTCAATTTAAGCCTTGCACACGATTTGTTTCTAAGGCGGGCTCTATGTTGTTCAATGTCCACTTTTAAAAGTTAAGGCTTTAATTCAGCTCGCTTATGCCGTCGCAAGACGCAGACGTAGATGGCGGGTAAATTTCTAGTCATACTGACAATAGCCAGTCGTCTCTTGATTACTAACTCATGTGCGAATAGGGACAATTGCACGATCCATCTTTTGGGACAGTTCCTTCTCAAAAATCTAAAAGGTCCAGGGCAACTAACGCGTCTGAACCTCTGCCAACGGATCCAATGGTAGGTATACACGTTGGTGTATTCAGAAAAAGGCATTTTGGCCGACGTTGATGACCCCTTGTGTTTTCAAAACAAACCGTGACAACGTGAGCCTCGGTGCGGGCGTAGTGTGCCTCTCAGGTGCACTTGTCAGATCATGTCTCAATCAGCATCGAGGCGTTAGATGTCCGTAACTCTCGCGTCTACCACGCCAGTGTCACTGAAGATTGTAGTCTACATGGCGTCACGATCGCTCTAATTAATTAAAAGCCGCATTTGTGTGCTAGGAGCTGCTGTTTAAGAGGATTGCTCTGATGGGTCTTTATGGTGCTGTTGCCAAAGTCACTATTTTCGCCATCTGTCTCACTCTGGATACTGGACATGCGCAGAGTTTCTGTTGTAATTCTGCGTTGCAGGGCAACGTAAAATGCATTTTATAGGCGATTTCTCGACCACTAAGGTTGAACGCTGTTGCACAACATGCATCGCTTAACCTCACTTAGCAATGCTAAATACCAGGTCCGGACACCACAACAAACAATCGACCACCTGGTATTAGAATGGTGACCCACTCGACTGCATATCCATCCAGACTGTACTGGCTCTGTGGTAGACTCCTGTGCAATGCTTGGTGCTTACACTGGCAGTGGAAGTGCGTCTGACCATACTCACCCGAAATCTCAGTCACTAATCATTCTGTTTCGTCGAAGGTCATGATCTGAGGGAAAATAGGACATTGTGTGTCGCCTTGACAATCCTGCCATTGGCTAGTACTTGCGCCTGACATTCTTCAATTTCTTCGCTGTACTGACTCAGAGAACAGACGCCTCTAAGGCCCATTCATTTGGGGACAAGTGATTTAATCTGTCGCATACTCCCAAGGCTTCTCGCTCCTTAAGAAGTACTGAACCCCAACGCAGACATTGCATCTTCGTTCAAATGGTACGGCTGGCTGCCAACCTCCAGAGACTAATTTCCCTTTAAGTCGATATTTCAGCCTTTTAGACGAGCTTATGATTAACCACTTGGGACGCAGAAACTGTCTACCGTTTGGTCCCCGCCGCAGTCCTCAAGTCATTTTGGCAATAACGGGACGTAACCTCCCCCCCCACTAGCATAACTAAGAAGACAATAATGGTCCTCACAATAGCTTCTCGCTATAACGCAACGCGCGGATGAAAGGAAGTAAGGGTGGTTCTTGGCCTTTGTCCAATGTTTAAATGCTATCCATGCTACTAGCATCCCATGCTCGTTTGTTACATGGCTTTTGCCACTGCTCTCAATTGCTCACAGGGATTTCCTGTGATGTAGCATGCCACATGCTAGTACACCACAGCGTCTACTTAGCTTGATAAAAACCCACTATCATATGCCGAGAGCTAAAGTTTGTGAATGACAGTGGGGGATGAAGGTGACCGTCTTTGCGTCCTCGTACGGTGGCCTTTAGGGCTGTGTTCGCGCCAATGCTATCGTGATAGACGGTTGTAAAATACACACAGGACGCCACCCCGGTTTTACGGGTAATTTTGACTTCACTGATACAATTGCAGCTCATGTGAGCTCCCTTGCAGATATGCAATATTTGATGTCTGAAATTGGCTCAAAGGCAGTGAAAGTAGGCTGATAATGAAATCCCCCAAAACATATGGTTGCTCGAGGGTTCGCAGTTACAGGTACCTATTCAGTCACCGAAGAGAAGTAGTGAACTTTGCGTTTTTGAACTTAGTCTTCACCTTGAAATACCATATACCCCAGCATTATTTGGCCTAAACGCCTCGGATACACTACTAGGAAGTTCACTAATTATAACGCTACTTTCCTACTTCATTACAGGATCTTGAGGCCTATTATCTTCCCATGGTCGAAAGACTTGCTACCGGAGAATGGTTCACGAGTCGGATATCTGCATGTAGTCTTTACAGCGCCGTTTACAAGAGAGCACCCCCCAAAATCGCCAGCGAGCTCAGACAGCAGTTTAAGCAGCTATGCGCTGATGAAACTCCAATGGTGCGACGATCGGCTGCAAACAATCTTGGTGAGATGGCTGCTTGCTTGGAGCTGGATGTGCTCCGCACAGAATTCCTTCCAGTGTTGGAAACCATAATTACGGTAAGTGTTCCGTATGACGGTGTCCACGTAGGCCACTAGTTCTTTGTTTGTTTTCGCATGCTATCTTCCCCAGCAGAACTGCACGGATTTCACATATGGCCTGTCACCAGAACATAATCTGAATTCTGTTCTTAACTCTTACAGAAGGATGATCAGGATTCAGTCCGCCTGCTCGCTATTAACGCGTGCGTGGCTTTTGCAGAAGCCTTGCCGGCCGAAGATGTACAAAAACACTTGATACCACTGATACGCGAAGCGGCCCAAGACAAGTCTTGGCGTGTACGGTATCAGCTGGCGGATCGTCTAACAGACCTCCAGGCGGCTGTTGGACCACAAATAACATCAGATCATCTTGTGGATGTGTACCAGGTTAGTGCCATCTTAATGCTTGGTCTCCCTTAAAAAAAGCAGTCGAACACTTAATTGTTACCCTCTGCTACATGAAATTATTGCTGTAAAAATTGAAAATGTCAATGGTACTTATATTTCAACTTTATCTGAATTCTAAAACCTTACCCATTTCTTTAACATTAGTTTTTAAAATCATACTCCTGCTAAATTTCTGCCTTCGAAGTTCATACATGCCCCATAATTTTTTTATCTATTTAGAAATCTGTGGTAAGTGATTCAATGCAACAATTCGAAGACCCTATCGCTCACTTCTTCTCTCTAGAGTAGGCAATATGTGATGTAACAAAAGGGGATCACTTCGTTCACCCCTTCGGTCTTTTACGCTTCGAAATAGAGCTCTAGGGGGAGTCTATGCCCATTTGTAGATTATATTGCCTTACTGATCTGATTATACGTTTGTGTCCCGAAAGGTTGCTTACTTTTCTCCATCTTTTTGTCTCTGAAAATAGGTTCTCCTGAAGGATGCCGAGGGCGAAGTCCGCGCCGCTGCAGCGGGTAAACTCAAGGTTTTCGCTTCAGCCCTAGCTCCGGAAAACCGGGAGTCTGTCATCATGAAAACTATTTTGCCTATCATCCGTGAAATGGTAGCCGAAACCAACATGCAAGTGAAAACAGCTCTTGCTGGCGTAATAATGGCGCTGGCTCCCCTGCTTGGCAAAGAGAATACCATAGAATTTCTCCTGCCCATGTTTCTCGTCCAGTTGAAGGATGAAAATCCAGACGTAAGTAATCAGCGCCATTTCATGTGTATGCTGGTTGCAGATGCAAAACCTGTTTTAAATAGTAGGCCCTTAGATTTATACACGGCTCAGAGGCTTCGCCTATGCATATTTCCCTTATCGAATGCTCTGTTCATAAAGCTTGCTGAACATTAACACTTTCGCCTCATTTTCAGCAATGTTTGTTTTACACTCATTTCTCCTCGCTCGTACCTACAATTATCTACTGTGTGAGGATTTGCAATGCAAACACTTGACCTCAAACTTATTTGCGTGCGTGCGATTCGATCTACCTTTATGAGGCGTGGTAGCTGCCGTGGAGACCAGGTTGTATGTGGTACATGTAGACGGGCTGTTTGATTTTGTCCGAGCCCGCTTCCTATAGTCTCGTCGCTGTCTTGCTACCGAAGCCGGATGTGGTAGATGTTGCACAAGTCTGCTCCATTATAGACCAGTTCACACACCTAGCTCCGGTTGTGACAACTTACTTTTACTTGTTACGGCTGCGATCATGACTGATCTGGCCGGCCTCAATTATGTCCCGAATAGTGCTTCTCCAAGCGCGACGATCCATGGCCGCAGACCTGGACAGTTCAACCCATTCTCTTCGCCAGCGCCGGAGACCAAATACCGAAGGTCCGAGAACCACTTCCATGTCTTGACGGACCGAGTCGAGCCAGGTTTTGAGTTGACTCCCTCTTCGACGTTTCCAATTAAGCAACGGTTTCATGTCGAGGGCACTAGCAATGAGCTCTTGAGGTTGCCGATGAAGAACGTGTCCAAACCCTCTCAGCCATCGTTCCTGAATGGCCTGAGATATCCTTGTGATTTTGTCACAGCGAGTGCGGACCGCCTCGTTGGAGACGAAGTCGGTGTACTTCACTCGAAGGATGCTCTTCAGACAGTAGTGGTCGAAGACTTCCAGTTTCTGTTCATCTTCCACGCGCATAGCCCAACATTCGCATCCGTATGGGAGAACGGACCGCACAGATGCATGGTACACGCGGATCTTTGTTGAGATAGAGATATCGCGTCGGGTCATGCTGCATCAATTCGGGAGAAAATGTCATCCTTACTCTGTCCATTCGGCAGCAATCTCGCTCCGAGGTATTTGAAACTGTCGACTTCTTCTAGTTGACAGCCACTAATCTCGAGAGATGCCTTCTCTTCGGTTGGGATGCAGCATGAAAACACTTTGGTCTTCCGAGCGTTTATGGATAAGCCGACCTTTTTCGCGACTTCGTTCACCCGTGACACCATAGACTGGAGATTGCCAAAGCTTGATGCTAGTAAGGCGATATCCTCAGCATAGTCAAGGTCAGTCAACCGGCGTCCGGGTGCAAGCTCAATACCGTCAACTTGTAGGGCCTTCCCGAGAACCCAGTCAATGGCGTAGTTAAAGAGAGGCGGTCGTGACAACGATTGTCCATCGCAGACAGGTCGGCAAAGGAATAGAGAGAGTGCCGTAGATGCTGCGCAAGCCACCGTTGCTGTGCCCACTTCGCGGGACACATAGCGGACATAGCCCTTCGCGACGTTGGAACTGTCGTGCCCCCCCCCCAAACCCAATGCGATCAAAAGGCGGGAAGCCATCCTACGATCTCTTCTAAATTACTCTGATAGATTTTTTAGAAAGGTCGCACAGGAATGGGTCTACCGTCCTTCTATAGCGTCATGGAATGAAGTCATCTGTAGATAAAGCCGAGCACAGTATATACTCCGTGTTACATGATTTTGCTCCACCGACTAACGGCAGTGCAATGATAACGTAATCAGAATGCTTTATACGTGTACCATGAACTGCGACAACTAGAGCATGACGAGGCACCAAGTATGCCATAAACTTGAACAGTCGGCAATTGAAAACAGCACACTGTTGACGTTAGCTTAATCGGACCACCATGCCGTATGATCGGTTACAGAGGGTCGTAGTGCGAGATTCATTTTTCCGATGCACACTCTTTGGGGTCAGCCTCATCAGTTCATAAGTTCGATTTCAACTACAGGTTTGCCAATTTGGCCACAATGCGGACCACGCAAGTGGAACCTATATAACTGTCATTTGGGCCCTGTGAGAGGCGCCTAAACAAATAGTTTACGTGAAGATACTGCATTATTCCGTTCAACGCCGCCAGGTTTCCTTTTTAGGTTTTACCTTAAATAACAGCTGGATGATTGTATAAATAAGCAGCGAAAGGCGTAAGCTTCTTACAGTCTGTCTTCTATCGCTTTTTGTCCACACATATCAGCACAACGAGCTATCAGGTTTGGGGCCCTTAATGCGTGTGCCCATCGAAGTAGCCCATTTATCTCGATTTTTGGTCGCTATTGGCGCGCCTTGTTTCATTCTGTTACCGAGAATTACGCTCCTTTTGCACTTTCAGTTCTTGGATTTTTTGCATCTTTTAAGCAGACATTTATTTAATGTATGCAAGTCTGTCATCAACGTTTGCCCGCGAGGTGTGATTCATTCTGTGCAAAATATGTCCCTGGGACCACAGAACGCCATTTTCTTCTTTCTTGATAGCAGGAAAAGTATTTTCAGAGAGACTTGTCCTCAAAGTTTGGCAGAAGTATGTTTGCAATGCACATGAATGTCGATTCGATTGCGGGCATACTAGGGGTGTTAACACTGAAAACCCGAGTAGATGCCGTTGCTACTTATCGGTGATTTTCTGCCACCGTTCACTCGTTTCTCCAATCCAGTCCTGGTATACCTGGGTTCTTAACCCACGTCGTCTATCTGATCTTGACCATCCTCCATTGCGGCCGAAAGGACGTGGCCCATGACCAAACTGGTAGAGGGTTCGATTCAAGCCCGTTGACCAGCTAACTCGGGTTCCAATCCGAAGTCTGCAGGCACTTGGGAGGTGGTTGTGGTATAGCCAGCTCAAGTTAGCCAATCGGAAACGAGCGTCTCAAACTCTGTAGTTACTTCGCATATGCATTACCCTGCCTGACATGGTGAGTGCCTCCAGGTTGCTTTCGGAGGTATTCGTTGTATCATGCTAATTTATGGATCACGTTTTAGTGTCGGGCGTCGTTAGTGACGACGGACTGTTTGATATGTCTGGTTAAATAATTGTATCGCTCCTTATAGGTTCGTCTGAACATAATATCCAACCTGGAATGCGTGAACCAGGTCATGGGCATTACGCAATTGAGTCAGTCCCTCCTTCCGGCTATTGTTGAACTAGCGGAGGACAACAAGTGGCGTGTCCGCTTGGCCATCATCGAATACATGCCTCTGTTGGCGAGCCAACTAGGCATCCAGTGCTTCAATGATCAGCTGACCAACCTCTGTCTCGACTGGCTCGTGGATCATGTGTACGCTGTTCGGGAGGCGGCTGTCACCAATCTGCGCAACCTAATGAACAAGTTTGGCATCGAATGGGCAACCAGCCAAGTCATTCCGAGAGTGAGTTGTGCACGACCAGATACCTCCTTTTTTACCTCAGTCTGTTAAGAATTCGAGGTCAAAGTGAACCAACTATTCTTTTTTGAAGAGGACGGGGTTCAACGATTGTGCGCTTTAATGTACTTTTATATCTGCTAATTGAACCGTGGTCTCCTCCTAAGTCTGCTTCTGCTGGGGGGAGAGAGGGATTAATACTGTACACGAGACGATTCTTTGTTTCATTCAAAGGGGCGCTAATGGCTTTCTCAGGTGGACGAGTGTGGACGATTCACTATTAATTCTTTGTTCGACCACAATTAAATGATCGTATACTTTTCCCTAGGGTTACGCTCCCCCCCCCCAAGGGTATGATACCTTTACCCGGGCTGTTAACACATATCTGCTCCTGGATGCTTAAGCCAGTTACCTTACACAGCTGCACACCAGTATTACGATTACTGGCTTACCACCATTTGAACGTCTCTAGGAATCAGAGTATTCAGTTCTTCAAGCAAGTTGGCGATATTTGTCTAACTGGGAAGCATTCTTCGGATAAGTTGTGATAAGGATGATAGACTGCTCATGTTTCCGTAACATCGAACGTCAGTATGTTTAAGTGTTTGCGTAAGCTGCCTCTCACCGTCCCTGCACTAAACGGGCTGCAATACAGGTACGCTGAACATAAATAAAGTCCCTAATCATTATCTTACATGCGTATGACACACCTTTGATGGGAAAAGATGCCGCGTCAACCATTGCGTCTAATTTCCTTCTCGGGCGGCTGACCTGAATCGCTGCATGGAAGAGACAGTAAAAGTCATCCTAGGGAGTGCTCCTTCACTACAGGCTAGTGCGCAAATCACTAGAATGGACCAAACACGCTTAGACCTTGCAGGTCACGCCACCTGTTTTAATTCGGAAGGCTTCCAACTGCCTTGATACATCGGTCCTAATCCAAGTCGAAGGTCAGGCTTCAGTGACCTCTTTACGACGTTACTTTGTGTGAGATCCGAAAAGAACGCCCCCCGTCTGTAGCTAATTCCCAGGTCATGTGTGATACGGGCCACTGCGCCCACGCTCACCCCTTCCTGCCGCCTGGAGTTACCATCGGACGAGGACAGACGTGGGAAGCCAATGCGTTCTTCGCTATAAGCAGGTTCGCGCGCAAGCGCCGACTTTATGTGACAGTGGTGGACTATACTTCAGTAAGCTACCTGGTACTTTTCGCCTTCCTGGGTTTCTTGACGTTCCAATTTACAGTTACACATATTTGTACTCTGCGTGCTAGTACCCCTGAATCCGCTGTAAGTTTCGCCTAATCGGTGACTACCAAGCGTAGGAGATAAATCCAAGCTATTACTAATAGCTGCGGCGTTTGAGGATTTTGCTTAGCAAATTCCCTCTCCATCGGACTCTCATTGACCTTGGCTGTCTCTAAACCCCGAGTCGAATCAATTGTAGGACTGACTCATTTTAAAACTTTGATACAGCTTTTTGTTTTGCGCCGCGTCCTATATTTCCGGCATTTTTTCCTTTATACTTCTCTGGGGTGCCATGTAGAATACGTCCTCACACGATGTGAACCTCGCTAGAGTTTTAAAGGTCTGCGCCGTGTTAGCTGTCCTTGCGGCACAGCTTACTGGGTTCTAGCGCCTGTTTACTACCTCCGGTTAGCTGCATACGGGGTTTTGTACCCTCGGCTCTTCCGTTTTGCCCGTTTTGACGGCATTTCCCCCCCCCCCCCCCCCCCCCCCCCCCCCCCCCCCAGTACCTTCTTTGTCATGCGGTTAGAGTGAGAGCACGTGCATTGTAATCTGGGCGTTATCTTTTTCCACCAGCTCATACAACTGGCTCACGATCCAAACTACCTCCGGCGGATGATTTGTCTGGCTGCTCTCCTTCAGCTGGGTGAAGAAGAGGCCTGCCATTCGGAATTATTACCCAAAAACATAATCCCTACTGTGGCTCAGCTGAGCCAAGACGCCGTGCCAAATGTACGCTTCAAGGTAAGCATCGAACAGGAACCATCAACTTATTTTTAAAACTTGGCTTGCACTTTTTTTATATAATCCCTGTGCTCCACGTAAGCTTGCAATCTCGGCTGCGGCTGACGGTAGACGGTCTCCTCCCCTTTTTGTTCGCTGTCTTCTTATTCCCGCTGCAATTTTACTGGTAGTTGGTTTTGTACGCCCGGGCACCGTCATCTTCACTCTCAGAGAGATGACTCCTTACGGCTCGCAAAAGGATCAACTATAGGCCCTACAGTGAAGGGACGTTTCCACATCACGCGCCAATCTAAGTGTTCGAATTTGCCCCCACCTAATTAGTCACTCTTTACCTTACGTCCTGAAGCTAGTTGTAGTGTTAGCTTTGCACTTTCATCAGAAAACACAACGGAAAAGGCTAACACTGCCTATATCCACTTTTTCCATACGAACTGACAGATTTCTGCAGCTGTTGTGAGTTTAGGCCGCTGACTAGTATCATCGCTAGGTCATCGTCATGTGACAATTAGTACTCATTTACAAATCGACCGGTGGTGGAAGAACTGCCAATCAAAATGGTGTGAGTAACTCGGACCAACCAATTTCAAGCCAACTAACTAGTTAAGTCCTACTTGGAGCAAAGGGAGACGCAGTTTCAAACTATTATCGACGCTTTACTCGGTGTTGCTACTTCTGTAGGCGAAAGCTTTACTTGGGTTGGTGTTTCTAAAGTTGCAAAAAGCTAGGACCTTATCAAAAAATGCGAATGCGGCAGTTATTACTAATCACTGAATTCCAGGCTGCATGTACGGACACCTTTTTGTATGCCGCAACGAGCCTTTCCTTGACACTGAACTTGCTCAAAAACCATTAATTTGTGAAAAGTGTTTCATCCTACGGAGCGTGGAGGTATTGTCAAAGCCTAGGCTTGACTTAAGATGCAATAGGTCGCGCCTAATTAGATTGCATCTGGCGGCAGTTTTTCCAGTATAGTCTTTTGGATCCAAACCGCTTTCTCACAGTATAGAATCCTCAGCCGTACAGGAAGTCTGTTCCAGTGAACCATCGCTTCTTCCCAGACATCTTATTTTCCAGATGTGTTGCATTGGAACGTGATCGTGCACGTGGTATCCGATTTAGCCCACTGAATTGTTTAGTTGGAAAAACCGCTGCCAATGTCGCTTTTTAAACTATTAGGCTGGCTATTTAATCGTTTACAGTCCCTTAAGTATTCGCCCGATTTTGCATAGACATAATACAGCAAGTTTACATTACCAAGACCAGTTTTATGACACTTGTTAATGTTTCCCACAGTCTAGTTCCACTTCGCTTAAAATTCATTTTGCTACTGTCGTTTGGGTAAAACCAATGACAATCCTACGTTATCGTAAATTATGCCTGTTCAGTCATTCCGCCCACTTGCAGTCAGTTAACCAATCGAATGTGTCGCCGGATAGATACGCGTTTTCTGCTGGCAGATAAGAATAAATTCCGACTTTTTTTTCTAGTTCGCCTATGTGCAAAGTCACCTCGGTGTGCGCGCCTACTCCAAGTCAAATATTGTAAATGAAATGCAGAACGACCAGTTTTTCTTGCTCCTGTGTTCGCAACACTTTTGTCGATTTACTTCCGGTAGAGTGTTTCCAAGTATGCTTAGCGCAACGTCAACACCGTCAAAGCTTTTTCGTTGCGTTCTCGTGTACTCCAAATCAACTTGCGTTTTTCGATGCAGGCGAATGAAATAAAAGTAGTGTTTAACGAAGAAAGGTACGATATGTACGATCTCTTTAAACAGGCTTGCTAGAGTTGCGACATGTAAGACATGCTATGAAACAATGTGGCTTGGCTTTTTCAATTCAGTTATTTCGGCTTGTAGTGTTAATGCAGCTCAATCTTTTCGTGCACTCGTTAATCTATGGTATTCGGCTCTTTGTACGTATTGTCTAGAGCTTATGGATCGTACTTTTGTTTTTCTAACTTTCATGCCTTGTCTGCATGCCGCCCATAAAAATTTTACTAATAGGATACACAATAACCTCAAGTCGCCGAGACTTTCTTGTGTGAATTATGGTGTCTAGAACCACAAGTGCCAGTAACGCATGGCTTGAAGATATTTGACGGCTAAACAAGTAGAATTTCGAGTAAAATTCCTACTTTGTCACGAATTTCCTTCCGTGAAGTGAGCACATTCAAGGGAAGCCAAAATCTCATTCGTTCTGTACCTAATTAGACTAAAACATTTGCTGTTTTCGAACACCCACTGAATTGAGCATGGATAAACGGAAACTGAGGCTGACTAATTAGCCGGAATTACGCCTAGTTTTTGTTGGTATTACTCGGTCAGCGATGCGTACTGACGGAAGATGCAGTTAAGAAGGCCTTGTCATCCCCATTTTCCTGGCGGCTAACAATTTAATTAGTAGGTTCTCCTGCTCTTTGAAAAACTAGTGGTGTGGTTATCCATCCAGCAGTGCTCTTAGCTAAACTGTAACTTAGTATCTGCTTGAACTTGTTCATCTACAACGGTCCACGCGGTAACTGTTGGGCCAATACGCGATGCACTATTAGAGATGCGTACCCATAAGGCAGGCGGTTGGCACGAATGGGCGCTAGCTACATACGCCCGACCCCATCCCCGGTCTTCTTGACTTGATCCGAACACCGGGCCCAGGAGATTGAAGAAAAAGAGGACGCGCTAGGTGAACCACAAGCTCATTATCAACTTATTTGTGCTGAGTAATTCTCTCTAGACCTACCTTGTCAGAATCGATCGTCGAACTGTCATGCTTCAAGTTGATCCTTGTGTCATGAAGCGCCGTCCTTTTGTGTACGTGATACCATGTCGACCTCTTTCACGTGGATGCAGCGTACAACATTCGCCATCAGTCAAAAGCAAGG
Organism: Ligula intestinalis; assembly: GCA_036362985.1. Classification (NCBI taxonomy): domain Eukaryota; kingdom Metazoa; phylum Platyhelminthes; class Cestoda; order Diphyllobothriidea; family Diphyllobothriidae; genus Ligula; species Ligula intestinalis. The sequence continues at coordinate 4,525,784 of JAYGXS010000005.1, forward strand.
CGTGCAAAGCCATTATGGTGATGTATGCAAGCGAGGGGCTCCTACTTTTTCATGATAATTTGGCCAGTCTTGTGTATTAGCAAGAGGACAGCATCCGTAATCCTTCTGCTTGTGGTTGTAATTTTGATTAGCATGTGAGAAGCTGATTATGACAAGAGGCTGTCGTTGGTTAAAAGCCTTGACAGAATTGACTCGGAAAATGGCGCACATGGTTCCCCTTGGAAGGACACTGTTTCAGTTGTATTAAAACTTCTACCTTCTATGCAAACACGTCCCTTTATGCTACTGTAACATGGACCAACATTGTTTAACACAATTTCCCCCCTCCCCCAATATTCTAGGTTGCACAAGTAATGGGCAAACTCGGTCGTTACCTCGACAGCAGTGCCATTCAGGCCTACGTAAAACCGACCCTCGAAAAACTTGGCAGTGATCCGGACGCCGACGTTGTCTTCTTCGCAAAGCAAGCCTCCGATGCGTTGAGTATGAATGCACGATGACCACACACACACACACATGCATACATACACGAGGACAGTTGGACCGGAGCTTTATCACAGAGAGAAACTGGAAAACTCAACACTCACTTCCACTGCCTCTCCTTTCACCCCAACCTCTTCCCCGTGGTCTTTTACCTTCCAGAAAATAAAGCAGAGAACAAATCCTTGCGCACCTGCGCGCTCGCAAGCACCACCGTTCTAGAAGATTCACTTCACTGCAGCCGTCTTATTTTGCTCGTTTATCCGTTTCTTACCTCCTCCTACCTGCCACGTTCTCCTTCGTCCCGTATGCACCTGCTCCCCTGCCTCCCCCCCCCACTGAAATCTCTCTTTTTGCGTACCGATCTTCCTTAAATTTTGTTAGAGCCTGTCTTCTTCGGAAGGGAGAAAGAAGCTTTATTTATACTCTGTCCAGGCATTTAGGATGTAATTTTTTACAAAATATCCTCCTTTTCCTCTTGGTCCTGTTGCACTGTGCATTGTCTGCCGAGCCCTGCCCCCTGCCGTCTCTCCCACCTTATTTCTGCCTCTTGGACGTCCAGTTTGATTGTGGTTTCGTCCCAGCCTTACCACCACCACCACCACATTGTACGTATGTACCCAACCCGCTCGACGCATATGCTGCGTGCTCTGTGTATTGTTTTTGAAGTACTGATCTTGTGAAGAGGTCTGTCAAAGTTCGACACTGTCTATAACTAAAATATTTCGGGGGAGAGGAAGGGGTGATCGTGAACATCGCTGTCACAAAACCGCGAGCGAGGCTATCATTTATGCCTGCATGTGTAGATACTCCGTCGAGAGACACAATTGACAACGTTTTATCACCCTGACGTGGGACGTGCCGTACAGTTTACACACAAAGCGGCTAAAACTGTCTTGAAACTAGTCGTGTGATCAGATTAGCGGGCGTGTATGTTGGACTTGGAGGCGTTTTTGTGTCCTGTCGTATTCTGCTTTTAACTATCTCCCTTATTTGGTACTCCAGTTGTTAGTTTTAAAGTTAACGGAAAACCTGTTGTTACATTCTCACGCGGGGTCCCCTATTTTGCTGACGGTAATCTTGGTGGACCTCAAGCTGGTTGGGCAAGTCGGCGCGTGTAGCTGCATTAAATAAAAAAAGCTGCGTAGTCTGTGAAGGGGAGGAGTGCCCACCGTAGCTGCCATTTCGAACGCCTCGTCAGCTATGTAAAGATGTAACTTCTGCGAAGGTAGGCAAGTCGTTCGCTGTTGGGAGGTTCCGTAGGCCAGGTGATTGGTTGCGGCGCCGGCGTATTTGGTTCCCTCACCGATACGGTGTTCTCGTTCGTGATGACTCGTCGGGGTCAATTATTTTCACCAGATTGCAACCTGTGTGTGTGTCGTAGCCCATAGTTGGATCAGGAATCCCCGCCGAAATCCAAACTGGGGTAGTTGAGAGACGAAGAAAAGCCGCGACCTCGACCGGCTTGAGTCAAAGGTCCGCGGGAGTGAGGTGGGTGCCTGGCCGGGAACTGCAGGCGAACAGATGCTGACAGATTGTAACCGGTTACGACCCACTGCGGTTAGTCGCCGGGGGACTGCTAGACGTAGTAGGTACGATGGCATCGACGTACGTAGGTTTGGAAACGCCCCGGAAGTAAGCTGTCACAACGTCCATGTTTATAATTGGTTGAATCGGTTACGTCAACAGCCACAAGCGGGTTAGGGTAAAGTAATGTCGCGAGGGATTCCGTGTTCAGGTTGGCGGAGCACACGAGCGTCTTAAACTGGTCTCCATGGGATTGCATGGTTCTCAAAGTACGAAGACTGAGTTCACGTGGTTGATTTCATCGTTGTTTTGGCCTGTTAGCCAATTCGACGCGATCAACCGCGTTCTTCTTCAGCTGAAGCCAAAAGAGTGACTTACGCGTGAATTAGTTTTAAGCGTTAGTAGACGTGCGTTGCATCTATTGCACTCTTTTCTAACACGCCCGTACTCGTTGTCAAAAAAATATGAGTCGAGAGAGGTTGCGGGTGGCTGGCGTGGTCAGAGCCACCCTTAAGAGTGCCGCCGTACTTGGCTCGGGTCCTAGCTGAGGGGCAGTATCACAAAGGCCACACTGATAACTAACCATTGCAGCCTGAGACTTGGTCAGCCATTCCACTTAGCAACTAGGCTGACCACACGGATCGAGTTATCCCGCTAGTTAGCAACTTCCCAAATTGCGTTGGCTTTTAACGCACCGTGATAGCTTCAACCATGTCAGATTGTTAATACTGAGGAACTTTCGCTGAGCCATCGTCAATCATCTTTTAGATTAATTCATTTTCGTCCATGACCGCAACTTCTCAGTTCTGCCCAATAAAAAAGTTACGCTGGCAAGTTGGGTCGCGTACTCAAACCTTGGGAGAAGACACTGAATGTAGCTTTAATGTAATCGCTAACCCCCCGCCCGACCAACGGCGAACGCGTGCACGTAGGGGTGTGTGCCCAAACCTCGGGCGAGGTCACTGAGAGACATTTTCCAGTGGTATCACCAAAACCAACTAGAAAGAAGCTTAATTAAGGTAGGGAGGTTAGGCAAATCACTCTAGTTAAAATTTTTAAGTATGCGGTAGTTCCCGTGGGTAGTTCAAAAGTCAAATTTTGCTTAGTTTGCCAATTTTAGCAGCTATGGAATGTGCTTGCCTTCGGAGGACCGTTTTGCATTCCAATGCCATCAGAAAATCCCTGCTAGATCGATGGATGGCGCGTAGAAAACCAGAATTGTACAGGTAATTCAACCTACTTAAAAGTTTAAGTAGGTAGCTATAATACATAATGACCCAAAAAGACCGCTAAAGACAACAGGTTTGATGCGAAAATAGCCCCGGGGTCGCGCCCTGCATCCCGCCCATCATTCACAAAACTTCGACTTGTGATAGCAGGCTTTTATTGATTCACGTAGTCGTTTGTCATCTTGCGGTCACAAAAAATACCGGTGGGCGCTCGAAAGCAATGGCAAAATAGGAGCAACAGACGCACACGGAATATTTGGGCGGGGGGGCGTTTGACCCTTCGACAATGTGAACACGCCAATACAAGCGAACATGTGAGTCCCAGGAATTAATTGAGAAGAAGACGAATCGATCGCTGGAACAATACTTTTATTCGCCTGACGTTTCGAGATCCGTCGCGGATTTATCATCAGGGACATAATCACAGGACAGTAGCAGATACTGCGCCTTTGAGGATGAATCCGCGACGGGTTATTGCAGGGGGTTAAGTGAGTTAAACCGTGCAACTGCGATCTTCAGTCCATGGTTACTAAGTGCTGAAGATAAGTCGTTAAAGACCAGAGTAGTAGGAAGAATGTATTGTGTACACAAAGGAAAGGAGAACAGATAAAGGAAGTCTGACTTGGCGAGCCTACAACCGGCAGGAGAGCCAGCTGCAGTCCAAGTGAGGTCTTAGCAGTAATCCGGCCAGAAGACAGAGAGAGCGCGTCCATTGTCTAGGTCGGCCTGGCGATTTTGGAGAAGGAAGCAGCTTGCGTCGGAAACGCGTGCAAGCATGCTATTTGTCACTTGGCTCAAACCGCGTAGATGTGAAAACCGTGATTTGCTGATCGAGACGTCGAGAAACCGCATGGGTGAGCCTTTGAGAAAGTGCACTTCAACGCGAGCTTGTCTGCCTGGCACGATTCACTACAGGGCCTCGAAACGTCAGGCGAATAAAAGCATTGTCCCAGCGATTGGTTCGTCTTCTCAATGTGAGCACCGTTAATGGAGGACGCTCAGTTTGTGTCAAAAAATACTTCACTCTCTCGTCCACCCACCCGCCACAGTGCAGGTGGAAGCCCGTGGAAGGAGGACCCCTAAGAATTCGGCAGTAGTGCTGGAGATGGTTGTATCAGTCCAGTTTCCCAAGGACTCGTCACATCATTTGGCGACAGCAGTGAACAGTCTGTCCACCCGGTTTCGATGTCCCACGTGCTGACTCAGAATCCTGTGTAACCGGTCAGCCATAAACGCTGAAGAGCATTTTTAAATTACTCGCCAGAGGGAAGTCGGTTGCGTTAATTGCTTTGCTGTCTCACTGGTTCGCCCCAGTTATCGCCTCTTGAGATGACAAGTTGCAGTCATGACCGGAGGCAAGTATGCCAGAAAAGGTGAACGCACGAACACTGAAAAAGTAGCCGTTTTGGCCTGGGATTTGGTCTCATATAGGCGGCCATCATCAGAGGCTGTTAAATGCAGCAGTGTGCAGTTTTTATAATCAAGCAAAGAGGAAGGATGTGGATAAGGGTGGAAGGGGAGAGAGGTTGGGTCCACATCGCTTTACGGCTGTAAACTGCGCTGCGTGAGAGCAGGCGTGGGGGGGGGGGCACATCAACATGTGGGATACCAAACAGTCTGTTTAGAGACCTAAGAAAGGAGAACCCTAAATGATACGAATTAGTAGATAGGAACAAAATCGTTTGCCGATAAAAGCACGTTTTATTTAAGTTTGCGTCAAGTTAAGTTGAAAGCATATTTAACTAGCTAAAACAAACCGATGTTTAAGGTCACTTAGGAGAAACGGAGTTCGAAAATAATAATAATAAGCGTTAATAGGAGGAAAAGATGGGAATGTTAAGCATAGGCTACAAGTTGGTAACGGTCGGGTAAATGGAAATGACGGCCACTGTGTGCAAGGAGGGGAGCATGTGGGGTAGGAGAAAACGCAGGGGTTTTAAGGGTAAGCGGAGTCTGTTTTACTGGCCAAACATGAACGTGTCCACTGGCGGATATCAGTCTTAATGCTTGGTCAGACAAAACGCTCGCTGACGAGGCGCTGGATAGTGCGGATGCAACGCGGCAAAACCGTCGCGTCTCATCTCGTTGGTACTACGGGCCGGGAGGCACCGCGAGATACGTCACACAAGATTGTACCGGGGGTCATGTAAAGAGGAATAGCCTCGAGTTGAAGACTAGTGTGTTCAAGCCTTTCAGTGAAAGTCGGCTAGTTTTGCAGTTCTGTTATGAGCTCCAATTTGATGTAAGGGCGGGTGATGGCATTAATTCTAGGCCCAGAAAGGCACTCAGCAACTTCATTACGAAGGTCGTTAAGAAATCTAATACCGGCGGTGTACTGAGAAATAAAATCGAGATGACTGGCCTCTCGGAGTGAATACTTGTCAGAAAAAGCGGAGAGGGCATATGATAGCGGTTTATGGCCAGTATAACTACAAAAATCGCTGCCCGGAAATGTTTGATGGTCAGATTAATGGCAAGCATATGACGAAGATGTTAAGGATACGACAGCTTAACCCTTACGACTGCGATCTTCTAGGCCCGGTTCCTTAGGAAATGATAGAAGACTTGGAAAACAAGAATTGTAGGAAGATTGTTTTCTGTACAGAATAAATAGGAGAATAGTTAAGAGAAGGGTTGACTCGATCTGGCGTGGTGTTAGACCGTGAGAGCCGTGTTCAAGAGCAGAGGCGGCGCGTCTGCCCCGCGAGGGGGCAGAATGCCAAGTGAGTCTAGCGTCAGTAATCGGGGGTGGCAGCCGAATCCTCTCTGTCTCGCGGCCTTGATGGTAATTGGTTGGACCACAGGAAGGTGGACACTAAACTAATTTAAACTAAATCAAACGAACTAACCTAAAAACTGAACTACATAATACACTAAAGCCCAAACTAAACAGATACTGTCGGTCAGGTAAGACAGAATTCTTAGGGTGGGGAAGTCTAAGGGGAAAAGGAGATGACTCGATCACTGGGACATTAATTTTATTCGCCCGACGTTTCGAGATCTGTCACGGATTCGTCATCAGCGACATATTCAGAGAGCAACAGCAGATGCCGGTGGGTGACCAACTTACCTGTTGTCCGCTCTTCTACCAAGTCCAACGTGCTCTAGTGATAAGGCATGGTCAGGGCGGAAGGAGATAGTCGTGGGCCCCGTGCTTCATTCTGTAGTGAGGTTAAACAGCGTTTTGTTTCACTCAGTTAAATATGATTTGTAATTAACTTGACACAACTTTGAATAGGACGCTAAATACGCACGTTGCTTTTAGTTACCACCGTCATTGTTTTTTTTTGCTAGTTTGTAACGGTTGGGATACTTCTATCTTGGATTGCTGGATAGACGATTTCGTATCCCACAATTCTATGCGTTGAGCGTATAACATGGTCCCTACGGTCACTTGTGCCAGGCTGAACTAAATGAGTCTCGAATCTTATCTAACAGGCCTGACTACGAGTGAGCTATGTCATAAGTTGGCTGCCTCCAAGTTACTAAATTTAGCAAGCACTGCTAGAAAAGTAGTGACGGATTGCTCAGTATCGTCTCACCCCTCCTTCCTTGCTTTATCACTTGTGACAGCAACTTTTCCGAATCTAACTGTGGATTGACGATGGAATGGGACGCGGGTGGGCCGGCGTAGGGTCCCTTAATTTCACGACGTTGGCAACCGCCACTGTAGGGTTGATGTCTTGATGATGGGCAGTTCAGCTGTATGGGAGTGTCTCAAGAACGTTCTGTAGTGTTTCTACAGCGCACATTCTCCTAACGCGAAACGCCACAGACGATGTCACGTAATGGCTTCTTGGTCGTCCAATCGCGCTCAATCCAGCGCAATGGCCCATGCCCCGTGTGACGCGCAATCTTTGCCCTCACACGACTAAGAGCACACACGCACTCCAGACTGGTCGGGCCAATCATTGCCCTGAGGCTGACTCATATAAAGCTAACTCTGGGCATTGTGACAATTCCCGCGCTGAAGAACACACCGGAATCCACCCCGACAAGGAGCGGTCGTCGGCCGCTGTGATGACCCCGTACTCTGCACCGTCTGAGGCCTTGTCGATTTCTATCGATGTTTCATTTCTCATTGCGCTCAATCAATATTACAATGTTACCACCTAACTCTTGACGTCACAGACAAGGTCACTCAGAGCAGGCGATCTCGGGAATAATGGGTATAATATCCTGACGTTTCGAAAGCGTACAGGCTTGCATCGTCGGAGGTTGGTGTTTGTACACGCCTCACTGTCTTTTATAGGTGTTACCACTGACTTCTCGTTCGCTCTCCGTCTATTGGCGCTAGATCCCCTGCGGGGGCGGGGCTGGAGCTCCGTCATC
>JAYGXS010000005.1:4543351-4584365 GCA_036362985.1 Ligula intestinalis
TCTCGTCAGATCTAATCGATCCATGTCCACGAGAAGGTGCTCAGCTCTTGTAGAACGTGTTCTTGAAGCAAACTGGACAAAATGCAGCCAACCTGAACGGGATCCAATAAATAAACACAGCCTTTCAGTGAAAACGCCTTGCAGTTTATAATATTTCAAGGAATGCCTGCCTTCTAGTTTATAAGAGATTATCATACATTTTCCTCGTGGTCGACCACGTTCTCTTTCTTTTGCGAGATTATATTTGGAGGACAACAGTCGGGCAAGCCTAGGCTTCTTGTGAATTATAGGAAACCAGACTGGATTAAAACAAAGTTTTCATGTCTTACCGATTGTTCTCCTCAGCCTGGTTTCCGATACCTCACAAGTCTACGAACTATTACGCGTCATCTCATGCATCTGAGGCCATCTGTTTGGTTTTCTTGAAACTATCACGTGCTATTAAGGCTGCCAATACAAGCGACCATGCGTAGCCCAGGAAGCAATTGCGAAGAAGAAGACTCGATCGCTGGGACAATACGTTTATTTGCCTGACGTTTTCGACATCCGTCGCGGATGCTTCCCGGACATCCAATTTTCGATGGAGGAAGAAGAGGACAACCAGCTGGCCTTTCTTAATGCCCTCGTCTGTCGCAAAGATTGTGGTGGTCTAAAGACTTAAGTATTCAGGAAAGCGACAAACAGGATGCAAGTACTGGATAACAACAGCAACCACTCAATCAGCCACAAACGCAGTTGCGTAAGGACGCTCTAACGGCGTGTTGAGATGCACTGTAGCGAACAAGAAGATAAGGTTGCCGAGGTTGAATAACTTCGACGAGTGTTCAGAGAAAATGGAAACCCGCGCAACTTCTTCAACTGGTGCTTGCGTGAACGAGATGGCCAACAAAAGCGCACCGACCCCAAGATCTGACGTTCGATCCCGTACGTCAAAAACGTATCGGGAGCAGTCGGCCACATTCTCGCACCACTTGGAGTTGGAGTTGCACAGAGGCCGGAAGCAACCATATGGCATCGGATAATGAAACCGAAAGACCCACTGCCACGGCAAGAAACATCTGGAGTCGTCTACAGGATCTGGTGCAGTTGCAGGCAAAGCAACTATATCGGAGAAACTGGCAGACTTCTCAAGACGCGAATTGCCGAACATACGGCAGCAGTGCAGCAAAATGATGCCAATTCTCAAGTTTTGGCCCATTCGACGAGACCCGGCCACATATGCAAATTTGATGAGGCCAAAATTCTAGCAAGAGGTGACAATCGGGTGAGCCGAGAATTACTTGAGTCATGCTTAACGGGCCGCCAATCCATAAACAGGTGCAACGATTTGCCCAATCCTTATTCGGTGTTGCGCCTCAATTCGACCAAAGCAAGTCGCCACTTGGAATACGGACAGGCCTACGCGAATACCACAGGGCCAGATGGCCAAGCAATCATCACGCCTCAGTCCACCACGCGTGATGAAGGTTCAACAGGTCAGAGCCCGCATGCCCTTCAACAAACTATCCACGCACAAGAAGGCAATTAACGTTAATTGTCGCTGTATGTTTGCAATAGTGACTGTATCCTATAAATACTGCAAACTTCTGTGCATGCATCACCTGTTCCTGTTACTCATGTTTCTGATGATGAACCCGCGACGGATGTTGAAACGTCAGGAGAATAAACTTATTGTCCCAGCGATCGAGTCTTCTTCTTCTTCTCCTCAGTATTAAGGCTATTATATTTAGCCCTAATGGCTGCAATCTTCAAGACCCGGTTCCTTGGGAGAGGAAAGAAGATGGTGGGAAAGCCAGAGTGTGAGGAACAATATATTATGTACAGAAGAGGTAGGAGGAAGTTGCCGCTCGGTCTGGTATGGTGTTAGACCATGAAGGCCGTGTGAGAGCGCGGCGTCGTCAGAGCGGCTAACGACGCTGCCTACCGCGACCGTGTCGCTCGGGACGGAATCCCAAGTGTGTTCTAGCGGCAGTAATCCCGGGCGGCCGCCGAATGCTTACTTTGTCTCAGCAACCTTCAAGGTCATTGATTGGACCACGCGTGGGCGAACCACCGTGGGCGCATTAGTAGGTCGCGCATCTACGCGTCTGGCGGTAAACATGACCTTGAGGTTTGTCCAGACGGATTGCGGTCACGCCACTGTGGGTGGAGGCCGGAATGGGGGAGACACCATGCGTGCGTTCGCATGCAGGCCAGTTTGCGTCTGGCAGCAGTGACCACTACAGGACTACAGTAGTCGCCGGTTATTAAGCCCACGGTTAATAGGCCCAGCCGCGTAGTAGGCCCAAATCAGCTTGCGACGGAATTTAACACAGCAAAATCCGCCGGCTAATAACCCCAGTCGCCGGCCACAAAGCCCAGTTTGCCAATAGGATAGAGTGAGATCCTCATCTCTCTGCGTGTGCAACTGGTTACAGTACGTATGTAATTTATAGTACCTATCCTGCGTTTGCTAATCAAGAACTAGGACTCTCCAGTTGGTGTGCCCGCCGCTTATTAAGCTCAATTTGGTCTGGGCCCGAGGTGGGCTTAATAACCGGTGACTACTGTATTTCCTCAGTACAGAGAAGCGAATTTTTAATTATAGTGCGGCCAAGAATTCGTGTAACTTGCCAACATGCTTGATACTCTTTCGGTAATCTGTATTGAGTAAGGTTGTAATACTGATTATCATGTAGTCTATTCTGAAGGCATTTAAGTCACAAAAGGATGCCGGCTTTTTAACGAACTTCTTTCTAACCACTAACCAAACATATCTACTGTATTAACTGGCTACTTAATTAGTAGGCATTTTGATTATTGATTTTGACTGCCTCTTTAAATTCAAATATATTTTATGGAAAACATATACAAAAATATATTTATTGTACTGGTTTGGTGGAAAATTACGCCTTCTTTAAATGTTGTTCTTAAAGAAAGCTTATATTTCAGCTTTAAAAAGTTTATAAATTTCCGAATAACTTTTAAAATGACTGACTGCTACACTTGCATTCAAGGTTTGCAAACAGCGTGCCGTGTGCATCCAGTGAAAGGAAAAGTACGTTTTCGTCTACGGTTTGAGGAAGAAGTTACCTAGTTTTTAAGAAAAAATTGCAACAGTTGTGGAAGATGCCGCAGCATTACCCAATTTCCACACATAAGTATTAAATCTCATAATTAGAAACTTTTTTAAAACCGAAAGATACTCTTTCTTTAAGTAGACTATTTAAAGAAGGTGCAATTTTCTTCCAAACCAGTACAGTTAATACGTTTTTCATGTATGTTTTCCAGAAAATATATTTTAATTTATAGAGGCATTTAAAATCAATAATAAAAGTGTCTACTACTTGAGAAGCCACTTTTAACAGTACAGTCAGAAGGAAGCTCGTTAAAAAGCCCGCATCCTATCATGACTGAAATGACTTCAGCATTGAATACACGATAATCAGTATTACAAACTTACTCACTGCCGATTAGCAACTGAGTATCAACCTTTCGCGTATGTTGACGTGTTACATGAATTCTAGGTCGTACTGTGGTACTCAGAAAAATTGCCGTATTTTGACGTCCGGACTAACTTAGGAAGCTCCTAGCGAGTATTATCCCAAAATAATAAGGACATAACACGCAAAAGAGTTGAAAGGGATAATATTGAAGGAATGAGCACAACCGTAATAATTGTCGGCAAGTCCACCTGCGTAGAAGTAAAACTGTCGATGTCGGCAGGTTTAGCGAAGCCGTCTAGTCATCAGCCAATCAGGAAAGCGTGGAGTTATTGACGTCAGAGTTCGCGAGGAATCGATTAGCTTCGGCGTACGCGCGATGTGAGCGTGGGCGCAAAAGTGCAAGAGCCCGCAGAGGTAAGAGGATGAGTCAGCGCTGGACGCGCGACTAGACAAAGGTTTGGCAGATGAGAAGGGGGTGAATACGCGCAGCACTACCAAATTCAGGCTGCCGCAGAATTTCCTATCCAAATTATAGCTGTTAGGACAGACCCTTGTCGCTGCCTTCTTCAGACCCGGTTCTATAGGGGACGAGAAGAAGTGGTATGCCAAGGGGGAGGAATAATATATTCTGTGCAGAGCTAGTGGAGTGGTGCGGACGAAAGCGAATATGCAAGTTTCAGGAAGTAGTTCAGAATTAGAAGATGTGATTGCTGAAACAAGAAATGTATTTGTCTGACGGTTCCGATTCTGTTAGAGATAACCATAGAATAGGGTGATATATGCACTAATAACGCAGTATTTGTAGTTCTGTAGTTTTCGTCGCCTGCTCGATGTCTGACCTTCCTGTCGTGACTTCAATCTGTCTAGAGTTAAATGGCTTCTCTCTTCTACTAAGTGACCATGGTCTGAAGATCGCAGTTGCTGGGTTTGACTCACTTAACCCTCTCCGATATTGGTGACATTCCGACGTGATATGAACACTCAACTTCTGATGTGGCCTGCCATCCCTTCGTAGTTGTTGACTTCCCAACCTGTCCCAGCTTATTTGGTTATTTTCCCTATGCATTTGGCGATTTACGGATGTGCCCCTGCGTATTTGCTGATTGGCATTTGCGACTTACTGCCGATAGCCCATTCAGCCCAGGTCATGGTTACTTCCCAATCCAACAGAGGTGTCCTTTCCTGAATACCAACACCCCCAGACGTTCTTCTCAACAGGCGGCACAACCAATGGTACCCTTTGGTTCAACTCATCCTGATACGGCACACTGATTTGCTGTTGAAGCTTTACCGGACCAGCAGCTTTCTTCAGTCGCCCCTGCGTTTTGGCTCATTCCAGCCACAGCCGCCCACGCTGTTCTGCAATCGCACCTTGGTACGTATCTTCCTCACTTAACTATTCTTCCTCCACTCGGATTCTTTCAGTATCCTCGCTAAGATCTCGAGGGGGAGTACTTGTAGTGTTCATTGTCTACTCGATGTCTGAACTTCCTGTCGTGGCGTCTATCTGTCTAGGCCTCAAGGTCACGGTGGCCACCAGCCGTACTAGCGCGCGTGACGTGGACCACCCACACGCTTTCTAACCAATCACAGGCTGACCTGGCCATTGAACGCACTCTCTCTGTCTACTAGCCTGACTGCTCTCAAAATCGCACTTATGACCCGGTCGATCTTATCTATTCTCCTTTCATTTGTGTGCACAATTTAATCTTCCCTCTACTCTGGGCTTGAACGACTTCTCTTCTCTTCTAAGTAACCATGGTCTGAAGATCGCAGTTGCTGGGTTTGACTCACTTAACCCCCTGCGATAGTTCGTAGTGCCCAGGCGACCGCATGCGCAATATAATTATCAGCCCCCGTAACCAATGCCGGGGGTCTTAATTGGTGCGGTGATGGCTTGGCAGCCCGCTTCCGAGTCCCTAATTGCCGCAGTTTCTTCACCCGTATTTAATGCGGGCTTGATAATTGGGTGACAATTCTGTTTGTTGTCGTTGGAGTTGCTGCTGGAGCCGGCCATTCCCGCGTGACGGATTCTCCTGCTCAGACAATAACTCAGTAAAGGGTATGGGAATGACAAGTCATTGCGCTTGCTCATGGACTGGGGGCCTGAGAACCATGACTCCAGCACCTCGCGGCTCACGCGGTTGTCGCCTCCTGCGAGGATTTTGGCCTCGTCAAACTTGAAAATATGGCCGGGTCCCGTCGAGTGAGCTGCAACCTGGGAGTTGGTGACTTTTTTTCTTCCCGCCGCTGCATGCTCGGCCATTCACATCCGAAGTAATCTCTCGGTTTCTCTGACGTAGTTGTTTTGTTCACAATTGCACCAGATCCAGGAAATGACTCCAGCCGTTTCTTGCTGTGGCAATGGGTCTCATGACTCGGTGCTTGATGGTGTTTTCTGGCCTGTGCCCTACCCCAACTGCAGTTGGAGTGAGAAAACGGCTGATACGATAGTTCTTCACATATGGAAGGATTTGCCAAAAGTTTGGGCCAGTTGGATTTGGTTTCTTGTCTCGTCTACGTATGCACTGGTTGACATAATTGCGTGGGTAACCATTTGCTCTTAGTACCCATTGAAGATGCTGTAATTCTGCGACTGCCTGACACTTTGCTGAAATGTGTCCTAACACGCCTGTATAGCGCTCTTACGCAACTGCGTTTGTAACTGACAGGGTTTTTGCTGTTGAAGTTTAGGACTTGCATACTGTTGGTCACCCTCCTAATACTTTACTTTTCAGGTCACTACAGTCTTTGTGACAAACGAGTACATCCAAAAAGCAAGCTGGTTGTTTTCTTCTTCTTCTTCCTCCACCGTAAACTGAATGTCCAGGAAGATGGCGTTTAGACGTTCCTTGAATGTCAGCACCTGATCCCGCTCAATTACGACGAAGGTGTCGTCCACATACCGAGTCCAGAATTTCGGTCTGTGGTGTTGGAAAACCAGCGACTCCAACCGTTGCAAGACTGCCTCAGCTATGAGTCCGGAAATTGGCAAACCAATGGGCGTGCTCTTTACCTGATCGTCAATGGATCCGTTGAAGGTAAAGTACGTCATGAGACAAAACTTTAGGAATTGGAAGATTTGTGCGTGTCCAAAGCGATAGTCCATTTCATGGTATTTGTCTTGTAGAAGTAATTGGAAGGTCTCAACTGCCAGCACCTGTGGAATAGAAGTAAAAAGAGACGTGACACTAAAATAACCACAACGTCGTTTTACAGGAGGCTTACCCCTTTAAGTTTCTACAAGAATTCTGTTGCCGACCTGACTGTTGTGCCCGAATCAGTGGCCAAAAGTGTGAGCCGTCACAACTGCCACTTTGCCAATCCGTGGGTTGGAGTCCCTCTGAGAGATATGATTAGCCGTAGGGGTGCACTCCCTTTGAACTGTCAAGCCATCACCGCAATAAGTACGACCCTCAGTGATGGTTATGAGAGGTGATAATTATATTGCGCATGCGGTCGCGTGGGCACTACGAACTATAAATACTGCGTAATCTGTGCATATATCGCCCTAATCTGGGCATGTGTCACCCTATTCTACGGTAACCTTTGATGAAGGGTTCTCAAGAGAACCTGAAACGTCATGCAAATACATTTCTTGTTCCAGTGATCGCCTCCGCTACTTCTGAGCGTGGAGGATGTTGGCAGCCAGATGAGCGCGGATGTCGTCACAGCACCTCCAGTGAGGTCGTGTATGGGTCAGTCACAGGAAGGGACGAGAGGTTGAGCATTGCACGCCAAGTTGATCCACAAGGAAAGATAACCGATCTATATATAGATCAAGGAGCGTACAATAATTGAAGGGAAGATTTGCATTCCGGGTATGCGAATAAGTAAAGAAGGAGCGTGCCGTTCGCGCATCAGAACCACTTTTTATTCATCTGGACTTTCAAATTCGTACAGGAATCTATCGTCAGAGATAGAGGTGGCAACAAAACAAGTTACAATTATAAGGGGACGTGGCCAATCAAATAACAGTAACGCCAGTCCGGTGGCAGTGATGGGCTCTGTATGACGGCTTCAGACCCATAAATCGATGCATCGGACGCTCAGACTCAAATCAGTTCACGGCCTGTCTTGCCTGGGCCTTTGATTAAAACTCGGCCGATCGATGGGACGGCCCTGTAGAGTCACCTGGCTAGCGTTACTGATGTTTGCTCAGTTCCTACCCCCTTAAAACTGTTGCTTGTTTTTGTTTAACATCTATCGCTGACAATAGACCCTTATGCAAGTTTGGAAGCCCACACAAATGTAAAAAAATTAGGTTTACTGCACAAAGAGTCCTTTAACTTATTTAAGAACACAGAAATTTCTGCAGATGGTTGTCTCAAGCAATCCCATCAAGAAAGTGATAGTTAAGGCAAAACTTCTCGAGACTTCGTCCAGCTGAAGCCAAGAGAGAAAGATCTAGATGTTGTAACTTACCATACTAACAGCCGAGGTACTAGCCAAAAGGCCCAAACGCATTTTTTTATCGGTTTTCTGCCGCTGCTTAACACATCTTTGGGGAGTCCGGCTCATCAGTGGGCCCTTTTAATTATTATCTGGGTTGTCATTATGGTAAACTAAAACATCATTATATACTACTAAAGTCTGTCCCTTGGCAGCAGGTTGACGGGTTTCAGTCCAAATATGCACTTATCGCAAGGTGTTAAGGCTACGAAGGTTTAACCCTAACGGCTGCGATCTTCCAGGCCCGGTTCCTTAGGAGATGAGAGAAGTCTTGGGAAACCAGAGTTTAAGAAAGATTGTATTCTGTACAAAATAAATAGGAGAATAGTTAGCAGAAGGGTTGATTCGGTCTGGCGTGTCGTTCGGCCGTGAGTACTCTGTGAAAGCGCGGCGTTGTCGCGACCGCCCCGCACGGGGGCAGAATGCCAAGTGAGTCTAGCGTCAGTCATCCGAGCAGCCACCGAACCCTCTCTCTCTCGCGGCCTTGATGGTGATTGGTTGGACCGCACGAAGGTACACACTGGCATGGGTGGTCCGTTTCTTGCGCACCAGTTTGCGTCTGGTTGGAGGCAGGCCGAAAAGTACATTCGCGCAAGGTCCTGCTCTGAGTGACCTTGTCTGTGACGTCAAGAGATAGGCGGGCGTCTGGCAGAAATGACCACTACACAGTTACAACTTCAGCTTATGACTATAGGACTTAAATATACATATTTTAACCGCAAACATAAATAAATGTATTGCCTACATCATCCCCGGAAGAGGAAGAAGAAGAGGAGGAGACGACTTCTGGGACCAAAATGTATTCTGGCTGAGATTTCAAATGCTCGCTCACTTCCATTGTTAGAGCGTGGTGCCTGCATTCCTGTTCACGTCCGATAAATGTGAACGACCATTCGCCTTGCTTAATGCCCATGTGTCAATCGATTGCACCGATCGATTTTCATGGCTGTTTGAATTGCTCGCGTCTTCTCGAGCTGTATCAAGTCGTTTTTGTGACTTGTGAGCGTTTCAACCCTCTTTGCTTGCGGCTGTAGGCCCTGCTTGTCTCTCTCCGCCCGACCTATTGCTCCATTCTGAGCCGATGTTAGCCTTTTGCGGAGCGCTTCGTAGGCGGGATGAAGGTCCATGGCTCTGTTTAGTGTGCCAGTCGAGGACCAACTTTCTAGCAGCAGTCTGGCCATCTTGTCGTTGGCTCGAATGTGTGTTTCTTCTGCTTTACGTGGTCATAGACCAAAGACAGCTTATCCTCGCTGAGAACGGAGCAATAGGTCGGGCTGAGAGAGATAAGCAGGGCCGACAGCCGGCAGCCGCGAGCAAAGAGGGTGGAAACGCTCACAAGTCACAAAAACGACTTGACACAGCTCAAGAAGACGCGAGCAATTCAAACAGCCACGAAAATCGATCGGTGCAATCGATTGACACATGGGCATTTAGCAAGCCGAATGGTCGTTCACATATATCTGACGTGAACAGGAATGCAGACAACACGCTCTGACGATGGAAGCGAGCGAGCTTTTGAAATGTCAGCCAGAATACATTTTGGTCCCAGAAGTCGTCTCCTCTTCTTCTTCTTCTTCTTCTTCTTCTTCTTCTTCTTCCTCTTCCGGGGATGATGTAAGGAATATTTTATCTGGACCTCGAATTTTCTCGCATATTAAGCAATTAATTTTTAAGGAAATCCAAAGGCTGAACTAGAGAAAGAGCTTCCCATTTTACGGGTTTGACGGAGGCGATTCCCTGCGTGGACACCGCACTAGATAGGCTAAAGAGACGGCGATAGGGATGAAGGCCGTGAGAGCAGGCAGCTACAACAGGACATGGGAGACGAAACTGCTTCTGATGCCGGCTGCTTTGCTCTACTTTGCGGGAAAATTTGAGTCAGGATTAGGACGCGGAAACATAAACTCTTTCTGGAATTTAGCGCAAGGCCCTCAGCGTTACAAAGGAAGTCTTTCGGATTGCAGTGTCCTGCCGGTGCGTGCGGGAGAGAGGAGGGGGTTGATTTATCGCAGCCACTGCAATCTTCAGAAAATGGTTACTTAGTAGAGAAGAAGTCGATGAAGGCCAGAGTAGTGGGATGAATATATTGTGTACACAGGAACGCAGAATAGATGAAGCGAGATTTGATTTGGTGAGCCTACGAACAACAGGAGAGCCAGCCACGGTCCAAGTGCGGTTTTAGCAGCAGTTATGCAAAAGGCAGCGAGAGAGGACATTGTCTGGTTGTCTTGAAAGTTATTAGCCGGCCAAACTGCATCAACCAAGGAGTGCCTGCGTCCTATTCGCCGGTGGGCGAGACCAGCCTTTGCAGATCTCTCATTGGCTGTTGCAGAGGCCGCCTTCAGTGCGGACGTATGCGTTAGCAGCAGTGAGCCTTTGGACATGCTCGCCTATGTGGAGTGAATCACCACATATTCGTGATTCCGACCAACCAATCTTTAGAGAAGCGAGCTTAGATCCAACAATGGAATGTGTACATGTTTGACACATTACAAATGTGTACCCGGGCAAGTTTAGTAAGCCATAAGGAAGCTATCGAATAATATTCTAGGGCCTACGGACCGTTCGATAAGTGGGCTTTGACGTGAAACACCTTACAGCCGACGCGTCTGGCATTGACGTCTGTCATCACCTGACGCACATGCAGTACCACGCTCACAGTGCTGCACACGTTCGCCTTTTCATGCTTATAGGCTAAAAAATCGGTATGGGACCAGCTAACACTAATTGACCTGGAAATTGCCTCAAAAGCGTAAGTGCTTTTATGTCTTGTGTTTCAACGTCATCCTTACCCGTGGTTGACCTTGACGGGCATGCCCCTGCTGAAGTGCGTGAGAAGACAAAGGCGCTGTGCTATAGGTACATAGGCACGGCTAAGCGGATGCACACAAGCGGCATTTTAAAACTACGCGACAGCTGTATCAGCTGCATTTGACCTTCCGTTGCACAGGCCACTGAAATAGGTCGATGCCATAAAAGCAGCAACAGAAATGAACTACCTCCATGTATATCGACTCTAAGTATAAAGTCATAATGCGAGAACAAGAGGCAAGTACCCAATGCGATCAAGACGAATTCGATTGCTTCCTCAATTCTGCCAAGTTCGTAGCTCAGATTGGTATATGGGGGCCGTATACCCTTGGGAAACTGACTGTGGCCAGTGAATGAAAACTGTGTGGCCAAAACTGCACACAAAACGGTAACAACCCCGGTCCCTATCACTCTAATCCAGGGGTTGGGAACTTATGGCTCGCGAGCCAGGTGTGGCTCTGTTGATGTTTGCATCTGGCTCTCTCAGATAAAACTGGAATAAGAAACTTCAGAATTTGTGCTTTTGGTTCTTCCAAGAACATGTCCAGAGGCTTATTATATTCAAATTTAATTGAGTTCAATCTTAAAATATAGTATATGGCTCTCTATGAAATATATTTCCAAATATTTGCTTTCTCGGCTCTCTGAGCCAAAAAGGTTTCCGACCTCTGCTCTAAGCTCTCACATTCTGTCCGAGTGCAATGTGGAATATTTCTTTCCTCCTAGGTCATCCCAGTGAACCCATCCGCTATAATGTTTTGTATGTTTTGTTTATTGTGTTTCTTGATATCACTAAAAATAAAGTTGGTTGTTAGGAGGTTGTCTACTTCAACTAAATAGAGGTCCAGCTTACCGTTGTGGAGTTAGACTGGTATAGTTCGCGGCGCGAAATGTCATCCACACCTTCAATTTACACGCGCAATAACTTGACGTTGGTTTATTTTATTTGGTTTATTTAAAATACTTATATTTAAGTTCAGTTCTCAGTTTAGTTTTCAGTTCATTGTTATGTTTTGCTATTTTTATTTTAGTTTTAGACTATTTTAAAGAAAAATCAGTTAAGCTTACTTTTGTCTACATTTTAGTTGGTCGATTTTAGTTTTAGTTATTTTTTACATCAGTTATTTCCCAATAGTTCCATAATTGCACATTTTAATTATGGCGCGCTTTTTGTTGACAAAAATTAGAGCATTTAAATAAGTATTCTTATCTTCCCTTCTTATATAGACTTTATTTTTTATTGATATTTCTTTTCCTTTGTATTTCCCAGACTGTATATTGTTTATTTCACACGGTTCTCTATTACAGGAGGATGGGGCTTTCGCGCGCTGATGTGGGACACTAATTGGGATTCTACCTCGTGTTCTTCTAGGATGCGCTGCACTATCCAAACAGAAAATTGCGAATACGTCTTTCGTGGGAGAGAATGTCTTAGTATTTAATGTCGTAAAAACTAAGAGACTTCCTTCTCCCTAAACTTGCGGCAGTTTGCGCCAAAAAAGTCATTGCGGTGAGTTGGTCCACAAGTTCGGTGGACAAAGTTTCACTGAGGCTACTTAGAATGCATGCAATTCCGGCAAACAGTGACAACCAGCGTTCTAACCAGACAAGTAACGTCGCGCCAGCGAGGTGTGGCGGCATCCGCGACCAATCGATGAAGACGGAGTTATCGATCGACTTCGCGGCGACGCATGCTGGAGGTTGAGTCACGCGCGTGGGCCAGGTTGCCACAGTACGCAAGGCTTGACGGACGAGGGCAAAATGAGTCATCAGCAAGGCTGCCGCCCATGTGAACGGCAGCTGTAAAAATAATTAGTGGCTGCAAATTAGGAGTAGCAGAGATAGCCTGTCTGTACAAAGTCCAACATTCTGCAGACGCAGATGTAGGCTTCTAAAGGCAAAACTGGCAGTTTTTCTCGGTAGATCTTGGCCAAAAACAATATTACGGTGAGGGCGACTAGCGCAGTAAGAAATTATGGGGGAATTTTACTTTGCGTCTCAGAAATTATTCAAGTAATCGTATGTTTTCGCAATAAAATAGCGCGCCATGAATAAACACAGAAATTAACGTCCATTTCTTACTTATTTATAGTTTATTCGGTGTGAAAAATTTGGACCCATTTTTACTTATAGTTAATTGGGTTTCTTGCTATTCCTGAAAAATATCAGTGGTTGGGAGGTTGTCTACTTCAACTAACTTGAGGTCTAACTTACCGTTGTGGAAGTAGATTAGCATAGTTCACGGCGCGGAGGGCCGCCCACACCTTCAATTTACATACGCAACCAAACCTAACATTGGTTAATTTTATTTAGTTTACTTAAGTTGTTTATATTCATGTTCATTTTTCAGTTTATTTTTCAGTTCATCATTATGTTACTACTTTTATTTTAGTTTTAGATTATTTTTAAAGTAAAGTCACTTAAACTTACTTTAGTTTACACTTTTGATTAGTTGATTTTCATCTTATTAGTCATTTTTAAATTTTGCTTTCTTCCAATATTTGCTTAATTGCTCATTTTAATTATGTCGCGCCTCTTTTGACAAATGTTAGAGTAATTAAGTAATTATTCATTTTTTTATACTTTTATAAATTTTATTTTTTAGTTATATTTCATTCCCTTTGTATTGCCTAGACTGTATACTCTTTATTTCACCCAGTTCTGTGTAAGAGATGGAGTGGGCTTTCGCGTGCTGACCTGGGACCTAAAGTTAGATTTTACCGAACGTATCATATAAGGGCAAAAAAATGAAGTCAGGATACTGGATCTAGGCTCGGGCGTCATACAGCCTCGGCTAGATGCTGATCACCCACACTTCGTGAATCGGTTGTCATTTATTCGGACACCACATCCCTGCGAGGTTGTGGGATAAAGTGAACGTCGGGGTCAAAAATGTGGGATACTATGTGGTCCGCCGAGATAATAGATGATCAAACGTATCCCAACTGTTATGAGCTAGTGGATAGGATAAGTCATGGAAGGCCATAGTGTCAGGGAGAATTTACTAAGATGGAACAAGCGCAGAATGTAAGTAACATGCAAGTGACTCCCAGACAAGCGCACTCCAGCCATGAATGGGCCGGAGTCCAGAGGTGCAGTCCGGCAAGAAGATCACCGGGTCCGGACGTCTGCAACCGAACAGTAGATCGTCGGTTCCGGGAGTGACTGAGCGTAAACAACTCCCCCGCATCTTGTGCACTGGTCTCACCTTGAGAATTGATTGGCTAGTGAGGCCAGACAAGTCCCGACCTTGAGTGGGCCGGACTCCGTGAGCCAGACAGAGAGTGACCTTGAAAGGCTTGTCCCCGCAGCGTCCGAGGAAAGCATGGCTAAGATAAGGGGTCGCTACAAGGTGATGTAGGAACACATTATCTTTCCAGTCGGTAAGCCGGTAAGGATGACTTTAATGGCCGCCTAAACAGGACACAGCAATAGAATCACCCCAACCACTGAAAAAGGTGGCCTTACGATAAACTTCAGGAGGGTTTTATGCCCCCATGCCTTAGCCCTAACATAAAACTAAAGTCTATCCTTATCCTTGGGCCTACCCCAAAACCCAAAGCCTATGGTTCTCACAAAGTCGAACCTTAGCCCTTAACACGATCCTGACCCAATGTGCAACCCAGACCTTAACCTCTAGCTTAGCCCTAAACGTAACCCTTACCCTCATCTTTTTCATGAACCTTTTTTTCTCGCAGGTATTGCGGGTGGTTCCCGTCTTATGCTCAGGCGTTTATACATGTTATCCTTACCGGCAAGCCTTTAAGACACGATTGTTGTAGTTAAATAAATTTGCATTAATCTATTTCACTCCTGAATGGCAATACTGAGCCCAGACGACTGGAGATGACATCGGGCTACGTAGACTGCCGATGCCTGTCTCGCGCACCCCATACACATGTTTCGTTCCCACCCATTAGGTCAAAGGTAACAGAGGTTCCCATTTATTGGAGGATCTCAACGCGGATAAGACCAAAAGAACCCGTACAGGTGTGTTCTTAGTTACACGATGTTCTCTCAAAATCGACGCCGCATACCGCCACCACCAACGCCGGGAACCACAGCAGACGCGTTTTCGTCGCGTTCCCTCCCGCCTCACGGCGGCCAAGGTATGCTACACCAAGCTCTCTACGTTGAATCAGTCTCTCCTTCTTACAAGCCATGTTTTTGATGACGGAGCAGTCCCTTCCGGTCACCCTGCTCCGACTCCACCTCCCCACGATGACATTTGGCGCGAGTCGGTCGAGATATCGGCTTTTCTCAGTCTCCCAACTACAATCAGTTTGGACTTCGTTGGGGACTCTTGATCAAACAAGGGCTACAACGCACACACACTCACACACCGCCAACATCACCTTGTCCTATTACCTTCTTCTCCTCCAAACTCTCCCGGTCACTTCATTGCTGGGACCACGGGAAACCTAACACTGCCTAGGTGAGCCAATCCGACCACGCCATTCACTGATTGGCCGCATGCGCACACGCGCTGGAGCCTAAGAATCTAAACAGCGAGCACTGATACATACGACTGAAGATACAACTTGCGGCAAGTGATTGCAGGACCTCCCGTACGCTCTCGCTTTTCTCAACAACAGCTCGTACAACTCAAGTTGTCTTCCCTGTCTTCTGATTTAGGAACATTTGTAGGGTTTCTGCAGGCCGATGCCCTCCATACTCGTAACGCCACAGACAAGATCACTCAGAGCACAGGACCTTGCGAAAAGGCAGATGTCGGCGTCCCTCGGGCTAGGTGCAAACTGGCGCGTGACCTCTCACTGTTGGCGAACGCGCGCACCGTGCCTCCCCTCTCCTGGCCTTAATCCTTAATGACTTGACCTCA
Source organism: Ligula intestinalis (assembly GCA_036362985.1). Taxonomy (NCBI): domain Eukaryota; kingdom Metazoa; phylum Platyhelminthes; class Cestoda; order Diphyllobothriidea; family Diphyllobothriidae; genus Ligula; species Ligula intestinalis. The sequence goes on from JAYGXS010000005.1 coordinate 4,558,880, forward strand.
ATTTGTCCAGTAAGATTCCCGTGTTAATAGATAAGCCTCATTCAGTAGGTTGACCTCAATTCGTCTGGACACAGACTTCAATGTGGTGTCTAACCCCAGACATCACTTCAGACCTAGCCCCCCTCGCGGCAGGACGTGCGCTGCGAAAGTCAAAACTTCCTCATAACTATTCTCCAACCCTCTGTACAGAATATACTCTTCCTACCACTCTGGCCTTCCCATGACTTCTCCCCTCTCCTAAGGAACCGGGCCTGGAAGATCGCAGCCGTAAGGGTTAACCTTATTACCCTTAACACCCCTCAATACCTTGGTTTCGCTGACCACTGGGGACCCACTGAGAGTCGAGCCACGTCTACATAAGTAAGTTCAAACTGCCAATAGAGGGAATCCAAACCGTCAGGAAAATAAAGTCCTTGTTCCAGTGATCGCATTTTCTTCTTCCTAAGTTTAAACTGTTTGTGAGTATCTTTTGCGTGAATGTCTAATGTATTTCAAAAATTACTACCCTCTATCGCCTGGGAGGACTCACCCAAGCCAGGGGGTTGGGCAGCGGTTCATTGCACGCAATCCGGGCTGTGACGTCATCTTCATTGTTTATTTTCGTGTGGCAAGATTGCATGCCAATTAAGGTGCCTGATTTTAATCCACATCTGGATAATTGTGACATCTGCCTATACCCCACCCCACTACAAGACTGCACACAAATCTTTAGCACTGTCCACTACCAGCGCCACACCCACGAGTGGTCACGTGATCGCAGATCTTGGTCTGCCTCTGGGACAGCCAGTCAAAGGTGCCATAAAATGCTAATGGTTGAGCTATTGACCAAACGGCCAATTACTCACTCTCGCGTGACGTGTACGTATTTACGTTCATCCGTAGCCCGCCCTCTCATAACGCGAAACATCACCGACGAGGTTGGGTGATGGCAATCTTAGACACCCAGCCACGTGCGACGCGCAACCTTTGCCCTCGCGCACCTGGGGCGCGCAAACGCACTTCATACTGGTCGGACCAATCATCGCCCTGAGGCTGGCTCACACAAAGCCCATTCTGGGCTCTCGTCACGATTGCCGCACTGACGGACAGACTGTAATCCGCCCCGACAGGCAGCGGACGCAGGTAGCGTCGTTGTCCACTGTGACGACCTCACGCTCTCATACGGTTCTCAGGTTTGAACGCCATGCCAGACAATGTGGTACAGGATATACTGTTCCTTTCACTCTGGCCTTCACATGACTTCTCTTATCCTTAGGAACTGGGCCTTGAAGGTCATAGCTGTTAGGGTTAACCCTACCACCACTCGATAAACGCGCGCATAAACTCCGTGCTTGCCGCGCGTCGGGCTTCAGACCAACACTGAGTTTCTGTATACAATAAACAACTCTTGCTGGTCTTTCAGAACTGGCTCTGACAATTCTAGTGCTCTGAGCACATCCACGACATAGACTCCCCACCAGCCTCCTTTTGATAACATGGCTTCGTTCTGAGGGCAAGTAAGCAAGGCAATGCCCCTCAGCAGCGCACAGGAAGGCGGAACAAACCATATTTATTTAGCATGAATAATACCCCCCCCACTCTCTTTAAATGACCTGAGAAAGGAGAAGAAGAGGTGAAAGCAGGAACGGAGAACGCAATTTTGTCCGCTCATAGAACCCATTTATCGGCTGCCTTTACGCTCGTTGAGGAACGTTCACCGACCGCGAAAGAAAATCACTTGTTCCGCTCTGTCTTGGGTTTCATTTCTCGGGCTACGGCAACTGGCATTACGGCTGGCAGTCCAGGCAGATAGTATTGCCGGCAAAGATAAGGGAGACTGTAATTGCCGTTCCCGGCTTTTCAGCCAATGTCAGCCAGTAATACCCCATCCCACGCGGTGCCTCTCAGACCTTAGGCAGAGCGGGATAAGTGAGTTCCGTTAGCAGTCGGCGAACGTTCATCGATGAATGTCAGTATCCCCCGACCTCAACTGGCAAAACAACGAGCTCCTGGCTCAACGGTTAGAGCGCCAGACTCTGATCGAAGAGGTTGCGAGTTTGAGCCTCGGGTGAAACACCACTTGGGGTGGCGTATGACTGGCTGACCACGGCTAATACGTCAGAAATGATAATCCTAGACTCCCCTGTCTTTGCCGGCAATACTGTCTGCGGTAAAAGTAGCTTATGTAGGCCCACTCATATACCCTTAGTCCCAGCACTTTGTCCTGCAAAAACGGTGGTTGTAGAGTTTTGCGCAGTGGAAAAATAGGATAAGCAGAGAAGAACATTTTAGAAGTGTAAAGTGAAAAAAATGTATTCGAAGTTGCTTCCCGCGGCCACTGGGAGTAAGCTGTTACGCATGTAAATTGAAGGCGTGCGAGGCGCTTCGCACCGCGGACTATACTAATCTAACTCCAGAACGGCAAGTTGGACCTCAGGTAAGTTGAAGTAGATGACGTCCTAACTACCATTTAAATTTTTCGAGAATTTCAAGAAACCTGCAATTTGATCATCGGGTTTTTCCGCAATAAGTTAAACGATAATACAGATTAGGAAAATCTACCGATATAAATCAACAACACTTCTAAATACAGTAAAATAAAAATGCATTTAGAATTCATTAAAGTATACACTACTGCGTGTCCTAATTTCCCACCGATTAAACCCTATAACCACCGTTGTCGTAGGAAAACATGCAGGGACTAGGGATAAATGAGTGGGCCTGCATAAGCTACTGTTGCCCTGTATGCCAATATCAGTCAATATGCAAGTCTCAGGAAGCAGTTCAGAAGAAGAAGATACGACCACTGGAACAAGAGTTTGATTTTCCTGATGTTTTGGATTCCGTCGAGAATCCTTTATCATAGGTAATGGCGGGATAGTCTGAGTCTTGCGGATATAGGGGTGAACAATGCACAGATTGCACTGTATTTAAAGTTCGTAGTGGTCATCTGTCTGCGCAAGATAATTATCCGCTTCGGTGAAGCCATCACCACACTAATTCACACCCAAACGGTGGCTACAGGAGTGCATAATTATAGCATAAGAGTTAAGGCTAAGACGGTTAACCCTAACACCTACAAGCTTTCCGGCCCGGTTCCTTTGGAGATAGAAGAAGTCTTGGGAAGGCCCGATTGTTAGGAATAGGTATTCTGCAGAAGGATAGGAGAATAGAGTGGAAATAGTGTTGACTCTAGGATGACCGCAGTCCGGCTGCTAGGGCGTCAATTCCGGAGTGACGTGGGCATCAGAAATCGCCGCAGTGTCGGTGCTGCTTTGTTAAATCGGCCAATGGCAGAGCTGATGTCTAGACTAGCGTGGGCGCGTGACCTTGAGATGGCCGGATAGCGTGAGCGCGCGGTCACGCTGAGGCGTATGTGCGCGTTGGTCAAGGACAGTTAGCGCCTAGCCCCAGGAGACATTGGGCGCGCAGGCAGGCTAAAGGCGCCATGCGTCAGCGGCTGGTCTTGGCTTCCAAGTGGCTGCAAAAGGCCACTACAACAGTACGCACGTGCATGACCGTTACGAACTATAAATACCAAGCAATCTGTGCATGGTTCACCCCTGCCTGCGCATGAATCAGACTATCCTGCCATTACCTATCATTAAGGATGCCCGACGGAATCCGAAACGTCAGGAAAATAAAACACATTTTTCAGCAGTCGCGTCTTCTTCTAACACTATGCCTTTACTCCATCGACAGACGCCAGCTCGTGCAAAAACACGTTGACAATTCAACGCTTCTAACATAAAGAAGACCCCTTCAGCATATGTGCATGTGTGTGCGTGTGTGTCGTAAACCATTCTTTGCTCAAGGTCATCTTGATAAATTCCTTTCAAGATAAATAAGCCGTCACATGTACCATAGGTTGCTTATTACATGAAATACCCCCCAAAAATACTGAAATGTGTTTCGGTTCGAACAAGTTACATGAGTCAGATTGTGAAGTGGATGATAAGTTAGCCGAATCTAACCATATTTCAGTCATGTCAGAATGCCGGTTTTTGAAGGAGCTTCTTTATGATCACTTGCAGGCACTTTACGCTGTTAGTAAGGACTACTAAAGTAGTATGCACTGGTTTTCAACGAACTTATAAATTCAAATATTATTTATAAATTAGACTGCTCAGGGCTCTACTTTTTGTTTTCTTTTGGTGTCATATTGAGTTTTTTTAAATCTTGTAATTGCGGAATGGCCATCTTTCGGTTCTAAAAGAGTTCTTAAATTGCCGAATAATTTTGAAACCTACTGCTCATTAAACTAGCAGTTAAGGCGTCCAAATTAGATGCTGTGTACATTCTTTAAAGGGACAATCACGCATTTATCTACGCCATGAGAAAGAGGACATATAGTGCTCATAAAATTTTGTAATGGAGGTGCATTATGTTGCACATCGCTTAGGCAACATCAGCAAATTGGCAGACACGATGTATTATGAAAGAAATTTCATCGTCTTAAAAAAGCTCGTAAGGATAGTTCATACGTAGCAACATAGGATCACAAAACCCCAGATCTCTGTAATACACGGCTGACAGTAAGGTACAAAATATTTCATTGTCATGTAGCGAAAACAAATAGAAATCAGAAGCTAAAACTAATGAAAAGCTAGTTAAGTGATACTATCTGCTGACAAGATACAAAGGTACAACAAACATATAGTATCAATAACGTACCTTCTGATTTTTTCATGTTTTATCCTTGATTAAAAATGTTGTTTTCCAATATATATTATGTGACGTGCAGCCAATAATACTGTCCGACTTCCTTGCTCAAGGCTAGCTGCCTCAAAGTCATCCACTATCGCAGTGAGCGCTTTCAGACACTCTGACCTGCAGACACTTGACCGCATTCCATTCGGGTGCACACACGCGTACGTCCAGGTTGTCGTGGCTGCCCAAGCGCCACCTGGGTACGCCCCCTCGCCCACCCTCGGTCGCTACAGCCTACGCCACCAGAAACGACACCCTAGGGAACCACAACAGACGCGTCTTCGTCGCGTTTCTGTGGTGACTCACTCCACATAGGCGAGCATTTCCGAATGCCCACTGCTGCTAACGCGTACGTCCGCACTGACGGCGGCCTCTGAAACAGCCAATCACAGATCCGCAAAAGCTCGTCTCTCCCGCCGGCGAATAGGACGCAGGCACTCCTAGTTCGATACAGTTTGTCTGGCCAGTAACCATGAGGGCAACCAGACAATGCCTGTTCTCGCTACTGTTTGCATGCCTGCTGCTAAAATGGCACCTGGATCGCAGCTGGCTCTCCTGCTGGTCGTGAGCTATCCAAGTCAAATCTGCATCCATCTATTCTCCTTTCCTTTGTGTACACAATATATTCTTCCTTCTACTTTGGCCTTCACGGACTTCTCCTCCACTAAGTAACCATGGTCTGAAGATCGCAGTTGCTGATTTTAACTCCTTTAACCCCCTGCGATATTCCCGACCGCCCACGCGGCGGCCAAGGTCTGCTAAACCAAACTCCCTACGATGGATCTATCTCACTCCTCTCTATCTGCGTTTCTGATGACAGAGCAGCCCCTCCCGACCATGCTGGTCCTCCTCCTCCTCCTCGTTGTTGGGATTGTGGCCCACCCGGCGGGGCTCCTGATACAACAAGGTATACTAGCCACCCAACCCCCTAGGATAAGGGGGGATATATTATGCACACAAGAAACCACTGAGTGCTCTCACGGACACGTCGACCATCCCTGCAGCTAAAATTTGTACATGTATATATGTTACTCACTATTTTATAGTAACATATTTTATGTTGGATACTTCAGGTATACTGTTTTCAAAAGGGTCATCAAAGGCATTGCCTACTACCCTAAATATACTGAACTATACTGAACTAACCCTGGCTGTACCAGTGGCCACTTATCGCGAAGACAGTAACTCGGAGTTCTGTGCACAATAAATCCCTCATTCTGGTGCCCTTTGCCTTTTATCAACAAGTCGGGATTCAGCCTGATGATTGTAGCCTTGTGATTAAACTCACTGCTTAGACATTACAATTCTGTATCTACAAAGGAAGCACAAAACTTTCATGCCAACCCCGTCCTATATAGCAGAACTCAGGTTTGGGCTCACTTTGGTGCTGCCTGTAAACTCGCCTTACTTCAAAACGTTTGTTAAAACCGATAGATGCGCTTTCTTTCAGTATAACATTTAAAAATGCGTAAATTTCTGTGAAACGAGTACAAGAACGAATATTTATGTGCATAATTACCATACAGGTGCTCCTTGGCTCTGGCTGCCAATTGCCTTTGTGTACGCCTTATGTACTTGCATCCACAGGTGCATGCGACTTCATAAACGCAGTTGGAGGTGGCGTGCAAAGGTAAGGCATCCTTAACACAAGGAATTGGCAAGGCCTTTGTTTAAGTGCAGAATATAAGTTCAGTGGCATAATAGGCTCTTGCAATGGTCTTGAGCAGGCGCTTTTTGATAGTGTTTAAGACGAGGAAAAAGTATTTGCAAAAATTGAACCGCTCAAAAATCTACAGACGATATGTAGACGATGTTTTCATGACTGTGGAGAACCTGAAAGAAGCTGAGAAATTATTGTCCACAATGAATAAGCTGCATCCGAAGATTAAATTTACCATGAAACCAGAACGAGATAACCAACTTTCCTTCCTCGACGTCCACTTGTCCAGACTGACAGATGGTTCTATTTCACAGAGGGTCTACAACAAGAATACCTGGAAAGGTCAGTACTTACATTATCTAAGTTTTGTTCCCATTCAATGGAAACGTAACTTGGTATGATACCTTTTTCAGAGGACTAGAAAAATCTGTTCTGAAGATATTTTGGATGCAGAATTATGTTGGCTCAAAGCTACTTTGCTAAAGCGTGGATATCCACCTCAGTTTATAGACAAATATAGCAAACCCCTGCGACAAAAAATGAGCGAACATTTAGCTCCTTAGAAGCCAGTATTTGCATCCTTGCCCTTTAAAGATGATAGCGTCCTAAACACTATCAAAAGGCGCCTGCTCAACACCATTGAAAGAACCTATTACGCCGCTGAACTCATATTTTGCTCTCCAACAAAGCCCCTGCAAATTCCTTTTGTTAAGAATGCCTTACCTTTGCACGCCACCTCCAACTGCGCTTATGAATTCACATGCACTTGTTGATGCAAGTATATAGGGCGTACGCAAAGGCAATTGGCAGCCAGAGCCAAGGAACAACTGCCTAGTTGGTTATTCAATAAGGAAAATATGTACATTATATGTGTAAAAAGGTAATTAAGATCAATTAGAAGCGTGCAAACTACTTAAAAGCCGGCGTTACAGAGTATGCTTTTCACAGACTGTCAGAAAGAAGCTTGTTCAAAAGCTGGTATGCTGACGTGACTGAACTATCTTGAGGCTAGCCTGAACGATAAGGAATATTGCAAACCAATTTGAGTAATTTGTTCGAATCGAAAACATATTGCAGGGTTTCGGATGACATTTCTTGAAGTAAACAATCTTCTGTTCGTTTGGGATTAGGGGAGGGGGCTACGGTTGGTAATAGGCGGCTAGGTACACGGCCCCCCACCGCGTAGCTAACCGCCTATTACCAACCCAACCCTCTCTCCTAATCCCATGACTAATTTGCCCGTACCCATGACCATAATTACCTGCAATTTAACATGTACCTTTTACTCCTTCCTACATACATGCAATTGGCCCGATGAGAATTTATCGTAGGTATGCGCATGTTCGCCACCTACTCTTCTGAATTTTATGAAATAACTAAGACGCAAGCACGTAGTTCGATTCGTCTCCTTAAGCATAGTTGAAGTTGAGGAGAACTTGTAGAGGCCCTAGCAGCCGCTTGGAACCCAAGATCTGATGGATGTCGCCTTTGCCCTGCGCGCCTAATGCTGTCTGCGGTCAGGCGCTACTTGCCGGCATCCCATGTCCGTTCTCGCTCAATGGTCTGAGCCACTTACGAACACACCCAGTATCGCCTTGCGAACCTTGCGCTGTGCAACCAATCACCACCAGTCTACCGAGAAAAAAAAGAGTATTCGGCAGCCGCCTGGGATGACTGCGGTCAAAAGACACTTGGAATTGCGCCTCGCGCGTCGCGGTCGCGGCGATGCCGGCCTCTCCCATTGGCTTCACGCCCTGCAAGACCTATTGGCAACTTTCCCCCTGACTGTTCTGTACACAATGCACTGTTCCGTCTACTCTGTCTTCCCAAGACCTCTCCTATCTCCTAAGGAACCAGGCCTCAAAGATTGCAGGTGTTAGGGTTAATCGTCTTAGCTTTAACTCCTATAAACTTTAGATTTCGCTCCAAGACAGCGGTTACAAAGACAAATTTATTCCGCGGAATACTATTATCGGGTGGTCTATTGCAGTAACGACAGGATGACGAAGAGGCCGCGCGAAGGATAATTGAAAGACGTCTTTGATATGGCCAGCAGACAATCATCGCGGGTCCATTTTATCCTTAAGCTTCACAAGTTGCGTGGTCACTTCCGTCCCACCATCCCCGCTTCAGGGTACATCCGAGTGCGGGCTGGCAAATCAGTCTATCAAGACGAAATTCCCAAATAACGCTCCGCAGAGCAAGGCCCACTCAACCGATCAATGAACTAATCCAAACAACGACAGTAAACCCGGATTTGATTGAGAAGATGCGCATCAAAGGAACTTCCATCGGAGGGGATAAACAGATCTGATTGGAAAGTTTCTTTCATATTCGGTATTTTTTTGATCTTTTAAATTGGACTCCGAATAAAAGCCAAAAATTTGAATGTATGATCTCGTAAAATGCTAACTCAAGTTCCTCAATGGATTTTCGATAAGTAAACAGTTACTTGAGTACGGTTGCAGCAAAAACTTTTGTGCAGAATAACTCCGAGATATTACGGTTACCTCAGGATGCTGGTCTTTGAACGATCTTTCCAGCCGCTCCGTAAAAAATGACGACGCAAATAGAATGTTTTTTTTTTCATTTACTTTGACGCACTTAAAAATTTAACTAAAATTGATGAAAAAGGCATGAAAATATTCCTTCTTGCATTTATTTAGCAGAAAATTACGAATCCTTATAAGCTTAGGCACGAGGAAAGGGTTTACTGCTGTGGGTTAGGTTGATAGACAAAACCTTTTCCACTACGAACGTCAGGCCCAGTTCCTTGTGGAAAGCGAAGAAGTGGGATACCAGAGTGGAAGATTACGTGGGAGGAAGCTGACACTCGGACAGACGTGCAGCAAGTCACGCAGCCGGCATCCGACGTATGAGAGTGCGGTGCCGTCACAAGCGTGTACAATACAGTCTCTGTATGAGTCAGCCTTAGGGGGACGATTGGCCAGACCTAGTGGGGCAAGCGTCGGTATGTGCACACTTTGGCAGTTTGCTGCACCTGTAACTGGTTGTCCCATGAGCGACAGGGACTGATATCACATAACCTCATGTGTGGCGTGACGCGGGAGGAGGAACTGGCACTAGATAACCACTGACGGTTTCTTTATGTTTCAAAAAATTGTTTTAAATTCCCAAGTAGTCCATCTTTAAGGGAACATTTAGCAACAAAACAAAGAATTTCTAACGCCATTTTCTGATTACCCAACATGTGGTTGAGAGCGGCCCACATATTTTGGCATTTTTATAGGCGCTAGATCCACATTAAGGAGCATGCAGGTTTTCCATATTCCACACTGTGTTGTCGGCAGTAGTCTTTTTTCACGGATCAATGCTCAGATGAGTGGGTATTCTGCGAACAAATAGCTCGTCAACAGTGGTGATGGTTCGGCGGTGGTCCAAAATTTAACGGTCTTCTTTATTTTTTAACAGATGAAGGCTAATTGCGTTCTTGAATTTTCTGGATAAATATCCTTCCGAATTGAGACAAATGTTTGCATCTCAGGTATAAGTATAGAAGGAGAAGAAGGCGTTTCGCTCACCGGAATCATAATTTTATTCTTCTGAACTTTAGGACTCTTGCGGGAGACAATCGTGAAAGATCAAAGTGTCAACGAAAAACAAGCAGCAGTTATAGAGGGCAGGAGCCCATCAACCTTTATAGGGGGAAGCGAGAGTATTCATTAATCACCAGTGTCGGCGGTGCGGTTATACCCACAGACGGCAATGGATGCGGACACTAGCTCGATACATCCGTTGATTGAGTTTTCATCCAAGGCCTAGGCTCCAATTAGTTCTCGTCCTGTCCTGTTACCGGCGTGAGTACTTATCCTCTCGGCTGTGAAGTTAAATTCGTAGCCCGCTTCATAGGTGTAGACAGCCACCTGCCATAATACGTCACCCCGTCGTACAGCTAGCTTATGTTCGTGTATGCGCGAACCAAGCATACGTCCAGTCTGCCCCGTGTAATTCCGCGGACAGTTTAGACATGGTATACGATAAACTACTCCCGCCTGCTCACTGTGATTTAATCGGCCCTTTATTCTCATGAGCCGACTGCGCTGGTAGGCTTGGAACGATGTGCAATTAATATTTCCACCCACCATGGATCCGGAGGTGACGACGATTTTAGATTTCGATCGGAGGTGAATTAGCATCTGGAAACCTCTGACTGAAAATCTGTTGCACTACTGTGATCGCGTCCTGCAGGTAGGACGGTCATTAGTGATCAGCATTTGTGCCAACTTAAGGAAGTCCATTAATGGTCGCTCAGCGGCGAGAAGTTGAAGGCACCGTGTCTGGACCGATGCTCCAGTAGGTTTGCCTCCTCTCTAATTTGAACCATGGAGCAGCCTCTTTGGCTTGCGGGTCGCGAACTGCTAGGTTGTACGCGACATATGACCGGCAGCCCTTTCACGACACGTTGCGTCTCTTGGGCGTGCTGTGGCATTGCAATCCCGCCGATCGTTCTGAGTCTGTGGCAGTTTGCTTCCGTTTATGTCGGCGCGACGTCTTAGCAGCGTGGCGAGGGCGCGAGGTCAATCGACGCTGTGGCCGTTGCTGATTGGCTGCCAGCAGGCAAAATCCCGGCACACAAACGTGCCGCTGCCGTTGGCGCTCGAATGAAGCCAGTGCTTGCTACCGCTGCCTACTGAGCTTATCAAAGTGGGTTAACTGAATACGTAAAATCATTGTTACTGCGATCTTCAGGTTTCAATACGTTGGGAGAAGAGAAGTGGGACGCCAAGATGAAGGAATAGCATACTTTGTACAAGGTGGTTGAAAGAAGACTGGAGGAAGTTGACAGTCTGACGAGCGGGTGTCTGCACCCGAGGGGGAAGGCGGTCGAAGTGTGTGACAGTCGTCACTGTGAAGTGCTGTGTGAGTCAGCCGTGAAGGTGATTGCCCAGACCAGATTGGGGGGTAGGTAGACACTCGTGCTTGCGCACTTGCTAGTCGTGGCGAGGAAACAGCGTTCGTACGTGGATTGTGGTCAATGCAGGTGGTATGGAGGCGAGACCCCCAGCACTCACGGCAGTCAACGAGAAAAACAGGCCATCTGGGCCATACCCGCAGACAAGCTGCCAACGCCATATGTCGAGCAAAGGGGATGACTGCTCATATAGCGAGGGCAGTGGCCGCAGTCAAGGAGGTTCAAGAATGCCCAGGCGCCCACTATACGCCAGGAATATTCTAGAGAGACCGGAGCCATAAAAATATGTCGGAGTGGACAAGCCGAAGAACCCCGCAAACCTCGTTGAATAAAGCCGTTGCAATTAGAAGCACTCTTTTGCCTCTTTCTGACTGCTGGGCGGATCAAACCATATGGGCTAATAACAACAGGACTACCAGTCTCGGCTCGGCAAAGATTTTGCAATAATTTTTCTCCCATGACTTTAAAATTGGAAAAAGTGACGCAGTCAAATAATCGCGTTTCGATACGTCTGTGATTCATCAGTCCTCCATGTCAGGGGAATGTGAGTTTGTTGGGACTGTTCATGTGATTGGCCCAGAAATCTCCTTATTTTCAGAGAACCGACGCAGCAATTCTTAATGGCCGTCCCGTCATCCAGGGAAGTGGCTCGGGCGGTATCTGGCAGAATCTCTCACATGTTCTTAGCACCCGTATGCCTCTCCAGGTCAGGTAACTTGAGACCACAAGTGGGACTGCAGTTGAGGCGTCATCTTCCAAACGGTGATCGGTCCAGCATTCTGCATTGCATATCCTCTTTATCACTAGCATATTACGCCGACACCACCTTCTGACAGAAACGTAGCTCGGTGGCTGTAAGTGGCGCGAGGGACGGTAAATATGTAGTGACCGAAATCTGTGCGCGTGCTAAAACACAGCGCCTCTGTCTGGCACCTACTGCACGTACGCACCACCAGCGACAACCGTTTGTCAAGGCTCTGCATGTTGTTGCTCCCACTGCGCCAGGCCTAGAGCCTGTCAGGCTTTCATCCAATCACAGTCCCCCGAAACTGGCCAATCAACTTCAAGGCTGATGCAAACGTACCTTCGCTCAAGGCGCTCTGCGCCTACCCGATGACACTCGGGTGTCTACTCCCGTGGCGCCGGATATGCACCATGCGTCCGGTCCCACGCATGTCCAGAGCTATTCCCAATTCATTCTGCACAGAATGTGACGCTCGCTCTCTCTCTCGCTCTGTGAACCGGCTTTTAGCTTCTTCTCGTTCAATTCAGAACCACGCCGAAGATCGGAGTGACCACCGCAGGTCCATGACTTCAGCTGTTTCAGCGCATCCACGTAGAATATCCGCGGTTTAGATTGCAGGAGACGGTGATGTGAAGATTCCGTTTTGTTAATGCCTAAAACAGACTGAAGCCGCTGCAGCTGTCGATTCCACGTCTATTTAGCTACACCTACAAGCCATCGTGATCTGTACCAACACAGGCATTACAGCAAAGTAGATCAGTCGATTTTCCGGCTTCGACACAGTCGCTACGATCAGGCGCGCTGAGTCTTAAAACGTTTCTCTCCCTCACGTCGACGTAACACTGAGGTTGGCAAGGTTATGATCATTTTAGGATCATGTGTGGCCTGCAGAGGAGAGAAAACAATCACTTCCGTGTGTTTTGATTGTTGACTGAAGCGTCTCTCACAGTGTCCGCCGCAGTGGACCCTTTTTTCGTCTTCCTTTGTGAAAGCCTGCTTTGCTGATGGAGAGGCAAATCGCGAACGGCCAGAGTTGTTCTCATTGTTGATCAGATGGCCATTAATTTGTCCGGAAAATAAGGAGAATTCAGTTTTGCCAGAGCGGGTGACCTCACTGTTACAGACTCTGGGGGAAGGCAGCTGACGTCGATGGGCGTTGCTGTCTTTTTAAAAATATGAACCGTTTCGATGCCTCGATGGTTACCTGTCCAACCTCGATCGGATCCCCAAACCAAAACTTAATAGAAAGGACGAAAGAATAGAAACGTATTGACGTATTCAAAGGTGAAAAAGGACACACGGAACTGTTCAAGGTCGGACTGAAGTCAACTAATTATATATTGACCTTGAGTGGTTAACGTGTTGGCTTGATAACTGACTCATCTGACTGGTTGGGTGGTATACGAACCAGTCAGTTGAGACGACTCCCCCTAACATCTGTAATGTGCCCTTTCAGGTGCTTCTTTCTTACTCCACAACCCACAGAAGGTGTTATTGTAAAGTTTTTAGGACACACTTTCTAGTTTCCTCTCTCGCGAAGTGGTAAACAGTGTCAGCCTTAGTAATCCCGAGCAGCTTCCGAACTCCAGTATGGTCCAAGAATTAAGCAGAGTCAAATGATGCCACAACTAAGCCTAGATCAGCTGCAGAACTGTTCGTCATCCCCTCAGTATTACTTTATTTTTCCGGGTATACAGATGGAAAGAAAATGTTGGCTAAATGTCAGCTCAATGGCTATTTCTACTGTATCAAAGCATGACGGTGACCTTCGTGAAGTAAAGTCAGATGCAGCTGATTGAGTTTCTAGGTTATTTTTAAGTATGGATTGTGTGGCACATATACGTACACCGATCTGTCAGAGGACCCACTCGTCCGTCCATATTGCCATTAGAGCTCTCTCTCTCTCTCTCTCTCTCGAGCCTCCATCCACCCACCCTCACCGATCTGGTAGCTGCTTAGCGGTGCTTGCGCGGCTTGGTCGCATCGGCTTTGTCTTATCGCGCGCCAGCCCGCACGCGCGCATCAGCAGAAAGCCTGTCAAGGTCACTTACGGCCAAGTGTGACCTTGACATACGCCAAGGTCAGAAGTAGAACTTGTCTCGATAGGCAGTTGGCAGCTTCTCCTGAGTCCCATCTGATTTTGAGGAAAGTTCTAGGCCAGTTGAAGTTGGTAAGTCAAATGCAAATGTGCTTGGTCGATTGGTAAAAAAATGGAGCAGGTGCAGGCTTTGTAGCGTGCTAATGCGTGTACGTCACGTGACGACCCTCATCTAAGCTAGGCGCTTCAGCTAGGACGTGCTTCACTGTGAAGCCGCCTGACGATCGGCCCCTAGGCCCTGGAAATCTGGTTAATAAACTTTGAATCATGATCCAACTTTAGTGGGTCGGTAAATGCACAATGTCCTTCGCAGCAACCAAATTCTTCCCTCTAGTAAATGGTATTCAAGGGCGTTGGGTCGCTAGGGGAGTATTCTCCAGATTTTAGCACCAATAGGCTAAGCAGAGCCAAAACTGGCCTCGCTGTAAGTCCGTGATGTCGAGGTAGAGAGTAAAACTGTCTCAACGTTTTCTCATTTTGCCGTTTTTGGGTGCTCTGGTGTCACTTATAGCTTCTCCACCAGTGTTCTATGCTGTCCAGCCGCGATGACGAGTAATCAGCATAATTTTTTATTCCTACGAACTTTGATTTTCCGCATCGTAGGGTCTTAATTCGTCTAAAGCGGCCTAAGCTGTGGTTGTGCTTAGATCAGTACAATCATCAGACCGAATCCCAGGTTGAGGGTAAAGTGTACACAGAACCCTGCATTGCGGCCTCAGGCAGCAGTGGCCGCTGGCGAAGCCAGGGCTGCTGTTGCCTGCATCCAGTCCTGCCCGAGAGTGTGTGTTCCATGATGGTGGCAGCTGCCTTTACATGACTGTGAAGCGAGTTCAAGTGGTTTATTCTTGGTGTGCTGCAAGTACTCGAAGGGGGTGTCACGTAGAAAAAGGTCCCCTGCTGCGTTGGCCGCTGAGTGGCGCGTTCAAGAGTCCCTTGAGAAACCGCGACTTATTGGGCACGCGTGTGCGTGCGTGCGTGTGCGAGGGAATCTCGGTCAAGCGGTTTAAGGTCAGCGAGTGGGAGCAGTCGCCAGCGAAGGTACAGGCTCTTAGTAGCTGTTTGCATTGAAAAAGTTTGCCGGAGAACATTGTTAGACGCCAGCCACACGTCAATCGAATTGGTATCCGAAGCAGCTGCTGTTGCGTGCTGGGGCCATCCGGCATTGTTGCGGCACGCCTAAGGGTGGTTCCAGCCGCACCAACCACCCCATTCTTCTTGACTTGACTACGACAGCGAGCCGACTATAATGGAACACACGCAAAAATCACCACCTATGCGCTTCCTTGCTCTGATGCTGCACATGGTGAAACTGGTCGAAACCGACGGTCGGCCTGTCACTTTGCCATGCAAAGGTTAAATTTGTGCACACAACGTTTTGCATAAAACTGTAGTTAGTCGAGGACCTCGAGTGACTGGAAATGATAGGGGTCTTTGATTTCCTTCTATCAGAGGCGCACGATTTCCTTGCTGAACACGTGTTAATCAGACAGCGGTAACAACGTGATGTACTCTTGAAGACATCAGCATAGGCGTGGAACAGCAAGAGTTCAAATTTGCATGTGGGAAGTTCTGATCACGAAAGCTACGAAAATCCCTTCCCCCATATTCAGAGCACAAATAGTATAAGGGTCTTGGGGTTTGAGGAGAATAATTCACCCAAGCTGCGTCATATCACAATACTACTGCGAAGTGTGACAGTCGTTGATAGCTTCCCTCTTTTATTCTCACAGAAGCGATATTTTCCGTTTACTGACGAGCACTAGCCATATTTTTTCTTCATAGGGTACTTTCGACTATTGTAACTCAGCTCAACTGTGAGCAAATGTTGAGCTGGACGTTTTTGCACCCTTAGAGTATAGTTCAGTATACTAAGGGTAGTAAGCAATGCCTTTGAAGACTCTATTGAAAACAGTATGCATGAAATCTCCAGCATAAAATGTCAGTATAAAACAGTGAGTAACATATATACATGTTCAAATTTTAACGTGTGCGTGAGGGCATTCAGAATTGTCTCTTGGGTACATAATATATCCAACTTAAAATATGTTACTGTAAATTAGTGAGAAGCATATACAAATGTAAAGTTTTATTGCTAGGTATGTTCGAAGCGTAAATTATTCCTGCTTCCTTGTGCATATGAACGCCAACTGTTAAGTAGATGTTCATCCAGTTTTCGTTTAAATGCAACTGTGGAGTTCGCCATTACGACCTCCTAGAGCAGTCCGTTCCAGGCACCGATGACTATTAAGCAGGCTTTGGAAGTCTGCTAGCCTGTGACATTCGATTATAACGAAAATGTCGCTCACGTATCGGCGCCAGAATGAAGGCTTAACTTGGTTGAAGGCGACTTTTTCCAGCTCCTGTAAGATCAGTTCTGCGATGAGACTGGAAATAGAGGATCCCATCGGCGTCCCTTTGGTCTGTTCGTATGTTTGACCATTAAATGTGAAAAAATTCCTTCGGCAGAAGACAAAGAGTTGCATAAGAGGGTCAATTTTCAGGGGATCCCTCTATTCATCGTATTTCTCTTCGAGTCGTTTGCGTAGGACGTCGCGTGCCAGATCCGGAGGTATAGATGTAAACAGTGAACCACATCAAAAGATAACATGGTTTGATCCGGTTGAACCGTTCTATCCCGGATAGAGGCTAGAAATTGGAAGGCCGAATTGATTGAGGTCGTCGAGCCCTTTCGGTAGAGTTTAGTTTCCGTGACATCCATTTAGCTAGGTTGTTATTAGGGCTGCCTTTCAACGCCACAATTGGCTGGAGTGGAACGTTGGGCTTCTGGATTTTGGGCAATTCGTAAAATCGAGCCAGTGCCGTGTCAGTTGGTTTGGTTTGTCGTTATTCTTCTTGTGAGATCACGCTGCTGCGTCGGAGCCGGCTCGGGAGACTCATAAGCTGGCTGATCACCGATTTAGCCTGGGAGGAATGCGTGGGTTTGTAGGCTTGTTGGTCTTCGAGGAGAGCTTGAGCTTTCGCGTTGTAATTGCTACGGTCCATCACGACCGTTGCTCTTCCCTTGTCGGCCGGGAGCACTATTATGTCCTTGTTCATTTTTAACCTCTTCATCGCCTCTTCTTCCGCTGGCGACATGTTATAAGTGGGCCTATTCGTCATTAATAGGGAGGTGACTTTCTGGCGTACTGTATGCTTCGCCTCGTCGGTTGCGTTGGTCCGTACGAGCATGGCTTCCAGTGCCGCGATAAATTCGGCTGCCGTCTTAAAGTTGTTTTCATGGCTCAGTACGCTTAGTTCTATTTCTGTCAACTGTCTAGACGATGGGTTGTGTACCACGTGCTCGTTTGTTTTCGATTCCGGTTTCAATTTTCCGCACTTCTGGTCTAAACTCTGGCGCCTTTGTTCCTGTCACGCTTTGGCTACAGTCGATATTGATCTCTCGAGGGAATCAGCAACAGGCTCACCAAATCGTCTCTTGCACTCTTCCTCCCTTTGTCCAATAACAGACCGGTAACTTCGGAGTTGTAGGTGGCAGCCGTTGATCAATACACGCGTCATCTGCCTGCGAAAGCGTTACATCACGTTTCTGGCCAACTCAGTATTCACCGGTGTTCTGCACCGTAGGCTCTTCGGTGCCACTCTCTCACGACTTTTGATTTTAAAGTATTTTTCGTGTTAAAATGAAAATTATTTCCCTGCCCTATTTGTGAAAATTAGGTCAATTTGCACTTTTAAGACAATCAAAATCGTCAAATGTAAGGCTTCGTGGTAGTAGATAGGAACACCTAATTTTCTCAACTACCTTTATATGCCAACTGGCTTTATTTTTATAGCTCAAAATGTGGGATTCGCCTGCATGCCCAAAGTGTGGATTCAAAGTTAATGATGGAAAGACCTGCCATGTCGCCGGCTGGGGATTGATTGCTCTTTCAGAACAACAATGGTCCAAACAACCGAAAGTGCTGATAAAGCAACCAGCGACAATCACAAGAGCGGCGCTTTGCAAGGCAGTATTCAGCCCACCTCATTCAGAGAATAACTTATGTCTTCAGCAGAATCTTGCGGTAAGCATCATACTATATTTCATAGAATGGTGCTGTAGGCGAAGCTCCGTAGTTTGCGAAAGCCTGGTAGGCACTCACAAAGCAATATTGTGTATGTTTGAAGGTTGCAGATTAGTTAGCAGTCCAATTGCAAGTCCTTTCTGTCACGTCAGGGTGCCGGCTTTTAAGTGATATTTTTCCTGACCCATAACAAAATGTAGCTTCTGCAAAAATGGCTGCATATAAAGCAGGCATTTTCATCACTGATTTTAACTGCCCTTTTAAATTGAAATATAATTGATAGAAATCATGCCTAACAAATATTCTTTCTTGTCATTATTTGGTAGCGAACGAAACTCTCTTTAAACTTGAGTAATATTTAACTTTCGGTATTTTGAAAATTGGCGAATTTTGCATGCAGCAATTGGCACGCTGTACGGAAAAACTTTTAAAAATGCAAGAATGTAAGGACATTTATTTTGCAATTACAGACTGCTTCTCTCAGTGATAGTGGCGGGGGTCTGCACTGCCCGACGCCGGACGGCACCTGGATGTTTTATGGAGTACTTTCACGCGTTACCGATCGGTGTTATGGAAGTCTCACCTTGTTTGGGGCTTTGGATGGTCCCCTCCTTTGGATCAAGCAAATGATCAAAGCCTTCAAATAGAGAATGTCTGAAATGGACTACATTGTAGTTAGCATATTTCCACATTACATAACTCGCATTCTTAAAAAAAATAGCATTTGTGAACTTGAAAAAGACAAAAATAATGAAATTAAATTAAAGGTTTAATCCTGCATTTGAATGCAAGTCATTTTATTATGAACGGTGGATATGGGGATTTAGAGTGTTAGTGTACATATTCCGGTAGAAAATTTACCTTTAAATTCGTCTAAAGTAAACATTGTTTTGCATATTAAGCTACCAATATTACGTGTGGTAACCTCAGGTCCGAAGGTATTGCAGGAGAAGCCGGCAGAGGTCTACTTTATCTCCCAGCTTTTTAGATAATCTGATGTTTTCGCAACAGAAACATGCTTTACATAAACAGAAAAATTAAGTCACTGACGTCCTTCGCTTGCTTAAGGTGCATGTTATTCTCATGTTAAGTTTATTATTGAGCTTAATAATTTTCATTATAGTTTTTAATTTTTTGAGTTTTCTTAATTAAGTTTAATGTAGATTGACCATCGATTGGTTAGATTTCGCTTGGCTTTAGTTTAAATATCCAAATGCCGTGGCGATTCTAAAAAAATAAGTTTTAATAATTTCCTCGCTTCGTGAAAATTATACCTCAAATAGTATTCTTGAACCTCATTCATTATAATCATCCTCGTACGTCCAATTTAATGGTACACTTATTCGATAATTTGAGTGTGCCAGTTGACATATACAATCTCAGGTTTTTACAGGAAAATCCGTGTTACCAATCGCAGACCAGCTTGCCGTTACAACAGTAAAGTGATGTGTGTCCCTCAAAATAAGGCATATTGCAGATTATCAACTAATATTGCGTAGCTTAGAATAACATCCTACTTAGAAAAGTGGAAAATTCCGAGAAAATGAAATCTGGCCTGCTAGATAAAGTGAAGGTTTAAATTTAGAGAAAGCCACTTCATGCAAATAGATGGGCGATTAAGACAGCATAAGTGCACCTTCGTTGGTAAGTAATCGCTCTATAAAATACCGGAATGCATTTGCATATAGATGTAATTTAATGCGTTGTTTTTACCGAACAGCGCAAATTGCAACCGTGCATTCCAATATGGTTGCGCGAGAATTGCTAGTTGTTTCTTCGATTCGTATATTTTCGACGCCACAGTGGGTGGAGGAAACCTGTTTTTTGCTCAATTTGGCCTATTAAAATGTCACAGGTGTAAGATATTGCGTGAGCTTGCGTGCGAAAATACCGGTCTGTACCTAATAAATATAAACCTCAGTGCATTATAATGTGCACACGCAGAGAAAATACCTTCGGTCACAATACTTTGTAATAAGTTCAGTATAGTTCAGTATATTTAGGGAAGTAGGCAATGCCTTTGAAGACTATTGAAAACAGTATGCATAAAATATCCAACATAAAATCTGTCACCATTAAACAGTGAGTAACATATAAACATGGTCAAATTTTAACGTGTGCGTGAGATCATTCAGAATTGTCTCTTGGGTACATAATATATCCAACTTAAAATACGTTACTGTAAATTAGTGAGAAGCATATACAAATGTAAAGTTTTGTTTCTAGGTATGTTCGAAGCGTAAATTATTCCTGCTTCCTTGTGCATATGAACGGCAACTGTTAAGTTGATGTTTATCCAGTTTCCGTTTAAATGTATCTGTGGAGTTTGCCACTACGACCTCCTCGGGCAGTCCGTTCCAGGCAGCGATGACTCGTTGTGTAAACGACTGCTTGCGGACCTCTAGATGGGATAGGGTTCCCCGCAGTTTGGGGGAATTCTAATGGATGTTGGTTGAAGTGGCGAAGGCGAAGGAGTCATCAAACTTCAGGGCACACTCCCCAATCCTCACGAGGCGGTACGTCTGTATGAGGTCGCCGCGGATTTTTCTATACTCAAGGGAAATAACATTATGTGTTTAAGTCTACATTCGCAAGATGAAGACCTTAGGCGCTTCACAATTTTCGTTGTCCTTCGTTGAATTCTTTTCAGCATCTGGTAATCTTTTTGCAACCATGGTCACCCCACCTGAACGCCATACTCCTCTAAGTCTTTTCGTATCAGGTATATTTGCCACTTCAGTGACTTCAAAGGACAGAGCCTAACAGCTAAGATCCTCATGTTAATTCCCAAGGGCTAACGCCAGTAGCAGGAAACCATATGGCATCAACTAGCTGGACGAATTGCGGAAGCAGCCAATAACCAAATTACACGAAACACAACCGAAAAAATCAATTAAAAACCCAAGTGCGCTCAATTGTCTCTATCACTAAAACGCAAAATAGCCTCTTTTAATGTCAAAATAGTCACATGATAATATAAAAAATATAAAACAATAAAAACAATAATAAATGAATAAACTGATAACGACAAACAGGAAAGAAGCAGCACTTAACAAAACTAATGAAATAATAAACGAATATAATTAAAACGAGAACAATCTTGGAGGAGATGGAAAAAGTCTTGGGAGGCAGATTAGACGGAACATTATATTGTTTACAGAGTAAGGGGATAAGCTGCCAATTGGTCTTGCTAGGCGTCCGACCGTGAGGCCAGTGGAGAGGCCGGCGTCGCCGCGACCACGACACATGAGGCGCAATTCAAGGTATCCTCTGACCGTGGTCGACGCGGGCGGCTGCCGAATACTCGCTTTGTCTCGGTAGACTGGTGGTGATTGGTTGCACAGCGCAAGGTTGGCAAGGTGAGACTGGGTGTGTTCGTAAGTGGCTCAGACCATTGAGCGAGAACGGACATGGGATGCCGGCAAGTAGCGCCTGACCGCAGACAGCATTAGGCGCGCAGGCCAAAGGCGCCATCCGTCAGATCTTGGGTTCCAAGTGGCTGCTAGGGCCACTAAAGCTCCATGAAGCAGCCCGCAGACGCCGGCCTTACGCAAAAAAAGCAAAACGAATCTACCTGCAAAGTAAGTAGTAAAATCCTCGGCACTTAGTGCTTTTCATCGTAATGATATAATAAGACTTGTTCTCACCGCACTGAGCATCAAAATGCTGATCCAGTTCTAAGATCGTTTCGAAATTAAATTAAACGGACTTCCACCCCCAAAGCAGTGATGTTGCAAGAAGAGTTAAAGAAAGGACCCTATGTGCGGAAATCTAAAAGGTGTCTGATGAAACCAAGCAGACGCCAAAAAGTAAATGGTTTACGGGTGGGACGGGTAATTAAAAATGGACGTGTAAGTTAAAGCATTGTTGTCCTGGAAGAACCTTGAATAGGACAAGTTAAAAGCAACAAGGTTTATGGTATTTACTGGCGTCATGCAATTTCGTGAGCTGTTACGCGACTGCATACTGCGATAAACTGTCTAACTAAATACCGACTAAGAAGGCTGAAAATTAATGGGTACGTAGAGCATGAGTTTCTTTTTCTACATGCGGATTCGCATGGTGAGCCGGAATAGGAAGGGGAGGCAGTTATCAACGCAAGCCATTTCAGATTGCAGTGAAATCCTGTCAGGCGTAATTAAAGGGAGTCAGTCATACGGGGAAGGGAGGGACGGTAGAGGGAATGTGTTTACTTTCTCAGTCGATCGTTGCTACGGTGATTCTAGGTTGATCACGTGATCCAGCTGCTTACATAAATCCGGTATTCTTCTCCGTGATGCAACGGCCTCCGTAAATTGCAGGAGACACCCGGTCGTCGCCCAAAGTACTAATTCAAATGCAGTCCTTGGGTCAACCGTATCGCCATTGTCCATCAGGTACTTCATGATCGACCAATAGCTTCACTGCTCCGTTAACCAATCAAGTTTCAGTCTTCTAGGTCAACACTTGATTGGACGGTTTGTTTTGTCGTGGTAATGGTGGGTAAGTGGTAAAATGCGTACAGTTACAGGGAGGACTTCATTTTTTAGGAGAATACTTAAAACTTTTGGTAAGTCTAGCCTGATTTGCCTCTGACGAAGCTTACCCCGAGGTTAGCCTTGTCAACCGCCTATGGGGCCCAAGGACGCAATCTTCGAAGTATAGCTCAGCGCATAATTGGGGTTTTATGCGTGGGGCTACATAAAGGAGAAGAGAGCGCCGAGCTATGCCTAGCCCTGAACTTTCAGACGCAGCCGCTCTCGGGTGTGGACGCACGCTCGTCCGACTTTCAACTTCCTCCAATCAACTCTTCACAACCTCTGAACAGAATACACTTTTCCTCCCACCTGGGGTCCCCCTTTTGCTCTCTCTACATGGAACCGGACTTTATCATCGCAGCGGCAAGGTTCTTCTCTAGTAACCTAAGCTTCTGCGATAGTTCTACTTATTCGCCTAAACATTAGGTCCACCTGTAACGACCCCTTATTCTTAGCAATGCTTTCCTCGGACGCCACGGGGACAAGCCTTTCATTGTCACCCTCTGTCTGGCTCACGGACTCCAGCCCACTCAAGGTCGGGACTTGTCTGGTCTCACTAGCCAATCTATTCTCAAGGTGAGACCAGTGCACAAGATGCGGGGGAGTTGTTTACGCTCAGTCACTCCCGGACCCAACGATCTACTGTTCGGTTGCAGGCCTCCAGACCCGGTGATCTTCTTGCCGGACTGCGCCTCTGGACTCCGGCCCATTCAAAGCTGGAGTGCGCTTGTCTGGGAGTCACTTGCATGTTGCTTACATTCTGCGCTTGTTATCTCTTAATAAATTATTCTTAACACTTTGGCATTACACGCCTTATCCTATCCACTAGCTAATACACGTTGGGATACATTCTATCGCCTATTATATGGCCGGACCACATCATATCCCACACACCCAAACATTTTTTCATCTACACACCATTTTCTAAATTGTCCCCAACTTAGTTACCAGCTTTTTGCATCCGATTGATCTCATTCGTTTTCTGCACACTATGTCCTTTCTGGGGCTCTACTTCCCCCACTGAGTGGGGCTAAATCAAGAACAGGAGAGCGCCAACTGACGCCTAGCCCTATTCATTGTGTTTGTTGGGGCTAGCATTCATTAGCCCTTTAGTGGAGTCGCACAATAATTTGTTGCCCTTAAAAGAGCTGATAGCTTTTCAGCACGCCAACCAATATACATAATGTCATTCTTAGTTGACCTCACCCACTTCTTATGAATCTGTAGTGAAGATTGTAGCTGTTAGGGTTAATCGTCTTAGCCTTCAATCCTATAGAGCCACCATTGCAGCTGAATGGTTTTCGTGTCCCTGTAAAGCCCAATTCGTTGTCCTTTCTGGAGCCAGCGGAAGGTATTATAGGAGCTAAGGCTACGACTGTTATGGCCTTAACACCTACAATCTTCCAGACCCTGGTTCCTTAGGAGATTGGAGAGAAGACGGTGGACAGGCGAGAGTAGACGGAACAGTGTATTGTTTACAGAAAAGTAATGGGAAAGTTGCCAGTCCATCCGGCATGGCTGTACGGCCGGAGGGCGTATGAGCGCGCGGCCTCCAACCCATCTCGCTCAGAGCCGATTTCCAAGTCAGTTCTTTGAGTAGTCGGGCCAGTAGACAGAGAGAGAGATAGCTTTCATTGGCTAGGTCGGCCTGGAAATTTTGGGCAGAGAGGCAACTTGCGTCGGGCACGCGTGCAAGCTCCTCATTCGTCGCCGACGTTAGGGTTAAACCTCATTAGCCTGATAATATATCCTGCTGGTGGTCAAAAGGACGCCGCTCAAAAGCCGGCATCCTGAGGTGACTGAAATATATCAGGCTTAAGTCGCCTGCTAATTACTATAACAACCATACTTAATTACTATGTTCTAATCGAAACCGATTTCAGAATTTCGGCTGACAAGTCATGAGATAGAAAATTTACCGTAAATGTCCCCCTCCTGTTGTGTTTCTAGCGCCAGGTGACGGTAAGATTTCTGATCGGCTGGATGAAGGCCGACGGAGGCCGAAGCATTTGCGTATCAACCTAGCCTACTCCTAGTAGGCAGCACACACTCGCGTGCTAGTACGCTCACACACCTGTGGAAAGCACCCTTCAGAGAGATTTGGTTGTTTCAGCGCCTAAGGTGAGGTGTGACGTCATTGTCAAGTCAACCGAATGCCTCTGCTAACCCACCTCTATTGCGACCGCCAAACCAACGCGTCCGTGGCTCAATGTTAGAGTGTTAGACTGCATGACCAAAGTGTCACGTGCCTGACTCTCAGTGATTTACACCACGTTCTCCCTTATCTTTGTCGGTTCAACTTAATCATCTGTCTGAGGTCAGTAAGCGGCAGGCTGAATTCACTCAAGTACATGCCTCAAGGTACACCGGGAAAAGTATATGTTCTAGTCAGATAGATCGGATGAGAACCCCAGTTCCATCATATTCTCCATCGCAAACGATAAAGCCAGTAGTAGACTATTGAACTCAATTACCGGAGGCCCCGGGTTCGAATCTCGGGATTTCCGACTCCTGAGATTGGGTATGACTGGCTGATGACGGCTAACAAGCCAGAAATGGCCATTCCAGTCTCCTTTGCCTTTTTCGGTGACTGTATTTTAAGGCATCATCGACAAAGACAGAGGAACACTAGGATAGCCATTTCTGGTTTATTAGCCGTCGTCAGCCAGTCATACCCAATCTCGAGGTTGGCACCCCCGAGATTTGAACCCGGGACCTTCGGTCATTATGCTCGAGACACTGCCTTTAGTCCACGGGTCCCCTGCTTTGTCAGTTGTGATCGGGAATATGATGAATGAATGCAGGTGTTTCACCAATCT
>JAYGXS010000005.1:4589365-4610688 GCA_036362985.1 Ligula intestinalis
GAACCTGCATCTAGGCGTGCCATAATGCTATCCCATTCATGGCAGTGCTTATGGCTGTGAATTCCCAATAACGTCTTCCGAGCCCCAATTTTGCAAGTGATTGTACTATGACTCGCGTCTAGTTCGCCAAAATAACGTGAACTTCTGGCTTGCCCGGCTGTTGTCTCCAAAGCCAGCACGGGAGAGGGATAGGAGGCAATCGACCACGAGGAAAGCTGTATTCACAAATTGCAAGTCATGCTCACAAAAAGGTTGTTTGCACTTACAGTATCTGCTTGATGCGAAAGAGCCAGCCGACTTCTCAAAGACATGGACCAATCAGAGAGCTCCGAGGCCGGCCGCTGCCGTGCACGCTGTCATGGCAGGCAGTATGGCGGCTCACGCACTTGCTTCTCCCCAGAAATGGAGGGTGTACCAAAACATCGAGACTATTTCCAATCGTGGCTGCTAAATAGCCAAGTGCAGAATACTACTACCATCCGGAAATGCATGTCAAAATATAGCTGGCCTCCATAAAGGACTATTTTAATGAGTAGGTCTTATAGCACCCGGTCGCGGTCGGATACACACCTCTGCAATCGTTGCGTTCTGTTCAAGTCTGCACACTTTTTCGTAAGTAGTATTTGCACCGTAATTACTGAAAAGATCATGGCTGTTTGCTTACTACCAACTGTTTTCAATGATTTGGGAGCCAGCAAACGCCGGTAATCACGAATGAACACATTGTATTCCCCCCTCCTCCAGGACTGGTTGTAGTTGGACGATCCGGTTTTGCTCTCTTACAGGTTCTTGCCCTTCAGTATTTTTGGCGGGGCCTTTGTAATATCGCACTTTCCTATGGGTAGAGATAGACCCAGTTTCGATTAAATTCGGTAGTTTTGAGTTCTCCGCGCATCGCACCTTGCGGACCGGTTGCGGCAATGACCTGACAGTATGTGTGAACAATCGCAAATTTTGCCCTCTCTATACATTGCAACATCTAATATTGTTTTACACACATACATTTTCCTTATTCTCTCTATCTCCGTCTTCTGCAGTGGAACTTATTTTACGTTTGTTTTTGAGTTTTTTTTTTCTCCACGAACCAGCACATCGGCCTTCACGTTCCTTATCCGTTTGCTCGAAGTAATTACCGCGCGACTTAATATTTGCTCTCGGTTTCCTTTAATTGCATCAAACCGTCTGTTGAGGTGGCCGTCAGGAGTTGCGGCCGAACCAAAGTTAATAGGGCAGTGTACTTGATCCGATTAGCTCCTGTTGTTAGATAAATTGGCTTCACAGATAGCGACAGCCCGTTGACGGCCATCGGAAGCGAGCTGCTCGCAGATGTTAACCCAGTGCTTGTTCCATTGTCGCAAGCCGTAAACGGTTGCGAGGTCTATGCGTTCGAGTTCGACTTGACAGTGTTGAACCAACTCTTCAGCTGACCGCCATGTCCATATCTCCAGTTTTTACCATGAGAGAGATCCCGAGGTCTGTCGATGATTTGCGCAGGACATGGCCAAACCATCCTACTCGGCGATGCTGCATTTATGACGCTAGACTTCGAAGTTTAGAACACCTGCAACATAGCTCAACATTGTAAATTCCATCCTGTTAAGAGGTGTCAAAGACAAAAACGGCCGCAGACTTCGGGTGATACAATATCTACGTTTCTCTCTGGCCATGTTTCGTAAGCATATAATAACACCGGTCTGGTGGATGGTCTGTTTACTAACAGCTTATTACGTAAGCTGATGTCTGGGTGAGACCATAGTAGTCAGGCTATCAGCCTAAATGCGATACCGATACCATGTCACCAAGGGAATATTCGTGATATGCTTGGACACTTGAATAGGTCACTAATGGCTACAGTGTAGTTCTAACGGGGAGTTTACTGTTTAGCTGGGTTTTCCCTTCAATCAAACCAAAAGTTTCTTATGAGCGGCTCGTTGACAATGATTAAAGTCCTTCAGTTGCACACTCCTGTACGAGATGGGGGCTTATGGCATGTTTCTGTCCTTCAGTAAAAAGAAGATCGAAACGTCGGATATGGCTGACATAATTCCCTGAAGAGCCACAAATACCGTTCCAAGCGATACGCATCACTGCCCGGGAGAAAACGCAACTGTATTTACTTGCAGGCAGAGTTCTTTACGGCCGGAGACTTGCGCGGCAGGCGACTCCTTTCCACAGCCAGCCTGTTTTTATTTATTCAAATGTCCTGACGTGAGTCTGTAAGTGCGGCTCACGCAAATAAAGCGGGTACGTGGATGTTGGACTTAAAGTAAGGGCCACATTCGCAAAGGAACTGCTACAGATGGACCCTTTTTTCAAGATATTTAGTGGGTTTCCAAGCCACTGTAGTTGTATATAGGTATATTTGAAGGGTTACAGGCAAGAAACGTCCTTGATGAGCCTCTAAATGCAGAGAAACCATATCATTTTTGCAGTCACTATGAAGTTGTAGAAAGTTTACATGAAACAACTCCGGGTGAGTTGTCGCGGGAAAATGCGAAACAGTGAAAAAAAATTAGAGCCGTAGTATATATTTGAGCTAGTTAGGCAGTGAAGTATGTACTAATTTGACCTTTGCCATCGTGGGATCAAACTCTGCGAAATTAGCTGAATTTTTGCACAGAGGCCGCTGAAGGAGACTTTTTGCGGGCACAACGCCGGTTTCCTCAGCCTGATAGCGGCCGCCTCTGTTGTTGATAGCATGCAATGGCCCAGGGACTTTGGATAGTTTGGTAGGACCTTATAAATCACCTTGAAGGCTTCGTTGGGGTCCACACGATTTCCGGAATCAATCATGTGGGCAAGAATGGTGCTGTTTATACTCCTGACTTCACCTTTGCTCAGCCATGCCAAGAGGTGCCCCCATTTTCTTTTGGATAAGTGCTGACACGTGCGACCGATAGAACCTGCCCCACAGGAGCAAGTTAATGGGTAGATGCGCATGGAAGTGTTCTTAACTGGTGACCTGTCCTTACTTTTGCCGTGAATGAGTGGGTGGGTTAAACAAACCCCAATTCTCGCTGCTGGGAAGGTCCCTGCATGGTTCGGTCAAAGTGCTCTAACCCTGTGAAAGGAAACTTTGAGAAATAGCGTTTTCCTTTGGGTGTGGTTGGTTTTATTCTTCTTTTTGTGATGAATCTTTCAGGAAACCCGTTCTCAAGAAGCAGCTTCTCGATTTTCTCAATTTCAGAGCAGACTTTTCTAGCCCTTTGCGTTAAGCGGTGAACTAAATTATGCCTCTTTTAGATAGGTACGAAACTGCTAAAGTGTGTACATTTTCCAGACCAGGTTTTACTGCAATAAACGCTCCTTCAAACGCAACCGTTAGGTCTTTGAGTTAAGAGAGCGCCAATAAGGGGAGCAAAGCTAGCATTTTTGCCTCCAATGTGAACATGACGGAGAGGTGTGCTGGATTGAAGGCCTCTCTACGTGCCGTGGCCGATTCGGAGAACTGGACGGATCATAGCCCTCTGCTCCTGTTGGGCATCCGTCTCTCCTTCAAGTCGGACCTTGACTGCTGCGCCGCTAAAATGATCTTCGGAGCCACCCTCAGCCTACCCGGGGAGCTGATCTCACCACCCCCTCCAGATCCAACCTCCTGCATCACGTCCGGCAGCTTCTGTTACAACGGAACCAAAAGAGCTGCGATATTCCCGTCTGACTAATCCCACATGCGAGCCCCCAGAGAGGAAGAGAGAACACGACAAGAAATGTGCAGAAGCGGAAGTCTTAGAGCAAACCTAGTACAGCATACTTAAGAGCAAGCGGATGCGTATGTACAAGGTTGGGCCAATTAGATCGCAGTAACCAGAAAGTCATGACTTCATTGGCTGGGTGAGTCATGGGGGTTGACGTGCTAGTCAACCACTTGGCAAGAGTTAGCACAGGTGTCAGACAATGCACTGTGGGTGGAATCATGCGCTGCTGCCGCCATTTGCGCTGCCTTCAATGACTCTGCTTAGGTGGGCCGGTGGTCTCGCGTCGTTAGGGCGGCGTGTGTTTTGAGTTAAGCTCCGCCCTAACAGTTTCTGTGAACGCTGTCCCCGGTTCCGCCCAGGCCCTCTGTCGCCAAGTCTCATCACGAAAAAGACCTGGCGACAGTTTTTCTCCGTTAATCTCTCAAATGGCTTTCAAACCCCTAGACTTGTGAACAGTGCCTAAGAATTTTTTTACTGTCGGCCCTCCCTTACCCAAATTCAAATTACTGGCAACGCCACTGTTCTGAAATGTTCTGCAGCTCAAATGCATTGATAAAAACTGCCCTGTACCAATAGGGAGTTCAAAGGTATTTACCTATATTTCCCTTAGTAAAACCTGACCTGAACTGACCAGATTCTGTTCAACATGTTGATAAAAACCTTCAAAATAAGATATTTCTTGAAAGTACTTACCGAAAAAGTAAATTTTGTGGATCTAAGTTCTTATGAAGGTTGCCGTTTGGGGCATATTTTAGGACTCAATAAAGTGCACTGCCGAGGAAATAAATGTTCCATTATTTTAATGACTAGTTAATTAACGTGAGCAAGTTAGGACGCTACTATTTTGGGTTTTAAAAGCTTAAAAGGGTTCTGGAGAGGGCTGGGCGATTTTCTATCCAGGCCATCCATAAAGTCCGCAATTAAATCCCACAGCTCTGTACGATATGAAGTATTCTGGCGGGATAACAGAAGATAGAACGTATCCCAACGGTTATGAACTAGTAGATAAAATAAGACATGGAAGACCAGATGTTTAGGGACAATTTACTTAAGCGCAGAAACCGTAAAACATGAGTAATGGGTAATTGGCTCCCGAATGAGGGGCGTCCAGCCATGAGCTGGCCAAGTCGTATTCCGGCGGGGGTAATCGCCGGGTCCGGATGTCTGCTACCGACACTAAGGTCGACGGCTCCGGGAGTGTCTGAGCGTAAGCAATCCCCGCAATAAGGTTCTTTGTGAACTGGCCTTGGAACGTAATTGGCCAATCAGGACAGACAGCGATTGAGGACACGTCCGTGACCTTCACCTGAGGTTTGACATCGTCTGGTGCGCACGTGCTGGTGGACAGGAGAGCCAGACATGTCCTACAGGCGTGTGAGCAAAGCATGTCTTAGAATATGAGGTCACTACAGCTTCATCACTGGAACCCCGGTTAAATGCCACTTCATCGTGACGAGTATAGACAGAAAGCAAGCATCTCCCAAAATTCTGCGAAAATTCCCATTTTCGATTGAAAAGTCGTATTGGCAAACGATGGTTTTCGGTCATTCATCATCAGGCCGGTACATGACATGGGGAATAAAATGATCAATTAATTGCAGCGTTTATATAATCGTCAGGTTGGGGGAGGAAGGGGGGTTTACCCTCGTCTCCTGAATGCGGGCGCCTGCGCGGGTAGGACGTTGGTTGCGATGCGCACAGAAGACAGGGAGGATGTTCTGACGGTCAGCGGGTTGAGGTCTGTATGTCAGCCGCGTAGCTTGCGCTTGACTGTTCTTCCACAATTGAATTTTCCAAAATTGGCTTGGCTGGCAAAACAGCAAACCCTACATTCTGCAATAGGTTTTTCTTCTTACAGACTCGTCCCCGAGTAAAGTTTGCACAACTTCTAACGTGAACTGTCTGCTTGGGCATTTGATTGTTTAGTCATTTAGGCCTTCTCTTCCGAGCCTAGACTCAAAAGCAATGAATTCAGGCCGCATTTTGAGCTTGAGAATAGATAGCTTTTCCCTGCGGAAATAACTTTTGCCAATTATGTATGCTGGGTTGCCCATGTAAGGATGTATTACCGTTAGAGTTCGAGTCGGTGTTGTACAACTCCCCGAGCTCAGTACCGGTAATGGCTGTCCTTCTAAGGATTCACGCACACATGGTTAGACATATATGATTTCCATCCTCTGTGTATGTGCAAATAAGGAAGGCAGTGTAAGTTTACTATATGAAGGAGTTAATCCCTTTGCCTAATTAACACATAAACCAGGAGTTTTGGAAAATGTTTCCATCATAAATCCAATCAACGAACGTCCAGACTGAGTTCTACTAGCAATTCATGTTCCCTCAAGGCACAAGCAAATCTCAGACATAGGTTTCAAGATGTACAATCGAGTTTTCGGCTATCAGAGTATACTCTGATCTGACAGCCTATGTAACAATTCGCCTATAGAAAAGTATAAATAATACTTATTAGTTAATGTTACTCAAATCTAATAAGTAGCATAATCGGTTTACTTACGAACTAGTGGATATTTCCTCCAAAAAGCCTAGTTAAAACACAGCACTATTAAGGTTGAAAACTGAATCACTGCGAAACCTCTGATGCAGTTTTAATAGGGAAGAGGAGGAACGCCAACCATATTAAGGAAGTAGAAGATCCTCCTCTTGTGAGTTAGTTTTCCTGACCTTTTTGAATGTGTTGAAACTTCACATCGAACTTTCTAGGTTATAAAATTCTTAATGCTCTGTCACTGGTAAGCGAAATAAGTATAAATGCTGACTGACACATTTGTGCGTTGATATTCGACGAAGAGGAAAGCTTCAGATAGAAAAGCGGAAATCGGTTGTAGGGTAACTTGCCTAGACATTATTTTATGACAAGTGCAGTACGTGACGTATTTCATAAAATACGAAATTAAATTTCGAGACATGGGCTTGGTTAGAACAAATAAATCAGATGACATTGTAGTATAAACTGTCATAAAGCATATCACCAAGGTATTTCGGCCACAGCCTATCAAAAATTAACTGCGTAGGTAGTATTTATGTCCTCATCGACATTGTATGTGGTTTTTGCTTTTGCAGGAAATCATATCTTCTTCGGATTTTATGCATGGGGATACTATGTATTTAAATTTTTAAGAAAATTTCATTTTCATCTCCTGAACCGGAAATCGCAAAGCACTGCATTTCAGGTTATTAAAACACCAAGAGTTACAATTTGCGCGCAACGAAAATCACATATTCTTCTAGCCACTAATAAGGTGAGTTGCAAACCACATAAAAAAGTACAATACATATGAGTATGTTGCATGCTTCCTAAGTCGGATTAATTAGTGTTAAAGTACGTCGGTATTTCAAGGGAAATTTCACGAGCATAAAAAGCTGACAAAGATTTTAATGAAAAGGTATCGTTTTTAAAGTATAAACTTAGAAGAAGGCGCATTTGTTGCAGAATTACCCCCAGAAGAAATGCGTGCGTAAATGTTTTCCTTAAACTATGTTTGAGAACCAATGGAACAATCACATCCGAAAGCCAGAAGTCTGACGTAATTGAACTATTTGGCGAGTATGTAGCATCAATATAAGTTTATTTGAGGGAAACCTAGATGGGTATTTTTGGAATCTCTGTTTGTGTACATGCGTATTTTATATAAAAAATAGTACCTCAGCTTATTGGCGATGCCAAATGTCACGAGCCAATGAGATAGAACAAAGTAAGATAGTGAAGGCAATGACAAAACTCCTTGGGATCTTTTTTTAGAAAAAATCAATATTGCACCCCGAATTAAATAACACTTTCTAACTGAAATGTTTCAGAATGTTTTCTGACTGAAGATGTGTCCTAGAATAGTGGATAAAGAGAACCATTTTTGTTTAACTTTTTATTTCTTACACAATTTTATGACGGCTCGGATTTATCAGAGGCAAATTTTGTGCATGTATGAAGAGTAGGCAGGGCCCGATGCATGCTCAGTTTGCTAAACAAAACTCAGAATTGTGCGACTAAGCATGAGAAAATCCCTATTCTTAGCATAAATTGCGACCGCATGGACTTTGTCGTTTAAGAGACAAAATGGTAAGCTATCCCAACAACTGAGGCGAACAAGGGAGAGTCAGCCCTGCTCACGTGGAAGGCTTGAGAATATAAATAGGGTAGACGTCGGCTGATGCTTTGGAGGCCGTACAGGCAACTAGAAGAAGCTTCTAACTCCCAGCACGAACTGTCAATCACAGAGAAAGACGCTAAAACACCCAGCAGCTAAAGAGAGTCGTGCTTTCTCGTGCACGTAAACATCGACCTAAGAGCATGAAGAAACCATTTCCTTCGTTACGCAATCACATTAGTGCTGCTAGAGTGACCCGAATGAGTTTAATCGTTTGACTACAGTACGGCCGGTATTTCATGCAAAAGTCTGAAATTTGCGAAAGATTGACAATCACTCGTAAAACGTCATTCATTAAGGTCGCAGCATTTAGTATCATGCAGTCTTATCTTACGCCATTTCGGTCACTTCAGGATGCCAGCTCTTTCAAAAGCTTCCTTCTGACTGCTTACAAAAGGGATATTCTGTAAAAATGACTACGTAAGTAGTATGCATTCAACTGAATGATTTTGACTGCCTTTATAAATTCAGATATATTTTGTAGAAAACATTCACTAAATTATTGTTTTTTGTACTATTTGGGTAGTAAATTATGCCTGCTTCAAATTTTACCCTTAAAGGAAGGGTATATTTTGCATACACAAAACTCGGAAGTACCGAGTGCAAAGTGATCAGGTGACGTCGATGGACCCAACAGGACACTTCAAACGACACATTCGAAGGGGTC
This sequence comes from Ligula intestinalis, assembly GCA_036362985.1. NCBI lineage: Eukaryota > Metazoa > Platyhelminthes > Cestoda > Diphyllobothriidea > Diphyllobothriidae > Ligula > Ligula intestinalis. The sequence continues at coordinate 4,597,888 of JAYGXS010000005.1, forward strand.
ACCTTGTGCCCTACAACAAAGTGGTGCAGGGCTGATGATGTGCTAGTGGATTATTAATGAGTGGCCAATAAAAGCAAAAATGCGAGTCCCAGGAAGTAATTGAGCAGAAGACGACTCGATCGCAGGAGAAACAATTGCACAAATTGCACATTTCAACGTCATCCAGAAACGACGTAGTGGTATACAACCTGGCGTCGGAAGAAATCACGTTCAGCAGGTTCTACAGCACGAAGACTCATTCAAAATGACTGATGCTAAACCTGCTTACATGGTTGCAGCTGCGCGATCAGTCATCAATTGGACAGAAGCAACGGAGGAGACTAAGAACCTTATCCGACACCAGGTGTCGTCCCTCCTGATGGCTCATTAACCACGGGAAGTACTTTTCAAGGTTAAACACGTTGCATTAAGAGCAATCAAGGCCGACCCGGGCATCGTCATCATGCCAGCCGACAAGGGACGGCCTACAGTCATACTGGACAGAACCGACTACCTTCAGAAGGCAAACAACTTACTGGAGGATCGCCAGTTCTATGTTCCTTGTGAAACCCATCCCATCATGTCCCAGCGATCGAATCATCTTCTCTTTTTATGAGTTATTGTTGACTTGCCCTAAAACTGCCACACTTTTTCCTTTCTCACCCAGCTGTACCCAGTAGCAAGAAAAAGTCAATTATCCCGGAGGCGGTATCGAGCGCACGGGACTGGCGCTGCGTGAGCCTCCACCTACGCGTGCCACAACGCCCCGCCCCGCCCCGTTCCACGTTTGAAATTTGTTATGGAAACGCTAATTTGTCTTTTTCGGCAATGATAGTCTACCTATACTACTAACTGTTGTGCGGCTGCTGGCTTGGTGTGAACTGGGCCGTTGCCTGCCGATGCTTGGCCTTCCTGTCGTGGCCTCAATTTGTCTGGAGCTCAAGGTCATTGCGGTCGCCAGACTTACTAGTGCGCGTGACGTGGACCACCCACACGCTGCCCAACTAATCACAGGCCGTTCTAACCAATGAACGCGCTCTCTCTGTTTGTCTACTGGCCTGACTGCTCTCAAACAGTCAACTGGGACCCGGTCAATCTCCTGAGCAGACCTGTCCTCCCAAGTCAGACTTCCTCCATCTATTCTCCTTTCCCCTGCGTACACAATATACTATTCCCACTACTTCGGCCTTAACAAACACCTTCGCCACTAAGTAACCATGGTCTGAAGATCGTAGTTGCCGGGTTTGACTCACTTAACCCCCCGCGATAGGTGAAGTAACTGGCTCAACACGAAGTGCACTTGTGAACGCCTGTCCTGAATAGGTCAAGTCAAAGTGCATTTTCTGCAGCGCTCCCTTGTAGCAGACCTGGGATATTGAGGTTGACCCACACCTAAAGGAGAAATTCGCTTGCAAGGTTCTCCTGGTGTAACACCGAACTGCTCCGTACAATTCCCATCCGTCTGACGACGACCTGGTGATCCAGTGTCGAAAATTCACCCAATAAACCACCGTTTCCTAGAGTACTTCTTCCACCAAATTTAACTTATTGGGATGCCAATTTTCCAGTTCATACGAATAATTATATGCTGAATATGCTAATAATATGGTTCTTCGTCACCCTTTCTAAAGCTAGCTACATCACTAGCTTCTGAAAGACGGTCCAGTGCGTTTTCCAATTGAGATCCCCTCACATTCCAAAATCCCTAGACATCCTGCCCAATGAGATATCCTCCTTCCGGTACCTCGGTGTTACTCTAACATCTAATCGTTCATTCACTCTTCATATTGAAACCCTTTGCATAAAAATTCGTAAACTTCTATATTATATCCATAGATTACGTTCATATCACGCCCACCCCCAAGCCCAACTATGGCAATTTATGGATGCCTGCATCCTCTTCCTCATTATCTTCTCTTCTCCGAATATTTTTTCCGGCCTTGCTTAAAAAAGACTGCTCATTTTTAAACTTATCCTTCGAATGCTCTCCTCAGCTGCTGTTGTTTATTACGTTTTCTAGCTGATATTATAATACTGCGACACTTTAAAAGGGTCAAGCAATATGGTGCTCGCATCCTCGATGAGATTGCTCATCTACTTCACTCTGAACTAATGACTGAGAAGTTTTCCCATACTATGCGCCGAAACTTCTGACATATGTCTTGCCGTACATCTGCAGGAGCCTGCCCCCCCAGCGCTGCCATGACCACTCATCTGCCTGCTCTGTCAACGTGGCCAGTCAATCGATTTTTGGCGCATCGCTGATTACTTGTTCACACTGGACTCGCCTCGCTACTTGTGATGACTGATCTACTAAGCGTGAATTGGCATTCAAGTCAGTCAATCCGTCAATCGATTTTGCGTATCGCTGATTACTGGTATGCACCGGATTTGTGGTCAGTGCTGACAGAAACACACTTCCCACTAAGCCCAGGCAAGGTGGAACTCAGTCGGCCTTTCGCCCCGGTGCGCGGCTGACGCTAGGCTGCGGCGCTCTCTCTCTCACTCCTCATGGTCGAACTCCACCCCAGGCCGAGTCAACCTTTCTTTTATCTCTTCCCCTACTTATTCTGTACAGAATAGAATCTCCTTCTACCTTGGCTTCTACGACTTCTCTCTTCTTCTAAGTAACCGGGCCTGGAAGATCGCAGTAGTTAAGGTTTAATCGGCTTAGCCCTGACTCATTCGCGATACATCGGCATACCAGCTCTCTGTACTCCCCATTCATATCACGCTACCTCATGTGTGAATAAACGGAAATTAAGAAGTCGAAGGCTGACCTGTTTCCATAATAGATATGGATTTCATATAAACCTCTAGATTTTGACAATTTGATTATCTTATCCCTTGGTCTCAATGAATAGAGCTATTTTTGCTGAAACGTTTGGATACTTACCTTCAAATAACGCATATTTCTCTCTCTCTCTCTGTTAGATACCCGTCAGATTGTGTGTCGAATTATGCTTGTTGGGAATGAACGACCTGAGAATTAAGAGCTGCAATAAAAAATATTCTTTCTGAGCATTGGAGGTAGAAGATTCGCGGCTTTACATTTTTTGCATGCGCACAGCTCGGAGACACCGATTGGAAAGTGATCGGGTGACTGATGAAAAGGTATATGGAAGGGAACAAACTAATTGGCAATTGTTATCATCAGGCCAGTGAATTTACATGCTCGTTTTTTTCCTACATGTAAATCGGGTAAATAAGGTGGAGGGAGGGGGGTAGGAGTTGATAAGCGAAGGCCGATGGGGAGGGTTTGGTGGAGCCGGTCCAGGGTAGCGGAGTGGAGAAATGGAGAACACGAAAGAGTGCATGCAGTTAAGCGATCATGGGCAACGCAAAACGCAGAGCTTCCAGGAGGTTATTTTAGGCACAAAAGACCGGTCGTTCAACCTGATAGCCGTCGCTTTTGCTGTTGCTATCAGGCGCTGACCCCCAGGAACTCGGGGTAGTTGGGTGGAACCTTATAAATCATCCGAAAGACGTCGTTGGGGTCCACATTATGTCCGGAAGCCAGAATGTGCACGAGAGAATAGTGCGGTTCATGCTCCTGCCTTCACCTTTAAGCAGTCATGCAAACACGTGTGACCCGCACCACAGGAGCAAATAAATTAGTAGATGCACATGAAGGTGGTCTGAGCTGGAACCTATCCATACCTTTGCCGTGCGAGACCAGACGGGTTAAAGGTAATACTAGAACTGTTATAGCCCAGTTAGTTCTGTGTCACCAGTTGTTATAGCCTATTTTATTCTGACCCGACTAGTAGGCAGAAAAAGGCGAGAGAGCGGTTCCGATAGGCAATGGCTGTATTCAACAGTACACAAAGACTGTGTGGTGTGCGGGGTCTGGTGAGTCGTCGGAGTCGTCCGTGTCTAACGGTCCGTCGGAGTCCTTAAGCTTGTCCACTCCGGCATATTTACATGGCTCCGGTCTTTCCAGAACATTCCTAGCGTATAGCAAGCATGTGAGCAGACATTCTGAGATAATTTTGACATCGCCCACTGCGCCTGCTATGTGGGCGATCATCTGGCTTTCTTGGCTCACGGTGTATGCGCAGGCGTGGGTGTCTGGCATGAGGGCGTGACGTACTCCGGGCGGCCTTTTTCGCCGACTGCCGTGAATGCACGGGGGCTCTCTTCCTCGTAACAAGAACACTCGCTGCTTGAAAGTTTCGTGACATGGCTTGATTGAGGCGTATTCTCGGGCGTCCACTTGCCGCATCCACTTGAAAGAGGACCTTGTTAAATAGCGTCTGTTGTTCCACCGTGAGGGAGATGGGTTTTATTTGTATTGCCAACATACACTTTGTGACGAATCTTTCAGATTACTCGTTTTCACGAAGCAGGTCCTCGATTTTATTAAGCCCTTCCTCAATACTGTCTGCCAATCATTTTTTTCTAGTCCTTTTTGCTGAGCAGCGGAGTAGATTACGTTTCTGTTAAGTGGGTTCGAAAATGCTAAATTGTCTATATTATCCGGTCGTGATTTTCGTTCGGAAAACGCCCCTTCAGACGCCATTGTCAGATTTTTGACTTCGGAGGACGTTCAAGAGAGGAAGCGAGCCTGCCGTTTCCACCTCCAACGAGAACTTAATGGAAGGGTGTGCTTGATTTAAGTAGAAAGGACCGCATCTACATAATTTTCTGCTGCAGCGAGGGCCAATATGCAATCCGCATAGCGATGGTAGTGGTTAAACTTGAGTTAAACTTTCTCCAACTTGGTAGTCTGATCACTGAGTTTAAATTTTGCGGCTTATCAATGAATAAAACTACGTATGTTCGCCAAGTGCTCTTCTGTACTCTCTGGTTGGCATTTTTGCAACTTTAGGATTTTTTGTTGCAATACTATTTTGAGCGTTTTGTAACAGTCTTGTTTCAAGCTCAATACGCTTCCTTTGCATAACTACATACTTATTTTGCAGTAGTAAGCATGTTTTTTTCACCACACACATACAACACAGTCCATCCACCTTGCCCTCCCCACAGGAATTTCTCCAGCCTCCATCGACCACTTTGTTTAAGTTTATTATTTAGAGTTTGGTTTTGGTTTACGTTAGTTCTTTTTGTTATGGTTATTTTTAGTTAGTTTATTTTAGTTTTACTTTTTGGCTTAGAAGCTATTTTGCGTATAAAAATGGGAAAAAATGCCTACTTTCCATGATTTTACTTAATCTCTAAGTAAGATATAAAGCTGATAAAAGATTGTGTCCAATTCGCGGGTACTATTGGTTGCATTGCTTATTTTTTATTATCGCGCGCCAAAAATTAGCTTATTTAAGTAATTATTCCTATTGTTTTATACCTTAATGCGCTCTGCTTTGTAATTTATTTTTCTTTTCCCTGTTACCCGCCCATCCATTTACCACCATCTCGTATCACAGCATGCTGCGAGTTATCGTTTGCTGCAGTAAGCCCGAAGCGAAACTGTTACCAGACGTTTAATTCTCGAGGTGTCTGGTCAGTTTTTGGACCACTCATTCATTGCGCTAGTCTAGGTTTCCCTTAGGTTTCCATCAGGCATTAGCTTTGCAACTCCATTTCCTGACGTTTCAGGAAAGTGCTGCCTCACAAAAAATGCTGGCAAAACCGGTTGTGTACTAATTTTGAAGTAGCTCTATCCGCGTTTGTACACGTGATAATCCCATTTCAGTACTGGCTCTCTCACGAAAAAGGTGCGACGGATGTGATGGTATGACTGGCTGAGGACGGCTAATAAGGCAAAAAGTTTGCACTGTAAAAATGGCTATCTAAGTAGCATGCATTTTTATCATTGACCTTGACGGCTTTAAGAGATTCAAATAGATTTTATGGAAAACATGCCTAAAAATGCTTCCTGGTAGAAATTACGCCTTCGTTGAATTCTATACTTAAAGAAAGAGTGCCTTTCGGTTTTATAAACAGTTTCTTAATAACCGAATAATGTTGAAGCCTTCTGACCGTGCGCTGCGTACAACCTGCTTTAGGAAAACTAGGTTTTGCTTAAAGTTTGATTGAGAAGTCACATAGTTCGCACACAATGTTACAATAGAGGTGGATCATGCTGTATACATTCTAGGCAGTTTTCATAAATTGACGGATGCGATGCACTATGAATGCTAACCTCACAATCGTAAAAAGCTCATCAATGAAAACTATTTAAAACAGAAAGATACCCTTGCTTAAAGTATAAAATTCAAAGAGGGCGTAATTTTCTATCAAACGAGTACAACAAATACTTCTTTTCATGCATGTTTTCCATAAAATATATTTGAATTTACTTTACCACTACTCTCGCCTCGACAAGTTTGGTGTTGAAGCGCAGGTACCCATTAAGTGCTCTTAACACCGACGGATCCTTGGATTGTTTTAAGGTTGCGAAAATTCCCATCACAGAAATCTGAAGAGTAATTGGCGAGCTTACGTATATTTTCAATAAATTCTCATCAGGCCATTACATTTATATGGGAGGGGGGTAAAGCGTAAAAGGTAAAATTGTAGGCAAATTACGTTCAACGTTACAGGCAAATTAGTCCGGGGGATAGAGTAGGGGGTTGGGTAGCAACAAGCGGCTAATTAAGCGGTAATTAAGGAGAAGGGGGGGTGGGGGCCTTTTCTCTCCTCTTCCACCACCACCCCCCTTCTCCCTAATTACCGCTTAATTAGCCGCTTGTTGCTACCCCACCCCCTACTCTACCTTTTACGCTTTACCCCCTCCCATATAAATGTAATTGCCTGATGAGAATTGATTGAAAGTATACGTATGCTCGCCAATTACCCTTCGGATTTCTGTGATGGGAATATTTGAATTTATAAAGGCAGTCAAAATCAATGTTTAAAATGCATACTACTTAAGTAGCAATTTTTTGCAGTATACACTATTTGTTAGGGGTAAGAAAGAAGCTCCATTAAAATTCCGGCATCAAATCATGAATGAAAAGACTTGAGAATAGGCTGCACGATAATCAGTATCACAACCTTAATGCCGACTAGCGAGCGAGTATCAATCTTACGCAAATCTCGGCATGCTCCACGAATTCTGAGCTGTACTATTTGGGAACTAACCATCTCTGCATGTGTGTTTACAATTATACTCATAAATTGACGAAAACAAGGTTTTTTATTGTGGGGTTTTTGGCTTTCTTTTGATTTGATCTATTGACACTTGCTTTTTGCTTACTATTTTCCTTAAAATCACTTTCGATATCGTTGCTATATTGGCGTTCACCGTCGTTCTGTGGACGAGTGTACCAGCCAGTAGATTTGTGGTGGACGGCCACAATGCCTGTTTCCCCTTCGTTCTCCAAGGCCCGCTGCATTTAAGTCATTCATCGTGGCAAACAACTGTTCCAATACTTTCTTTCACTGGCACCCCCCGGGGGCCTCACCTCGCAGCTGCTTCTGACTAACCGATAACACCTGCACCAGCGTCCCCTGTCTTTCGGCGTTCCAGTGGCCCCCACGGTTGACCTCAACCTATTTAGTCACATGCGAACGTGTGCAAATACCCACATGTGCACCTGCGTCCAAACAAGCACGCCTTTCTAAGGGCCACTTACCACGCCACTTCTTTGGCCAACGCAGCAGGGGGCCTTTGTAGGCGAGATCCCCTTGGGTAATTCCAACATACCAATAACAGAACACTTAAACTTACCCCGAAATCTTACTTTAGCAGCTGCCACGACTTTCACGTACTCTCTCGGGTCTGGCTGGACGCAGTCAACACTAGCTCTGACTTCACCAGTGGCCAGTGCTGCCTCGGGCAGCAATTGGGAGTTCTGTATGCAATAAACCACTCCTTCTGGTGATTGTGTCTTTTACCTTTAACCTGAGGATTCGATCCCATGATTTTAGTGATCTAGGCGCAACCAATACTTTGACCACTACAGATTCAATCATGCGCTTCCAAAGAAAAAGAGAAGACGAGACCGTATTCTGAGAAAATGCAAGCAGATAGAGGGTGAGAGCAGTGGGTGTTGCATAAGGATCAGTCAAGTGCTGGATCCTTTGGCCGGCAGCAACGAATCAAATCGATTGACAAATAGCAAGGTTGGAAGAATCACATGTGGAATAGAGAGTGAGTAAATCTGGGGAGGGTGGAGAGAAAAGTATAGTTTGATAAACCCAACAGACGGGAGCTGGGGGGCAAAAATAATCGATACTTTTAGGCGACCAGAGGGAAGGGGTGTAATAAGATTGAGAGCAAGTGGAGAGTGTTAAAAACATAGGTATGACAGCCAACAGAGAATATAAACAGTCTGTGCGTGGAAAATCAAAAATAACGTTCGGTATAGACAAATGCAAATTCATAAAAGAGGAAATGTACAGACGAGCGGTAGGCGCCTCTCGGGCGCAGTTCGGATGGAAGTGCCACAGAGAAGAGACTCCGGCAGAACGCAGAGGAAGAACTTGCCAGCTTGCACCTCTCCCTACATGGCTTCGAATTCGTCTATCCTCTTCCGCGTGTTGCCTCTTCGAATAGCACGGAGAGTGTCGAATTTATCTGCCGCTGCAGTGGGCTCGGATGAATTGCCTTCATTCATCTCCTCGGTCGCGGTGGTGGCGGCGTCGACGTCGGGTTCGGCGTGCACGCGTTTGGAATGTAGGGTCTCTCGCAACTCTAGCAGTTTTGACCGCAGGACATGATCCTTACTCACCACCGTCTGTCGCGACTCTTCCGACCTTAAACCGGGTACCGTTGCTGGCATGAAATCGACTCCTTAAAGGTAAAGTTAAATCGGGTGGAGAAGAGGGAGAACAAAAAAAAACGCAGAATGGAGGGAAGATTTAAAAAAACCGAAAGGCAGGACACTTACAGGAGAAACTTGATTTTGCGCCAAATCGTTTCATGCATAATTCCATCCGAGGCAACTGCGTTGTCTCTATGTCAGCCCTAATTTAAAGAGGTTTTAAACGTTAAACGGCAATCCACGAAGTCCTAGTAGGTTGTAATTGTTAACTTTTTATCCATTATATTTTTTCGTTGTATTATACTTCCATTTGTCTGCTATCAGCTGTAGTACGCGTACAATGATTCAGCTTTCATAAAGTCCATTTCTTGAGTTGCCATATTTCAATAAAATAAATTGCATTTAAGCTATTGGTGTGTTGCATTAATCTAGGGGGTATCTTGTGTAGTGGTTTATGGTGCTGTAACGGCGGGCATTCGGATCCGGGGTGACTCAGGAAAGGGGCTGTTTTTGTGCCTCTTCAAGTGAGGGAGCTGCCGAATCGACACTAGAAGTGAAGATTGTGAACGAGGAGCCTACGGATTGAATTATCCTTTCCTGCAGAACCATTTATTCCCTACCACCCCTTTATTGACGTTTGCCACTTTCGTTCTACGCCCGCTTTCGACCTGTTTCCCTCCCTTTTCTCATTCTCTTCATAATAAACTCTGGCACCCTCCTTCACTTCTATCGTCTTACGTATGTCTGGAAACGAAGTGGAAAGAATGGCTGAACCAGTTTATGAGATTACCCCCAGTGAGCTCACAGCTATCAACCAAGGACCTGATTTGAGACAGCAAGAATCGCTCCCTGTTGAGAATCACAAGCAGGAATCTGGTTAGACTGCTACGGTACATCGGCTGAAGGTTGGCGTGTTCGAGTGGCCCTTGGCCAGCCACGATTAGTTGGACGCGCGTTGGTGTGCGAGGTCGGAAGCCGGTCCTATTTAGTACTGCGCCCATCCCATCCCAGGCGACTGATCAGCTAGGCAGTGGCCTGTTGTTGGCAGTGTAGGAGAGAGTGAAGTCGATCCTCAGCGCATTTTTTTCCTCACTATAGTCAATCTGAGGCACTCGATGTTATCACGGTGCGCTGAAAGCCGCGTGTTGGAGGGTTGCCATCCGACGGGATAACTTTGAAACCACAGCAAGCCCAGTGCGTGTCTGGTTGTGTGGAGTGGCTGAATGGTGAGCTGGGAGCCAGGCTGCAATTGGTTCGTCTAAATTTAGCCTTTATGGCACTCCAGCGCACGCGGGAGCCTACCCATCAAGGTAGTTTTGTTCTGGCGCGTGCAGGAGTGTGGTCGCGTCAGCCACCTGCGCAACTCCCATCTGAAATCTTCTCGAATTTTGCCTTTACATTGGCGTAGGGTGCGGAAGCGGTTCTCCTTTAGCCTGCTGAAGCTCGTGGTGGATATCGTCGAAATCGACGGTCGAACTCTCGGAAGTCAGTCTGCGGGTCGGCTAGTCCGAGTTGCGAAGTTGCATGACGTTGAGACAGCCGGCATTGGACAACGAGGTCGGACAGCTAGGTCGGCTGCCATCACAGAACAACTACTGGTTTAACATAAACCGTTTGCAATAATTATGAAGGAGATCTACCGTAACACTTGCATTCAGGGTTCCCAAAATACACCACATTTGCATTGCATTGACCGATACACATTTCGGATCGAAATTTCATGAAATCTGTAGATCGCTGAATTTCGGGCGTGTAGCACCAAGCACAAAAATTTGGCATAACTGACCGTGCTCTACTTACTTTTGTCTCTAACAGAAGCCTTCATCTCAGTTGTCCAAATTTTCGGCCCAGTTGTCCTTCTGAACAACTGGTAGTCTCAGAAGCCCGAACTGGATTCTGTCTCCCTACAGTATGCTCGATGAGTTAGTGCCGCTAGCCTCTGCCGACCGATATCAAGAGGCGAATCTCACCACCGTTAGCGCCTGATGGCATCTAGCCCGTGTCTTTCGCCTTGCCGGCCATGGGAGTGAGCTAATTGGATGGATGGCCGACCATTGGGACTCAATTCATCCTATCACACACACTTCCCTACGCTGTGAGGAAGATCTCACACAGGACCCATACCATTTTGTAATTAATTTGAACCACTTTATAAGCAAAATTAATAAATTGACAAAAACATTGCTTTGCGCATGGACACTAATGTTCTCAAGAAATTTTGTCATAAGAACCTTTCTTAAAGGCAGAAGATATGAATCGGGTCTAAATTTTGAAAGAGACATAATGGGCTATTGGATGAATTAAAGAAACCATTCTTCCTCTCATTATTTACTGCTCTGTCCCGTCATTTTTCTAGCCTTCTTCAAAAAAGACCAGGTCATTTTTAAATGTATCCTTCGAATGCTCTCTTCAACTTCTGGTGTTCCCTGCATTTTTTTTAGCTGAGATTATAATATCAGCTATCAGCGACACTTTAAAACGGTCAAACAATTTGCTGATCACATTCTTATTGGGGTAACTCATCTTGTCCACTCTGAACTAATGGCTACGAAGTCTTGCCGTACAATGCGCCGAAGCTTCCGTTATATGCCTTGCCGTATATCGGCATATCAGCACTGTATACTTCCATTCCTAGTACACTACCTGACGTATGAAGAAATAGAAATTCAGAGGCTGAAATTTGACCTGTCTCCATAACGGATGTGAATATCGTGTAAACCTTTAGACTGCGGCCTTTTACCTTACCTTATCCCTCGTTCTCCGTGAATGGAGCCATTTTTCGCTGGAATGTTTTGGATTTTTATCTTCGAAATAAAACATGTCTTTCCTTCTCTCTTGCTCTTATATTTTTCTTTATTTTTTCTATATAATGCATCAAAGATTTATTCGCCCGAAAACCACTACGAAAACGCCCTACTACTTTAGTAGTCATATTTACGGAGCTTTTTTGCAGACGGTCAGAAAGGCGTTTGTTCAACGGCCGGCATCCTGACGGCAGCGAAAAACATTGAGATTGGACGGCGTCATAATCTCTATTACAGCCCTACCTAAAGCATTTGTTCAAATGGAATCTCCGGTGAACTTTAACGAGGTAGGCAATCCACTGTAGTTCTTAAATACCATTTTTAAAGAAATGGCTTTGGGAGGTGACCTACTATCTTGCCTAGAGTTCGAAGTGGACTCTGATGACTGCTCGTCCCTCTCCAGGGGTGAATTTAGCTGCCCATTCTCCAACTCTTCGTCGGTTGTGATGACCAGCAGAGGAGGCGACGAGGGAGAGATGGAGGCTGGACTGTTGCCACTCGATCGCCGCCGCTGCGCCCTCTTCCAGTGCGGGAAGGAGGCACCACCCGAGTTCTGCTTATCCGGCTTTTTGTAGAGCAGGTCTGTCGGCCGCCTCGTTGGCGAGGAGGTCGCCTCCTGACCCACTTTCCCGGCATTTGGTCCCGTGAGCGTGATCTGCCTTTCAGATCGATGAAGCCTCTCCACATTGCTTGACACGATGATGACTGTCGGCATGGGTAGAGCGATAGAAGAGGGAACAACCACCGGCTCTTTCGTCGTCGAGGCTGTGCTATTCTGTTCCGCTGCCAGCAGGGTCGTTACCTTCGTTGGCACTACTTTCTCCTCCAGGGCTTCATCCTCCGGAAGCACCTTATCACATGAGGGCTCAAAGTAGATGGTCTGGGTGACTGTCTGGTGGGCATGTCGGTTGCCTTTGGTGTCGTCGGCCGCATCGTCGTCGGTACCAGTGGGGGTAAGCTCGCTGGGCTGGGCATCGGTTTCCTCCAACTCCTTCGGAAGGACAATCTGCTGGTCTGTTTCAGAGCTGAGCTTTGGCTGCTGTTGCTGCACTTTCTTGACAGGACTGGACACTAACTGTTGCTGCTGGTCTCTGCCATCGTCAGGGAAGAAGGATCGGCCCTTGCCTTCAGCTTCAGTAGGTGTGGGTTCGTTACTTGTAAGGGGGCTGGCAAAGGAGACCGTGGGACGCTCCCCTTTAACTGAGGCTGGCAACTGCGAGCAGGATGCAGGGCATGAATGGGTGGGAAAAACCATCAGATAATATGAGAGGCTCACCAAAAAGCAAGGAATAACATATCAATATACCCCACTTACTGCTATTATGACTTGGCCGGAATCGGCCTGGCAG
>JAYGXS010000005.1:4611572-4752340 GCA_036362985.1 Ligula intestinalis
TGCGCCAAATGACTGCCCAGAGAAGCTTGCGTAATCTTGGGTCTTACACCTACTATATCAGACGTTTTATCCACTGTCCTCCCCAAGATCGGATTCGCTGTGACTACATGGATAGACTAACTGGCGTAATCGGATTGTCGTTAGGAAGAGTTTTGCCGAATCAGAGCTTAGTTGTTCTGGGGAGGGATTTTGGATGCAGATTACTGTTCGGCAGCTGCTAGTACGGAGAAAAGTCATTGGCGTGGTTTAGCATTAACATTCACAAAGGTTCAGTGGTCCCGATTAAGGCAAGACCTATTTTGCAGGCGTTATGACCAGATCCGTTTAATTTTCCTTTTATCAGTCGCAGAGGGTCAGATGATGATCACTCCACACAAGGCTTAGGGGCCATGGATCATTGTTCGAGTGGGAGGTGGGAGGTGATGTAGTAAGTCGGTAGTCCTTCTAACAGCCGTCTCAGCATCGGCTAGCTCGTGTCTTCTTGATACTGTGACGCACAGGGGGCGTAAATGAGGCTCCGCAGCGTTTGACAGAATTGCTCAACGCGCAAAAGTCATTGGCTTCGCTGAAACTGGGGTAAGCTGCCCGCGTAATTTGCTAGGAGTCTCCTTTACCACACCTGCGTTGACAACCCCTTCCGTGTGCTAACAGCAAGGTACCCTAGCAATCAAGGAGTCAAGGTTGGCGAACGTACTTTTTCGATTATTCATCTCCAGCCAATTAAAATAATATACGGGAGGGTACAGTGACACAAGTTTAAACATCAAATCAACAGTAAGCAAGTATTTAAAGAGACAGGGTGTTCAGAGATCAAGGCATCAGCTTCTAGCCCTATCAAGGGATCGGGGGGGGGAGAGGGGAAGGGGTCCGGTAGTTAGTTCATGTTGCTGTGTTGTCGCTGTAACTCGACGTAGTGGGAGGTTTAAGGAGGCATTCTGGGTTATTCTTCGGCCAAGAGAGCCTAAGTGCCTGTAAAAACGCCTAAGGGGTGCACAAAATTGGAATTAGTCAGCCGTACGGGGACTGCCTCTGCTGTACCAAGTATCCGCTGACTCAGGAACTTAAATAGCTTCATCAGCACTTTAAAAATGACTCGGAACGCTTGCTTCACGTCGACCCGGTGAACGCTGTCAACCAAGTGGGCCAACGTCGCGCTAGATATGGATTTTACTACACCTAGGTTTAGCTAGTCAGGATGTTGTTCTCGCATACATCGAACAATATAACCCGCTCTAAAGGAGCAAGCAAAGAGGTAGATGCACATTGAAGAGGCCTGAAACGGGGGAGGGCGTTTATTCTTGCATTTAAGACGACGAAGTGGCGTGCTTGAAAATCCTAGTCTTATTTTAGCAGCTGGATACGCGCTGGATCGTATTCATTGTAATTGCTTGATGATGAATAATCGAAAACGTAAGTTTGCCAAGCATGACTTTTTGAACGCTTACACAGGCATCGTTGCTGAATTTCGTAGCAAATTCAACCCGAAGATGAAAAACTGTTCTCCGTAGAGAGTCGTGAACTGCAAACACTCGGACATTAAAGGATTTATCTCCGTAGTTGGCCAGCAAACATGTCAGACCTCCACTAATAGCAGTTACAAGCCTAAATTATCAGAAAACTACTTCTGGTGACGCAAGCCTGTACGGTGGGTGTATTTAGCGCACAAACACATTTGTACAACTTATTATTCCTCCTTTCGTCCTAAAACAGTTTTAAATTGATTGAATACCTGTACTCATTACGTGTAGTGTGTACATAGTTTCTTTATTTTATTGGATAAAAGCTAATTTGGTGGGCCACCTTAGATACCCTTAGCCCTATGATTACTTTAAGTTTTATTACTTCTCGTTACTTTTTTAGTTTATCATCAAGTTTATTCATTTAATTTTATTGTCGTTTTTGGCTTTCTTACATGCCGCAAACGTTGGATAAACATACTCAAATAACTACTATATAATAAACTAAACTAAACTATCAAAATAAATAACAAACTAAGAACCAAACTAAAGTCATACCTATAGTTGACCAATTTGTGAAAAACCTCGCGGCATTCGGCGTAATTTTAACCCACATAATAGGAAAGTTCTTTAGGCGAAGCCAATGCTCTACCATTAAGCTACAAAGGCCACGCTTCACACCGTGAGTTTATTCACACTCGCATCAATTTTACCCACCCAAATTTACCGCTCGTATAGAATCCGCCAATAAGGAACGGAAAGTTCGCTGCCCAAGCAGGAGTTCCTAAGCAATCATCTGGAATCCACCAGAATGACTACTAGGCTGACTAGGCTCCTAAATTATTAAGTCAGCCTAGCCGTCATTCTGGTGGATTCTAGATGATTGCTTAGGAAATCCTGCTTGGGCGGTCAGCTTGTTGTTCCGTTTTGGTGAATTCCACTTGAGCAGTAAAGTTAGGCGGGTAAAATCGATGCAAGTGTGATTAGACTCACGGTGCTAGGCGTGGTATTTGTAGCTCAACTGGTAGATCATCGACTTCGCATAGAGGCTTCCTCTATTATGCAGGTTCAAATTCCACCGAATGCCACGAGTTTCTTTGCAATTAAGTCAAGTAAAGTAAACAAATCTGCCAAAACTCCTCAATAAAGTTATATCACCAGTCCTGTAGGACAGAATGCTGGGATTGGGGGTCGCTCAGGTGGGCGACCTTTTAACTTTCATTTTTTTGAATTCTGCCTTACTTATATGCATTATTTAATCTACAAAGTCTACCCTGTTAATCTTTCTATCAGTTAAAAAAGAGAATGTCAGCCATTAAGTCTATAGTAACATGAGACTCATTCGGTGAACCAGCCAACCACTCCCTCCACCTTCAACCCACAATACCGGTGTGCTAACTTACCAGATATGGATGCGGGGTCGCAGTGTGATTTTGGTCAGCTGTCGATACTGCATCAGCAGCAAAGCCCGAATAGACGGCATCAGGCCCGTCAGAAGGGGAAGGGCTTAGTGGTGGGGACGTCGTTGAGGGTGATCGTACTCCGACATTGTTGTCCAGCTGACCGGACAATCGGGCCTGTAGCTGCTGCAGCCTCTTCTCGGCGTGCTTGCGAGCCCGAATCTCTCTTTTTAGGCGCTCACTTTGGCAAAAAGGAGAAAGTAAAGAGGGAGCGTAGAAGAAGAAGAATGCTATATTTAGGATTGTAAAATCCTGAACTTTCAGCAAAAATGAAGATTGAAAAAACACTTATTAGGCTTACGACATAAGCACAAGCCCAATACATCGAGATAGTTCTCATAGCAACGCAGCAGAAAAGAATAATACTAGTTCGCTGATCTGCAATGTTGGCCGAGTGTTGATAAGGGTGTGTAAACGGGTTTCTTGCAGTTTAAGTTTGAATGTTGTCCATCTCCAACTCCATCTATGCCTCAGAAATGATGTTGCTATGGATAATGATGCTGATGCTGATGAGGAGGAGGAGTGGGAGGGTGAAACGGAGGATGTTCATTATGATCATGACCATATTGAAGATAATTGTAATCGGGATTATGATGCTACTGTTAACGCTGATGATTGATAAGAAGAACATGAGATCGGTGGGACAAGAACTTTATTCGCCTGACGTTTCGGATTCTATAGCGGGTCCAGCATGAGAAACAATAGCAGAAACGGGTAATTCATACACAGGGCGTTGTTATATTTACAGGACACAGTCGCTATGGTACTGCATGCCTATGACAATCAAAGGCTTCCTCCTATCGAGGCTGGTTGTACGCTAATTGATTGATAGCCAGGGCACGGGTCGCAACCCGCTCAATTGTTAATCACATGTGGTGGACTTGGACGTGGTGATTGCTCAACTGTCTGGTTTCCTGGTGCTGGCGTTAGGCGACACGTTTATCTGTGCGTTCCCCAGGTGGCGACTTATTTTGACCGAATTTCATGAGTTAGCTCACTTACGGTACCAGACTTGTCTCTTGCCTGAGTCATTTAAAAAGCGTTAAATAACTCAAAATCAGTCTGGGATCGCGCAGTTTGTACTGCTATCTCTGCTTATACAGTAGGGCCGGTATTTCACGCAAAATTAGGAAATTCGCGAAAGATTGATCATCACTTGTTGGGCGTAGTGATTGCGCGGCTATTTGGTTCTCTGCCGCTGGCTGTGCGAAGACGCGCTCGCCCGTGCGCTCCCCGATTGGTGAATCGCTGTTGGTGAGTGAAGGTCCAACGGCGCGTTATTCAGATGTGCAAAAGCTAAATGTAAGCCAGCCCAACAGACCTGTGGCTGCTTTGTCCACACTTTTTATTTCTGAATATTAAAGCGTCAAGCGAAAATTCGAGTCCCAAAAAGTAACTTAGAAGAAGTTGACGCAATCACTGGAACAAGAACTTTATAATTAGCGCACTGGAGGGCAGACCTTTTTAATGAAGGGGGTTATAGCGTTAATTGTAATGGGTACGCAGTAGTCTAGCTATTGCATCCCATAAATACTATATGATTCTACTTCTGAAGATAGTTTGGAGCTGGAATCCAAAACATCAGTCTACTTCTTCCCAAGGGCATGTGTCTTACAAACAGCGATGATACTGATGAAATCCAAAAGGCTTTCAGTAGGTGCCACTGTTGTTCGTTCTTATGAAATCTGCCACATTGCGAAGTTAATTGGCTGTGAGTTTCATCTGTAAAGATAGACTTGGTGGTTAAATCGCAACTTGTTTCGGTGCATTGAATACTCGACGCATTTTGATGGTTAGTATCTAAGGAGTTAGCCCAGGTTTATGCTGTAGATAGTCGTCGAAGTTCTTGGGGACCTAGTGGGTACGATCACCAGGATTCATAGAGCGAGCTTTTACTGGAACCCAGCTGAGTGTTCAGACCACTTCATACGATAGCACCTAAATGGGAAGTTTGTGTTTCCTGTAAATGCACATCAGGCCCGCATACTTACGACGGTCGTGATAAGATTTAAGTGATCCGTGACATACGTGATACGCGTTTGACCTTTCGCTGGGGTCAAACAACCAGCCAGATGGTAACTGAGGGTCATAAAGGGCTAATTTTGTCACATGTGACAATTGACCAGGCGTAGATTACGCTAGATTCGGATACCAAGAAGAGAAGCGTTAATCTCTAGCATTCGCGTTCCTTAACCGAAGCTTGGCTAATATAATGTTCACATGTCTCGATGAAATCGAGGAGCCGGCTGGGTTACTTTCGCCTGTTTTATTAAATATGCTTAAAACTTTTTATTTAAGTTGGTTACTGTCAGGACTGTGGTAGAGGTTAGGGTGCATCCAACTGAGGGGGGAAGGGTGGCAGAGCACCGATATAGCTGTGCTTCAGGTTCAAAGTTAGCATTAAGCTAACCAAAGAGTGAGAAAGATCTAGTGGGTGTGACAATTTGATCGTTGATTTCGACGTTGTCCACCGCCTGTCTGGATCCCACGTAAAAGCCACATTAAGAGAGGGCCATTGCAGAGGCGCAGAGCAAAAGCCAACTCACCGCTCCATCGATTTCATGCGCCTTTCCTCCTCAGCCTGAGCGCGCATTTGTTTCACCTCTATGGATTCCGGTTGTCGGCGCCGGATGTAGAGCTCATTGTTGCCGACGCAGAGTGCCAGGATGCGTTTGTTGTCCTTCAAGTGCGTCGTGAAGAAGATGAAGTCCTGAAAATGTCAAGATGAAAATGGCAGTAGCTAGGTGGGCAGGACTGTTGCTGAAATAACTGGCAAACAGGCTGAAGACGGCGACTGCATTAAAAAATCAATAAGTGATAAATGCCTTCAAGAAGCCATAATGATCAAGCGAAAAGCAAAAATTTTGGAAGACTCGTCACAGCGACAGTTTGCCCGGAATGCTGATATAAGCGAACAGATGAGTTCCGGGACGCAGTTCGGAAAGAGAAGATAGCATTGGAGAGGTTCAAGTGAGAAACCGAAACGTCAAGCCACTAAATTTCTTTTGCTAGTTATAGGATATCTCCTTTCAATACAGTAGGTTTCATGTCTCATTAAATCTCATGCATTTTGCAAAATCCGAGTACACTGCGTCTCCCAGGGTCTCTCAAATGTAAAGAAACGATGGTCCACAAAAAGAAGGCATAATATGCTCTACAAATTAATATTGCGTTGTTGAGGAATAGTCGTTTTTTATAAAAACTGAAAATTCAGAAAACATGAAAAATCGGTGAAACAAAGCAAACGCAGATGTTAGCTGTTCAGAAGGCCCGCGCAAAGAAATGAGTAAATAAAACAGCAAAATTAGAATTGAATTTCAAAGTATACCGCTCAATGCATTTTGGAGAGAGATATTCTCCCATATTACGTGCATGCTGAAGTATGGCCGCGTGATGGGCAGTCATCAGTGCTGTTGCCCCTCTCCTCGGCATCCTGATGGCCGAGACAATTCCCCTGATTGACAGGCGTTCCGCCTAAGCACAGCAGCTCCCCACAGTTGACACCGGCTTATTCACAGCCACGCGTGCAGGCAACACTAGCTTACGCGCATCGACCAACACGCCTTGTCACCCGTGGTCCTTTCTATTCATTTCTCACTTCAGTGGTCATTGCCCGCCGCGTCAAGGTCATACAACGTCGCACGCGGCTACTTCTCATTCGATGACCTAAAGACGCTTGACAGACGTCATCGCACGCATATACCCGAGCACACAGACGTGAACATACAACCCATCAGCCTGTAGGAGCCTGCCCTCCCCCCAGCGCTGCCATGATCATTAATTCTTCCTGCTCTGTCAACGTGGCCAGTCAATCGATTTTTGGCGCACCGCTGATTACTGGTTCACACTGGACTTGCCTCGCCACTTGTGATGACTTATCTACTAAGCGTGAATTGGCAGTCAAACCAGTCAATCAGTCAATCGATTTTTAAGTACCGCTGATTACTGGTATGCGCCGGATTTGTGGTCAGCACTGACAGAAACACTTCACACTAAGACCATTCAACAGGCAAGGCTTAACTCACTCGGTTTTTCGCCCCGGTGCGTGGCAAACGCGAGGCTGCGGCTCTCTCTCTCGCTTCTCATGGTCAAACTCCACCCCAGGCCGAGCCAACCCTTCTTCCCCTACTTATTCTGTACAGAATACAATCTCCTTCTACCTTGGCTTCCACGACTTCTCTCTTCTTCTTAGGAACCGGGCCTGGAAGATCGCAGTAGTTAGAGTTTAACAGGCTTAGCCTTTACCCCTTTGCGATAGGCTAACCTAGCAAGGGCCTCACTACTTAACACTCTCTTAGGCAATGCAAGACATCAATCGCAAATCACTTGAAGTCGCTTCACAGTCATGTAAAAGCGGTTGCCGTCATCAGATTTCTTACAACAGACACACACAGTCAGACACTTTCAGGTGTGACTTGACGCAGTCAACAGCAGCCCTGGCTTCACCAGTGGTCACCGCTGCCTGAGGCAACAACTCAGGGTTCTGTGCACAATAAATTCCTCATTCTAGAGACTTCTGTATTTTACCAATAACCGAGAATTCAATCTGATGCTTGTAGTGCTCTAAGCACACCGCCTACTTAGAGGCTAGAACCGTCAGCAAACGGTCGAAAATTCGAGTATGTATTCCACCATTGTTTCACAAGAATCGGCTGTTTTTTTCTCTTCCGTTTCTGTATTGTGCAAGATGCGTTGGACTAAGACAAACAGATGTTTGCTTCATGGTGCTGTAAGAGAAGGCATGGGAATAAGATATGTCATAAACTCACAGGTTGACAGGTTGGTCAGTAACAAAGAAATGTAAAAAAATTGCCAGGCGTAGACGGAAAAAAGTATCCATAGTGAATATTTGCCGATAGGATAGGGGACCCATCACTCATAGTAGAGTGATGTGGAGCAGGAGTATCATTAAGGCAAGAACAAACGACGTACTAACGCCCACCATTCAGCTCCTGCATTCTAAAGGGTCTTTTTTTGACGGTTTTCAATTTCTATGTCGCGTAAAACTGGTGAAAGCCCTCAGCCTAGTAATTATGTCAGCTAGCTTTCCCAAGGCCACCCTACTTGCCCCCCATGGATTGGTTTGTTGACGTTTGTGCCGAACAACCACCCCCCTATAGTTGAAGACCTAGAACGAAAGATCGTGATAACGATGGGTACTGATCTGCATTCTGGCCGGAAAACCCATGAGAGATGGAAAAGTTTTGATCGCAGAATCAACAATAGTCAAAATTGCCTTGAACCTAGTGTTCTTTAAATTGCTTCCAATCCAGGAAGTCAAGTTAGGTGAACGAACGTTTTTGATTGATTCATCATCAGGTTATACAATAATAAAAGGGAGGGTAGAGTTAGCAGAAGTTTAAGCAGCCAATTAGTAATAAGTAGGGGATCAAAGGTGTCCGACAATTAGTTCATGTCATCCCGTCGCCTTCAATTCTTAATTGCTTTGTAAATAAGGGAAGAATAAAGAGAAAATAATGTTAAAAAAATACAGCTAAGGGGACTTTACGAGGACTGCTACATTATTTAACCTTTTAAAGGTGCTTGGCAAGAGTGAAGGTGGACCAATAGCCCGCAAGCTCTTAGAAATGTTGAAAGAGTGTCCAAATAATGTGTTCGGATTACAAATTGCTGTAATAAAAGACGGGCCCTTGGCTAGAAACGATCGTAGGTCCTGATTATTCAACTCGTCCATAGATATTCCAATGATGATGCCTGTTTTTAGGAGCACTAATCATTGTAAACCAGGTATTTACTTCAGTTGTAATGTCCGGGTGGTCATAAGAAAGACAGTGCTGACAGAGGCAGACCTCAAAAATACAGCTTGGAAAGCATGTCAATTTCAAAAACAGACAATCTAGGCTGCGGGAACATGAGTATAATATCAGATAAAAGACCAGTACATACCGGAGCCTTCTTTTCCATCGGCTTGATTGTGAATTTCCGATCGTTAAATGTAATATTGCTGATTTCTGACCATGCAAAGCCCACTTTCGGTGTAGTTCTAGAAGAGTAAAGGAGATATACATTATTATATCACTAGGTCTATCGGGGGGGGGATAAGAGTGATAAGGTTTAACCCCAACGGCTGCGACATTCCTTAGGAGATGGAAGATATCACGGGAAGGCCAGAGTAGTAGGAAGAGTATATTCCCTACAGAATGAATGGGAGGATAGGCAGTAGGAAATTGACTACAAGGCGACCGCACCACCGCAAGCCAGTGGACGGTGTCTGCAAGGAAGTCTGTTTTGGAGTCGTCCAATGAGGTCCTATGTGAGTCAGTTTGTGATTGGCTGTTACAGAGACTGGAAACAGCGAGCCTTCCGAAAGTGCACTTCGACTTCAACTAGTCACGACAAGCGTTCACAAGTGCACTTCGCTTTGAGCTAGTCACTACAGGTCCACTACATGTGTGCACGACTAAGAAATATCTTTGTATTTTGAGTTATAGCCAATAAAGCACCTTCAGAATCATGAAAAAATTACATATCGGAAATATGATTCCGAAAACAGGCCGCACCAGTGCTGCGTTTGACCAACATGGGGTCAAATCGGCTCAGAGTAAGGGTTCGTGGGGCTGTGCCGCTGAAACTTTGGGGGAGACAGGCCTCAGATGGGATTTTATATTACGTCAGCCAGAGCGTTTGGATGCACACTGATTGGTTAGGGGACCCATTCGTCCTATCCTACCTTGGGGTTCACACTCCAGTCCTGTCACTGGCCGCTCAACGGCTGGCACATTATAGGCAGAAATATATCACTGACAAAGACAAGGGAGATTGGAATGGCCATTACTTGCTCCTAAGCCATTATCAGCCAGCCACACCCAACCACAGGCTGTGCGTAACCCAAGGCTTGAAGTCGTGAACTTGATAGTTATAAGTTCAACGTTCTGACCTCTGTGCCACGGGCTCGCTGCCTTGCCGGTCTCGATCGACATTCTATCAGGAGGTTTGGCAGATTTTCTCAATTTGAGTTGGCCCAATTGTGAAAACTCGAGGCATGCGGCGATATTTGAACCCGCATAGAAGAGAAAGCCTTTAGTGGAAGCCAACGCTATGACCACTTGAGCTACAAACGCCCCACCTCGCGCCATGAATTTAATCACACTTGGGTCGATTTTACCCGCCCAACTTTACCGCTCATTTAGAATCCACCAATACGGAACGGCAAGCTGACTGCCCAAGCAGGGTTTCCTAAGCAATCATCTAGAATGAATACTAGTCTGACTTAATTATCATGAGGTTTTGGCAGATTTGCTTAATTTGAGTTGACCCAATTGTGAAAAAACTCGAGGCGTTCAAAGGGCTTTGAACCCGCATAGGAAAGAAGGTCTTTTCCTGAAGCCAACGCTCTAGCGCAAGTGGGGCGTTTGTAGCTCAAGTGGTTAGAGCGTTGGCTTCCACTAAAGGCCTTCTCTACTACGTGGGTTCAAATCCCGCCGAACGTCTGGAGTTTTTTTCACAATAAGGTCAACTTAAATCTACACAATAGTAACTAGACGCTGACCGATCGAGTACGGAACTCAGTCACCTCTTTGTGCCGTGGGCCTCGCCCTCAAGTCCTACCAACAGCCACACAGTGGCTAATATTTTAGGCGTCGGACTTGAGAATGAGACCCAACGCACAAAGGGGCGAGTGGATTCTGTAACCGGTCAGTGAGCGTCAATATTAATGTTCCCAATCGAAATCGACAAGGTAACCAGCCCGTGGTGGCGCACTTCTAACTAACAGGGTCGCTGGTTGGAGCCTGCAGTAGTGCACCGTCCGGACTTGGGTATGGCTAACTAATGGCGGCTACTGAACCTGAAATGGTCACTTCATTATCTGTTTATAATCTTCTGCTGTCTTTAATACCAGCCGCTGTGCCTAACACTATCCCCAATCGGCTTGATGCATCGGAAGTGGAAGAGAGATTGAGCCTGGTACTAAGTCATCCAGGCTCACTGCAGGTCAATGGATGCCTTGCCACAAAAAATATTGAGCGCTTGAAGATATCACGGCAAACCATCATTCGTAGCTTGTAAGATTACCAACATGCATGCTTACTCAGTTTTTCTCAGTGGCTACGTCTTAATTTGAACTTTATGGCAGCCTTGCCCTATTTGGGATCCAAGACCACTAAATGCAGCCCGACACCTGTATAATTTGAAGCAAGACAAAATATCCGAATTTATTCGCGCGAATAAATTTCGAGAGCGCTTTTCAGCTGCTTCCGCTCCATGCATGAATAACAAAATATTTAACGAACATATCAATTTGAATTTACACAAAATCGATAAAAGCAAGCTTGTGTCAACGTGGCAAGTGGTCAATAGCTATGTCAACTGTCAAACATGGGACTAAAAGTAGGGAGGGGATTTAACAAAATAAAAGTGTGGTATGTATTCATCAGGGCAATTGAATATTAACTACATGGTCTAGTTGCTTATATAGGTCGGGTTTCTCCCGCCGTATGTAGGATGCTTCCATGTACCGCAAGGTCCGGTTTGTACGTGCTCGAAAAAGAGCGCGTAAAAATGTGTTAGTGTCAACGGAGTGACCAGGCTGCCTTTGGCCGGTTAATTGGGAGGCCTTTAGTTGTAGTGAGGAATACAAGTTCGGCTACATAGTTAATTCGTTGTATGAAGCAAAGTAGTCTTCGCTTAATTGTATTCGCGATGTTGTCTCCTTTAAATGGTAAGGATATAAAAACGGGCTTTCTCGGAACCAACTGGACCGTAGATTTTGGCCGTAAAGGGCTGCTGTATTTTTGAATGAAATGCAAGGGGTAGCCGCGCTTGAGTAGGGCCTATTTTATGCAGGCAAACTCTGCTAGTAGGGTCTCGCTGGAGCAGATATTCCTGGCTCTCTGAAAAAGGTTAAGTACCAAATTCCGTTTCCACTGTATAGGCCGAAAACTGGTAAAATGTGGGTATTGGCCTTTCCATGCAGTCTTGTGGAAAACGGTGCGCCTTTTGACCCATCATCCTCCCTTAACAGGAGGACGTCAAGGAAAGGTAATTGGTTGTTCTGCCCCATTTCTATCATAAACTTAATCTTTTGGTTCAATGTATTAATCAAGGTTTGAAGATTTTCAGCATCTCTTTTGGTATCAACAATAGTGAATATTTCATCCACATATCGTCTTTATATTGTTTTATTAAGTTCCGATGAAACCTTTTCCTCTAAGTGACCCATGAAGATGTCTGCGTGTGGTTTGCGAAGATGACCGGTTGGTCTGCCCACTCATGGCACCAACGTATATGTACCTCCGGTCGCGTTGGACTTGCGTCATGCCATTAGAACCCAGTGGGTATTGGGGGAAGAGAGTGAGGTAGACGCAGGGCAAGTCTGCTGCACTATAAACAACTTCATGCGTGATTCGCTGCCGCTGCTGTGTCAGTCTCTCTGGTCACTCACTGCGTCCAATCGCGTCAGCAGTGTTCTAAAGGCCTGGAAAATGTGATGGGAGAGAGAAGGGAAAATTTTATGCTCAAGTAGCCTCCCTTATGGCAATTTAGAGCATCGCTCAGAGTGCTTAGACCTACCACAACGCACTTCCCTTCGTAGCCTGATAGGTTGCCAACTGACAGAATAGTTCGGTCAGTCGTTCGAACTGGACTTGGAGTGGTACGGCCCCTTTTTCATGTGGCTCTTATTCCACCTCAAATGTGAGGTTTGAACCCCTACACGATAAGCCTTTCACAGAGCCCGCAGTTATTCTGAATCAGACTACAGACGTTTGACAAATACTCCCGCCCCCTCCGTTACTGCTAGTGACTTCATAAGTTGAATCACAATGAAGGAAGCAAAATGAGGTTCAAATTTTCATCAGAAAAACCGAGAAAGGTGACTATTAGAACATCTATCTAATAATCACGCGAAATTTCGATCTTAATCCAGACTCAAAGGCGCAAACCGGTGGATTTCTTCGGTGATAACGATTTTCCTTCTCTGCAGCTAAAAGAATCTGCTTTATGTACGGTCTGTGTAGTGTACTGTTAGTGCGATAAGATTAAAAAAGACCGCCTCTTTTGCCCGCGCTAATTTGAAATGCGAGCACGCGCGACAACAGATTTTCGTGCACTTTAAAAGCAGGGTAAAAAACGTCAGACATTAGGTCGGCAGGCTTTGAGGAGACCTTGCCTTCCTGTATAAATTAACTGTAGCTGGGCTGAACATGCCCGCTGGGCAACGCGGTGTGGGGAGGGCATATGTTTTTGTCCACTTTAAATTTGTCTTTTTTCGCCGACATGTTCCACCTCTACACAGTTGGCATCGCAGCTCTACGTGCGTACATTCCGTTGCAAGCGCCGCCACTGAAACGGTCGCAGTTACAGAGAGTGCAAGGCACACGCACACATACAGAAGGCGGTAGAGATGGCTCAAACCGACCTCATCGGGCCAAGCCAAGCGAAGTTCGTGCCAGAAACGAAACTTTATCTAACTGACTGAGTGCAGTTTTGGTTGGAATTACGGGCGGAGGGCTTTGGAGCTCGGTGTTCACAGGCAGGTGTCCGCTTCTGTGCCAAAGAGGCACTGAGTAAAGATGACGGCCAGATTAGCTAGTGCCACGCGTTTATCAGGAAGCCTTGAGTCTTCATGAGCACAACAGTATGAACGTCGGTTTCGATGATGTCGAGCAACTTGAAGGCAAATGCTGCGACCTGTGCGTGAGTTAGATTTAAGTGAGATTGTAATTGTACTTACTCTCTATTCCCTCACGCACCCGTGCCTGGTGTCAAGAAGGCCGGTGCTAGCGTTGGGCACAGGTGGGGGAGGAATAGAGCAAACTTTTGAACCTACGTGTACCATCGTGAATCCCGTCTCATACTGGATGTTATTTCCGGCTGAAAAAGTTTGAAATTCTCCATGTCCTTTCTCCAACGAAATGCCTGGCCGACCTACAAGTGATTGTTTCCCTCTTACGAAGGCTGTCCTCTTCCTCCCTCGAACGCTGGCCGTTCTTTCGTGTTTACCCTTTTACTCAACCAGACATGAGTGAATATGGCCCCCAGCCCCCGGTTCGGCTTCCTTGCTTGTTAGCACCTTTTCCCACGATGGTTAAATCCTATGAAGCAACTTTTTGATGGAGAGCAAGCCATCTGCCTCCCCTACCCCTTATTGACCCGGTTTATCCGTGAAAAATCCGTCCACTACCCCCCGCGGGCACCCTGCGCGCGAGATAGACTTGGGCGTCGCAGGACCCCTTCGACACCTCCCGCCGTTGACACTCATATTGCCTCTGTTCATAAAACCCCCCTCCCCTTTTGGACTGGTGTTTCAGACTAATCTTGAGGCCATATGAATGGCCTCCTGAAAGCATATAAAAGCAGAGCCACGCCCCCTCTCCCACTAACACACACAAGCTTTCCCAAGACTAGTTTCGTCCTGCGTGGCATTGTTGTCGAACTTGTGTTGTTGCCTTGTACAGAGTCAGGCGATTTGGCTGACTCCCTTCACTCTTGACTTTGTGTATCCATTGTTGAGGTTTGTATATTGCTGATCCTTTACTATGTTGCTTAGTAGTAGAGTACTGCCATTGGTTTGGCGTACGCGTGACTGCTGAATACAGAGTCTGAGAAGTCAACAAAACGAAACACTGGGCATCTGGCATGAGAAGCGTTAGCGCATAATAACTGTCGTACATTGTTAATACAAGCAAGCATGCTAGTCCCAGGAAGTAATTCAGAAGTAGAAGACAACTCGATCGCTGGGACACTATGTTTATTTGCCTGACGTTCCGAAATTCGTCGCGGATTCATCTTCAAAGAAACACTCACAAAACCGTAGCAGAAACAGTTTGTATGTGCACAGGGCTCCGCCGTGGGCAAAGCAACTATGTCGGAGAAACTGGCAGGCTTCTCAAGACACGAATTGCCGAACACGCGGCAGCAGTGAGGCGAAATGATGCCAATTCTCGACCCGGCCATACATTCAAATTTGATGAGGCCGAAATTCTCGCAAGAGGTGACAATCGAGTGAGCCGAGAATTACTTGAGTCATGGTTCACGGGCCCCCATTCGATAAACAAGTGCAGCAATTTACCCAATCCACATTCGGTGTTGAGACTAAATTTGGCCAAAGCAAATCGCCGTACGGAGAACAGACGGGCCACTACATCATCTTATGCCAAAACCGCAAGGCCAGCTGGTCATGGCTGACGCGGCGAATCAGAACACGTCCAGCGCATTTATCGACTTTTTCTGTACGTTTAAATTTTACGGCAGAACCCTGTGCACACACAAACTGTTTCTGCTACGGTTCTGTTAGTATTTTTCTGTAGATGAATCCGCGACGGATTTCGAAACGTCAGGCAAATAAACAGAGTGTCCCGAGTTGTCTTCTACTTTTCAACTGTCGTACATGCTAATGTCACACACTCTAGACGGGGGTCCACCAAGACGCCTCAGCAAATGCGCCGCCGAACCCCATCACGAGAGTTCGACCCTCGATTCCGACGAGGTCCACTGTACGCTCCACAGAAGGGTGGTGCGCGAGGATTCGTTTGAAGTGATAGTAGACTTGCGATGCATCCATTGCACACACTCCCTCTTTCTTCCCCACCTTCTTTTGCCTGATATCAGGAATACTGGAAGTAGAATAGGGTGCACAACAAAGGCCTGCCGTGCTCTGAGCCAAACCCGTGTTAGTACAGCGAATCTGACATGCAGCCCGTTATGGGGCCAAACTAGGTGACTGTCAGACTTAGTGGCAGTCGACCGAGGGAAGAGAAAATGAAGCTGAGGCTGGGAAATCCATCCTCACTGCGTATCAGTGCAGAACTGGCTAAGAGTCAAAAAGTTGAAAATTACTGAGCAACTGATGGGTCACCTCAGGTCTACTGAGTACCGAGAGCCAGGTTTTAACGACTCCTGTGGCCTCAGTGACGCTCTCACACAATTGCGATTCAAAGTGACCTTACAATAGCCTGATATATGCGGTAGGAATCAGATCCTCTGCTGCACACATAGACGGATCGTTTAGTCTTGATACCTGTTTACGGAGTTGGCATTTGAATACTATGCCCCAGTCAGTCAGTCGTTCCACTTTAAGGTGCCTCGGCGCAAACAATCAATGTCAAATACAACAGACAACAGTCACTTCGTTAATAGGTTTTTTTGGTAGCTTTTCATATCTCATCTGACCCATGGACCCGGACCACGTAGTTCCGATGATCAGAGCGTTTACTTTACACAAGCCTTGCACCGGCTTTCGCGGCTTCGAACTTTACCCAGGCTGCAGAGTATTTAAATCCGGGTGATGGACCTGAAGGGCCTTTTCACCATGTCTCATTCCCAGTCTCGCAATAGGAATGAACAAGCAAATCACCCAGGTAAAGCAATAAACAGCGGGTGCATACGAGGCGTCCGACCCCGCGTAACGTAACCATGACGTAAGTCTGATTCAACCCAATCGTTGAATTGGGACAAGGTCAAACGGTTCGTTATACAGTCATACTCAGACATTTCAAAGCTTGCCAACTGTATTTATCTACCGCCGTCATCACATGCTGGCATTACCAGACACCATCGCCAGTACTACGTGTACTTGATACGGCTGCGATCGGGCCTGGTCCGATCGGTCTCAATGATATCACGGACTTTACTTCACCACAAGTGACTATTAGCAGCTGCGCATCTGAAAAGCTCCATTCATCAACTTCTCCAGCGATGGAGACCGAAAACCGTCACCTGCATGCTTAGTGATGGTTTAGACCGGGTATTGAAGGGATTCTGCTCCATATCTGCTGAGATAAACGATTGAGAAGAATCTAAGGCTCAACTCAGATGAAAGGCTTAGTACCACCGGTGTGAAATGAAGGCGGGTATAACAGTGGGGCCGTCATTTCCGACGATGTGCTCCATGGTATGATGATGGTACAGAGACGGCGGTTTACGCGCCAAGTAATGTCGAGTAATAGTATACGTGTAGTTGCTGCAGCCTTATCTCCTCCAAAGGCATCATGCCGAGCACAAGGTCATTTGAGGCAGTCGGTCGCCTCGCGGCGGTTGCTGTTACCTTCACTAATGCCAGCGAGCCAGCTAGCATCCACACATACCGACCTCTGGCCTGTTGTATCAGTGCGCACGCGCGACCAATCATCTCCCGAGGCCGGCTCACAGAGGCCTCTCCATAGGCGTTACGATCCTACGCCCAAACACCATACCGGAATCCGCCCCGACAGGGAGCGGACGCAGGCAGCGTCGTTGGCTGCTGTGACGACTCCACGCTCTCACACGTCCCTCACGGTCGAACGCCATATCAGACCGAGTTCTTACTTCCTCTTAACTATTCTCCAATCTTTCTCTAGAGAATGCACTGTTACTTCCACTCTGACCTTCCCGAGAATTCTCTCGACTCCTAAGGAACCAGGCCCGGAAGACTGTAGCTGTTAGAATTAACTTTATCAGCCTTAACACTCCCGATATACTCGCTTTGCGTCTACGACATCCCATCTTCCTTCACATGTCCTAGTTCATTGTCAAGACATAATCAAGAAGATCGGCGAGGGGTTCCGGCGCAGTTGACCGAAGCCGCCGCACCGGACTCAGACAAATATGGAAATTGGACTTACTTGTCAGGCGGCTTATACACGGCAAGTCCGATGGCATCAATGCCCAGCAGTAGGTCTGTTCCACGTCTGTTGCGAATTTCAATGTAGTCCACGCCGAAAGTCTCCAGATCCTGGGCCAGCTGAAGGTAGGAAAGCATGGCCTCCTGGGGAGACTGACCTCTGTGCTCCCGGTGCCAGGTTTCAATCATCTTGTACCAGCCGTCGACATCTACATCGTGGTTGCTGAGGATTCTGCACAAATAGAAACTTGTGTTTGGATGCAGCATAACGACAGACAGTCAGGCATAACAGGATATCAACAGTTTTGGTTGTCAGGACAACCAATGAGTAGAATAAGGACAGGTTAATTAAGGGAAATATGGGCAAACGCCTTTGAGCTCCGTGGAGAAAAAAACTCGGCAGTGTTTACAGTCTCAGTACCCAACTTCACAAAGGTGAGAGTCCTCTAATGGAAATCTGTTAACTAACAGCCAGTGATCGGAACAGGTTTTGACTCGTGCTGACGTTTCGAGGTGTTCAAAACTTTCCACAAGCCTAGATGTTAACCAGCCAACAACGCCTCGTTCGAATTCCCAAAGTAGAGCACAGAAGCAGGAGCGCAAGGATATAAGTTTATTAATATTCTTAGTTCAGCGCATTAAAGGCCAAAAAGGAGCAAAAGTGCATGTACAAAGTCAGACTGCAATTGGACCAATAAGATAATGTCCTTGAATGCGTAGCATGCCGATTGACTTTCTGACTCATCCGAGTGGTTGGGCTAAGCACTAAGCCTGTCGGCATCTCGTGCGGTATCGTCCCGCGTACGGCCTATGGGACGCTCAATAGTGCGGCCCGGGACGAGTCATCGGGGCTGCATGCGAACAAGTCGATTAGGCAGGCTCCTAACATGGATGACTGTTCATTGTCAAAGCGTATATTGTCACTATTCACCAGTACTCTGAATGGCTGGCCGAACTTGATGGCCTTGGGCTGATCGATTTTCCTCTCGTTCGCTCGCTCGCTCTCCCATCCCATTCACGTGACCCATCGAAAGATGCTGCGTCTCCTTCTGTCCATGTTCCTTAGATATTTACGATGTGAGAAGAAGGCGATGCCTCACAACAGCATGATTGTTTTTCGGTTTTATCGCACGAAGCTGTAGGTACTGTAGAACCAATATTTCATAGGGCTTCAGTATCAATCGTATGCTCAACGCCAACTCCTCTCCTTAGTACAACCGTTGTAGTGTTAGGCCACTCCAGATGAATTAAGTGTCAAGTGCGAGAAGTTGTTACATCGATACCAGGAGGCACACTGGAATAGTTTTTAGTTCTTGCTGACGTTTCGGAGTACTTGACTTCTTCTCAATTTTGTTTACCCATTAGCGATTTAAACGCCTGACCGAACTTGTGGGGTTTGGACTGATCAATTTTTTCGTGTTCGCTGCCACATACCATTCAAGTGATCCATCGAAAGATGATTCACTTTCTCCTTTGCCCTTTAATCAACTTTGTAGGACCGAGTCACAAGGAACGTAAGACAAGGTGACTCCAAACAGCAGTAGAATATTGTTCGGTTTTATCAAGCAAAGCAGTAGGTATTGTAGGGCCAATATTTCAGTGGGCTACAGCATCCACCATCTGCTCAACACCGGGCCCCTCTTTAGCACAGTCGTCCCAGTTTTAGGCCACTGCAGCCGAATTAAGTAGAGAATGCTTGAAGACGTTGCATCGATCCCAAGAGGCACACTGCATATCCGACTGACAAAGAGAAACCACTAGCGTGGGCGTAGCTTAGGAGGAATGTGAGAAAAGGCACTGATTTAAAATTATTCACCAGAAGAGTTTTTTATTCTTGCTGACGTTTCAGAGTGTCTGGCCAGTGCCCTTCATTGTAAAAGGCAGTGAATGAGTAATGAAATCGACCAACTTAAGCCCGACAAGTTCGGCAGACATTCAAATTACCGATCGATAGTGACAGTTGGCGCTTTGACAGTGGACAGCCAATCAGGCACGCTGAAACGTCAGCAAGAACCAAAAACTGGTCGAGTGAACCACTGCAAGTTCACAATGTAGGCGACAAACCATATTTTCTGCACAAACCCTTTCTTTGCTATGCATAAGTCTGCATTGAGCCATCGAAAGACCACTTTTGTTTTTACGAAGGCGACAATGAGTGTTTTCGATATCTTCAATTTGCTCGCTAGTTACAGTTCAAGTTAGGTCATCAAACAACATCCAAATCTCCAGCCTTCTGTAAAACGGAAAAAATGCTAGCAAAGGTTAAATAGGTGGGATATATATGGAGAAAGAAAGGATTAATAAAAAGTAGAGCGCATTAAAGTAGAAAATAAAAGGAATAACTAAATAACCGAATATTTGCGCGCGATAATTGAAATGGCCCAAAAGTGCCCAATTGGACACAATCTTCGACTCTATATCATCGCTATATAATATCTATATTACCTCTTCGTCAGGGATGACATACAGTAGACGCCAAAGATCATGAAATATTTTGACATGTGCGAAAGACTGATACTCTTTCAATACTCGGCATTGACCCAGGATGTGATACTGATTATCGTGTTGTCTATTTTAAAGTCATTTCAGTCATGAAAGGATGCGGGCTTTTTAACGAGCTTCGTTCTCACCATTATCAAAACGGTTATATTGTAAAAGGTGGCTAATTGAGAAGTATCCCTTTTTATCATTGATTTTGACTGCCTTTATAAATTCAAATATATTTTACGGAAAACATGCAGGAAAAAATATTTATTGTACTTGTTTGGTAGAAAATTACGCCTTCTTTAAATTTTATACTCAAAGAAAGAGTAGCTTTCGGTTTTAAAGAAGATTGCTAATTATGAGCTTTTTTACGATTGTGAGGTCTTCATTCATAATACATCGTATCCATCAATTTATTAGTGCTGCCCATACTGCATAAAATATATTCTAAATCAATTTTAATAATTTATGACTACTATGTGACTTCTTCCTCAAACTGTCGGCGAAAGTGTACACTTCCTTAAACAGGATGTACTCAGTGCGCAGTTTTTAAACCTCGAATTCAACAGTAAAAGTCACTAGTTTAGAAAAGTATTCGGCAATTGAGCAACTTTTTTAAAACCAAGATCTACCCTTCCTTTGAGTATAAAATTTAAAGAAGGCGTAATTTGCTATCATACAAGTACATGAAATAATTGTTTCGGGCATGTTGCCTATAAAATATGTTTTAATTTATAAAGGCAGTCAAAATAAATTATAAAAGGCATACTACTTAAGTAGCCAGTTTTTAAAATAGATACGTGTTTTGAGCGGTCTGAACGAAACTCGGTTTAAAGCCCGCATCTTATCATGACTGAAATGACTTCAGAATAAATAACACGATAATCAGTATCACATCCTGGGTCAATGCCGATTAGCTAAGGAGCATC
The DNA here is from genome assembly GCA_036362985.1 of Ligula intestinalis. Lineage (NCBI taxonomy): Eukaryota > Metazoa > Platyhelminthes > Cestoda > Diphyllobothriidea > Diphyllobothriidae > Ligula > Ligula intestinalis. The sequence continues at coordinate 4,632,463 of JAYGXS010000005.1, forward strand.
AGTCTTTTGCACATGTCGAAATGTTGCATGATCTTTGGCGTCTACTGTAGAGTCGACAATTGTGTTCCTTTAGGCACTATTGGGCCCTTTTAATTATCGGGCACAAATATTCAGCTATTTCGTTACTGAATTGATTATTCGTATTATTTTCTGCTTTTATACTATTTACTTTTTTATTTATTTTTTTCTTTCTCCCGATATGTCCTACCCATTTAACCCTTTTTACCATCCGTCCCGTTTTAAAGAAGGTGGGGTTTTCGTGGGTTGCTTATTGACCTAAGGTGAACTGCTACCAACTTGTCTAGCATGAAAACTTCAAGTGTTGATGGAATCAAAACAAGCCCCTCAGGTCTGTCTTGGACGGGATTGTATTGATAGGGAGGCGCCCGAAGATCACCTTACATGCGTACCAGTCCTGAGTGTGCCTTGAGGTTCATTCCTTAGGCCCGTCAGCAGCCAAACAGTGGCTATTATTGTAGGTGGATTTGCGTTACCGAAGAGGAGAATGGAGACTAGAATGGCCATTTCCGCCATCGGCCGGTCGAAACTAACCCCAGGTTTGGCAATCTCCGAGGCTCGAGCTCACGACCTGCTAATTAGAAGATTAACACCCTAGTCCTGAGTTCTCTACCATTGCTGACGTACACGATCGCAACGAAAAAGTCGAGCCCGTGATTGAATGGTTAGAGCGTTGGAATTCTAACCACCAGGTCGCGGGTCCAAGCCCCGAGATTTGATGGCTGATGGCGTTTAGTAAGCCATAACTGGCCATTTCAGTCGCTCTTTGTCCGTAATGTTCTTATACCAGTTTTGGATTGTCCGAAAATTAAGAGTGGAATAGACGCAACAGTTCGACCGCCGATTCTTAAAAGTCCCACCGTGTGCTCTACAGCATGGTGCTGCAAGCACAGTGACCTGCGCGTGGATTGATTTTTAGTGATGGAAGACTTGCGCTGCATCTACCTCTCCCTCTCTTCTGCCCGATATCAGGAAGAGCGGAAGTGGAATCAAGTGTGGGTGGCTGGATGGCACGCCGTGTGCATGCACGTACGCGTGCCGCCAATGCCTCTCTCCCCCACGTGAATGTTTGGCATTTGCCACGGACACGCGACCCGAATAACCTCTGCCATTCCCTGACCTGGCCTCCCCGTTGGTCTAGCGCGTCAACCATGCGGTCCATTTAGGGTGCGCTTACTGACAGTTATATTTACATGGCTGCTATTGGCTGTCGTTGGACAAATATACGTATGTTATTCTAACTCCCTTCGCTTCAATCGACGTTTGGCTAAACACTCGGTGAATGAACCATTTCAAAAGTTTGCCAACTTTGCTTTTTCTCTTACGGGCAGCGCATGCCCTAAACCCGTAGATAAAGAGACAAGGCAACTTTATTTGACAACATAGTTGGATAAATTTAGCCCTATTGGTAGGGATCAGCATTTACTCTTAATGGTTTACGAGCCGGATTCAATGCTTAGTAGAAACTTCGTCTGTGGGTTAATATTGGGCGGATCGGGTTGTTCCTACTGATGGTGTTTTCGAATACATGCTGAACAGCATTCATGCATGACTTAAGAATCGTGCTCGAGAGTTGCCGCGTGCACGTCAACCATTATCTTTTAGGGGGATATAATTTGGAGGAGAAGGGGTCTACATTTCAATCTAGCCGTCCGTATAATGGCAGAGATGTTCCTTTTTAACATCATGTGTCCCACCACGCGGTGAGCATATCGGCTCTTGGTGTCTAGACTGCCTTAACAATAATCTGTCAGTTTATATTAGGCACTGGATGACTGAGGATTAAATCCACCCAAAGCCCCATGCCGCAGTTTGTCTGTTTTGCGTAGCAGGAGATTGTGGACTGCTTCTGTGTCCATCTCTCGCCCCCCCCCCTCAGGTGAAATTCGCGTTTTGGTAGTTGTGTGTTGCTATGCGACCTTACTGCGTTTGCAAATGTACTAAAGTTGGCTATTTGCGGCAGTAAAGAGCAGAGTGCATTTGATCACCCGGATAAAACCCACATTATCCACTGGCCCTTGAAGTTGACTGCGTGGGCATAACGTTTAAGTGCCCATGTCCTGCTGATAGCCCGAAACAACAGTAACCAGTTCAGTTTTTTGGCCTTATCTTGCTGATGGCCAGCGGTTAGAGGGAGAGGGAAGCCAATTCCATTAACTATTAGGGCGCGCTAAAGTCCATGGCTGGGAGGGCTGTCAGCTGACGGGATACATCGGACCACATGGTCGGCCCAATGTGTGTTTTTGCGGAGGGGTTGACTGGCGGACCGAGAGTCAGGCGGCAATCTTTCTTTCTTAATGTGCGAGCCAGGTGTGGCGGCACGCATGAGGGTGGCTCTGTTCGCACCAGCCACCTCGACTCTATCTTGACACCGGGCCAAGGTATGCCTGGTTTCTGTACTATGAGGAGGAATTCGGTTCTTTAGCTGGTGTTTGCTTTACTGAGTAAGCGTAAAATCGAACATTCTTCTCCCCGCGGAGGTGGGGAGTTTAGCCAGACTAAACACAGCACAGCACCCGCAAACCTCCTTTTCGGTCTCAGCGACTGTGCTGCGCTGCGCATGTCACATGTTCACGACACGTATCATCTGGCAGATCAATTTGATCCGAATGTACATGTGGTTTATACAAACTGCTTTCCATAACTTGCGGTCGGCGTCACACTTTTCGTTATCTGCAGATTGAACATCAAACGTTAAATTTAAAAAAACAGATCTGGAAGGAACAGTAGGCTGTCTATCTCATTAAATCTGACCAGAAATCTCGAAATGTGATTTTGCTTCGAACAAATACCATTAGTAGTGTTCTTATACTGGCTATCTTGCAGTCTCATCTCAGAATACTTCGGTCGCGTCAGCATGCCGGCTATTGAACGAGCTTCCTTAGGACCGTATGCAAAAAGTATAGTCTGCAAAAAGTGGGTAAACTGATTTTCGATGACCTTATAAACTCAAGTTTGTTTGACAGAAAACATGCACGAAAGTAGTCTTCTTTTGGTAGCAAATTATGCCTACTTAAGTCATTTGTTCGAACCTAAAACGCATTTTAGCACTTCGGGTGACATTTTATGAAATTTACTGCATATGCGATTTGTCGGTATCAGACCTAGCTAAACAGAACGTGCTGCAGAGCACTGTTTAATGACAATATTTTCAGTGCACTGTCCGCGAAGCTCTTAAATACTTGACTGCACCCCTGAAATGCGATTTCGGTGAGAAAGGATTGGTTCTATATGGTTGTAGGCAGTATAATCCCAGAATACTCCAGAAACGTCAGGATGCTGGCGTTTGAATGAGTGCCACTCCGGCCGTCCACAAAACAATCACACTTGCTTATAAGTTGCTTTATTTTTTCCTATAAACTTACGTGGTTCAAAATGTTTCGCGCAAAACCTGCAACTAGGTATCATTTCTTGCAATTGCTTCATAGTCAATTACGGCACCTCACACTTAACATTCGAAAACCGGTGCGTTTCTGTTTAAAGAAATGCTTTATTTTCATTCATGGATGATTTTGAATCTGCCTGGCCAGTACACTGCCATCTTGGGTTTGTAAACTGCAAACTGTACCCTTTTATCAAGTACAAATAATAGGTTTCTCTGCGGCAAGCTGTCAATGCTATGCTCGTCTTGTTTTCGGCAAAGGTGAGTATCTTGACCGCTGCGAAGTTAAACAAATGGCCTGTTTCATAAGTGTGAGCTGCAGCTTGCGATAATTCGTCGCCTTTAGGCTCACAACGAAGGAATCATAAAGGGCTCATTACATTTGGCAATGGAAAAGGCCGACGTCGTAAGCTCCTCGTGGAGCGTTAATAAACAGGCAGATACAATGCTAAGTGAGCGGACGTTTACGGTCGAAAAATTCCTGCATAAGAAACTGAATGTATATAACCTTTCTTCGGGCAGAAAATCTATAGGAAATGTTATTATCTACGTGACTACAAGAAAGATAAAAATGAAAATTTGTCCATAAAATGTGATAAGGTTTATATGAACGATGAACATTATAGAAAATGCATACAACAACAGACTGTCTCTTTCATGAAATCTCTCCCCCCCCCGAAAAAAAATGCTGAGGTGAGTTTTCCATTCCAGAAAATTGCTTAAGCAGCATTTAAATATTGATTATCTTGCAGCCTAATCATATCAGAATGTTGGCATTTGGACGAACTTCTTTCTCACTGCCTGTAGAGAGCATACTCTGTAAAAATAGCTCCTTAGATGGCATGCATTTTCCTTTTGATTTTCAGTTCTCTTATAAACTGAACTGCACTTTTTTAAATGCAAAAAATATCCTCTCTTGTGCTCTTTTGGTAGCAAAGAACGACTTCACCAAATTTTGTATTTGATGTAAGGATATTTTTAGGTTTTGATATGTTCGTGATTATGAGATTTTTAAGACTGTGAAATGTCTGTCCATTTTAGAATATTACGTGCAAAGTATGCATGAGGAGGTATTCGGGTCTTTAGCGGGTGTTCTTTTTTACTGAGTAAACGTAAAACCGGCATTATTTGCAAACGTATTGTCACCGTTAGGGTTTAATTCGTGGAGGTGGTGAGTTTAACCAGAATAAACACAGAACAGCACCCAAAAACCTGTTTTCTCGGTCCTATTGACTGTGTTGCGCTGCACTTGTCGCATGCTCACGACCTGTAACAGCTGCTGACGGGTCAGCTTGATTTGATTGTGCGCACAGCCTATAGAGATCAGTGTCCGTAACTCGCAATCGGTGTCATTGTTTCGTTGTTTGCGAATTTAACATCAACGGTTTGATCAAGGAAGCAGATCTGACACACGTAATAGACTGCCTGTCGCAGTGAATGTGTTTTCGCTTCCAACGAATACCGCAAGTGGGGTTTTAATACTGATCGTCATGCAGAATCATCTCAAGATATTTCGGCTACGTGAGGATTCCAGCCTTTAAACTATTTCCTTTCTGACCGCTTGCGAACAAAATTGCCAAATACGTTGTATGCATCTTCCAATTAATTTTCGATGCTCTGATAAAACTCAAATTTGTTTTTGAGAAAATCATGCACAATAAACCTTCTTTCTCGCACTCATTTGATAGCGCAATACGCTTATTTAAGTAGGTATTTTTAACCTAAAACACATTGCAACCTTTTGGATGACATTTTGTGCGGTAGAAAATCTACTGTGTATACGATTCATTCCAGATCTTTGGACTCAGACCCAATTAGTTGGAACATGCCGTATAATTCTGTTCAACGACGTTGGTGTTATTGCACTGACCGCAGAGTTCATGAAACGTTAACTGCACTTCTGAAAGGTGGTTTCGGTGAGAAGGGATTGGTCATGTGGCGTTACACTATTTATCCACATACAACATGATTCCAAAGTACTCCGGTCATGCCAGGATCTCCACGTTTGAATGCGCGCCAATACGACCGTCTACAAAAATCATGGTTGCTAACAAGGTCCTGTTTCAAGGTCCTCCCTATCTGCGCATGATTCAGACTAACCTGCCAGTACCTGTGATTAAGGATCCCCAACGGAATCCGAAACGTCAGGATAACAAAACCCTTGTTCCAGTGGTCACATCTTCGTCTTCTTCTGAAGGTTCTACTTATTTTCGATGTTCTTATGTGTTCCAAATACTTTATACAATGCGTGCACCCAACTGCCATTTCTTGTAATTACTGTATGGTAAATTAAGGCAGCTTTATAATTAACATTCAAAACCGGCATGTTCTACTTATTTTTCATTGATGGATGATTTTGAATCTGACCGGCCACTGCACTAGCGTCTTGTTTTATTAACTGCAAGCTTATACTTTGCATTTAGGTAAAACTATCAGTTACTCTAGGCTCACTGCGAACGAACCATAAAAGGGTCATCAAAATTGATAATGGATATGGCCGACGTCGTAAAATCCATGCGATCCCTTTATAAGCAGACAGATGGGATGTTAACTCAACGAGCATTAACGGTCTAAAAGCCCCATAAATAAGAACGTTTTGAACCAAGATGTAGCTTTCCGTGGGGCAGAAAATTCAGAGAACATGCAAGTATCTACAAAACGATAATAGTAAACATTCTTTTTAGGAAATATGTTTTGATTTAAATGAGTACCGAACCGTAACGGAAAGTGCACATAACTAAGATACAGTAAATTGCCTATTATGCGTGTTTTGTTCGGTTCAAACAAGTGATTTCAGCAGGATTTCATTATTAATGATCTTGCATCCATAGCTCAAAATATTTGATTCACATTAGTTTGTTGGCGTTTGAACGAACTCCCTTCTCAACCCCTCAAAAAGCTTATCCTGTAAAAATAGCTATTCAAGTAGTATGCATTTTTTTCAATGCTCTTATAAATTACATGGTTTTCTTAGAAAAATGCACGAAAATATTCGTTTTTTGTTTGATAGTAAAGGACGCCTCCTTCAATTATTTTCGTTGAACGACGGATATCTTTCGGTTTTCAAATGTTATCGATTATGAGATTTTTAAGTCTGTTAAATTTCTATCCATTTAAGAATGCTGCCTGCACAGTACGCAACACGCTGCACATGCATTGCAAATTTTCATGAATTCTGATAACGTCTTAATTATTACGTCGAGAAAGGTAAGGTTTTTCTTACACCGAAAATATACAGCTTGGGCTTTAGAAACCATGAACGCATGTGTAATGGCTGGTTGGGTTAGAGATTATTCGACGAATGAAAAAGTTTATAAAAATACACTCCCTGCGGTTGGGAGGATGTTCACTCGAAAATCGGCATTCTGACTTGACTGAAATACCTTCGGATTATGCTACACGATAATTAATAGTACAAGTCAGCAGTGGAACGAGTTTAATCCGTCCTGGTACCGAGCTTGTCATGTGAACCACTCGTTTTGTGAAAGGTGGCCATACAAACTACACCACTTCACCGATTGGTTGCAGGTGACCGAGGTCCCACGCCCTGGGAGCGAGACTTGGCGGCGGACACAGGCACGCACACACATCCACACACACAACAGTTCCCCCGTCGATTTCGACGATGGGCACCGCGTGCTCCAACAGTCGCAGCAAACGCTGAAGCACGCCGCAACAGACACCGAGGCGAGCTGGGCAAGCGACACGAAGGCTACAGCAAGCGGGGGCAACACAAAGAACTAGCACGAGAGAAAACAGGAGTTTAAAAAGACTTGCGGAGAATCTGCCTACTCGCTCGCCACTCCCACCTCCGTTTCCGGTGGAAAGACAAAGTCAATAAGACCGGGGATGAGGGAGGGTGTAGATGGCTGGCGCGGTAGTCACTTAACACGCGCAAACTTGACTCAGCCAACTCGCTAGGCATGCTCCCGCTTGCACGGAAGCGCTATAAAGGACACATTAAGAAGGAGCCATTTCAGCCTGACTCTCAGTCCTCTCTTTCCTCCTGTACGCACACACAGACACACGCATGCAAGAGGAGCAGCAACGTAGGGGCCCGAGTTTTCCCTTCAGTTGGCAAACCCTCCAAGCCATGGCTTTTAGCACACCGTGATAGATTCGAGCGCATGCATATTTATTATAGTGAGGAGAGAAACGCGCCGAGGGTCAACCTCACTCTCTCCCCCACCGTTTAGTGACCACCTAGCTGTTCGGACACCTGAGGTGGGGCCTGAAACCCAGAAGGAGCGCGAACGCATTCACCAACAGGGAATCAGAGCTGAGAGAAAGAGCCAGCGCCTACCACAGTGACAACTCGTCGACTGAGCGGAAGCCAGTCAATCGAAATCCACTCACTCGCTAGATGGAGATGATCGTCACCCGAGGCTCCAAGGTACCTAGTTCAGCGTTTTGAAATGACAAAACAGTTCAGCATTTCAGTTAAAACTTCATAAAATCTGCAGTAAATATGAGTGGAATACGTAAGTTCTTCCTACGGGCAGCGTTTAGGCCGGGTCCTTTACCAATTTCAATTGGAATCCTGCTTGACCGAAAGTATGCCACGCATGCTCTTTATACTTTCATTTGAGATTCTTCAGTAGTGAGTCGCCAAGATTACCTCTCCTAACTTGCACGTGATTACGGCTTGTAGAGCATGTCTATCCTCGTTGAGCGAAATAGGGGAAAAACTAAGTTGCCCGATCGGACAGAATTACCGAGACCCTGTGCGCCACAGCACGATTAAATGTCCTTCGGCTGGCCAATCAGATTTCAGCCGGGAATATCCACAACCACAGCGTAGTTACTAGACCATTTTAAAATTTACAATACTACATTCACGGTGCAATTTAACTGAAAATCACCTCCTGTTTGAAGGCGTCCCAGTGGTATCTTTAGGACCACTGGCCGCAGTAGTTGGCAGAGTAGAGCCCTACGGGTTTCATTTCGTGAGCCAACTAGAAATCATGGGAACACAAATTTAACATTCAATTTTCGTCCCAACTCCTGACATGACATCAAAATTTTGCTGTGGCCCAGCGAATTAAAGGTAAAGGGGAAATTAGCACACGTTTGGTGAGGCGGAATCACACCGCAAGCCACTCAAATCCACTATCGAGTAAGGCTGTATCTTTTAGCTATGGCAGCCTGGCAGCATTCAACACTTCGTTTACGTGACTTTCTCAGTTTACCGACCAGTGCTTGAAGAACCTGAGCAAGAGAGAGAGAGACTGGTTCAGAAAAATCCATAGTCACAGCGAACCATCCCATTCCCCATTGTCCTAAAGCTGGCACGCTAGACGTCCTGAATTGGAAAGTTGTTAACTGATGTGGCATGTAGACCCTTCTGGGAATGACTGTCGGGTTATCATGGCTCCTTCTTAATTTGGCCTCTTTATAACATTATGAGTGATGCGAGGTTCAAGTTGCTCTGATTGTAGCCGGGCGGTCTCGTACGTCGCACGTGTAGACGGGCTGTCTAGGTTTTTCGGACTTTGAGCCGAGCATGTGCGAGAGGAGAGATTGCGTTAGCTACTGCACAAATTTGCCGCATCGTAAACAAGTGGATGTGCAAGTCCTTCATTGAGTGGGTTAGGCCTTGGACGTCATGGTTTATTATTGCCTGACTACTCCTACTCAAATTTTTTTAATACTATTTCCAGGCCAAATCGTCGCTCGCGAAAAAAAGCAGAACCGGAAGTGTGATTTACGTTAGCGATCGGTAAAAATTAATCAACAAATATCAATATGAATTGAGGCGAATGTTCGCATTCCAGGAGCGTGTATATTCTGAGAATAAGAAGGATGATCGAACACTGGAATCATAATTTTATTAGCCTGAGCTTTCGGGCTCTTGCAAGAGTCCATCGACAGATTGCCTTTACCCAACAGCCCCTGATCTTTTGGCGCCGTTACGTTAACGAAACGTTCGTTATCATCAAAAGGAACACGCTGCAGAGTTTCCATAATCTTCTCAACTCGATCTTCTCAGATATACAATTCACACGGAAAGAAGAAAATTAGCAGCAGCTACCCTTCCTCGACGTACTCATCATGCGAACTCCCGACGGCAACATAGAAACGAGGGTCTACAGAAAGGCAACGAACACCACACAGCTTCTTAATTTTCACAGCAACCATCCGATGGCTCACAAACGAAGCTGTGTGAGAACGCTGTTCAAAAGAATCCAGGCTCATTGTAGTAACCCGGAAGAAAGAACACGTGAGGCCCGACATCTGCGCGACCAGTTTATGCAGAATGGTTATCCTAAAGCCTTCACAAGCCGATGCCTACGTGCCCGCCCTCCGAGGACCAAAACAGAACCACACTTACGATTTGGCATACACTGCCATATATCAAAGACGTTTCGGAAGCGACAGAGCGTATTGCCGCGGGAATAGGCATTGGAATCGCACATCGTCCCAAAGCTCAAATGCGCAGCCGGGTCATGAGGATCAAGGATACACTAAATCCCAGTGAGCAGTCGGGTGTAGTGTATCGCATACCATGTCTAAACTGTCCTGTAAGTTACACGAGACAAACTGGACGCATGCTGGATTTGCGAATACGCGAACACAAATCGGCTGTTCGACGGGGTGATGAATCTTCGCAAGTGGCCGCCCAAACCTACGAGACGGGTCACGAGTTCAACTTCGCACCTGCGAGGATAATTGCCCACGCAAGCAGCAAGACGGGCCGAGAGCTGATTGAAGCCTGGGCGTCGGATCAGTTAACCGATGCATCGAGCTGGCGCCCTCATATGTTGCTCTGCGCAGGCATCTCCAGACTCACGACATTGGTGGTCCTGTCCTTCCTCCCTTCCTGCCCTCCCTCCCCCCGTTTCCTATGACTTATGATTGACCTTTACCCTACAGAATGCTGCTTTTTTGCGTTGACGATTTTACCTATGTAAATATTCCCACCCACCACGTCAATCTCGCCCACTAACACGTACTGATAAAGTCCGCAGTAGCGAGTCGACGGCCAAACCACACAATTATTGATTTTCTACCCGTTCACAATTTTAGCTGTTTTGTGCCAAAGCCAGAACTAGCCACCTCATTTGTTGCTCTTCTCCCATTCTCTGACGATGGACTCCTGCAGGAGCCAAAAAGCTCAGGCTAATAAAATTACGATTCCAGAGTTCGATCATCCTTTTTCTTCTCAAAATATCAATATTCCCGGTAAGACAACGAGCCCGTAACCCAATGGTCAGAGCCTTGGATGTCTGAGCAACAGGTGGCGGGTTAAAATGTCGGGTGGTGCACCACCTTGGGTGTGGGTTATGACTGGCTGACGACAGCTGATGAGCCATAATCGGCCATTTTAGTCTGCCTTGTCTTCACCAGCAGTGTTCGTCTGCCTACACTGTGCGGCTGCTGGCTGGCTGGAGCTCGAGAATGAGTCCCAAAACACAACAGGACGACTGAGTTTTTAAGTGATCAGTGAGAATTTATCAACGGGGCCTTACTTGGTGGATCTCCAGCTACCTAGCATATCACATTCACACATGACCGTGTCTGTGTGCCGGCCTCCTGCTGCGTCCGATTACATACGACCTCACCACCATCATCATCATCATCATCATCCGGGGACGGTCAAGCCAGGTAGCTGTAGCAGCAGCAAACACAACAACGGCAGCGTGTGAACACACACCGACTCCGCTTATGCATGCCTAGGTGGACGCACACCGAGCGGATACTGAGCGCAGGAGCTGTCAAGCTGGTGGGAGGTGAATTGCATTTGCATACTGATCAGTATGTCATGATAACCGCCCGTCTGACCATATCACCACCACCAGCACTGGCATGCGCTTACCGTCGCCGGCTGTTGCCAAGGCGCGGAGGCAGGGAACAACGCGGAGGCCGACGGCACTGGTAGCGCCAGCAGCAGCAGTAGCAGCAACTGGGAACTGTGTTTGGCTTTAAAAAAGAGGCCTGTGTACACACACACACAGCTGTGGGCATTATCGCTCTCTCGCTCGCGCTCTGCGCGCTACCTGTTTCAATTGGGGGCTACGAGGCCTGTGCGCAGGTGTGAATTGTGCTGCTAGCTCTGCGGTGACGGCAGACCAGCAGACCGATGCTTCAGCAAAAATGCCTTTTTGGTCAGGGCATAAAGGCTATCTTGAATCAACTCACCACCAGACGACTGGCTGGCTGGGATAAATGAGCCCTTGGGCGTAGGCCTCAAGGACGAAATAACTACCTGTTGGGCCTTTATAGTCTGTCGGGGGAGACATCAAACGACAGAGCCTGATTAGAGGACGAAACAGCAGCTTTTCAGCTGTAGGTTTGGGCTGTCAGAAAAATACTTTGCGTAGCGCACACAAGAACCTTTAATTTTCTCGAAACATGGCAGTGCACCTTGCAACCCGGAGTGGTTCTTTTGTTGCTCTTAGTGCCTCCTTTTAGTCCAGTGCGCTTCATATAAAAAACACTCCGGTTTATAAGCCGCACTGCCGTTTATCGAGAAAATTAAAGGCTTTTGACTGCGCCTTATAAACGGGAGTATACGGTAGTTTCGAGTACGGTCGTCATGCCGTTAGCCTGCAGCTCAACTGCCAGAGGAACGGTTTCAAGCACAGAAGGTACTGTAACGCAAACCTCGTGCCTATCTAGTTATGGACTGAGGCGGGCTAGCTGAAGAGGGTTACTAAGCCAGAAACGACCGGCCTTTACTTTCCCTTCCCCACTCGTGAATTCATCCAATCCGAGCCAGAAAACCATGCGGCATGGCACTGTATCTCAATTTGGCTTTCAACAGACAGTCAGATGCACAATTACTGAAAGGTACAAAAAACAGATCAGGAGCAGGGGGAAAAGTTAAAGAAAGAAACCGGCAAAACGGTGCTACCAGGTGGGAAGAAAACGAACCGGTGGGAGGTTTCAACACTTGCCTTCTGGTTACAGAAGATTGGCTTTCTCATGAAATGTCAACCGAAATTCTAAACTGTATTTTTGACTCGAAAACATGACTGCAATAGTAATTATCATGCAGTATAGTTAGTCCTAGCAGGATGCCTACTCGTTAACGAGCCTCCTTTTGGTTGCAGCACTTCCCTATTTACCACAAAAGATGCGGTAGATTGGCTGCCTCATGAAATGTCAACCGAAATTATAAGGTGTGTTATCGACTGCATAATACTACTTAAGTATGACTGCATTATCGATTATCATGCAGCACATCTAGTCACGGCAGGATGCCAGCTTTTGAACCAGCCTCCTTTCGGTCACCCGGCAACAACACCTACTAAATAAGTATAGTTTTTACTCACGGCTTTTCGATGACTTTATAAATGCAAGAACATACGCCAGCGAACATGCAGGTCCCAAGAGGTAATTGAAAAGCAGAAGCTGCGAGCTCTGGGACAAGGCTTTTATTTGTCTGAAGTTTCTAAGTCCATAGCAATTAACGTCCTCCCAAATTTTCTCATTTAATAGCAGGTGCCTTTAGATCTTAAAAACTTCCTAATTATGAGGTTTCTAAGGCTTTGAAATGTTCATTCACGAAGCCCCTTTTATGCTCAGTTATTAATGCTGCCTGATCTACTTAGATTGAAATTTTTATAAAAGCTGGCCAAAACTTCCTGAATTTTAAAGAAAGGTGTGATTTTCCTCAGAGAGAATGTAGACAAGAGTACGTTTGCAAACACTAAAGGGCAAGTATAACGACAGGTCGGATTCAAATTCTTCGGAAATCGGCAAAAAAAAACATTTAAAAAACCCCATAAATATCCTTTTCAAGAATAATATTCCAAGAACACTCACGTTTTTACCAAATGAATAAATGAAAGCGTATCTTCGTGCACATTTTTCAGAAAAAAAAGTTGTAAAAAGAAAAAAATATATAATCTGTGGGGGAAATGCGTTCTACCACAGAGAAGCCCCTTTTGATAGAGGCTCGTTCAGAATTCGGCATCCCACCCTGAATTAGATATTTCGTGATTATTCTTCACGCTTTTAGCGTGAGATGAAATGGCTACTTTATTCTCGGCTTTACAAGCTTACCTACAGTAGGTTCACTATCTCATGCAATAGCTGCCGGAATTCTGAAATCATTCTTCGATTGGCACATACTAATTGCGGATGGTTGCAATAGAGATGATCATAAAATCTAATCCCAACATATTTGAGACACTTCAGGATTCCGGCATTCTAACGAGCTTCTTTTTGACCGCCAAGACAAAGCATGTACGATAAAACGTGACTTCATTAGTAGTATGCCTTTTTGTCACTAATTTCGACTGCTTTTATAGATTCAAATACATTTTTGGAAAACGTGCAGGGAAAAATAATTTATTGTACTCTTTTGGTAGAAAATTACGCCTTTTTTTTAAATTTTATACTTGAAGGAAGGGTATTGTTCGGTTTTAAAAAATTTCAAATTATGAGCTTTTTTAAAAATTTTCAGATGTTCATTCAGTGAACACTGTATCCGTCATTTGTTAATGCTGCCTTTGCCATATAAAGCATGCTCCACATCTATTGCAACATTTTATGGGAACTACAGTCCTGCGAGTGCTGCAAGCAACTTTCCTAAATTTGTTAATTTTGATTCTTTCTCCCATACCAGCAGGAACGCATTAACGAAAACTCATAAATAATAATGAGCAACATTAGGCATATTAAGTAATTAAAAAAACTGTCAGAAGTACTAAGTGTTTGGTAAGAAAAATAAAATTTTCTCGATAATTCCCAGCTTGTGGAGACGTCAAAAATAGCTATAAATTAGAACAATAAATTTAAGTGGTTTGTTAAGTATAAAACTTAAAGCGACCACGTTCTTTATATAAAAAGAACTTGCCTTTAGTCAAACTATCTTGTATATGTGGAAATGATTGCATACGTAGTTATTGAATATCGTTGAATGAATTCTCTCCTAATTTTGCTAGTTGTCCGTGTATTCAATGATAAGTTTACTATTTGTCCGTTTGTTCGACGTTTACATCAAACCCTTTAAAATAAGATATAACTAAACAGCATTTACCGAAAAACGAGCTTTTTAATGTTATTTCCTATGCAGATGGCCATGTTGGTCAAATGGGGAAATGCTTCAAAAAATTAGACCACATTTTCGAGCATACAGCATGTGTGCTAGATACCACGCATATTGTTAATCCTAAGATTAATAAAAAAAGTTTCCATGATAAGTTACCTCTTTAAAAAGTGCTTTTATTGGATATATAGCTGACGAACTTCTGCGTATGTTAACTATTTCGTCCTGTCTTTCCTTATAGCATACGGAAGTCCTTTTATATAAACATACTCATGATTTGGCAAAAATGAGAGCATATTTCCCCCAATAACTTTAAAACAGAGGGCAGTTTTCCAAACCAAAGCCCTTTTTATCATTAAATTCACTCAGTCGATCAAAATAACCTGTCCAGATATACGGTAAAACACAAAGTGAAATTTCTTCCTGCAAGTTGTTTGCAGAATTCGCAGAACTTTATGTGAGATCTATGTCAAGCTATAGGCGAAAAAGTACTTTTCCTTAAACAGGATGTACACAGTGCGCAGTTTGTAAACCTTGAATTGCAATGTAGTGGTCACTAGGTTTCAAAATTATTCGGCAATTTAGAAACTTTTTTGAAACCGAAAGATACCCTTCCTTTAAGTGTTAAATTAAAAAAAGGCGTTATTTGCTACCAAAAAGTACAAGGAATTATTTTTTCATGCAAGTTTTCCAAATATATATTTGAATCTATAAAGGCAGTCGAAATTAGTGACAAAAAGGCATACTACTAATGAAGTCACGTTTTATCGTACATGCTTTGTCTTGGCGGTCAAAAAGAAGCTCGTTAGAATGCCGGAATCCTGAAGTGTCTCAAATATGTTGGGATTCGATTTTATGATCATCTCTATTGCAACCATCCGCAATTAGTATGTTCCAATCGAAGAATGATTTCAGAATTCCGGCAGCTATTGCGTGAGATAGTGGATCTATCGTAACTGTAGTAATGGTAGATAGTAGGACTTTCAGGTTGACGACTTACGATGCGGGCAGGAGGCGATCAAGGGGAATTGAAGTGAGCAGGGGTCTTGCGTCTTCCATGTCACCGAATTTGGCCTGGCAAGCATATGAGGCAAGGAGGACCGCTGTCTCGCAGGGGCATGCCAGGTGTCCCGTGAGAATATCTTCCTTGACCTAAAGAAGATCATAACAATTTGAGATTACAGGCAGACCGGCAGGTTACGTTGTACAGGGGAGACGTAGGTTTTTAATTCATCCCAATTCTGCCCGACGAAATGTATTCTCGCGTTACTGGGCATATAGGGAACAACGCTGCAGGTACGTAGGAGCATTTGATAGGCCATCCATGGCTAAACGTATTGTGATTTGTGTCGGGTGCGTTTCAGAGGCGATGAGTTAATACTCATTATGTGGATCGTCATCTTACTAAAGTTCAATACGCGATTGATTGGTATTTATGCTCACCCATGCCAATCAAAGGTGTGATTTCGAGTAGTTTCGCTAATGCTCAGACCTGTTTTCGATTAAACAAATGTTACTGGTTTAACTTACCTGTCAATATTAAAGGCAACCTTAATGATACTTTCAATACTAACCAATTGCAATGTAAGGGCTGCTCAAAAACGGATCATTATCGGTAGGTCAAAGCCAAGGTGTTGTTCGGCATGAAGAGCTTGAATAGCCTTGTATGCTTACGCATAGGAAGTTCGTTTTAGGGTCGCGTCTATACTTCTGTTACGCAGAAATACAAAACCAGAGAAAAGTTTAGAGTGGATTCATGTCTTACAGCAGTAGTGGCTACTTAAATGTTTGGTGTTTGTACCAGCGATTTGGCCAAACAAAACTCTGATTTGACGACTCTAGACCTTGGTGAAGAAAATGGCGCTCCGGTTCTCTAGATAAACTGGACAATTGTAACTTACCACACTAAGAGCCTAGGAACTTACTAACGACTGTCTGATGGCAGCATGTGTATATTTTACACGAATATACACTAACAATTTCGGTCTGCGCCTATAGACCTTAAATATACTGATATATACCGTGATCAAAAGTTGAGTCCTCTGGAGATTAAAAAGCTGAACTTTCAAAACCGGTATATCAACCAGAAAGCAGATAGGGAAAGCTGGGCGACCCACTGATGAGCCAGAGCCCTCGCAGCTGTGTCAAGCAGCGGCAGAATACCAACGAAACACGTGTCTGCGTCTTTTAGCAAGTACCTAGGCTCTTATTAGGGTAAGTTACAACGTCAATGTACACTACTAACAACTGTCTGATGGCAGCATGTGTATATTTCACAGGGGTTGACGGGTTTCAACACGAATATGCACTTACAATTTCGGTCTACGCCTATAGACTTTGAATATACTGATATATACCGCGATCAGAAATAAATTTCTCTGGAGATTAAAAAGCTGAGCTTTCAAAACCGGTATATCAACCAGAAAGCAGATAGGGAAAGCTGGGCGACCCACTGATAAGCCGGAGCCCTCGCAGCTGTGTCAAGCAGCGGCAAAATACCAATGAAACACGTGTCTGGGCCTTTTAGCAAGTACCTTGGCTCTTAGTATGGTAAGTTACAACGTCAATGTATACTACTAACAATTTTCTGATGGCAGCATGTGTATATTTCCTAGGAGTTGACGGGTTTCAACACGAATATGCACTTACAATTTCGGTCTACGCCTATAGACCTTGAATATACTGATATATACTGCGATCAGAAATTAATTTTTTCTGGAGATTAAAAAGCTTAACTGTACACAATCGATTAAATGTTGGAAAATTCGATCTCTGGTAAATAACCACATACTTGGCAGTTTTTGAAACGGTGGTCTCATCTATAATACACTTAGTTTGTTTTGAAATATGATTTTGGTTGGACTAAGTGCGATGCTGGCTTTTAAATGCCAGGCTTTTCAGCTTCCTGTAAAAACTTTATAATTAAAACGCTGTTGATAGTTCTTGTTTTTTATTTTCCATTGATTGTCCCTATCTCTACAAATAAAAACGTTCCTGCATCTTTTATGATTTACGAGGACATTCATGCGGTAATTTAAATTAAATCTTCAGAGCAGAATCCTGCACGCTGGACCCGAAACGTGATATTAATATTTGAGCTTAAATCAATCAGTTAGTGCGGTTTAAGTATACACTTTTCACAAACTGCTAGCACACAGTCACTTGTATACATCTGCGCCATTCCATTGATCATCCCCGTAAGAGGAAGAAGAAGATAACATTTCTGGGACCAAGGTGTATTTTGGCTGACGTTTCAAAAGCGTGCTTGCTTGCATCGTCAGAGCGTGGTGTCTGTGCTCCTGTTTGTGTCAGATATGTGTCCGACCACTAGCCGTGCCTAATTCCCATGTGTCAATTGATTGTACCGATCGATTTCTGTGGCTGTTTGAATTGCTTGTGGCCTCACAGGTGTCTTCATGAGCTGTCAAGTCGTTTTTGTGTCTCATGAGCGTTCCCACCCTGTTCACTCGTGGCCGCCGGCAAATGGCCCTGCTTATCTCTCTCCGCTCGACCTAGTGCTCCGTTCTGAGCCGATGTTAGCCTTCTGCGGAGCGCTTGGTAGGCGGGATGAAGGTCTATAGCTCTGTTTAGTGTGCCAGTCGAGGACCAAATTCCTAGCAGCAATCTGGTAATCTTGTCGTTGGCTCGGCCTATTACCTTTGCTTTCTCAAGGGCGAATGTATGGTTCTTCTGCTGTACGTGGTCATAGAGCAAGGACAGCTTACCCTTGCGGTTGATTGCGAGCTTATGCTCATGCAATTTTGTGCCAAGGCGTCTGCCCGTGTCACCCACATACCCTGCAGTGCAGTCTTGGCATGATATGCTGTAGAGCACAGCTGATTGTTCTGTCAAAGATAGTGGGTCTTTGAGGCTCATGATCTGCTGTTTGCTGGTTGAATCCGGCCTATGAGCTACAGCGATCCCGAATGGTATCAGGATTTTTGCAGCCGCCTCTGATACATTTTTCCGGGTATGATGGAAAGAACATTTTATCTGGACCTCGAATTTTTGCGCATACCTGCGTTTTTATGTACCATAATGACAGTACAGACACTAACTTAAAGCGCATACCTGGAGCTTTAAGCTAAGATCTGAATGTTCAGCAATGCACATAATTATGCAATTGTATATGGTGGAGCCTCGGATGACGAACAGCCCATCTACGTGCATTTCAGGTAACAAGCAATCTGATTGCAGAAAATTGTTTTGCTTGAAGATCTTCCACTTAGTTACCGAGTTGTTGGTGCGTGTGCGAGTCTGTGTCCTCCATTGAGTCTTGCCCCTAGAGCATGAATCCTCGGTCATCTGTAGTCGATCATTAGAACGATGCAGTTTTAGTGGAAACATTTCGCAAGACGAGAGTTTTACATGCCAAGCTCGGTGCCATCGCGGATTAATCTCGAACCTTGCCGCTTACATCTCTTTTGTAACAAGCCGCATCCTCTTTAAATGTTATATTTTAAGAAAATATCCTTCAAGTTCAAAAGAAGCTTTTAATAACCGAATAATTTTTAACATTATATGACAGTATCTTATCCTTAAGGGTATCTATATTACAAACTGTGCACTTTTAGCTAAAATATCATAAAGTCATTAATGGTGTCATAAGGACACTAGCTAGCGCTCATAAATTTTTGCACTAGATATAAACCACATTGTATATTACGAAATCGACTTATCGATTGAAGGCCACATGAAAAAGGCATTCTACAACTTAATTAAAGGTGTGGAAAAAGCGGCTTCTTTTTTACAAGACGAAGCCATTTATCAAATTCATTGGCCAGCACCGATTCACACTTTCGACATACCTTGAACAAAATACTTATCAAGAGGATATTTCAGTTTATTAAAGTTTGGTAACTGTTCCCTTCAAAAGTAAGCAAAGAGTACTTAGGCTGCGAAACTGATGTGACCACATAAACTGTAAAGAGCAGAATTTTCAGTGTCTTGTAACAACAAGCTACGTCATAAATAAGTAACTTTATATCTTGAAGGATACTCCCGACCCACACTATCCTTCGCATGGCGGACAAAATTTGGCGAAAAAAATAACAGGACTTATTGTAGGTTTTAAAGAATAAACAGCGAGTGTTCCATTTAAGCAGTTCGAAAGCTTTATGTAAGGCGGAAAACATTTTCTACGTTCTTCCAATTAGAAGGACAACTGTTGCCATCTTGAAACAAATGATATTTGCGTGCAGTTTTGTTTCGGTGTACCTCTATTACAAATCCAGCTAAAAAGAGTTCCTCGAATGTACATTTTGTAAATTGTTGCACTGGTGGTGTAAATCATTCAAAAATATTGTTTTCCAAAGTTGGTAGACTACGATCTGACAAACTATTAAAATTCATTTAAGCTGCAAAACGTAACCAGAAACCACATGTGACATTTCTTGATATCAAAAAATACTGACGACACCTACCTGCAGGTAAAACAAGCGTTGGGTAACATCTTGAATAATTTCATTCTTTGCATCTTCAGGGAAAAATTTGGCTCTGAATTCAAATAGCAATGGTGTACTCTTCCGAATGTCGATCGATGATAGCTGTATATGGAAATAACAGGAAAATTAAAACAAAATATTAAGCAGCTTTCAATTGCTTCGCAGAAAGTCAAAGTAATGATTGAAGATATGGCCATAGACATTGAAATTTTTTGGTTTAGAAACATCACTACATTTTCACAGAAATTTTTAATAGTTATCTATGGTGAGAATCGTCTTTTATTGCAGCAAGATACACGTGAAAATGCGTATTGTGGCTTCGATTTCGAACAAGCGAGAATGGTGTCCTAAATGGGTATATTGAAGTTAGTTCAGTAAATTAGAAGATGCGACAGCTACTTGGACGATGAACACGTAAACAGTTAGCACCTACGAGTCACAAAGAATAAGAAACAGTTGGTCGTCACACTCTACTTCACTTAAATACGAGAGTTAATTGTGCACCAAATAGACATATTAGAATGAATCATAAAAATTTAAATAAGAATATAAGAGCAAAATGTTCTAAATGACCCAGTGGGTGGCAATATACTAAAGTATAAAGGAAGTTTTCATTTGATTTGATAATGCGTTTAAAATAACAAATTACCCTCTTTTTCAGATTAAGCCAATTGTCCTGGCCTTTTGTATTCTGGTACATCAATCCAAAATACCATACCTCCCTGAGACCAATAGTTCGAGCCACCTAAATTCTCTCACTTTGAGGAAAACGACGGACCTGGTCAAACAAGCGCCAACCAATAATATTTTCTTTTACAGCAAAATCTAACTCAGCTTCAGCAGTCGTTATGCGCAAATTAACCTAATTTATACATACCAGCAAATTTAGCTTACTTGTTTCTCCTTTGGTAGAAGTCGCATCCTAGATTACTTTGTATACTCTAGCACATGTCACAAAATACAACATTTGTAACAGCCGCGTTTATTGAGTTTGGCCTGATATCACTCAAGGTAATCAGTGAGATGTGAACGTGGAGTAGATAAACAATGCATCCTATTTTTTGTAGTAAATAGCAGATATGTCGAAAATCACAGTAAAATGCCCTAAATTTACGTTAGAAGCGTTCCAAGCTCTCGTTCAAATGTGAGATCAAAGACAATTTTCATATCTATTTGCAATACTATTTTGAAGCTTATTAAATTTACTCGAGTTGAAGACACAAAGACTTCGTCAAAATAGACGTCAAACTTGAGAAATAATTCCTCACAACTATGGCTTAGAGGACGCATCAACGGCAACTGGTCTATTTTTGGCTGAGGCGGCTGTTTGTCGAGAGTTTTCAGTGCTATATGAGTCAAAATTGCCTGGGT
Source organism: Ligula intestinalis (assembly GCA_036362985.1). NCBI lineage: Eukaryota > Metazoa > Platyhelminthes > Cestoda > Diphyllobothriidea > Diphyllobothriidae > Ligula > Ligula intestinalis. The sequence goes on from JAYGXS010000005.1 coordinate 4,653,674, forward strand.
TGACCATATTCCACGCAAATTTCTGAAGGGTCTTCCTGAAGAACTAGCCACACCGCTTCCTAATATTTTCTATACCTCGTTTGAAGCTGACCGTTAACCCATCGATTGGCAATCCACGCCGATCATGTCGTTGAATCAAGGCTGCAGAAAAGTTTCCGCAAACAGGGACAGACCAGTCAGTTTCACTTCGATCTGATGGGTTTCTTGGATCAGTATAGCCAACGATAAAATGCGTTGCATGGATTCCCCAATGGGACGTCCTGCTTGATGAACGTTCTCTATCGTTTTGAACGCTGGACCCCGGAAGTTGATGGAGGAAATCCACTTACTGAAGTCCATATTGCTTTAAAGGAGGCATGCAATAGTGTTTATCTCAATGACTCTTACACAAAGTCAACGGAATAGTTGTTAATCGAAATCTCATGAAGGGGACTAGAAGCTCCATACTTTACCTCTCTCAAGATGTCCATGTCGGTGATAAACCGTCAGCGGCGTTTGTGATTGAAATTGATATTTACTAGGGCTCCCTAATTGGCCCTACATTGTTTATTACGTACGTTAAGGACAGCGTCCATGAATTCGAAAGTGATCCCCATATGTTTGCGGATGACATGAAGATTGGGAGCGTCATCAGAAAAGCAGCTGACAAAGAGCATTTGCAGACAAACTCATACCCACTTAAAACTTAGTATGAGGACTGGCTTCTGCCGATTACTGAGAAGAAGTGCTTTATCATACGAAATGACCAACCCAGATCCCAGAATCCTATGGTTTAGTGCATGAATAGCAACCAAACGAAAGAATTGGACACAAAGAAATACCTTGGATTGGGGATCTTGATGTCATTTATGCCCTCGATGAATTGCGAAAAAAGAGCCAAGTCTGCGATATCCTGTGTCAAACGGGCTTCATCTGCCTTTGGTGAAGACTGCTTTGCTAAAATCCTTTGAAATTTCTTGCGGCCGAAACAGAAGTTCACTGTCAAAGTCTGAAGGGCCGGGACCGCAAACGACCGCAACATTCGAAAAGATTCAAAGGCGTGCAATTAAACGCATGACGACCAGGGCTCTTTACGCTATGAAACACTTTTGTTTAACTTGATCTTCTTTCGTTGAGCTACAGACAGCTACGAGATGGCCTGATACGAACATTTGATATCAAGTGCGATCAAGACAGCTGCCTTCTACCTGATGAATTCTTCGAGTTTGCAACAATTGCAAACTTAAGAGGTCATCTATTCAAACTACGTGAAACTGGGACCAGGTTGGACACACAACAGTGCTTCCCTTGTAAGTGACTGATTGATGCTTGGAAAATTCTGCCTTTGGACGTTCTTATATCCGCTTCCGTTGAAGGCTTTAAAAGGCTTGGCGTAGCAATGCCCATTCTAACACCAGCCCACCTCTGTACTCCTGCCGCAGCGGAAGAATATCGCTATCTTATAGCATGACTTGCTACCTTTCAATAACATTTATTGAGAAAATCATTTTCTGCATCAAACTTAATTCCCTATGCGTGCATTTTGCTTATGTTGTCAATTAACAGATTGTTTATGATCGTGGCGGTTTCTCCTGCTTTAGCCACCCTCTCAAAAAAACTCGGCAATCTGTAAAGGTGTATCATGACTGTATCGCTGGCACCTCAGAAATGGTCCCATTACCTCTAGAGACTCCCTGGATGCAATTACAAGTATATTGATTAATTCTATGATCGGCTCCCCAGTTCTTTCTCACATATCCTCATCAGCATGACGTTCCTATCTCCTGTTCATTTTCTTTCCAGGAGCAACAGCTTTTTCACCTTAAAATCCCTCGGATCACATTTTAAACCCTTATGGTTTCCAAAAACTGCGCAAAGAGTTGTTCACTGTTAACTCCTTTGGATTTATGTCCCATCTAATACCACGTGCGGTATGGCATCGCTAATTAGCCCATGTACTATACGTACATAATAACGCTACTGGTCCTTATCGAGAAGCTATGTGTGTTTACTATTCCCAATTAATTGTCAAGTGCTTACTTTTCGCCCGGGTTTATGTATAAATAAATTTATTTGTTATGCCCGGAGGGCCTCGTCACAGCTTAGACCACTGAATAATTTTACTCTATCGAAGCATTTCAGTCATTTTGTTGCCAGTAGGGAGCCCGAAGGCCTGTGCTCAGCTTTCCAAAATCTTTCGTAAATCTATGCAAGAATATAGAAATAAAGTGAAATTTTTGAGAAATAATTATCTGAGGTAACCACTGCTCGAAGTCAATACTGAAATAAATTCATCCTGTGTAGCCTCCTCATAAATGCTTGTCTTATAGCAAAAGTAATGAAAATGCGATGCATGGGTGAAAATTCGGAAGAAGAAAAAGAAGGAGACGACGAAGAAGAAGAAAAAGAAGACGACAAATGAGAAGAAGAAGAAGAAGGTAGAGTGTTCATCGAGAGAGACGCCTACATAATTGCTTGCAAACCGGCTACTTCAGGAGCGGAAATTCGTCAGATCAGGTTCACAAGCAACAGTTAACTCGGCAGAAAAAATTCTTGACAAAATAAATGCGGTCAAAATTGAATTGTCATTCAAAGTCACCCCACATTTCACTACAGGCCCTTGCGGTCGAAACCATCGGTGACTTTATTTCCGAATTACGATGCGAAACATGGTCAGACTAGAATTCAGAATCTCATAGAATACACGAAGCATTACCTTCGGATCTTCTTCAACTTCAAAGGGATCACATATATGCAAACCAAAGGCATCCCAGGGGGGTCCCCAATCTCTGTGCTCTTTACCGAGGTTGTATTACAAAAGCTCGAAAATCGGTTGCTCGAAGAGTGCAGACTTAAATTTTGGGCACGCTACGTTGACGACACTTTATTCGTACCTAAACAGCATAGACTCACCTATCTTTTAAAGCGAATGAGCTCCAATCTTCTGGAGCTACAGTTCACGAGGGAAAAGTGAAGGGCAAACTTCCGTCCTTGTAAATTCGTGTTCGCTGCTAACCAGACGGAAATTGGCGACGTCTGTCCACCGCACACCTTCAAGCATGCTGCAAATGTTACGCTACGAAAACAACCAACCACTTGAGCGCAAAGAAGTTGTGTAAACAGAATAAAAATGCCTGCTAAACACCGAACCAGACACACGAAATAGCTACCTCGGGAAATTTTCAAAACTTAAGAATATCCACGAGCGCTCATCCAACGGAATCGAAGTAGCATTACCCGCTAAAGTCGTGGTGAGCCCTCCGTATATGAAAGGGGTCTCCGAAATCGTGACTAGATCTCCCGCGCTACTCTGAATAGTAGTTGCCACCAAACCTACCCCCACAATGTGGTAGTAGGTGATAAGGTAAAAAAAACATTTCTAAGCAGGATATGCCAGCCGTTGTAGGCCAACTTCAGTGCAGTTTCAGGATGTAAAATATGAGAAATAAACCAGGCGACAGCTATAAACCACGAATGCATGAGTATCAGCTAACTGTTAGACGGTCGGACACAAACTCGGAGGTAGCGACCCATGCTGCAGACATGGAGTACGTTTTCAACTTGGACACCGTTGACTTTGTTGGCAGAAGTGACTTTTACAAATCAGAGCAAAGTTGAAAAACCTGGATGACGACCGACTCTACAGCATACCTCCACATTAATTTATGTACCCCCTCTGTAGTTTTACGAATCTTCCTATCCGGGAACAGTGGCAGCGTCGATCAATCGTGGCCATCCAATATCTCTACAACCAACTTGCACGGGCGTGAAACAAGCCAGGCTGGAACGTGAGTCAACGCTTTAAAATAGGCCGTCAACGGGTGTTGGGGCGAAATAAACTCTGACGACTCGGCGGCAGACACAACACAGCGGCAGGGATGGCCTCGGGGACGCAACTGACAGCCGCGAACTGCACCCAGCGGTGTGTAATATGGTAAGCAGATAAGTTCATATCCTCCAACATATGTTCGTTTTAAAACAATAATCAGTACTATTTGAAACATATAGTAGCATAAGAAATGAGCAATGGCAAAAACAGATCCTACAATGATAGCGGAGGCCAAATTCACGGAGCGTGCACTTTAAAAAAGTAGGAACAACCAACACGTTCCGTAAAAATCATTAGAATTATTGATCAGGCTGTTCCGATATATTTGAATAGGATCATCGTTTTTTAAGCGATGTATGATGGTTGGAAACGCAACAGCAAAGTATTAAGGGCTTCTGCTCCCCACCGTATATTCTTCAAATAATATCAAAATCAACGATCATACAGGTGAGACAGGAGGAGTTCATCGCAGACAGCAGGATCGCAAGGAAGAGGAACCAGTAGAGGTCACGAGATCATCACCGATATGCGGGAAATGCAACCATGCGGACTACAGAGTCCCCCGACAAGGGAGCGAAAATAGGACCCACTACAATAATCACCATAGACGTCGAAGACATTCGTCAGGGTTGCAAAAAACGGAGAAAAGTTGTCCACATTTGGCAACGATGGTTGTATAGGGGGGGGGGGGTAAAAAGGCTGCAAATATCGGCAGTGGAGAGGAGAATATGAATATAAATGGGGACCAACTGTAAACTGGCAATTAATTAGTTAATTAGTTAAATATGAAGAAAACCACCTTCAATACCAGAAGTACCCTTTTAGAAGTCCAAATGGCACGTTCTTGGAAAGTAAATGGACAATAGAGAGTTTATATGTTCCGAAAGAAAAGTATTTACATAATTTGTCTTTGATAACCGCTAGAGTACATGACAACCTATTTTTGAGTGGAACATTACTCCAGATGAAGACATATTCGGAGACAAAAAAGGGAATGCTTAGCTGTGTAACTCAAGGGAGGCAAATTATCATGAGAGATTACGAGTTGTGAAAGGTGGATCTGTCGGAGTGAGAACGTTATTCGCGGGAGATTAAGGCTAAAGATAACGCGAAACAGGAGGCAGAGACCGGCTTTGAGTCTTCTAAACCACAAAACTGTAATGTTCGCTAACGGCCACCGGTCTGGTTAAGGAAGACTAGATTCAGGAAGAGAAAGTAGATGTTGAGTAAAAACTTTCTGAACATGTCAAACCACCGTCAGCGGCATTCATCAAACCGAGGGGACAGCAAACTTCTAGTACGGGAAAAACAAGCATGCGGTACAGTTTTAGAGTTCTTTTCCTCAAGGAAGAAATGTTGTGATATAAAACCACATATCTGTGCAACCTTTGCAGGAGTTCGATCTGCATTAGGCCAGCATGCCCTTCCATCGTCGAATACCGTTATACGGACAGTCAGATAGTCAGTGGTTAAGTGCCCTGCGGGCACTTCCTAAAAATTCTATATGTGACTCACACAAGGCGGTAAAATCCACACTATAACCTTTCAGAGACTTTAGCCCCTGATCTATACGTATTTTGATCTTGTCTTTAACCGGCAAAAAAATAATTTTAATTAAAATAATCAGAAACAATATATTAGCATTTATGCTTTGGTTCTCGGATGCCACCATCACAATGAACTTAGTTCTGAGTTAAACTGATAAAAAATGTGCTCATTGGTGCCGTATTTATGCAGCCAGATATAAAATAATGATGAGTAATATAGTCGGCGGAGTATTTATACTGATGCTGTGAAATTTCTGTTTTCCTTCTCGAACCCTTTCACAGAGTGATGCTCAGAAAAAGTTTATTCAGACATGCCAAATTTAACCGGCTTGAACTAGAAGTCAAAAAGATGAAAGAGCTTATCCACAGGTCTTTTAATCCGTAGGAAACTATACAAAGAGCAACCCGTAGTAGAATGAGGGGTGGTGTGCCTAACATATCCACAGGAAACAAACAAGTGGTGTCTAAGATACCCGTAAACAGCAGTCCAGTTGCGCCTCCTAAAGAGCCAAAGACTAAGAGCAAGAGGTCACCGGCTACAACACAAGAAGGTTGCCTTGTTACAAAATAGAATCCGTTGGGCTCTTCCAATAAGCAAATATCAGATCAAAAGGTTGTCACAGCCCAAGTTAAGGAGACCTGCACTCCGGTATTGTCAGATCCCTCTCAGCAGTCCCCGGATAAAGGCCCCGTTAACCGTGCACAGAGCGTTACTAGTTCGGATGTCATAGCAGATATTCCCATTTTGCGAGGCCCATATGAGGATTCTGAGTTGTCGGAGGATAACCAAAAATCCCCAATCAATAGCAGCGGCCCTGACAAGGGCAACTGCATCATAATACAGGGACTACCCGAGTCCTCTGCCGAAACACCCAGCGAAAGAAGCAAGGCTGACAAAGGGTTTTTCCAAGTACTCCTAAACGAGCTGTTACAACCATTTGAGGAAATCTTTTATCAAAAGATATTTCGTCTTGGAATTCACCCAAACTCAACTCAGCAGACTAGACCATGACCACTAAAGATCGTCCTAAACAGCGACACAGAAGCAAAACTTCTACTGTCCAGGCGTTTTCGATTGAAGTACTCTAGAAAGTATGTGTTTTTCAGCCGGATTACTCTCCTGCCGAGAGGCTGAAACGCCGCACGCTAGTTCTAGAATTGAGGGAACGCAGAATCAAAGGAGAACCAAATCTCGTGATCTTCAAGGACCAGATAGTCGAAAGAAATTCTGTCCCCTCATGGACCAAACCGATTCGCATGACCGCGCAGCTACTCCAATAGCCTGAGTTGGGGCTACAAATGGACCAGGCCAGAATTCAAAATTGACATTTATGTATACAAATGCGCAAAGCTTACTTTAAAAAATGGATGAACTAAGAATAAACGTATCCGACCTCCATCCCGATGTTATTTCGATAACAGAAACATGGTTGTCGGACCAGATTAATAATCGCAAGATTGGAATCCCCGGCTTTCAACTGTTCCGTAAAGACAGAGACAACCGAAGAGGTGGAAGCGTAGCAACCTTTGTGAAGAACGGTTTGTATGTTTCTGAAAAAACGACGAATCTGTCTTACCAAGAAGCGGTATGGTTAACGGTAAGAGCAACGGGTTCCCAAAGCCTTGATATCTTAACTGTCTACCGACCACCGAGGAACAATCCTGAGGCCGATGCCTTATTGCTGGATGAACTTAAAACCCTCGCTATGTGACCAAATACCCTTATTGTTGGGGACTTCAACGCTCCTACCATCAACTGGAGCTCCTCCTCAGCTGATACCCCTGAATCGGCATTCAACCACTAGCTCCTGAATATATCCCAATCCCTACTTCTAACCCAGCACGTCACATTTCCCACAAGAATTCGTGAAGGCCAGTGGATGAACTGCCTTGACCTTGTGCCCAAATAGGCCAGAGTGACCATGCAGTTCTCATGTGGGAATACTGTTTATTTTCTTTGCCTGCCGAACCACAAGACCTCCGTCCTAATATTTGGTGTGGTGATTTCCAGCAAATGAAACATGATCTCTGTTTCATAGACTGGGCATCCACACTATCCGACAACGTTGAAGAAGCTTGGGAACAGTTCAAAGGGATAGTTCATAACCTCATCTCTAGCCATTGCCCTATCACTCGCCGAAAACTTACGAACAGGCCTCGCTGGTTGAATCCATCCTTAAAAACCGAAGTTAACAAGAAGGGGAAACTGTGGAAAAAGTACCGAATTGATAGGTCACCTGAATCTGTAAATAGGTACAAAATGCAGAGCAACCGGGTCAAACGTCTCATTGTCAGAGCTCGACAGCAGTTTGAAGAGGGTCTGTTAAACCGAGCCATGGTAAAACCCAAAGTCCTGTGCAGTTATATAAGACAGAGCATGCGGAATGAGGATCCTATCCCCCTACTGCGAACTGCCGAAGTAGCCGAAATCTCAGACGACAAGGATAAAGCTGACCATTGCTCTCAGTTCTTCCGGCCCGTTGAGGTGACTGAACCCGGTTTTCTATCCCACACTTATGAAGACAATTCGATCCCACCTATTGAAACAGTCCTCTTCACCGAAGAGTTAATTATGAATGAGCTTCTTAATTTGAAAGAATCGACCTCCCCAGACCCCGATGCAATCCCGAGCGTCTGCAAATAACTTCAGGCCGGTGAGCCTTACCTCCATTTTTTGCAAAACCATAGAAAAAAATAATTAAGAAGGCGTTAATGCAGTTCCTCGAGCAGAATCACCTCCTTTCCGATGCCCAACACGGTTTTCGCAGTGGTAGGTCCTGTCTTACCAATCTGCTATTCTCACTTGATAGCTGGACCAAAGCACGTGACGAGGGCAAAACGGTGCATGCGATCTACATTGACCTCAAAAAGGCGTTTAATACCGTCCCTCATCAACGCCTGCTGCTTAAGCTGCGCAGCGCAGGCGTTCGCGGGATCCTTCTCCGATGGATCCTTCACTTTTTGACAGGACGGTCACAAAGAGTCCAAGTCGGTCGCCAGCAGTCCTCGGGTTTACCTGTTGTGAGTGGGGTCCCATAGGGCTCAGTTTTAGGTCCCGTATTGTTCCTCGTTTTCATCAACGACTGTGTCAGGAATCTAGACTGCGAAGTCACCTTTTTCGCAGATGACATCAAATTATGGAAAGTTGTCCAAAGTACGGCAGACGAAAATCATCTACAAGCCAACTTGAACAGATTTGAGGACTGGTCAAAGCTTTGGCTAATGCCTTTCAATGTAAGCAAATGTAACTTTCTTAAAACCGGCAGTTATAGAGCATCCTACCCGAAAGTCTATTCTTCAAATCGTACTCCGCTGCAACAAGTTGAGAGTCAGAAGGACTTGGGTGTGTGGATAACTTCTTCACTCAAAGCAACGCTGAAATGTATGAAGGCGGCGAAGTCGGCCAGATCTATGCTACAGCTGATTAGACGAGCCTTTATGGGATTTTAAAAAGGCAGCTTTTCCAAAATCTTTGGAATCATCATTCGGCTGCACCTGGAGTTCGCTATACAGGCATGGAGACCATGGACTGTCAAAGATTGTACTGTGTTAGAGAAGGTCCAGAGGCGAGCGAAAAAGATGGTCAAAAATCTAGGAACATTATCCTATGAAAGCAGACTGTCCATTCTCGACCTATTTCCCCTTTCCTACAGACAAATCCGAGGGGACCTCATATTAACCTTCCGTATCATGAATAACCTGCATTGTTTTTTCGTTCCTGGTGACTTCTTTGCTCAGGCTAACACGCCAACTTTGCGCGGGCATTCCCTTAAACAACGCCCGGGCAAAGCAAGGATCGACGGAAGAATTTTTTTCTTTACCAACAGAGTAGTTTCAGCGTGGAACGCTCTTCCAGAAGAGGTAGTCCTCTCCACTTGTGTTAATGCATTAAAAATTAGAATGGACATGTATCAAGCGCAAACGCAATGAAGGTAAAAACTCCTTCATCAGATTACAATGAATCACATTGCTTATAACATACACTGCATCAAATTATACTACTCGCGATTTGCAAGTAGCCATATGTTTTTTCTGCCATATTTTTGTGAAGATTGTTTTCCCGGAACATGTAACTGTCGTACATTTCAAATTTTCCTTTGTATCAACTTATTTCCTATCATCCTGTTACCAACAGGTAGTTCAAAGGCATTCGCCTATCTTTCCCTCAATAAACTGATACTGAATGTACGCTTTCTTCAGGTAGAGTTAATGGAAGGCTGACCTTCTGTGTGTCTTACACGTGTTTTGGGCCGGAAGATTGCCATAACAAATCATTCATCAAGGTAGCCCAATGACTGAATAGCTCCGATCAAGAACTTAAGGTTAAGCTTCAGCAATAAATTAAATCTATCGTATCACGCTGATATAACTTATGCCAAGACTGCCCAACTTTGCGGCCTTATTCCTTATAATTTCATCCTTCCTCACATTAAGACTTACTTGTATGTTTGTGTGTCCCATTCTTGAAAACTGTTGTCCATTCTTTGGTTTTAGAAACGGGTCTAGTCATTCAAAAATTGGAAATGTCTGAGGACATTTTACAAGAAATCTCTTACATCTGACAATTTCAAATACCTCCTACTCAAGTGGAAACCGGCTAAAGAAACAAAAATTATTGGGCTGCAAGACTACAAGCAGGCTTTTTCTGTTTTGTTAACCTTCATACTATGCCAAAGCTCTATAAGGTTTCTGTCTTTAACCCCGTTAGTTTTGCATACAACCTTCGTAATTTTGCAGAGATTATAATTCCTTCTGCATTCCTCGCTTCTTAAAGCTCTCTATTTTTTTGCTTCCAGGTATAGCTTTCCTTTGAATAGCCTGCCAGTTGAAATCAACTTGATACCTAGTCTGTATCCTTTCAGACCAAGGCTGTGCAATTATCTTTTAGCAGCTGCTCTAATGCTGTCCTCTTCTGGCGTCATGATTCCTGCCGGACTTGACCTAGCGGCTGCCCTAGGATTTTTCCGTTTTCTCCCGCGCTCCAAAGGCAGCGATAAGCTCGCTGACTAATAGGCACCCCACCAAAGCACGGATGTCACAAAAATGACATCAACTTAATCAGGGTCACGCTTGCAGACAATTTCTCTTGCGCGCATCGTCCAACTTTCCTTGTGACCCGTGGTCTTTTGTACTCACGTATCTACGACCTAAACAATCCCATACCCAGCACATATTTCTGCATGCTGACAAGAACAACGACAAACCGGCCAACAAACACACCTCCGCTAGCACGCTCCCTTACGGTCATATTATTCAGACACCGCTGCTCACACGTTCGCAGACAGTCGCCTTATTCACACACCAGCAAACAGTCAATCCATGCCAATTTGCCTTGTGAACCAACATCTGATTGTCTTCTTCCAAAAGATGGAAAATTTTTACTGTTTGTGGTTATAATATCTCACACATTATTGACCACTAAAATGTTAACACTGATTCGATTAACATTTTATTTTCTTCATCTTTTCGGAGCAGCTTTTTCTATGCTTTCGAGAGAAGACAATCGAAACTTTAGGAGACCACTATCAAATAACATTTTCTCGCTTTGTGTATCCCACGACCCATGCTGTCTCCACAACGTACTCTCATTCAAATAATAATAATATGTTTATTATGCCAGTTTTCAGGCAATTGTAAATAGTTGGTAATGCACCTCTTGGGCGCCTTCCCAAACCTCGAAGACCAGAAAAAACCTAAAACAAACTACCTATGTTGCAGCCAGTATTGGATTTGTTTCAGGGTTTGTGTTTTGTCAATGCTGGGCGAGATAGGGAGTTTGTTTCAAGTGAAAAAAGCTGCCTGAATGTAGAAAACTAGTGATAGCTCTCTTAAACATAGGGTAGCTTTGCTGGGTTTTAATACTTTTGGGCAGCGTATTCCAGATTGATATGGCGTTTACTGAAAAGAATTGCCGGTACTTAACTGTGCGTGCCGTAGGAAGAAATAAAAACACATCTCGATGACTGGCGTGCCGAGAGTGCTCGAGCTGCCTTATTGTACTGAGAGCGTTAAAGTTTTGGCCATTTTAAAAGTTTAAACAGTAAAAATAGACCTTTCTGCAATCTATGAAGCCACAGGGGATCCAGCTTTATCAGTTCACACCTTTGTTGGTAGGCTAAGTTACGGTGTTCTGTAGTGAAAGCTCTTCTAGTGAAGAAGTGCTGCACCGATTCTATTTTCTTCCGTTCAACAGTGCGCAGAATAATGAATAGAGGCGAACAGTATTCAAGACTAGGTCTCATGTATATATTATAAAGGCTTGTTCTAACCTTTATGGTCTTAAAATTTCTAAGGATAAATCCGGTGGTTCGGCGTGCTTTCGAGACTATCAGGGCACAGTGCTCTGACAAATTGAGACGAGTAGAGTAGGCTATGCTCAAATCCTTGATAACTCCTGGGACATTTAGTTCCTGGCTGTCAACGCTTAATTCCGGTTGATGATCGTCGCCAATAACCATAACTGAACATTTGTGCCATGAAAGGGTGAGGTGCCATGTGCCACACCACTGGGCAAAGGCCTGAAGATCCTTTTTTATCAGCTCGAGCTCGATGTTACGATCTGCCGGTTTATATCGATAAGCGAATTTTTAATCACCAGTTTACATGACGGGTCTACCATATTGCAAACAATCTAAAACGTCGTTGACAAACAGGCAAAATAGGAGCGGAACCAGTACACTACCCTGTATATCTCCACTCCTCACATGCGAGGGGTTGGAGATAATATTGGAAATTTTTTCTCGTTGTGTGCGAGCATCCAAATAGGAAGATATGAAGTTTAGAGGCTTGCTACCTATGCCAAAGGAGGCCAGTTTCAGAAGGAGGAGGTTATGGTCGACCCGATCAAAGGCCTTAGGAAAATCAAAATCGACGTTATAAAGGGCAAAACCGCTGTCTCTAGATTGCAGCACATAATCAAAGGAAGAGAGCTGGCAGGTGTCACAAGATCGTTTCTTGAGAAAGCCATGTTAAGCTGTATTGAGCAGGTTGTTTTCTGTCAAGTGATGGATCATTTTTTCCTTGATCAAGGTCTCCAAGATCTTCGAGGCTGCGCGAAGTGTATTTATTGGCCTAAAGTTGTCGAATGATGTCGATCGGCCATGCTTGCGAATAAGCATTACGTGTGATTCCTTCCACAACGAAGGAAAGGTTTCGCTCTCAAGAGCAAGATTAAATACCTTACAAAGGATTGACGTAAAGATATCATTCGCTTCAGCTTTTAGAAGGCTAACTGGAACGCCATCTGGTCCTGGACGATAAGATTGACGATAACGACGAATGGCTACAGTCACGTCCCAGAGGGTAAAACTTATCGTTTCGAGGACGGGACAAGTCCAAGCCCGGAAAGCCGGAGGTGCAGCGAACGAGCTTTCACTAAACGTTTTGGATAGGAATACAATGAAGCTATCGGCGGTCAACTTAGCGTCAGCTATGGGGTTTCCTAAGGCGTCTTGAAGTTTGGGGTGTTGCGTTTTCCTCTGCACTTTTACTGTACGCGAAAAGAGTTTAGCAACATTTAGGGAAGGATTTTCAGCGAAGTGGGCCTCATCGGCTATCTGCTTTTCTTCGGAGAGCTTCTTAGCCTGCTCAAAGATCAGTATGATCAAGGACAGAACGGAAGTGTCGTTCTGCCGATGCAAACGACGAGAAAGTTTACGCAGCCTACGACGGAAAGACAGAGGAAGGTACACTTCATCCTTGACATGTATTGCTTTTTTACGGGGGACAAAGTGGAGGATGAGTGGATCTAGCACATTTACAGTGCATCGGTACAAACATTTAGATCCAAACATTGGAAAAATTCAGACCAGTCGAGAGCGTTTAGATGTGCCAGTATGTCCACCGTGTTTGCGGATCGGAAGTCATGATAAAAACTATACTTTTGGGAAAATGTTTCATCCGCCTCCAGTTCTAGTTCACTAACAACTGTAAGATGGTCTAAACTCCCAAGTGCGGCTAAGGATGACACTGAAAGTGGTTCGCATCCCCTACAAAATATTAGGTCGAGTATGGTTGCTCCTTCATCTGAACGCGCACGGTTCCCGTTTCGATTGCTGCAGTCATTTCGGCATCAAGTTAGCAAGTCCATGAATCACGGGATATGGGTCATCTGCTCATAGGCAAATAATTCCAGCATTGACTGGAATATGCAGTATAATCGATTGGGCTTTCTCCAGCTGAATTGTGAGTTAAGCACGGACATGCATTTCGAATTTGAGCCGCCCATTTTTTTGCTCTCCATTCACGTGGGAATTTATTATCCTATATCATCCTCTCTAATACTCTGCTTTGTTTATCTGCATTTGTGATCATGAGGTCATATCTACAGTACACTGCTACCCTTTTAAATGCACGAAAACAAGATATTTTATCGACAACATATCACCATCTCAATATTTGTCAAATGCGGCCAATCTGTCGCATATGCAATTTACCAACAACACCAACATCGACAATTCTCCGTAGGACGACAACACGAAGTAAAAATGCGTGTGAAGAAGTGGAAATTTAGAAGTTGAAAGCCGATCTGGCTCCATAGTTGATGTGAATGTCGTGAAAAACTTGACTTGTGCGTATTACATGACCTTTTACCTTTGTCCTTTTAAAATGACCCTTTATTTACCTTGCCATCCGCTCTCTGTGAATGGAGCCATTTTTGTTGAAAATTCAGGTTTGTGAAATCCTCAATATAGCATTCTTCTTCCTATGGTACACGCTTTAATAGACGATACAATGAATTAAATATTTTAAGGACTCCTGTCCTGAAATTGTCATAACTAAGAAAGGACGGAAACTTTCTGGTCAGAACTGGCTTTACTAATCAAGAGCAGTGACCAGCTTGTTGATAGCCTACTAAACTCTTCGTGTTTGCATTTCTATGCCACAAAGCAGCGCGTACATTTGCGGTTTCATACCGCGCCCCGAACTACTATCACCAAAGGAGCTGTAGTTTTTTCGCCGAAAAATGGCTAACATAGTGTTTACCACCGACTCGATTCCCTTCTGTATATGCATTTGACATTGCCTTAAACTGGTAATAAATAGGTAAATTCAATCTATCTCCAACAAACATGCGGTGTCCGGTTAATCACATTCTGATATTTAAATTCACCGATTTTACTAGAAGTAATCGCAACCGACCGAGCGTGAGCATTCGGTGCAACTAGTCAAACTGTCACATACAGCCTCGCGGGTACAGGACTGTTCATTCATAAGGAAGTTAAAAAAAATTCGTATCTGGGACCATCCCAGGGAAAATGTGTCGATCAAGGAGCTGAGAAACCCTGCTTGCGTCCAAAGCGAGTGCACCTGGCTGTTGACGATGGCATGGGGATTCAGTTTGCTGAAACCAGGAGTCTACCTGTCATTGAAAAGAACTTGGAAAATTTAAGTCAAGGGCAGTCAAGTCAAGTCAATTTATTAAGGGAAGTATAGGCAAACGCCTTTGAACTCCCTATCGGTACACAGTAGTTAAGAAATGCATCGAAAATGCCGAACATTTCAAATAAGGTCGTTTACGTAATTGTGGGTGACTACTCACTTGTTCCAAGTAATATAATCAGATGGGATGATGTCAGTTAGCACGATCCAGCACGTGTAACTGAGCAAAAAGAGCAGACAGAGAAAAAAACTCCTAAGACATGGCTCAGAATTCACAAAATGGAATGTATTTTGTGGTTTTTTAGGAGAAAAACTGGCTCGTGGGCGAAAGTGTTTGAAGAATATGCCAGGATGCAGCAGTTAACGTTGGCGGCAGGTTAGCGGGTCCACCACAACCTATATCTTGATCGGAAGTGCTATACGGGGACGACACTGCAGTGTTGACATAAAATCCACCGAATGAGTAGAGGTCTAAAAGTCCTGACCACCCCCAGCGATGCGAAACATTGAATCACCTGTCAATTTCCTTTTGGTAGGCGCATATCCAAACCCGAAATAAGTAGAGCCGGTACTCAGGGACAAGACACCATCGCCATCACTCCTGTACGATGAAAGTTCGCTGGAGACTTCACCTTTCCTTCTTCAAACACGGAAGCGTATTTATTTTCTATATATGCCTAAAAATTTCTAATGCCACCCTTCGTATGCAGTTTTAGGGAGAGAGGATTTGACACACGCATACTTCAGTCAGACTTATCGGAATTCAACATTCGCCGCCCCATATTCCTCCGTCCCAAAATAAAGAGAAGTGTTAAAAGAAAATTTTAAAATCTAATGGCAATCTGGCGGGTATAAGCCGTCAGTTCTATGTACAAAGGTCTGCTGTAGAAGTGGTTCTAAAATGAACTACGTGCGGGCTTCTTGCTTCATTGCCTCCTCCTCCGACTTTGGCGTTTTTTTCCCTTCCTCTTCCTCCATTGCTCCAGACGTCTCCACGCCCAATGAGCTGTCACCACGCAGAACAACAGTAGCTGCGTCCAAGGCCGGATTGTGGACCCGCAGGTCATTGAGCCAACTGCGCAGCAGATGGGCTGGCGCGGGTGCAGGAACAGTGGGCAGGTAGTCGGGAACGGTGGCTGAGGGCAGACCGCCAGCTTTGTCATCGGGAGCCGTGACACCCCGCGTGGCCTCCCAATCAAAGAGGACCCGCTGGTGGTCCAGCGCATCCGCAACGGGGCCGACCACCCCCAGGGCAAAGATTGTGCCCTCCGCCTGTTCGTGTCGTGTCAGCTGTTCTGGGAGATGGGTGAGCTGTTGATTTTGGTTTCTCAAGGCTAACCAGAGCGCCCGTTTGCGATGTATCGTCTGACTGCGCTGGCTGGAGGCCGTTAGAGACCTGCGATTTGGTTTGATCTCTGTGAGAGAGCTGCCTCCTTCTGACTTGGCAACGGAAGACGAGGTTGTCTCCGTGTAGGGCAGTGCATGATTCGTCAACATCGTTCTTTGCAACTGAACGGGTTTATCGCGATCAGATCCGTATATGCGATAGTCCCATGAGTCTGGAATAATGAAGGGAAGAAGGTTGCTGTAAGTGTTGACTTCTACGGCTGGCATACTTAAATAGTAAGCTTCGTCAAATGCGTTCCAGTCGTCCTTTACAGGAGCAACAGGTCATATTTAGGAACGAATTGTCACTATTCAGCATTATGCAAATATAAATCATTACTGTCATCATATAAGTAGTTAATAATTATACCTTCAAGTCGTTCTATTTGAGAGATGTATCAAGTACTGCTCGGTCTGAAATGAAAACGCTACTGATAATCCCGATAATTAGTGACTTAAACGTTTTGCAATAAAATCAGGACAATCCCTTAAGAATTATTTGCCAGTCGCCGAGGACAATGGAACCTTGAGCCTCAAGAAACTGAGGATCGAACATGAGCTAGCAAATCCAAACACAAACTCGTGCATCACGGTCCGAAGCCAGGACGCTAACAAGCGTTGCCTTAACGAAAACCCATCATTATTCGATGATAAAAGTTGACAAGAAAGAGACTGGAGTGCTAAATGTCACGAGTTTCCGGTTCCTAGTGATGGTAATCAGATAATAGCAAGAACAACGAGTCTGTACAGTTGGAGAAAGTTTCAGTAGCAGACTTACTTGCAGTCAAATGACTGACTGGAGTGGTGTCTTGGTCTTTGACACGATCAAATTTTAGCACAGAACAGGGAGCAATATGAGTAGAAAGAACAAACTATACTACCTACAGACGGTACAACGGAATGCGGTCAGCTTCCGTGTACTGAGCAGGCAACTTATGGCAGCCACTATCCCAGTTAAATAATCTAAGATCTCGGAACATTCCATAATTAAATAACCGTTATTAACTACCCTGTTCTTAAAAAGCGGCATATGAAAACGTAATAAGTAAGCCCTACCCTCTGGTATGCGATCGAGGATGATGTCTGTCTTCTGTTTCAATTCGGTTTGTTTTTGAAGACGGTCTCCATCAAGGTCAGCCCAAAGAACGTAATAGGCCAGCTGCAGAAGAAAGAATAGGGCAACAATAGAGTTGGCTGAGATCCTTAGATATCCTGAGTTCCAGATTCTTTCTTATGGAAACGGTATTAATAGTGGTTTTATAGTTTGGTCGTATTACAGGAAATAAAAATAAATCAAAAGTAGAGGGCATAAAAGCAGAATAGGAAATAATCATTTAAATAACCAAAAAACAGGTGCCATAAAATAATGACAAATACATCTGTAGCGACCTTGTACTCTAACAGGTGCATTTCCCGACGTCTGGCTTTCCGGTCGTAGCCTCAAGGTCGTTAAGCTCGCCGGACTTACTGGCGCGAGACACACGCCACCCACGTTGTCCATACGCTATCCACCCACACATTGTACACCCGCACGGTGTCCAACCAATCACAGGCCGACCTAGCCAATGGACGCGCGCTCTCTCTCTCTGTCTTCTGGCCTGATTCCTGCTAACACCTTACTTGGGACCCGGTCAACCTACTGAGCGGACGTGTCTCTCCCAAGTCAATCTACTCTCATCTATTCTCCTCTCCCTTGTGTACACTGTTATTTCTACTACGCTGGCCTTTCACGCCTTATCCTATTCCACTAGCTTATACATATTGGGATCATCTGGTCGGACCACAGCGTATTCCACACATCCAATAGAGAAAAAGAATTGCACAAAAGGCTATGCACTCAATAGGCATATAGGCTACACACCAATGTCGAAATTTAGAGATAAAAATAAACCGTGAAAGGTAGGCTTTTCCCCATTTAAAAAACTCACAATAGCTTCCAATGCATCCGCGTGTCAGATAAAAAATTTAACTGAATTAAAAATTATAATGACTAAAAACATAACTAAAATTAAATAAATCAACTAAAAACTAAATTAAAAATAAAAGTAATCACGAGCAGCTAAATATTTTCGTGTTGGTGGGTGCAGTAAGAAGCATAACTGCGCTTACTAAAGTAGATGTAGTAGGCATATAAGTATACATATTTAAAGACCACGGGCAACATTACAGTAACCAAGTATAAAATTAGGACGTTATCCTCCGTGCAAGAAAACGAAGAAAATTTATATAGGACCAGTCAGACATACTAATTTTCGACAAAAAATATAGAATTAGGAAGATAATTGTAATCAGAGCTGCGATTTCTACAGCCAATCAAACAACAGTCAATGGTTGCCGGCATATGAAGGGAAACCGACCCCCACAACGCTTATACTAAGTCACGCCGTTCAGGATGGTGAGGACATTAACGCTGAACTTCGGTTGGTTTGTTTTTATTGCCCACGTACCATACAAAATTGTCGGAAAAGTGATGCTTTTCAAGGTGACAAGGGCACGTTCGTTTTTCGCTCATAAGAGGCCGACTCGAAGCAAACGCTAACAGATTAGTTCAAATGTCATGACATAACGGCAGCTCATGATGAGGTGTGGATGAAAAGAAAAATCCGCAATCCACGCAGGGTCGCGTTGAGAGCATACCTGAAGTTGGCGGTACCAAACGAACTGCGTACCGTCGAGGTAGATGACTCTTGGTGACTGTGAACCATCCCCCGTGACAGCTGAAGAGATGTAGGCTGAGAGGAGACCGCGTTGTACGGCGCTTTGAGCACTCACCAGGCAGGAGGGCGTGGCGAAAGAGGGCTTGGCGCTTTTCTCCTGGGGTTCGGCCTAAAAATTAAAAGTAATTATTATTACAACGACTGCTACGGCTACCACTATCATCACCTATCGGCCAAGGCGCCCTAGTTTTTTTGAGTAGTTCTTTGGTGCACGGGAAGGTCCCCGCTTGAGCTTCCTGTGAGGAGGAATTCAGGAAGACCGCACGCGGGAGAGGATATATGTGGCTTGCGCGGAGGAAGAACGCGCCACCACACGCCCCCCCCCCCCCCCCCCCCCCCCCCCCCCCCCCCACACAGCCCGGGGGGCCCCCTAGCCCCCCCCCCCCCCCCGCGCGGTCCGTTTAGGGGGCAAAATGCTGATAAACCAGCTGTAAAACAATGTACCCACCTGAATGACGGTAAACTCAGTGTTTGGATCGGGGGAGATGCGAGCCGCTACTAGCTGGGCCAGATAGGCGGAGGAATCATCCAGGTCGTCCGGCAATCGTTCAATCACCGGCCAAGGGTTTGCGTGCCGCAGTTTCGGCACCCAATACATCATGCGACGGTAGTGCGTCATCACGTGACTCCTGAAGCCGAAGACCTCGACAATCTTGTCGCCAACCTCGTCATCCGGCAGGACCTCTAAACAGAAGGATGGAGGTGAGGGCCAATGAGAAGAAGTATTACATGGTAGACGCCATGCCACTTGTCCGAGTTGCCCACAAGAACCAGATATTCGCGGCTAAATGCTCGATAACAGGTCAAAACAGTCGGAGCGACTCCTAGCTGGCCGAACAGAAAACTACAGGACGATAATTCAAGAAAGATGGTCCGTTCAGCGAGTCATTGTGCTTCCGAGTAGAACTATTGGGCGTATGCTAAACGGTCAAGTTATTAATCGGATAGGTTGACCCTGGCGTACGACAACGTCGACCGCGAGGGCAGGGTTGACCGTTGCGCAGATTTCTTTATAGCGAAACGGACCTGCGCTACAATTACCTCCTCCTCGCCTCAGGGCGGCCAGATAAAGTCAAGACGACGGATGTTTGGCGTGGATGCAGCGGATGGCAAATTTAAACAGTCTACGCGTGCCACACACAACCCAGTACCTAGTACACAATGCATTAGGCTACAACTGAGTCCTCAACCCCACATAGATGATTGTCATAAAGGCTACATCAAGAAGGATCTGTTGCAGGCTGGCTCTCTTCGGTCATGATAGATTGAGGCGTGTCGGCTTGATTGCCAAGGAGCACCCCCTGACTTTTATTGAGAACGTATGTCCCAAAATCGGCCTCAATCTCTGCTTGCTCCCCCATATAGCAATGACTTGTCAACATTAAGATTGGGCGCAGCGACCGACCGGACGTGATATCATCGTCTACTGCGTGCCACATACGTACTACACTGCCACATGCCTTGGACAGTGGCATTTGTGACGATAGAACAGTCATACTAAAGTCAAACGAAAGGCGCGTCTGGGGGGGGGGGCACACAATTCATTGATCTTGATCTTGGTAGTCTTCTGCGGAGACGGAATTTCATGTTTTTACGCATAAACGCTTTCCGAAGAGAACTAAAAACCAACTAGACTGACAACGAAGGATGGCGGGGTACAATGGACGGTCTGTGGTCCCAACACGATAAAGGCACGCAGTTCTAAGAAGGCCGGTCCCTCCGCCCTCTGAAATCAAACCCAGACCGTACTACGAACAAGGCAACCCCCCAACGTCACTATGAAGCCGTTGCTGAGTGCTATTTATAATACCTGCGGAAACAGTACTAACAGAGCCAATCCCCCAGCAAGGTCATAGCATTTAAACACGCCGAATTCTAAATTGTGCATTAACTACTAAGATTTGAGTCACTGACAGTAGATTATCTACCTTATGAAATGTCAACCGAACGGTGCCTCCCATTCGAACAACCCACCTAGGTAGGATTGTAATATTGTTTATCGTACAGCCTAGCACGTCCACAGGTGGCCTTCAGTGAAGGCTAGCTGCGAAATAAGCAGACCCTCGGGTTTGGCAAGTGAGTAGTCAGGGGCCAGCAGTGGCAGTGCTACCAGGGTACGGCAGGCTGAGGTCTGGCACGCCAACTACCTATAAAATATGGCAACATCTGACGACGGTACAGTGACATGGCGACCGTGAAGCGCCATTAAATAAGTACGCTTGCCACCGCTGCTTTGCGGTAAGGCTATTGAGTCAGAGCGCTAGAGAAGACAACCTCGAACAAGCAGTCCGAGCGGCTGTTGAGGAGCCATTTGTACGCAAAAATAACCCAAGACACCTCATGAAAAACCATGCAAGATAACTGTACTGCTCATCTGAGACATCATCGAGGCCCGCTAGATCATTCTTAATCGCAGCCGTACCAAGTAAAGTATGCATATTGACTACGGTACAGCATGATCCCAGAGCATTTTAGTCACGACAAAATGCCGGTACTTGAGTGCATTTCCTTCATACCGCTCGTAAAGGGCAATTTTGCTCCAAAGAGCAGCTACTTCAGAAGTATAGACTTCTTCCATTTATTCTTCGTTGATGGCATAAATTTAAATATACTCTATGGATAGCATGCACGCAAATATTTTTTCTTGTACTCACTTGGCGGCCAATCATTTTTATAATCATGACATCTTTAAGACCGGGAAATGTTGACTTAAATAATATCATATTTGAACATGTGGCGATCGTTGATCTAGTAACGGAGCAATGTACGTTCGACTTTTGCCCTGGAACTCACTTTAGAATCCGCGCAGGCAGCCACATAGCGACCAGTAATATGGGAAGAAATGGATCTGGTAAAGCTAAGGGAGACCGGAATGGCCATTTCTGGCTTATGAGCTGCCATCAGCCAGTCATACCCAATCTCAGTTGTGAATCACTCGGGATTCGAACTCAGGACCTTCGGTCATTGAATTTATCACTCTATTCTTGCATCATGATATCATATTTGCCCGTTTATTTTAATGCGCCTGGAAATTCAACGGAAACATTCATGCTACCTCAGTTGTCATTTTTAGAGCCAATTATATGTGGTTAGTCTGGCCAACGGAGCCAAATAAACCTTAAACAGGAGAACATTACGGACGAAAACGACGGAGACTTGAATGGCCATTTCTGGCTTATTAGCCATCGTCAGCCAGTCATACCCAACACCAGGTGTTGTGCCAACCGAGGCAAGAACGTGCAACCTAGTGACTAGAAGTCCAACGCTCTGATCACTGACGCAACACCTGGGGCTGGATATGACTGCCTTATGACGGCTAATAAGACAGAAATGGTGATTCCAGTCTCCCTGATCTTTGTTCTTAATGTTTTCTTGTCTTCCCTACCAGCCGTTGTACAGCTGCTGGCGGAACGCTAGAGTGAGCCCCGAGGGGTAACAGAAGTGAGTCCCTTGACTGATTTACAAGTGCCTATGCACCAATGTAAACTCTAAACAGTTGTTACAGCCTTTCGAACTTTCACTTCAGCAAAAAGAGAGAGAGGGCAGGTCAGGTCAGGAGAGGCACTTACGATGAGCATTCAGTTGCATCAGTAATTTGGATATTGTGTCCTGCTGCTGTTTATAGGCGCCCATGTCAGCATGCAGAAACGTAGTGGCTTTTAGACGGTTACGCGGCAGGACATCAAGGAGGGCCTTGTAGACTTCGAGGTCGTCTGCGACCTCATATTCCTTCATCTGTTCAAGTGCGGCCAGGATGAACTCGTTGTAGCCACGACGCGCCTTGCCAGAACGTTCAATAAACAGGTTTACTACATCCTGCAGGGATCAAGAGGGTAGAGATGGTGCGTGTACCGATGGGGCGGGGGGCAGGGCAGATTAAGCAGGATTCGCATGAAAGAGGAGAGTGTTTGAAACACTTACCAGAAAGGCTGCCTTTTTGATCTTTTTTATCTGTGACTTCTTCAGAGTCAATCCACCCTGATCCGGGGGTGGAATCTTGTTCAGCTTATTTTTCACAAACTCCTCCTTTGCCTCTGTCCAGCTAGGCAAACAAGAAGACACAATGAGCCGTACAACTCCAGTTGGGATAGTTTTAAGGAATATTATTTTCAGCTTTTTCCTTTCCTCGGTAAAAAATTAGTATATGCAAATTCTATAGGCATAGACCGAAATGTGATTTATTTTTGGGTCCAGCTTCATCACCCAAACTTTCAAAACCAGTAAATCAGTCAGAAAACAAACAGGGTAAGCTGGGAGCTCCACTGATGAGCCGGACCCCTCGCAGTTGTGCCAAGCAGCGGCTTTTAGTTATGACCTGTACTGCTATTGTGCTAAGGTACAGAATAAATTATTCCATTCAGCCATAGGCTGTCTGTTCGTCATTAAAGGGATATTCCGTAGTTATCCAGCTCTGACGTACACCCAAATATTTATATCAATTGCCGGTCTATGCCTATAAAGCTTACTTAAGACTGATTTAATCTAAGTTGGCGATTAATTCTTGAGTAAAATAAAAAACGACGATTTAAAAACTGAATTGTCTACCAAAAAACACATTAGTATGTTAGGTTATCTACCTCTAAAAGGCATAATTTACTTGAAGGGGAAAGAGCTAAGCAAGCTTGAAATAGAGGAGCGTCGCAAGTCATTAGTAGACGCTACACGACATAAAGGGTGGAAATATAAGTTTTTGAGGCATTTTTAACGGTTCTCTTACATGGACGGTCAATGCTTCTAACCACTGACATTCACTACTAAATCAGCCAATCAATGGAATAGTCGGCAAGTACTAGGCAGTTATAAAAAGCTTGCGTAATCAACATAAAAACAAGCAAAAAACATCTGCTTCGAGCATGTGTCTGTACCATGAACTGCTACGAGTTCGAATTTACAAAAAGCTAGGCCGTTTTAAGGAAAATTACAAGGCGACTTAAGACAGGTTATCTACCTCTAAAAGGTATAATTCGCTTGAAGAGGAAAGAGCTAGGCAAGCCTGAAATAGAGAAGCGTCGCAAGTCATTAGTAGACGCTACACGACATAAAGGGTGGAAGTATAAGTTTTGGAGGATGAAACCAGAACGGTACCTCCACCTGCTCAAATCACTCCTAAAGCTAAATAAACATGGAAGACTAAGCAACACTTGCACCGCTACCTTAACATATGGGATAGCTGGAAATTTGTCAACTCAGGTGTCTGGCGGTTTTAAAATCCGAGGATGCAAAAAAGCAGCAGAAACGCACAATTTAGGACTGTAAGTGACCTTGAGAGAACCGCTGAAGAAAGATAATCACTGTGACACCATCTTCGGAGCTTCTTTGCTAACCCTCGACACACATTTCGTAAAATTGTCTAGTAGGTGGCTGTATATCGCCTTTCTTGGTTGTTGAGAAAACCTTGCAAAGTAAGTTTTGCGCATGGCCGCTCAATGAAGAAAGTTCCTCAGTCCAAGTGTCTTACGAAATTCGTGGTTAAATGGAAATAAAAGTGTGCAGTACATCAGGGGCCATTAAGGTGCGTGATAACAGTGCAATAAGATTGAAATTAAAGCCACTTGTATTCGTTTTACTGAACTAACAATAAAGATGAAAAGATTTCGGAAAGGATAAAAGGGACTGAAAATGAAGCCTACAGACCAAGAAAACTATTAGAACCACTCCTATTGATTAATATATACAGTATGGCGAGTGCTGCAAGCAACATTCCGCAATTTGAAAAAGACCGGTAATCCCTAGCAAACCAACATACAGTAGGGTTGCAATACTGTTTATCATATAGTCCAATTTCAATTATTTTCCATCACGCTGGGATGCCGACTCTGTGATGAACTTCTTTTTGACCGATGTGAAAAAGTTGATTCTGTAAAAAATGGCTACTTAAATAGCATGCATTTGAGACATTAATTTTGACTGCCTGTATAAATTCAAGTATATTTTATGGAAAATATGCATGAAAAAATCTTTTCTTGTACTTTTTTGATAGCAAATTACGCCTTTTTTTACATTTTATTCTTAAAGGAAGGATTTTCTTCGGTTTTAAAAAAGGTTCTAATTTTGAGTTTTTTTATGAGTGCTCGGTGTTCATTCATAATACATCGTATCTGTCAATTTATTAATGCTCCCACTGATATATCAGTGGGAGCATTAATAAATTGGCATATATGTGCAGCATGATCCATGTCTATTGCGAAATTCTATGAGAGCCATGCAACCACTTCCCCATACAATAAGCAAGAGTGTACTTTTCCTTAAACAGGATGAACACAGCATTGAGTTTGTAAAACTTGAATTCAGTTCTAGCAGTCGGTAGGTTTCAAAATCATTCGGCAATTTAGAAACTTTTTAAAACCGAAGATAACCCTTTCTTTAAGAATAAAATTTAAAGAAGGCGTAATTTGCTATCAAATAAGTACAACAGAGGACTTTTTCGTGCATGCTTTCCACAAAATATGTTTGAATTTATATAGGCAGTCAAAATCAATGATAAAAATGCATAATATTTAAGCAGTTACTGTTTACATAATAAATTTTTTCGCAGCGGTCAGAAAGAAGCTCATCACAGTCGGCATCCTAGCTTAACTTAAAACAATTGAAATTGGACTGCATGATAAACAGTATTGCAACCCTACTCAATGTGGGTTGCGAGTGATTACCGGTTTTTTTAAAATTGCGGAATTTTGCTTGCAGCACTCGCTATACTGTACAAAGAAGTGTTTGGATAGGCGGAAATATGACCTGCTGCTGTGGCGGAACTAAATCTTACTATTTTCTTACAATGAACCACCAATTACACGTATTAATTCCGGTTGTAATTATAGGAGCTCCTTGGAGGCGGTCATGCCTGTGGCTCTCTAAAACCGGACCCCTAATCGGTAGTTTAAAACTGGGTCTGTGCGGCTGGTAGCCATTTACAGGCGCTTTTACACGCGACGCAAACTACTGCTTGTGACTCAGTAGGTGAGGTGCTGTAAATTTACTGGAATAACTAAAAATACCATTGTGAAGTTAAGGATTAATGAGCTAGGGTCTGTGTATTTTCGTTAAATCGTACGCCTGGACCGTTGCTTGACTATATAGGACATTGTAACATTACTCTGTAAATGTTTTGGTCTGATGATGACTTGCTGAAAATATATGTTTGCCAACTTGACTTCTCATTGTAACATTGTTGAGAGACAGTTAAACGCTTACACACTTATTTGTAGGTTACCATTTTTGCTGAACTTTTTCATCTGGGATGGCAATATTTATAGACTTACCTACAAATAAGCTTACATTTGACAACCATCTAGTCGGCCAGTGTCTCCGTCTACGTTTTGCATAAAATAAATATGCAGCAATCGGAACACTAACGAGGTCGGTGGGCGTCCCGCTACCACAGTTTATATTTCTGATTGCAATTCATAAAACAGTAAGTCCATGACAAAATGCTTAAGGCGTCAGGTCACAGGTTCAAGCCTCGGAGTCTACAAAGCCTTGAGTTGGTCATAGATGGCTTATGATAGCTAATAAGCCAGAAGTGGCCATTCAAATCTCCTAGTCAGCCATACCCAACCACAGGTGTTGCAAAATCCGAGGATTTAACACGCGACCGGTTGGTTAGAAGTTCAACGCCCTATCAAATCAAATATATACATATATAACGGCAAAAAACTTACAGAAGTTCGGCATGCGCTTCCTTCTGGTCTGAATGCCCTTTCTTCTTGTCATTAACATTTTCAGATTTCTTCCGAAAGAAGGAAAACAATGATCTGACACTACATCGAGGAAGCGACAACGTTGAGGTCTGGGCACGACTGAGAGAGATAAGGAGCTTTGGTGAAAACTACAATAGTAAAAAGTGAGCTGGTCAATTTGGGGCGAGTGAAGTGAATGAAAAGTATGCCAGCCATCAGAAATGACCTGGTAAGTTACTAAATTATGACCTTGTATTTACTTTGAAACCGGATTTAATTTCACCACCTACACAGACATCTTGGATTCTAGTGGCCTGGAAAGCATATTTTAATTTGCTTATGCTACGTTTTACCTTGCATTCGTAAAACAAAAATAGACGAGTGGTTCTTGACAAAGTCTAACAAAACACAATTTCCTGAGAATAAAATCGAAGGCAGTTGGTTAATGTCATCCTATAATCAGGCATCAGAGGTCTCCAGAATGATTAGCTATAGGCCTCACTATTCAATGCTTAATTGGCTACAAGAAATACTACTTTTAAAAAAAAGCAAGCAGACGTCTTTCTATTTTCCTGCTTAAAAATAGAATGGAGAAAACTACTAACGACTAACGAGCACGGTGATTGTCTATATGAGAGAGATTGAGCACCGGACGTTTTTAACTTAAACCACTTTACAAGTGTATGTTAAAAGTTTCTCGCACAAAAGTGTTTTAGTAGGAGGATTCCTCATTCATCATTTCAATTTTAATCAAGTCTAAAATAAGCTATGCGAAAACTGTCATTCCACATGTCCTAAAACGATTGCCCGAATGTCAATAACAAGTTACGAGTTAATGCAAATAGAGTGATTGGCGGAAAAAGCGTGAGGGCAAGAATAATAATTTAAGAGTAACAGTAACTCACACAGCCATGGTGTGCGTTACCGTCTGATTTAGATAGATAGATAGTTTTGTTTTATCCTGGACATGGTGAATCACTACTCTCACCAGTTTATATTTCTCTACTACTCGCTTTTTTGTTTTAGTTCCAATACGTCAATTTTAACATGGATAAAGCCCACTTCTAGGTAACTCATCAGTTCTAGCTCTAGCTCTATTCTGATTCCTAAAATCCTCTTTGTGGCAGAACTAAATCTTACTATTTTCTTACACTGAACCGTCAATTACACGTATTAATTCCGGTTTAGCATATGGAACACAACCAAGTTCATAGGACGGCATTAGTGATTTGTCAACGTTTTTGGAGGTTGACCAGCCAGGAACCCTTATCAATAACGCAGGCACTATAGTTTACCTGCTAGTATATATGTTCTAACAGCAGAGGTTCACGACGGTCAACAGTGTCAGGTTAAATACTTGGTTGATGAAATAATAATAAAATACAAAATTAAGTTTTCAAAACGCATTTTTATCCTGTTCACGCTCTAAACTGCATTTCAATTAAAGTCTTACGCCACTATGCAGAAGCCTTGTTCATGAAATGACTTCAAAAGATATCTGTAGTAACACTTAATTGCATTTTTTCGAAAGTCCATAACATAGATTCGGCCAGCGAGTCTGTGGTATCCACCTTTTTGTTGTTTTATATCCATGCGAACAAATACAATAAAACACGTCCTGGGGATACGAAATCTAAGTAAGTAAAGGGGCAATTATGACTTTCTATACAGAGTAAGTCATGAACACCCGAGCTTCTCCTAAGGGATGCAATCGGAATCTATAAAGCTGTCAAACTTTGTATTCGAAAGAATACCACATCGCGGAGTCACTACTTTATAATCAGAAACAAAACTTCCAATGAGTGGAAGGGCCTGATGAGTGCCAAGAATCGGACACAGAACAAAGGTAGGTGAAACCAAATAACAAAATTAAATTCGAAGTAATTAACAACTCTTGGTAGCTTCATGGGTAGGGGTACAGGGCGCAATTTCTATAGAGGGTAGTCCATATGAACGTGGCCCAAGCAGATGATATCACCTAAGACGCAAAACTACCCAGGAATTCACAAACCTTGAAGTATTTGGTGAAATTCTGAAAGAACAGGACTAAGGGTCAAACGCAAACTAAATTCTGGGAAGCTCAGAAAGCAGAGTAATGGGTGGCAAGAGATAGAATATTACCGACGATTAAACCGTGAGATAAAGATAAGAATGGAAAACATGAAATTGTGAAAACAACCGGGTAGGGACTACTGCTAATTTTAAAAGTGGCAGCCCAAAAAGTTAAATAACACCAAATAAATATTGATAAACACAACGGAAACAGAATAAAAGGCATGCATGTGTGCAAGCTGGTGCCTAAACTTGAACTCATTTGATCTGGCGGTTTCAATTTCAATTTCAATATATTTAAGACAGGAGGCCCAAGGCCTGGAGGAGTCTCTTCAAAGATAGTTCAAGACAGAAAAATAAATTCAAACAGGACGGCGATCCTCGAAAGGAAGTGGGAACCGCTGACTGGTTGAGTAGATGTTGTCATCCACGGCCATAAGAAAATAGGCATCAAGGCGGCTTTCAAAACTGGGAACCGACATTGCTTGGACAATATCCTCACTCAGGGAGTTCCAGTCTTTGATGACCCGACGGGAAAACCGGTAATTCTGAGGTAGATGGTCTGAATGTTGCTGGACTAGGCGAAAGGAGTGGCCTCGGGTGCGGGCGTCGTAATTTCGAATGATGATCCAATCCAACTCTGGGTAGTGTTTGAGCACAACCAAGCGGAACAGAAAAATTAGATCGCCTCGACGTCGCCGATACTCCAAGGAAAACAATTTTAAACTGCGAAACGTGCTTCATAGGGAAGTCCACGCAGTTGTGGGACCATCCTCGAACCCAGTCGTTGCACCGATTCAAGTGCGAGCATTTATCCTGCGTAGCAAGGAAAGTAGGCCGGGCCCACGAACTCGATGACAGGCCGAACGTAGATGGAGAACAGCTTTTTAAATATGGCGGAAGACCACAGAGAGAAAGTCTTTCTCAACATCCATAAGCACCGAAGCCCAGCCGCACGAATTTTGGCTGCATGACAGTTTGTTTTCAGGTTGTCTTGTATCATGACTCCAAGGTCGCGGAATTCCGTGATTTGTCGGAGTGGGACACCGTTGAGCGAGTATGGTGAGACGACCTCAGTAGATCCTATTGTCATGAACGCGGATTTCGCAGCATTGACCGGCAATTGGTTACTTGAAGCCCAAGAGGCTAACTGGATAAGGTCCTGTTGCAGGGCGATTATGTCGTTGGCACCTGTGACATCACGCCATATTTTCAGGTCATCGGCATACAATACGAACGGAGAGGAAAGGCATTGTTTCAGATCCTGAACGTAGATGGAGCACAAGGTGGGGCCAAGAATGGATCCTTTAGGAACCCCAGATGATGCGACCTCAGTAGGAGACAATACACCTCCGACACTGACGCTCCAAGTCCTATCACTCAAATATGACCGGATCCAGTTCAGAATGTTGCCACCAATACCAAGGGCTGCTAACTTGTTTACGATCAGTTGGTGAGAAACCCGGTCAAACGCTTTACTGAAGTCGATAAATACCACATGCGTTGGGCAACCCCTATCTTTCGATTCGGCCCAAGACTCATAGGCAATTAACAGGTTTGTGACACAAGATTTTCCGCGCGTGAAACCGTGTTGCTCTTGAATCCAACCGTTGGTTTGGTCCAGGAAATTGTCGATCTCTTGTTTTATGAAAGTTTCGAAAACCTTCACTAAAACCGAAGTGAGAGTAACTGGCCTATAATTGGAGGGAAGCGTTTTATCACCGGATTTGTTAAACGGCTTCACGACAATAAACTTCCAATCTTGAGGAAGAGTGCTCGTACTGATGGACGTTTGAAATATATCCATAACAAGTGGAGCAATGATATCTGCCAGATGCTTCAGTATAAGTGGGTGCAAATTGTCGGGTCCAGGTGAGGTCGAGGATTTAAGTGCAGTCAAAATACGGATAAATTTTTCGACCGAAAACTCGATGTCTGTTAAAATATCAGGGGTCTGAGATGGGAGGGACACTGGTGTTATTGTTCGCTGCTGGTTAGCATATACACCCCGGTATTGTGATGCCAAGGCCTGCGCTTTCTCTCCGTCCGATAGCATGCGCTGACCATTCGCTGCAATTATCTCTGGGATTCCAGGTTGAGCTCTGCGACGACGGTTGATATAGGCGTGGAACCGCTTTGGCTGAGAGACGGAGACTTCCAGTATGGCATCTTCGTAATCCCTTTTACCTTGCCTTATAACGGCATGGAATTCATTACGCACTCGTTTATAGCGATCAAATGTAGATTGCGTTCCGAGTAAACGAAACGCTTTCCACGCTCGGTCGCGCCTTCGCAATAACCCTTGAGCTGTTCGGCCGATCCAGGGTTTGATGGGAGACATATCGGTAATTAGTGCGCATCCACTGTAACAACTACATAGATAAGAACCAGAAAAATGAAATAAGGGTGAAGATTTGTAGAAATTATCGGATCAGCACCCGCAACTTCGTTGAAAGGCACGGCGCCATAACAATCTCGCGATGCGCACGTCGCGCAACTGGTTATGGGACACACCTCAACCATGCAAGTGAGCGATTTAATACGAACGAATATCGAAATTTGTACCAGTAGGAAGGTTGGAAAGCTGGAAAAGGGAATTAATTGAAGAGAAGGGGTGGATTAAAAGTTTACTGCAACAACAGCCCGGTTTTGTTTTGACTTTTCCACCCTAATTTCAGCCTAGTTAAAGCTGCCTTATTGCATAATGTTGCTAAAAAACATCAAAGAAAAACGCCGCAACTTGAGGCACAATTTACAAGAGTAATTGGCTGAAGGCACAACAAATGTCTGGACTTGTCGATATTTTTACATAAAGTCGTTTCCCACGAAAAAGTCGAAGGATTTACTAAATTTGATGGATGTCAGTTTCCCTGAAAAGGCGCCATGAAGAGGGGAGACGCAAGGCCGTGTCTTGAAAAACGTCACTCTTGACCAGCTAAAGCTTACAGTTGTTATTTTTTACATACGCCTAGATCTCTAAGTTCGCTCATATTGTAACTAGCCAACCCGAAACATGGATGTTTGAAAGCACAATTGTCACTTTTGGCGCGGATCCGAATGAGGATGATGTGAACTTCTGTTGGTAAAAAATACCGGTCTTCCTTCTTTCTCCTTCTGCTGTCACTATTTACACCGTTCCGTGTCGCCGTTTCACGCTCTTCCTGCCGTCCTATGCCGCCGTTACACACGCTTCCTGCCGTCAGCACCACCATGGTCCTCACTTGCAGCTACCCAGAGCGCTGCACTCCCGTCGGTATCTAAAAAGTATTCTTTGATCACCCCTCACTCCAAATGGATCTTTTGTACAGACCCTTGGTAATCCCCCGTATCGTATCCGTTCGAGTTGGTGACAGTTCGATGGAGTAGTGATGCTCATATCGTATCACCTTTTTGTAACTAGACCTGGAAGGATGACTTGTCACTTGTTCAAATTGGGGTACAATAATCACTCATAATTCCACTTTTTTAAGTGATCGAAGTTATTTTGTAAGATCTCCGCATCCTTCGGGGTTTCTATTGAAATATCTACCTTCAGATCGTCAGAAAAACTATTTTCCTCTCAGTTTAAGCAATCAAGGCAGTCATTCACATATTTCAGCAACAGAATGGGACGCAAAGCGCTTCCATAGGAGACAGCGCTGGGAACGGTTCTTCATTCAGATTTGACATCCCCAATACAACCACACTGATGCCTGCCCGTAAGAAATTCGACTAAACATCTAAGTAGATTGCCAGTTACTACCATGGAAATCATCGGTATACTTATGTATGTAAAGAGGAAGGGGTCGTGAAGGCCACGTAGTACCGGAGATGCTACCGTGTTACCCCTTGCAGATTGCTGAATCTCCCAACAAGGTGACGATAACAGAAGAACCAATCATGATCGCAAACAATCGGCTGGTGGCCCACATAAGGAGGATGCATACAAGAGCTGAATTTGACACAGCAATTTATGTCATAAATAATGTTACTCAAAAATAGCAAGGAATACTATAGAAATACGAAATTTGTTTCACCTGTTGCAAGACTACAGAGGTGGACTAATGCTAGAGGGAGCATTGCTATACCAATCTAGTTTCATCTTAAAGACTTCAACCGAAGTGGACATAACAACATCCAGAACATTTTAAGCTTTGACCAGTTTCTTTCGAAAAGGACTTTCATGTGTCCAACCGTGCCCCCGTTAAACCCAGTTTTAATGAACGACCTCTCAAATTTTTAGTTGTTGCTGACTCGAAGAAGTAACCAGGTAGAACACATCGGTCCTGATTTTGCATCAGATGCACTAGATGCACAGATGCACAGATGCATCAGATGACTATGCAGATGGTTGTAAATAGAGTGCTTCTGAACTCATTTACTAATTCACTGTTCACTTAAGCAAGGCCGAGGTAGTTTCATCTAATCTTAGGCTTCGTAGAAGTGAAGACTGAAATAAAACAATAAAGTAATGTCTGGTTGCTTGTAAAATGTCATAATGGATTTTTTCGTTGTATACCTGGTAAAGGAAAGCATGTCTGTCCAAAACTTATTACAAATGAAGGTTTGTGTGCACATATAACCTCTTAAGCTTATTTAATGCTTAGCTAAGAGAAATCTTTGCTATGGAACCCAATAACTCAGTCGATTTTTTTTGTTCAAAAGAATCCGTGTTCCATATCATTGTCACTCAGCTCAGGGACAGCAACAATCATATATCTATACAACCCAGTGCGGCATCACTGTTTGAGAATGCACTAAAAGGCATTTTTAAAATTCGAAAAGCTGAAAAGAAAGCTATCGAAGTATACCAAACCGTTCAGTGATTTTGGTTCAGCCCGTACAATAAATGGAACAAGCAGAACAAGTTAATTTGAAACAAGTGTGGACACTACCTCTTAAAACCATTTTGGAAAATGAAGCAAAGGCACAACTCCTGCTGCAGAGAAACTAACCTCTGCGGAGTCTGTATTCGGGAAGTTTTTCAAGGTGGATTACGAGCTGTATGAGGCAGTT
Source organism: Ligula intestinalis (assembly GCA_036362985.1). Classification (NCBI taxonomy): domain Eukaryota; kingdom Metazoa; phylum Platyhelminthes; class Cestoda; order Diphyllobothriidea; family Diphyllobothriidae; genus Ligula; species Ligula intestinalis. The sequence goes on from JAYGXS010000005.1 coordinate 4,687,233, forward strand.
AGTAAAAGACCTGGAAAGGCGAAGGAGCAATAGTGAGCCAAAACTAAAAAAGGACGGATGAACAGTTCAAATCAAAAGAATATTTGTTTGCCCAAAAAGCATAAATTCTGACAACACAGTTGTTCCCTCTCAGAATTCAAAGGAGTTAAGATTTAACATATTTGTTCTTAGTACGAGATCCCTGATTAAGAACATGCTCTTGCTCCAGACTCTGGTTTTCTTCCACCGGTCAGGCATTTTTATGGTAAGAAACATTTTTGCCACACCTTTAATATGAATTTGTTTTCCCTGTCCTAGAGACAAATAAGATACGGCCTGCCCTGGATATTCCGTTTTCTACACGGACATTTCTATTTGCTAAAATCCGAAGATCCCCTTGTGCTCCTAAACATAATGCACCTGTACGGCCATCCGTGCAAGCTCCGTCCAAGTTTTCCTTCAGTAAATGGATGATGTCGCATACTATTACTGTGTTCAAATGGCAGGTGGATTGCTTAGCTTTGAAGACCGACGATTCTAACTGCAGGATTAGCGCTGGCCAGCCATGGCATTTACTTAATTACTCCCATAGCAGAATAACGTGGTCACGTTTACCTAGCGGAGGTAGACAAGACATTTCGTTCTGTGATTTTTTGAGAACGAGGTCCAGACAATTGGCCTGTTGGCCGTTGCGCACCCTTGTTGGATATGTAACATGCTGTGTGGGAAATAACTTGAGAGTTATGTTCAGAAGGCAACTGTCGAAAGCCAGATCGGAGCTATGAGCGCAGACCAGCTCTAGTCGATGTGAGGCACACTAAAATCACCCATTATCAGGACCGTATAGCAATCGCTTCAAGTTCCCCTAGAAAGGAGGCATCCACTACGGGATCTATTCTCGGTGGTCAGTAGAGTTTCAGGATATAAAGGCTTGATTCCTCTAGTACTATAATGAACAACCAGATCACCTCGGAAGTACACGCTAGTTTATCCGTTTTGTCTAAAACGGTGAGTTCAATTTTCACGTATGTCAGTGCGTCACCGCCTTGGTGCCCTTCCCTGTCTTTTCCGAACAAATTGTAGCCTGGCATGGTTACCTCGCGGTTGTCTACGTGTTCAGACAACCAGATTTCCGTTAGGTAAATTACATCTGTTGATAGTTCACAGGCGTGAATCTTCAGCTTGTCAAGCTTTGATAGCATACTCTGTGCATTGGTGTACATGAACGTCAGTTTACGCTTTGCCCGAGCAGTGGTTACGGTCAAGCCTGACCCGCTTTTCACCGGGTCGACTACGTGGTCATCCGGAAATAACTTGTGAGAAAAATGGACGCTGGAATACTTTGTTGTTGTAAATAACACAAATGTTGTTCCACTTCAATGAGCCTCTGCCCCAGTGTGGTGACAAGTTGACGGTGCTCATCCGTTCCGCAGGTGTGCAGTTCTTTTGAAAATAAACTCCTGGGTTAGAGTCTTTTATCTTGAACCACCTAGGCAAACTGAGCCTGGTGTCCTGGCTACTGGTCATGGTGACTTTAAAAGGTCTAGGACGCGTTGGTTCAGAAAGGATCTCTGGCCATTTCCCTGGAAGGAAGGATTTTTCCACGTCGATTGAAGTTCACGGAAGAGCTTAATTTCGGCGGAATACCGGTCGATGGGAGGAGTGGCGGTTGACTCAGGTAGACCCTGCGTTTCGACCCTTGACCTCTTCGACTGTATCCAGGTCAATCCACGCCATCAGCAGTACTGAAAAACTTGAAGGGGAAGTGCTGGGAATGCGCCCATTCCGATGGTTTCTCATCTCAGAGAAAGGCCGCGATTGCAGATCCCACAGCTGCCACGAGAGCGCAACATGAATATCGACTTTTCTCATAGCTGATTGGCCCACTGACTCATCTGTGTGCCTCAAGCTCCCGCTTAAGTTAATGCAGCCTTTGTGTGAGAATGACTTGCATTGACGCACTGTACCGTGCTTTTGTCTGAGTAGACTCTCTGTCTGGCCGACTGGTCTTCTCTCTGTCTCTCTCACGGACTTGGGACGTTCGTGCTTATTTCTAGTACCAGGCGCGGGTAATACAACTAGTGAAAATAGTTTTATATCTACTCGTGTCACTAGCATCACGTCCACTAATTCCCTTTATCTGTCTACTCTCTAATAAGTAAAACTTACGATCATCTTTCTTTACAACGCCACCCACCGTTCTCAAGTGAAACTCTCTGTCTTACTCTGTCACTCTCAAACTCCTCTCTCTAACTGTCTCTCTCCTTCTCGATCTCTATTCCCTTTTCACTCACATAACACACTGTCTCTTTTCCTCTCTCTCCCTCCCACTATCTCGCCATCGTAGCGTCTTCCAACAACCCTAATGGCCACATAGCGTACTTTAGGTTATCGAAACGCTCGAAACCCTCTAGAGCCCCGTTGTAATTTGTGATGGTATCATTTTGGCCAGCGACGCCAAAAGACACCTGCCAAATAGCGTGCTTTCTTCTGGCTCACATGATATTGGTTACTTAAATCGTCAGTGTTGGGCAACCCCCTGGTTCTCTCGCCTCCATACCATACACTTTGGTGTATGTTATGTTACTAAAGTCCTCCAACCTGGACTTGTTAAAATGGTTGTTGCACCCTGACTCATTTGTTCAAAGACCACTCTGGCGTCTGTCCAGACTCGAGGGTATTCCCCAAATCTGGAGCTGCACATATGACGGTTCTGCTTATTTCCGAGTGGATACTAACACCTTCATTGCGTCTACCAAGTAACCTGATCGGTGCGACATTCTCGGCGTCGCTTTTGTGCACAGTGGATGAACACGCAATAGCCAGAACACGTGCATTTTCTAACGAGTGGCTCTTGGTCCTTGTCAAAGTGTCCGAGTACTCGGAGTCCTATAACGGTTTTATGTGCTCAGTCCCATCCTTCTCTTTATTGGCAACACGGTGATCGAAAGCGTGCTGCTTTAGCCTGTCATATGTACATTCAAACAATGTTTCCACGACAAACGGTCTCCCTGCTTTATTCAGGCGCTGTGAATGTACCCAAAGAGCCTTCCCGATATCAATTCCCATGGGTGTTCCGACCTTGCAATCGGTGAGCTCGTTCTGGTTTAGTCCGTCCAAGTGTGAACACGAAGATGTCAATTTCGTAGTGGGTGTTTCCATGCACAGTGTGGATTCTTCAACTGAAAAAGCCTCTACAAGTATAACGGAAGCAGACTGAGCTTAAAAAAACTGTGGAAAAGGGAATAAAAGTTGAGAACACGTAACAGTCGGTGGAGGTTAGTAATAATATGTTTATTATGCCAGTTTACAGGCAATTGTCCACATGAAAGACATAATCAGAACCATAATCAATGTCTTCCCAACCGCAACCGAGTATTAACAATGAAAATGTTCCCAAAATGAGCCGAAGGTAAATAAACCCTAGGCAGATCAATAGAAACGGATACAAGATAGGGTGACGAAAACACGGGAGCGTGAAGAACAACATCAGGAACATCGCCAACCAACTCCAGCGACCCTGATTTGCCTATTTGCTCATTATAACGTAGGCCATTTTCCTTGAATCCCCCGACTTCGCTTATGCCACCAATCTTGGACTCGGCATCCCCGTCCAAATTCGGGTCTGCATACGTGTCTCTAACCTCAGACGGCAGTTCTCCGTCACCTGACTCATCTAAATTCGAATTTACAGGAGGCATCTGCACATTCATATAAGGGCCCTTCATTCTGGCGCTCGCGGGACCCATTTTACTCTCGGCATCGAAAATCAAAATTTGTAGCTCCGCTTCGTGTTTATATAGACCCATTTTGCGTTTATATAGTTCCACTTCCTCTCTTTATATTAATATTAAGCGCCTACGTATCACTACATCCCACTGCGGGCCCTTCGCGTTTAATCTAGTTAATTCCGATTTAAGTTTGGAATAAATAGTAAAAAGTTCGCTCGTTTCTCATCTACCTATCTCAATTCTGCGTCTAGCGGATTTCGCATGGAGCTGAGCAATTTTTAATATCTTTAAAGCTTCGTTTCCCTTACGACTAGAAAAGCTGCAAGAGCTTGACTTACCATAGCCGGCATCTAGGTCCGAGAATTTGGCTTCTCCTTGACCAGATTTGATCGCTTCCTCTTCCTTGGGCATTTTTAAAAATGTACCTGTCCCCTGTTTTGCCAATCCGGCCAACGTCGCAAATTTTGATTATGGCCAATCTTGCCAACGTTTTCTGTACCCTGTTCAGCACTATCGCTCCGGTGGTTTGCGCTACATTGCTATTAAGGTAGTATAAACTATTTCGGTGTTGATTAGAACAGATATCAATAAAGGAGATAGTATAATCTGTGATTATGCAGTAATTATACAGGTAGCAACAAGCGAGGAAGTATAATCTGTGGTTATCTAGTAATGATACACAAGCAGTATATGAATGGTTCAGTCAGGGTCATTACACCGGCCCAGCTGTTCAAAACGTTGCCGAACAAAAAACTCATTTCGTGAGCACAACGTGGTATCTAATGCTTGCCTCGAACTTCTGATTCTTGAAATATTAAGCTTGTTTTTCAAACCCTCATCGTACAGACTACTTATTAATTTAGGAAGTAAATGGTTTCTCAGAATTAAAGTTGACAAAACTAATAGAACATAGTTACTTATACAATGAACTTATCGGTGGACGCAATATCGAGGCGCAACCTAAGCTGTGTCAAAATTTATTCGACCGATCATGGAGTATGGATCGCCCACTTGGTTTCCGTGTACGAAGAGCGAAGTAACTGACATTGAATATGTTCAACGACTGGGGTCAAGAATGGTGCCCGAAGTGAGAAGGTTGACATATCCGGAGCGCTGTAAAGCACTGGACCTGTTTTCTCTCGAATTTCGACGCGCTAGAGGCGACCAAATTATGATGTTCAAAGTGATCATCTGCGGCGACATACCGGAGGTCGCAGAGTACTTCAAACTAGCCGTTGACATGCCCACGCGATGACACTACTTCAAGCTGGTTGTACAACGGACAGATGGCCTCCCGCACGTCTACCGACTCTCAAGGCGCGCTGTGAATGCATGGAACAATCTCCCCCCGACGTTGTTGCTGCCGACACAATTGCTGCATTCAAGAAGAAATACGATGCCCTATTTGAAACATGATCTGTACCGTTCACAGGAGTGCCCTTGCTTTGGCGGGGGGATTGGTCTAACCTGAAAACTCCCACATGTCCGGTGACTGCAAAGAAGGGGCGCGCACGGATCCGTTCCCTACCCTCTACTGATGAAACATGAAACATGTATGTTTCAAAAACGACGGTGCGTTTTATTGAACTGCCTGGTAAATGAGCATTTTAATTAGACGGTTGAGTCCAATCGTCAACACGGTGGTGCGTTTTTCGCCTGTAGGATATTTTTTTAGATTGGGAGGTATCCCTTTGTCCTGCGAATGTCATCAGAGGTTGAGAAGGCTCAAATGGCAGCCCCCGCCGGGGGTGATACCATATTCGGAAAGATTGCCCGCAAGGAAATCCCTGCGAAGATAGTTTACGAGGATGACCAATGTATGGCATTTGATGATGTGTCACCTCAAGCCCCTGTGCACTTCCTGGTTATACCCAAAAAGCCAATAGAAATGCTTGGTTCGGCCAAAAAAGAGGACGAATCGGTAGTTTTTATTTTGTGCCTCTATACATCCTAGCTTCTCGGGCATTTGCTCTTCGTAGCAAAGACTGTTGCGGACCAAAAGGGCCTGAAAAATGGCTACCGAGTGGTCGTGAACAATGGCAAAGAAGGCTGCCAGTCTGTATATCATTTACATCTGCACGTCATGGGTGGTCGACAGCTGGGTTGGCCGCCAGGCTGATGCGCCTCCTGTACCGATTTTAAGCATTATATAAATTTGTTGCAGGCATAATTGTGTATTTGTTTGCTTCGGTTACCGATAACTTAAATCTATTGCTGCCGTCATAGTAGACAGGTGAAGCACACCAACGGTAGTCCATAAGGTAAGTAGCGTTTATGTAGAGGCTTGAGTGTTTGGAACGCATACCACACACTATTAATTAATACTCGTTGACTTGTCAAAATTATTAAAATGTGCGACGGACGCATGTTCTCAGGGGACGAGACATGGCCTGTTATCACCAAGTATTCCGACTTTGAATTTAAGCAGCACAACGGTCTATGACGTTTTTCTCTTGGTAGAAAATTCGGCGAGGGTATAAGTTTTCACACTTAGCTAATGAAATGAACTAATCAAGGTGATCCTCAGGTGACTAACTTTTACTTTAATAACACGGGTGTTTGAAACGGCACTTCAAAGGAGCTGGTAGTTTCAGAACCCCGTGAGTGGAATCCACCTGCAAATAGTCTTCATTGCTCCCAATGATTTTTGTTTCAGGTATCCACACAGTCACTATAAGTATAAAAAAGTACAGGATGTGGGCTAGTTGAGTGCTGGTTCAAGAGACGCAGCCGGTCAGTTGGTTAATCGTAGCTTTAAGGGGTAGCAGGCGCTTGGTGGCTTATGCTTGTAAGGAACGTAAAAGCACCGGCTAATTTGCGTGCAATAGTCTGCTCAAGACCCTGGAGTCGAGTGTGCGATAGAATACCTACCAACAGTTTAGGAAACTATTTAACGACCCTTTCCCCGTGTTGCATTAGTTGGTGACGGTAAATGGGATGGACCTATGGCTAGGTGGTTCCCCAAGCGACTACTTAAATGTATTCTCTGAACTTGGTTCACAACACGATATGCCTGAACGACTACAGAGCTTTACTGACAAAAGCCATTTTTCTCACGAAGAAAGACCCTTGCACTGTCACAAGCGTCTAGCGTCACCAGACGGCCAGGCAGACTAAATTATAATTTCAGGAAGTTTATGTTTTGTATATATGCCAGTACGTCGGTGGGTTGTGCTGCCTTCCTATCAGGTCGTTTCACCGCCTGCATGCCGAGATTATCTTATGTGTGTGTCTTAGCCCATTGTTGGATCAGGAACTCCCGCCGGAATCCAAACTGGGGGTAGTTGGGAGACGGAGAAAAGCCGAGGCCTCGACCGGCTTGAGCTAAAGGTCCGCCGGGAACTGCAGGTGAACAGATGCTGATAGTCATGCGGAGAAGCACCGCAGTCGGGACAAAAGGCGGGTGTGGACTGGTCAAGCCAATGTTGATACTGGCGGAGGACCGCTGAGTAGCCTCTGTGCTGCTGAGCCAGAGTACAGCGAGTGACTCCCGGTAGATGTTGATCTGAGGCCGCAATCGGAGGTGGATAGCCGCCCAAAAGGATCGGTGGACGGTAACCTCATTTCTCCTCAACAACGACTCTCTGATGGTGACGCTGGAAGCCTGTCTTGGTGACAGAGCTATCAACGGGTAGATCCGCGAGAGACAAGGCAACAGCTTCCTTGTGGAGAGCTCGAATAGACGGCCGGATTGCGAACAAGTCCACCAGAACTGCTGGCTTAGAAGACTGTTGTGATGGGCGATCGGCAGGACAGAAGCGTTTGCATGAAGTTGATATGTGGGCGACATTTTATAGCAACCCTTGATCGTGCGGAGGGCAGCGTTCTATGCTGACTGGAGGCGGCGCAGGCTGGAAGAGCTCATCGTAAGAGACCAGATTGGTGCCGCATAAGTGAGATGCGGCTTGGCCAGCGCCTTGAATGTAGTCGTCGAAGTCTCTTTCGCGCAGCCCAGGATGTGCCTGCTAGAGCCTTGAGGACCTTGTTGCAGCGGCTCACTTTGCCTGCGCCTCACTTTGCCTGCGCCTCCCCTGGCATGGTCTGCGAACGTGAAAGGCGGATCGAAACGTAAGCCAAGGAGCTTGGGCTTGCGGACGAGTGGTAAGGACGCACCGTTGGCGGTGATGGCCTGGTGACGATTTAAATCCTTCGGATCCAGCGTGAAAACAGCTACGGACGACTTGGCTGCCAAGATCGTCATCCCACGCTGGGTGAAGAAGTTTTCCACATCAGGCATAAACTCCGTTAAGAGCTGTGCAGCCTGATCGATGTGATGTTGCCGGCAGAAAAAGTAACATCGTCCGCGTACGATATCACTTGTACAGGGGCCCGGAGGAATGGGAGCTCTCGCATGTAGATGTTAAAGAGCGTCGGGCTAGGCACAGAGCCTTGAGAGACGCTGCAGGTCTGCTTACGGGGCGTAGACAGAGCGCACCGGAAAAGAACACGATCGTGACGGCCATGGATGTAAGCCGCCAACCATCGGACCAGGCCAGTCGGGACGTTCAGAGAGACTAAGTCCTGCAGGAACTGATCGTGGCGGACACAATGGAAGGCTCGTGACAGGTCAATTGAGACTGCTACGGTCCGCGAAGCGGGCTTCTGTTGATTGAAGCCCTCGAGGATAGCGTCGCTGAGCTCGAAAAGCGCCGTTGTAGTCCCACGACCCGATCGGAAACCATGTTGATGGCAAGATATTTCCGCCGCAGACGTCAGAATTGGGTGAATGAGCCGTTCCATGATCTTCTCCAATGGACTGAGGAGGGCAATTGGGCTATAAGAGGTCGCTAGGCTGGAGTCCTTGCCCGCTTTGAATAGCGGGATAATGATCGGCTGGCGGCAGCAATCGGATATGATTGAATTAGCCAGTGGAAGGTTGAAGAGGACAGCAAGGTAGGCAGCCACCTTCGGGCCGATGTGGCGCAAATGGATAGGCGCCAGACCATCTGGTCCTAAGGCTTTCGAACCTCTTATTTTCTTGACGGCGGTGAGGATGGCATCAGCCGAAAAGGAAATGTCTGGGGGCGGGGCTTTATGGAGGAGGCTAAGAAGGGGGCGCTGGCTTTTGGGACTGGGCGCCGAGCGGGGCGAGAACAGCTTGTTCATCTTCGCGGCGATCTTACCGTTGTTGGAAATGAACTTGCCGTCCCCGAAGCTAATAGACTGGTTAGATGTATCAGCCCGGTGCTTGGTCAGGTTGCGTAAAAGCTTCCAAGTCGCAGCTGAGTTGCCGCTGAAATTGCAATCTGCAACTAGTTCATGCCAGCGTTGGCGTTTGCCATTGTTGATAGTCTTAGCGATCAAACCATTCAGTTCGCCTACGCGCGGGTCGCTGGCATCACGCGCTCGTATTTCGGCTCTCTCTCGTTCCAGGCGGGAGGCTTCGGGCGGATAGTTAGGACGGAGAAGGGAAATGCGGTCGTTAGGGATGTGGTGACTTGCTGCTGCCAGGAGTAGTTGACAAAGGGCTCGCTCCGCCGTGTGGACACAGGTGGGAGGCGGTAAGCCGTCGACCTCGGCTTCGCATTCGGGCGTGAACGCTGCCCAATTGGCTTTCTTGAAGTTAATGAATTGCCGGTTGTTGGCCTTGATACGCTGCGGTAGCCAATTCGAGTACAATGGGGAGGTGGTCGCTACCCAGGCTGACTGGCGAGCGAAACATCGGGCGAGCTGGAGGTGCCGTTGGTCGGGAGCCGCGTTTGGCTGTTCTCGTTAAGGATGGCAAAGGGAGCGTGTTCTATTTCATCAGTCAGGGCTTCTCCTCAGGGGTTTGCCACCAAGTTAGAGTGCCACAGGTCGTGGTGGGCGTTGAAGTCACCGAGCACCAAACAGTCTCCAGAAGGTAAGTAGGGAGCGATAGAGGCGGTGAACCCGGGAGGACAACTGGAAGTTAGAGGAATAAGGACGTTCGCAACGGTTAGCGGCGCCGGGCCAATGTCAAGGGAAATCGCGAGTACTTCCGTGGGATCGGTACCAAGCAGGGTTAGCTGGTGATGGGTAATGGATTTGTCCACCAGGAAGGCCAAACCTCCGCCTTTGTTGCGGCCGCAGTCGTGACGGACGATCGTGTAATCGGCAAAGGAAGGGACCTTAGTGGAATTAGACCACTTTGTCTCTTGGATAGCCGCTACAGCTATGCTGTGCGAACGCATGAAGGCCAGGAGCTGGTCCAGCTTCCCAAGGAGGCCGTTGGCATTCGATTGGAGCATCTTAAGACCAGGTGGTGAGGCAAGGTTGGAGATCAGATGATTTGGGGTTAAGACAGGACGGGCTGGAGGCATGGAGATCGGTGGGGGCATGGGACAGCTGGGACACGTGAAGGCGGGCGACCAATCGGCAGCTTTGGCGAGGCCACTGTAGCGGAGATAGCACCAACCATTGCAGGAGCCGCAACGTACAGACCAGTCGCAGCGGACTAGACAGAACGAGTAGTACCAGAAATGTCCAGGGTTGGCCTCGTTTCCAGCGGCGAGGAGGAGGAGTCGAAGCAGCGTGGCCGGGAGGGGGTGCTCCGTCATCAAATACACGGATTGGGCGGAGGGGAGAGTTGATCTAACGTAGGGAGATGGGTGTAGCGGACCTTGGCCGCCGCCGCGGGGGGGGGGGGACGCGGTCGTAGACGCGTCTGCTGTGCTTCCCAATTATCTTATGTGAAACGCTTTGACGTAAAATTATAAAACCCGAACATGGTTGAGTCTCCGAAAACGCCAGTGCAGGTCTGATACTGAAAACTCCATCAGATGGTAAGATAGCGATGAGTCATCACCATTGAAGACCCAGAGTTCCAAGCGTACTGGTTGGATCCTCAGTTTCGTACTACGACACATAAGCTCATGAACTATACAATTATCTGTTTAAGATTTTACCGATTTATCCGACAATAGTGGCTCAATCCGTCACTTCCAGGAAACAATTTAAGACTTTGAGTTATAGGCAGAAGATCATTGTCGACTAAGGCAAGGGGGACTGGAATGGTCATTTCTAGCTTGTTAGCCGTCATCAGCCAACCATACCCAACTACAAGTGGTGCAGGGAACCACAGCAGACGCATCTATGACCGCGTTCCCACCTGGCGGCCAAGATCTGCTACATCTATCTCCCTACGTTGGATCAACCCCCCCTCAGCCCAACCCGTGTTTTTGATGACGGAGCAGCCCCTTCCGGCCACGCTGCTCCGACTCCTCCTCCTCACTGCTGGAATTGAGGCCAACCCTGGTCCTCTCTGGTATTGCTCGTTCTGCCGCGTCCGCCTGGGCCACCGCGACTGGTCTATACGTTGCGGCTCCTGCAGTGGCCTCGCCAAAGCTGCCGATTGGTCGCCTGCTTTCGCATGTCCCAGCTGTCCCGTGCCGTCAGTTGTTTCTGCGCCTCCAGCCCGCCGTGCCCTCAATCCAATCCTGCCTCAAATCTCTGCCGCCTTCAGTCAGCACAGAACGGTGCACACCGCACGATCACGGGCTGCTATAAAATGTCGCCCATCGATTACCTTCATGCGGAGGCTTCTGTCCTGCCGGTCGCCGTGCACAACAAACTCCTCGGCCAGCAGTTCTGGTGGATCTGTTCACAATCTGGCCATCCGAACCACCATCGTTGCAACGCTCTTGAGCTTAGCTATAACGTTCGGACGTCTATCTGAGGTCTTTACAAAGCAGCTGTCGCCTCGTCTCTCTCGGATCTACCCGTTGATGGCTCCGCCATCAGGACAGGCTACCAGCGCCTTCACCAAAGAGCAGTTGTGGCCGCTAAATCCAGCTGCCTTCCCCCGGTCCTTCTGGGTGGCTATCCACCTCCGATTGACACCTCGGAACGTCATCTCTCAAGGGTGACTCGCTGTACCCTGGCGCAGCTACGCAGTGGCTACTGCATGCTCCTTCGCCAGCACCAACACTGGCTGGACCCGTCAATATCCGTCTGCTGTCCCGACTGCGGCGTCTCGCCGCATGACTGCCGTCATCTCTTCGCCTGCAGTTCCCAGCACCCAACTCACCCGCGAGGACCTTTGGCTCAAGCCGGCCGAGGTCGCGGCTTTTCTTTGTCTCCCAACTGCACCCAGTTTGGACTCCGGCGGGAACCCCTGATCCAACAAGGGCTACTAACCAATCAACCAGTGGTGCACCACCTGAGGTTCGAACCTGCGATTCGTTGACTGGGAGTCGACCTCTCTAACTATTGGGCCACGAGCTCGTTGCCTCGTCGGTTTCTGTCGACAATATTAGCATTAGTGAGTGGGCGCTCACCGGTGGGATACAGGACCCACTTGACTCCTACTGTCTTGGGACTCACTCCCACGTTGCAATCAGTGCCTAGAGTCACTTGTTACTCATCCTCTCTAGTTATTTAATTATCGAAAGGTTTCCGGTGCAATGATATCACTCTACTAGTTTCCATCTGTGATGACCTGTATAATCATGTCTCATACAGCCAAAATCATCCAATCACTTGGTTAATCTGTTAATGGGAAAAAAGCGGAAACATCTTCAGGTGTCATCTCCGACCAGAAGACACCCATCTCGACCGACAGTTTGGAGAAGACAGCAGTTAAAAACGTGAAACTGGGGGTAACACTTTTCAGATGGGTTTTTGTTCGAAAGATGGATAAACACCCCAGAAGAGTTCCACTGGATTTGATTAATTAACAATGTACCGTTCAGTATTTGCTAACAGGCAGAAAGTACCACACACAAACAGACGTTGCAAATAATTTGGCAGCTTTTTACGTGTGAACTGTGCTGGCGAAATTATTTAGATGCTCCATAATCGTCTGCGTTCCAGGCAACATCGATGCACACGAGGTAAGGACTAATAATTAAGCTTGATGATCGTGGAACAGAGTTTTGTCCGAGATCTGTCGTGTGAAGATTCTGCATTACCGTTTGCACTGCATAAGAGCGGCTGCACCCGATTGCGCCTCCGTTATTCTTGACTCTCTCTTGACATCGGGTAGGAAAATGTGCGGTAGATGCTACGCAAGTCTAATATCACTAAAAACTGATTCATGCGCAAGTCACCGTCCCTGCACGACCCTGTTGTGGGGTATACGGTGGACATCCTCGAAACCGATGGGTCTAGTTGACTAATTTCTTGGCTTGTCCTAACCATGCACACTCAGTTCATTGTCATCGATATAAAAGAGGCATCTGGTGTCATTTTTGAATCCTGGGTTGTAATTTTTGCAAGCTAAATCATACAGCGAACAGTTGAGAGTCTGTTAGCGATTTGTCATTGAACAGTAATTACTTGAACGCAGGGCTTCGGTTTCGTAATATTATAGTCTAAGTAAGGCATTTCGAAAGTAATCGACTGGGTATCCAAAATCGTGAAGTTTCGGGGTACGTGCATATTAATTGACTTATCTGACTATTAACTCTCGATTCTACTAGGGGCTGCGATGGCGAGATCAGTTGTCGTTCGGTGTCTCGCTTGGGTTTGACTGGCTCTGAGAGTTCTACATTCCCCTCATGAGGAGCCTGCCTGGGGTGACCAACTCATAGTATGAAATCCTGTTACTCCTGGAGGATGTAGTTGGGAGACGGCTTTTCCTTGTGACGGTACTTGCCACCTGACTGAGAAAGAAGACGTCATTCCAGGAGAGAAAGAGAGGAGGGAGGGAGGGAGCTCCATGATAGGCAGACCCAACGCACTCACGCCTAGAAACCTTGTGGATGATCTTTAACGTGTGCTCCACAACAGGGTGGGTGCAAGAACGATAACTTCTGCATGGATCGGTTTTGAGTGATAGTGCAGTGGTCGCTGTTGCCCAACGCCCACCTAACTCTTGACGTCACAGACAAGGTCACTCAGAGCAGGCCCTTGCGCGAATGTGCTTTTCGGTCTGCCCCCGACCAGACGCGAACTGGCGCATGTGACACTCACCGCCCACGCCAGTGTCCACCTTCCTGTGGTCCAACCAATCACCATCAAGGCCGCGAGACAGAGAGGATTCGGCTGCCGCCCCCGATTACTGACGCTAGACTCACTTGGCATTCTGCCCCTTCGCGGGGCGGCCAGGCCACCGCTGCTATTGCACACGGCTCTCACGGTCTAACACCACACCAGATCGAGTCAACCTTTCTCTTAACTATTCTCCTATTTATTCTGTACAAACAACAATCTTCCTACAATTTTTGTTTTCCAAGTCTTCTATAATTTCCTAAGAAACCGGGCCTAGAAGATCGCAGCCGTTAGGGTTAAGCTGTCGAAGCCTTACCATCTTCGCCATATGCTTGCCATTAATCTGACCATCAAACATTTCCGGGCAGAGATTTTTGCATTTGTACTGACCATAAACCGCTATCATATGCCCTCTCCACTTCCTCTGACAAGTAATCACTCCGAGAGGCCAGCCATTTCGATTTTATTTCTCAGTACACCGCCGGTATTAGATTTCTTAACGACCTTCGTAATCAAGTTGCTGAGTGCCTTTCTGGGCCATCGCCCGCCCTTTCATCAAATTGGAAGGCTTGAACACACTAGTCTTAAACTTGAGGCTTTTCCTCTTTCCATGACTCCCGTTACAATCTTGTGTTACTTAGCATTCCGCCCCCTCGCGGGGCGGACGCGCCGCCGCTGCTCTGTCACATGGTTTTCACGTTCGAAGGTACGCTAGACCGAGTCAACCGTCCTAGGAACTATTCTTCAACTCATTCTGTAAACAATATATTGTTCCTACTCCTCTGGCTTTTCAAGTCTTCTCTCATCTTCTAAGGAAGTGGGCCTGGAAGATCGTAGCCGTTAGGGTTAACAATTAGTAGCCTTAACACCTTTGCGATAATAGTAGACTGGCATCTACCACACTTTGTCCTCCTGCACCCGCCTTGGTTCGGTATGAAACCCGTTACAGCTTGTTTGCTGGCTACCCGACGCGCTCACAGGTGGCGGATAGTGAAACGGCCCTCAGTGAAGGGTAGCGGCAGAATAAGCAGGCTCCCGGGTTTGGCGAATAAGCAGTCACGGACCAGCAGCGAGAGTGCTATCAGGGTGATTCGGGCTGGGGTCTGGCACGCCTACAAAATGTCGCAAAGCCTGACAACGGCACTGCGGAATGGTGACCTTGAACCGCCCTCACATAAGTGCGCTTGCCACCGCTGCCTTTCGGTTAGACTATTGAGTCAAGACGTTAGATGAGACAACCTCGAACAAGCAATTCGAACGGTTGTTGGTGGCCCGCTCGTACCCGTATTTGTCACGAAGCCTCATGCTATGTGCTGTAACAGTGTTTGAACGCGTTCATCATCGTCAACCTCACGAGGTCAGTGTTACTGCCCTCGACCTGACACTGTTACCCAACCGGAGATGTCGAAGAGCGGGGAAGGAACAGCTCAAAACCTGGCTGGACTTAGTTCACCAGAACATGGAAATGGTTCTTGGACCTTCGGTACTCGGCTTACGGAGTTAACAAATGGAATAGATGTAAGTCTTTAGGTCTTCTGTCACGACTCGTCGCGCGTGGAGAAGTACCATCCGAAACATAATCGAGCCTCGCTAGATCGGTCATAATCGTAACCGTACCAAGTATACAGCAAGTACCAAAAAGACTGGAGACGAGACCGTGGTGACTCACTCCACATAGGCGAGCATGTCCGAAGGCCCACTGCTGGTAACGCGTATGTCCGGACTGGATGCGGCCTCTGCAACAGCCAATCACAGATCCGCAAAGGCTGGTCCCTCCCGATGGCTGACAGGATGCATGCACGCCTTGAGTATTACCTGACCTTTTACCTCTTAACATGACTCATTACTTAACCTCCGTGAATGGAGCCATTTTTTTCGCTGAAAATTTATGATGTTTATTCGTAAAAAAGCAAGATTATCTTCTTTTTTTTTCTTCTTGATCGATGCAGTATGTCCGGCCAATAACCTATGAGGCAACCAGAAAATGCCCGTTCTCGCTGCCGCTTGCATGTCTGCTAGTAAAACCGCATTTGGACTGCGGCTGTCTCTCCTGCCGGTCGTAGGCTCGCCAAGTCAGACTTCCTTTATCTATTCTCATTGCCCTTGTGTACACAATATACTCTTCCTACCACTCAGGCCTTCAGGGGCTTCTCTTCTGCACTAAGTAACCATGGTCTGAAGATCGCAGTTGCTGGGTTTGACTCACTTAACCCCCTGCGATAAAACTGAACGCGATTGGCTGGTGCGACGTGCGCCTGTGTCTAGGCGTGCTACCACACCCCCGGCATGCGTGGCAGTCGTAGTGAGAGTGTATTCCGAATAAACATGCTGTACTCTGATCTGGCCACCGTGTTGGCTCAACACATCTACGTCGCGGTCCGTTTTAGGACTACACCTACATGTGCATTGAAATTTAGGATAATGGCATATCGCAAAGGGTTAAGGCTAAGAAGGTTTAACCCAACGGTTGCGATCTTCCAGGACCGGTTCCCTAGGAGAGGAGAGAGGACGGTGGGAAGGTCGGAGTGTTAGGAATAGTGTATTCTGCACGGAAGGATAGGAGAATAAATGGAAAGAGTTTTGACTATTGGATGACTGCTGTCCAGCGTCGAGGGCATCAATTCTGGAGTGATAAGGGCGTCGGGAATCGCCGGGGTGCCGACACATGCTTTGTTACGGCAGCCAATCACGCTGATAATGTATAGACTAGCGGTCATGGCGCGACCTTGATATGGGCGAAGGCTAGCGTGGGGGCGCTGCCACGGTGAGGCGTATGCGCGCGTCGTTCAGCGACAGTTAGTCTTAGGCAGTGACGTGCCAACAATTGTGCCTCCGGTTGGATGTCTGCGCCGATCGATGCCATTGGCATACGATCACCTTTACTGCAGGTACAGCTCAATATTCGCAGAACAAAGGCGTCTGCCAACTGTGATGGGATCTTGACTGAAGTTTTGACGCGAGATTACCATGCATGTGCGTAAAACCGAATAGGCCAAGTGCTCTGGGGCAGAAGAGACAGGTGAGGTGGCACCTGGCACTGATTCTCCAGTCTCACCAGGGTAGATTTGCGAATGACTGAATATGCTGCGATTAATCATTAACGTGTACTGCGGCGATAAGGGAACAGGAAAGGGCTGCGAACATTTAGATGGTGGTGTCCGTTGTCCCCTGAACAGGCCGCGCGGTAGATGCGCTGAGCCAACACGGGGACAGATCAAAGAACAACAGACGTTGTTCGGGTTGGGCGCGAATAACTGATGCAGAACATGAAGAATGCGGGGGGGCGTGGTGCTACGCATAGAAGCTACTTCGGGTGCGCTAGCCAACCACGCCGGATTCCACATCCGGTCTTTTGCTTCGTTTCCTTGTGTTTATGTTGGCCACACAAGCCTACGTCTGGGGACTCGCATCAACGAGCGTTAGTTAGCCGGTCGCCTACCGGACATTTTATCTCTCTTATTTGCATACTCCCTCGAGTGTGATCCTTGCTTCAATTGGGATGCCACTGAGGTGATTGCCAAGGCTAACACGAGACAAGTGATATAATTCCTCGAAGCTTGGTATTCGAGCCCGACTAGCATCAGCAGGAACGTGGATGTGGCTTCACATTACGCCAGTTTGCGCGCATGGTCCAATAACGTACGCCCAATGTGAAACAACAACAGTCTATACGTGCTCGGCCACGTAGAACTTAACTGATTTTGCATCCTCCCAGACACGTGGCCCACAATCTAAAAGTGCACATCTCCTCTCACATGCAGCGCATATCGCAGCAGGATTCGCGTCACCCCACCCCTTAGATGTCCCCTCTGCCCACAAAACCCTCTAGCGCGACAATCCCAGCCCGACTGTTCATTTAGTCTGATGACGAGCAAGTGTAACCTGCCCGAAAATTCACGAGTGCAACCAGATTTTTCGAAAACCTTTCTTATCAACACACGCGACTATTCAGAGCTTTTGGACACACAACGAGCTGCAAATTTCGTAATGGTCAGGCGTTAGCAAAAGAAGACCAACAAAAAATGGAAAAGATCGACATTTTAGCTTTTGCACGGACAAGTGAGCATGTGGGATTGGCGTGTGGGTTGCATACAAAATCTACGAAATAACTGCTTGTCTGTCTCGCGATGGGTTTAGTTGATGAGGAAAGCCCTGGCCTCTGTGATCTTCAAGTCCGTCTTCATGTGAGAAAAAGTGAGACGCCAGATGTAAGGAATGGTGTATTGTGTGCATAGTTAGTGAAGAATAGGTTTGAGGAAGTTGCCGGTCAAACGAGCATACGTTTGCGCCCGGGAGAGCCGCGTCCGAAGTGTGTGAGCTTAGCAGTCATAACTGCGTCTACAGCGCTGTCTATGTGTGAATCAGCATTGAATATGATTAGCCAGACCGGATTAGGATAGGCAGGCCTCAATGCGCACGTGATTACAGTCGCAAGAGGCGAAAAATCGAGCGCTGTACGTGGACTTGTGTCTTAAGATCTGTGTCAAAATCTGCTAATGGGGTGTCGAGCTCTAGACAAATTATTTATAGACTAGACAAAAATTGGCCAGGCCAATAGCAGTTACTTGGTCCTTATCAAATAGAGAGAGATAGAGATATCAGTCAATCTGATAAAATTAAACTCTTCTATCCTATCTCTTACTGACGTTGGTTCTGTGATTAGCTGGCACCCGCTGGCCCTATTTACTTATCAACTCATTCCTACGAGCGGTATCCATGGCCTCAATGACGCACGTGCATATCGATCGCGTGCGATTTCTGGCGTCATGTAACTTGGACCAAATTCTGCCCAGGTGCGCCGCTCTTCACACCAATCGATCGCTCGAACTCGTAAGCCTTCGCAAATGTTGGTCTGCGTGTCGAGTGGGACCAACCATGTTAGAAAGATACACCGATGCCCCTGGTCTGATATTGAGACTTGTCGAATACAAGAGCCGTACGTTCTACGCGGATAAATGTGTAGCGTTTAAATAGTGTTTGTTCTTAGGACATTACAATCATCCTGCCGACTCTCGTTGAACCATGGACCTGTTTTCCAGCCTTTTTTGATCGGGCATATTCAATACCGTAAAATGGACGTTTATCGGTTGGGTTATGGAAAGAACTCGTTCTGCTGCAAACTAGGCTCACTGAACAGTCGCAGCAGACGGCTGTAAAGTGAGCTTCAGTGGTGCAGTTGGGTGGATTGAAAAAGATAATGGAGACCGGAATGGTGATTTCTAGATTATTAGTCACCGTCGGCCAGTCAGTTTATTGGGAGTAAACGACCGAAGCCCTGTAAAACTCCGTCAAAACAGTAGAGGCATGCATACAGTAGGTCACATATCTGATGAAAGGTTGGGGTTCGGAAGACTTAACACAAATTTGAGGCCATTTATTAAGTTCATTGGGTTGGCTTGAGGCGCAAAATGCTGTTTATTAGAATTGAATTCCATTCAGATCAGTATACTTGAAGAAAATATAGGCGAAAATGGGTGAAGTCCAACGTTTACTGATTTCCAAGGAATTTCCTATGCTATTAAGCGCTGCGGATAAAAGATTCTTTTTTTGCGCACTGAAGTGTAAAAGTACATTCATAAAGAGCAAGAACTGTTTACTTATATTTGCTCAAAACAGAGAAAATTTTGTTTTGCCTTCATGAAATTGAGGTAAGTGCAATTATGAATTTGATCACATTTACAAGCGTAACATAAAGTTTTAGACTACAGCCAGCCACTCCGCGTGCGGTCTTCAAACTATTTTTATTGCAGCCAACAGCCCTGACATGAATCCAATCGAAAATTTGTTTGTAATTGGCAAAAGACCTCGGTCTAAAGCCGAAAAATCTCTTTCTATGGATGAAAAATTGGATAAATTCTAAATACCCACGTTGCACAAACAACTGTGATAGCCTGGTGACGTCAATGGCCCACAGACTTACTACCATTTTAAATCTTAATGGAGTTTTTCGAAGCATTAAATATTGCATTTGTACATATTCTTCATTACTTTTACGCTTTTTTGAGATTCCCTGCCTGAAAACATTTATATTTTACTTTGGACTACTGACTTTTAATATTACCATTTCCTGAGTTTGCAGATTTTGTGAAAATTACATTTTTTATGCTAGTAAATAGTAATTTCTCAACCGAACTCAGACTTTTTTATTTATAGTTATAACTTTACTGTTGCAATAGTTTGGGGGTACGCCACGTGTGCTGACTTCCTGCAAAATGACTTTTATTACGTTTTCGAACTTATTTCATCTGATTGTACACTCACTGTAAAAAAATTCAAGTTGCAAAAATTGTTACACGTAGTAGTTTGCAAAATACACAAAAATAATTCTGAAATATGAACGGTAAAAAGGATGAGGCCTTTGTAAAATAAAAGCGTACGACACGTTCACTGCATTTGCATACGAGCCAACTCCAATGTAAACAAATGGTCTATTGAAATTAAGAGAGTAGTATGTTTGTAGTCATCTCTGTAAACTGTTAGATAACATTTTGAAAGTTCAGCTGACGCAATAGTGGAAAATTTGGGGCTTCGGTGGGATTCGAACCCACATCAGCAGGGAAGGCTTTAGTACAACCAACGCTCTGCCAATTGAGTTACTAAGGCACACCGAAAGCCGTGAATTTAATCGCATTTGAGCCGATTTACCCGTCTAGCGTTGACCGTTAACAGATGATCATTCAGGCTTTTCCCAGTCACATCAAATCCGAGCTCCGGGTAAAACTGCATTTTAATCCAGAAGTATTGGTTTTTGAACGTTTTAAAGTCCAATATCCCTGTCGGTAGCAATCGGTTATATTAACAATCGATAAAAGACAAGTCACCGATCGGACAAGTAGACACGCTTGCCCCATAGAGCGGAAGAATTGTGCCGGTAAGAATATCAATGAGGTGGAAATTTTCTAGAACCAGCTCGGAAGGAATATTATTAATTCGTCGTGGAACATATTTGTGAAAGGATCCGCGTATGTTTCGAGAACGCTTACTGTGTGAATAGTTAACAATGCATAGTTGCGAGCTAGGTATCTACAATTCGGGTCTCTACTTTTTCAATCCCAGTGTCTTTTGAGAAATGTGGTCAAAGTACACGCGCGGGTTTACCATATAAGTGGTATTTTAATTTTAAAGGAATCAATGATGATATGATCACTATCACCTCTCATTTGCGCTCATATCGTGACTACTCATGTTAGCAAGTACGTCGAATTGTAGTACTAAACCTTTTACTCTGATGCTACGAGTGTGAGGTGTGTGCGCGAAAGCACGTCATCTCGCAATTTTCATTGAGAACGCGCTGTCAGACCTGCACACTTTCAAATTTTTGCCTTTTACTTCGTTCAGCCAACGGCGCTGACAATGGTCGCCTCGTAAATGGAGATGTAAGGAAAACTTTCTAGAAAATGCAGAAATCAACTGCCCGTTTATAATCGCAGTGCTATCGACAGAATTAGCACATGATTCCTTCCGAAGAGACCCTGCTGCAATTTAATGTAGGGGTTGTGATGCGATGCACAAAGAACGGACTAAGAATTGCTCTTTTGCCACTGAACTTAGCGACTGAGACCATGCTTAACCGCAAGTGGACAAAAGTTCAAAAACGAATACGTTTAGGTAATTTTCAAATCCTCACTGATTACTTTAACGTCCGAAGCCGATTTTGAAACCATCCACAGACTACGGACGAGCTACTCCAGGTATTCCTGTTCTCCTAAAGGACCACCCCCAACGCGTCGTTTCCTGGTGGTGTCTTCCTCGCCGAATCTTTAAAAAGGCCGGAAACTTCGAACGAAGTTCCATGCGCTGCTTCCTACTAATGTGCCGTCCTCAGAGCCACTTACATCTGTCTCTCATGACAAACTCTCTGTCGGAACACCGGTCTTTGTTCGTGACTATCGAGCAGGGATTTCAGACTGGATTGAGGGGACGATAACAGCACACACAGAGAGCATGCTGTTTGACGTCTCTGATACCTGGGTTCGTCATCACAAGCAGATCCGATGGCGGCAGTACAGCAATCCAACCGCACCTGAATCAGGCGTTTCAGTCCCTCTCGACATTCTGCTAGACACATTTGCCATTCCAGCGGACCAGTCAGTTCCCGAACCGACTCCTGCAGTCACTTCGGATGTACCGCTTTCGGAACCAGTTTCTGGCCCCACACCAGTAGACCTGAAACCGATCACAACAGGCCGGACCAAGCGTGCTCGCCAATGTCCGCAGTGCTTATAGGTCAATCTACGCCATCAGCGGTACTGACTCTCTTGAAGGGGAGGTGCTGAGAATGCGCCCATGCCCACGATTACTCTCTTAGGAGACGCCTAGCAGATGGATAGCATACACAAGCAGCCGCGCTCACAGCAACCTATCGATCGTCCTATATTAGCGAATCAACTCGTAGTCACATCAATCGATAATTCAAAATTCCAGCTGAATGTCAGCCGCCAAGTCCCAGCCAATCGTACCGGTAACCAAAACCTGATTGGCTCGATGGACCTTGCTTACACCCGTTCGTTGATCTGAATTTGTTGTACCTTCTAGACTCAAAGACTTGCGCTGACTTGCTGTAACGTGCTTGCCTGAGAAACTCTCTCTCTCTCCAGCCGACCGGTCTTCCCTCTGTCTCTCTCTCGTGTTAATCAGAAGTACCAGGAGCATGTCTTAACGAACACTTTTTTCCTATCCTTGTTTCCTCTTTGAAGGCAAAGGTGCTGCTCCGTCTCCTCGTTTTTCAATAAAGCAGGAAATGTGGAAGTTCTTCTCCTTAGGTAGCACCGAGGCTTGCGTCACGTGGCTAAGTGACCGCACTTGTTGCTGTCGTTCAGAGAACGAGGGTCAGCAAAGGGGGCGAATGACCTTAAAGTCGTAGGGCTTTAACAAAAAGATACCGGGCGACTGCTGTCTACAAGGCATTTTCATGCTTCCGCCCGTAGTCTGCTTCGTCGTTGGTCGCCTTTGCGCAGATGACGTTGCAGTTGGGCTTTCCATTGCCTAATCCACTTCTGGTCGGTTGCACTTTCTTGCGGCATAAGGAGGCCCGCCGCAGCACAAGGAGGTCCGTCGCCGAAAAGTGCACACCCGTCTGCTCTTTTTCAAAATCCTTTTAGCCAATAAAATCTGCCGCTATTCTTTCCATCATCACCTGCCCACAGCTAACATCCTAGACGTAATAAGCTTTCAGAATAGACAGTCGCTGGTGCAAAGACAAGTAGTCATTACACAGAGAATGGCATCATTTATAGCACGCAGTCGCTTTGCTATTGCATACCTATAACAATTATCGGCTCAGCTCTCATCGAGGATGGTGACCTTCTAGTGCACTAATGGCTTGATGGCGGCATGCAAGTCGTTATCTGCTGAAATTTCATCATCAATTTTCCATGTTGGCATGATTGTTTTTCGGTCACCTGGCTCACTTACATTGGTGTTAGAAAGAGCGGGTATTTGCTGTAGTCAAACTGAGGCTAAGCTCCGAGTATGGGGTGGGAACAAATGTAGTGGCCGCTAGCGGTACTTGGAATCCATGATCAGTCGTACGTGAATGTCCGCCACACGCTGGCCAATCGCGCCCGTGGGGCCAGGCGCAAACGGGCGCACCTTGACCTCAACCCGTCGCCCGCGTTAGAGGACCAACCTCATCGATAGGTTGGCCTCAACCCACCTGGACGGACCTCAATGCGGTGGCTGCCGCTAGACATCACTCCGGAATCCGCTCGGTCAGGGAGCGGCCACAGGCAGCGTTATCGGCGCCGTTGACGACCCAGCGCTCTCACAGTCGGACGCCTGCCAATCAGATTGTCAAATCGACTCCTACTCCTCCGTACAGAATATACTCTACCATTTGGCCTTCCCATGAATCTTTCGTCTCCTAAGGAACCAGGCCTGGAAGATCCTAGCCATAAGGTTTAACTTTATTAGCCTTAACACCCTCTCGATAGATCGTTGCACTTGCTGAACTACTGGGGCCCGTAAACTATGACTTAAGCCATTCGGAGCTCACGCTATTGTCCCCTCTTGCTTGAATTTAGCTCTTATTAAGCTTTAATATGCAACCGGGTCTTTTACGAACGATCCACTAGTAGTCGAAGGAAACACCAATGAGTTTGTAGCGGGTCGTGCCTGGCTGACTAGCTCGCGTCGAGGTGTACTTTCCCAAACGCTCACCAATGTGCTTTCTCGACGTCTCGATCAGCCAATCATAGTTCTCGCACGTATGAGGCGACGAATGAGGAGCTTGCACGCGTGCCCGACACAAGTTGCCTCTCTGCCCAAAATCTCCAGGCCGACCTAGCCAATGAAAGATCTCCCTCTCTCTGTCCTCTAGCCCGACTACTCTAAGACCTCACTTGGGCCCGGTCAACCTACTGATCGGACGTATCTCTCCCAAGTCAATCTATTCTCCTCTTCCGTTGTGTACACAATAAACTCTTCCATCTACTCTAGCCTTTAAAGACTTCTCTTCTCCACTAAGTATCCATAGTCTGAAGATCGCAGTTGCACGATTAGACTCAACCACCTGCGATAGGTTCACCGATTACGGGCCTCTTAGCCAAGGCAATACTTTACAAGTTAGATTCCAAAACAACAGACCGAAATTCTGGACTCGGTATTTGGATGATACCTTCGTCTTTGTCAAACGACTTTAGCTGCCAGCATTCAAAGGCGATAAGAGAGAGAGAGAGAGAAGAAGAATGCTGTATTGAGGATTTTACAAATCTGAATTTTCAGCAAAAATGGCTCCATTCACGAAGAGCAGATGGTAAGGTAAATAAAGGATCATTTTTAAAAGGACAAAGGTAAAAGGTCATGCAATACTCACAAGTCAAGTATTTTACGACATTCACATCAACTATGGCGACAAATCGGCTTTCATCTTCTCCATTTCCGCTTCTTCTCACGCTTTTTTCTTCGTGTTGTCATCCTACGGAGAATTGTCGATGTTGGTGTTGTTGGTGAATTGCATATGCGACAGATTGGCCGCATTTGACAAATATTGGAATGTTGATGTGTTGTAGATAAAATAACTTGTTTTCGTGCATTTAAAAAGGTAGCAGCGTACTGTAGATATGACCTCATGATCACAAATGGAGACAAACAAAGCAGAGGATTAGAGAGGATGGTATAGGATAATAAATTCCCCCGTGAATATAGAGCAAAAAATGGGTGGCTCAAATTCGAAAGCCGCGCGAGAATCACCATTTCTGTGCCCCAAATGAGAACGGGTGAACAAAAGCGCTTGCACACGACGTTAATTCAAATGTTATTAGCAATTGGAGCTGCTCCCAAACCTATATTATTACTCAAATGCATTCCAAATTTCAGAATAACAAGGTGGTCATTTATGTCTGTTACATTTTTGGCCACCAATTCAGACATCACAGTCAGCTTGTAGGATATACAGAACGTCGGGGGCAGCAATGTAGAATATGAAGTAGTCCAGCCGGATAATAGAAGATAAAACGTTTCCCGACAGTTATAAACTAGTAAACAAGATAGAACGTGGAAGGCTAGAATGTTATGAATAATCTACTTAAGTGCAGGAGGAATAAAGTATGGGTAATGGATAATTGACTCCTGAACAAGTGCAATATAAGGTCGCATTCCGGCAGTGAGGTCGCTGTGTCCGGAAGTCTGCATGACCGACTGTGAGGTCGCCGCGTCCGGGAGTGTCTGAGCATAAGCGGTCACCACATTAGGGTTCTTTGTGAACTGGCCGTGGAAAGTGGTTGGCCAGTTAGGACAGACAGAGAGTGAACACAGATCCGCGACCTTAACCTGCCTTTTACACGCTTTAGTGCGCACTTGCTCAGTAGACAGGAGTAACAGACATGCCCCAGAGTCGTGCGAACGAAGCATGGCTTAGAATACGAGGTCGCTACAAGCTCATCAACATAATTCTTGGCAAAGTGTAGGAGGCTAAGTCTCTTGCCAAACGACGCCGTGGTCACTTTTGATGCCACGTCCCTTTTTACTTCTATTTGGCAAGATCTGGCATTCGATCCTATAGAATTATTTTTATAAAACGGAGAATCGCCTCGGACAATCCTGCAACGCTGGAAGTTATGTCTCTAGACGTGCTTCACGTTTGACGAGCAGGTGAAAGGGACATCAAGGGGTTTGCCAATTTTGGGACTCGTAGATGGAGTCATCGTACAACGGTTAGAGTCTTTGTCCTCCAGCACAACAGACCGAAATGCTGGACTCGGTATGTGGATGATACTTTCGTTCTATTCTAAACAAACTTTCTGGAGACCAGACAGTCTCGTGATGTTGTGCCTTTTTTCCATTGAGTCTCCAGGCTTTACGTTTAAGGACGCCTACTGTCAAAAGATGCACATCGATTCTTTTTGTGAAATTCATTTTGGCCGATCAAGGTGGATACTATTTTCTATCATCACTTGCGCAAATCTCCTTACCCTAGAATAAATTAGCTTTTTATTATATGGGACAGAAGTTTGATGGAAAAGAGCGTTCATCTTGCCCATGCGAATGAATCAGCTCTCACTAATTCTAACGGCTTGATGCTCGTTTCTCGTGGTACCTGTCTGCATACCGGTAAACATGTCGAAGTTCTGATGTCGATTCAACGAAGGTTTCCCAACTCAGAAGGCATGGAAGACAGAGTAGGTTGGAACAGATTTTTTACTGTAAGAAAGGAGCTTTTCAACTGCTGAATCCGCGACGGAGGTCGAAACTTCAGACGAATATAAGTATTGTCCCAGCGATCGATCTCACGTAACTGTATGCCTTCAGAGCGCAACCAATAGCATTTTTTGTTCTCTTCAGCTGAAAAATTTTGAACTTCTTCACATCCAGCTCCAGTTAAATCCAATCTTGCCAACATACGATTGGTCTCCTCTTCAAAAAGCTGTTCATTTCTTCTGTTCCACATCCCCGTTGAGTCCGTCCTCCCAAGGACGATGGCTGCCTTCACCCCTTGACCCATTTCCACTCGAATTTACACGCATGTCCAAAACTTTAAGAGCTGCAAAAATTGCTACCTGAACACGCCATCCTCTACCTCCATCGTGTAGAAGAAACCCGCATCTGCTTCGAGGGCCACTTGAACATCCCTTCCCCCCCCGGCCGACGCAGTATAGACCTCTATATACGGCAATCCCCCTTCTGAGGAATGTTTCGCATTAACTTTACGCCACATGAACTGGTTCCAAAGTCACATAAAAGCATTGTTCGTCCCCTCTCCCACTGACACACACGCTGTCTCAAGACTGGCTTCACTCTGCACCCTGTGGCGTTGTTGGACATGCGTCGTTCCCTTGTCTAGAGTCAGGCGATACTTGACCGACTCCATTGCTCTTAAGTGCGTGCATCCATTGTTAAGGTTGGTACCTCGTTTATCGTTTACTAGATCAGGTCAGGTCAGGTTTTATTGAGGAAAATATAGGTAAATACCTTTGAACTCCCTATTGGTACGAGACAGTTTTTTCAATGCATGTCGTATCTGATGAGGTATACCGCATCGACCGAGGGCTGAGGAGGGGGAGGGGCTCGTTCAAGTGGCGCTTGGGCAGCTACGATGACCTGGATACACCTGTTTGTTTGTGTCCGAGTGGAAATCCGTCAAATTTCTGCAGCTCAATGTGATTGAAAGCGCCCACTGCGATAGTGAATGACCTTGAAGCAACTGGCCTTGCATACGAACGCCGGCCATGGCAATGTTAGGCGTCGGCTAAAGGGGTGTGAATAAACGGAACCTACATTTGGACAGGACATCTTGAGGTCTTTAACCAACGACTTTTACGAAGGCAATGTTCGGTTAGCAAGCGGTAGGACCAGCACCTCTGCTGTCAGTGTCCGCTGACGTGGGAACTTGGAGAAATTTATACACGAATGAAAATCGCGTTCATCATCCCCCAAAGATAAGAAAGGAGAAGAAGAGGGGGCGAGTTCATGGACCAAATTATACTTGAACTGCCTTGTAGGGGCAGTTTTAAGGTTATTTCATGGGACGTCAACTAAAATCTGGAAGAAAGAAATTTTGATAATGAAGGATTATTTCGAGAGATTTTAAATATTGATTAGTACGCAGTATAATCTCAAGTTATTTTAGTCAAGTGAGGACGTCGGCTATTGAACGCGCATCTTCCTGGCCATCCGAAAAAAGCCCGTTCACCAAAAAACACTGTGTAAACAGTATTGATTCTTTTCATTTTAACCTATTAAACCAGGGGTCGGCAACCCATGGCTCGCGAGCCATATATGGTTCTTTTGATCGCGTATGGCTCTTTCAGAAACTTCAGATTTTATGATTTTGGTTACTCTTTAGGGGTCTCAGTAGTGGGTTGAACTCGGAGCACTACAATCATCAGGTCAAATCCCAGGTTGGAAGACACAAGTCACCAGAAGGACTGATTTATTATGTACAGAACTCCTAATTGCTGTCCTAGGTGGTTGGCTGGCTAGTAGCCCTCGTTGGATCAGGAGCCCCGCCGGGTTGGCGAGGAGGGGAAGTCGGAGCAGCGTGGTCGGGAGGGGCTGCTCCGTCGTCAAAAACAGAGATGTAGAGGAGAGGGGATAGATCAATCGTGGGGAGGTTTGGTGTAGCAGACCTTGGCCACCGTGAGGGCGGGTGGGAACGTGGTCGAAGACGCGTCTGCCGTGGTCCCCAGAGTATTACGTTTGCTGCGTCTTGTGGTCTTGATTTAGCCGGCCTTGCCATCTGCCTCGTATTATATCCGTTGTGGACGCGTGAACTTTGACCTGCCCTTTCGTTGCCGACTCCATTTGGTCTCCCGGAGGTTGGCTGCTGGTGAGCTCGCGTGACCTTCGTCCCCTCTGCGGTCAGCGTAGCTGTGGGCCAGTCAGTATGCTTGCTGGCCTCCCCCACTTCAATCGGTGGACTGATTGCTCGCTGCTGTTCATTTGCATTGTTGTTCTTCTTCGCCGGTGTGATGGCGAGACAATATTTGAAAATGCCTCGGTAATGAGTCCGGAAATCGGTGGACACATTGACGTTCAATTCACCTACTGGGATATCTGTAGCGGTTCTACAGCCCACCTCCTTCAAACGCTTGATGCCACAGACTTGATCTGGCAGGGACAATCTTGGTCGCCCGGTAGCTCGACCCGCTCGGCTCCAGCTCGCCTGCGAGGCGCAACCTTTGCCCTGGGGCGGCTGGGGCGCACAGACGCACTCGAGAAAGGTCTGGCCAATCAGCTTCATGAAGCGCTCTTCGGTCCTCGGTCAATTCCTGCACCGACGGACACTTGGGTATTTGAGCGGGACGAGCGTGACACCGCGCGCTCACGCGGTTCTCACGGCCATGACGGACCGATTGGCCACTTACTCCTAACTGTTGTGTACACAATACATTCCTCCTTCTTCTCTGCCCTTTCCAAGACTTCTCTCATCACCTAAAGGCACCATGGGTCTGGAAGATCGTAGCTGTTAGGGTTTAACCTTCATAGCCTTAACAGCAGTCGATAAATCGCTTGGAAGTGACCTGGCCGCATATTCAAGCTCGGAAAGAGTGAAATTCTCACAAGAGGAGACAAGCATGTACGCCATGAGCTGCCTGCGTTACGGTTTAGGGGCCCCAGTGTCTTAAAAAGGGCAATGATCTCCCTAACTCATCTTTGCGACTGAGACTAAATTTGGCCAAAGCAATTAGCCAATCGGGAGCGCGCAGGTGAACCCATTTTTCTAGCGCCAATTTCGGTGGGCCAGATGACCGAACGATCCTCACGCCAACGGCCAACACGGGTGATTAATTTTCAGCAGATAATGCCCCCGCATGCCGGCCGCCAAACCATAAGCGCACTGCTATGTATTGAAAACAGAAGGCCGTTTGTAGGCAGAATGGTAACTATACAAAACAGAAGGTTACCTGTAGGCAGGACGTGTACTGAGGGCGGAGGAGCAGTCCAAGTGGGGACACCGGGGCGTATATGGAAGGGGGGTGAATGTAAAAGGCCGAAGGCTGGTCAGTCAGAACAAAGAAATGTGTGGACCCGCATCCATGACCTTAACTGGTTCTTTGTTGCGCGCTCGTGGCGTGAGGTCTGGACACTAAGGGGCGGGCATTCACAGGAGCAACCACCCTCTATGAATTGAGAGCCTTTAGTTGTTATAGGCATGAAGCAGCCTGGTGATAGCAGTCTATAAGCCCGGCAATTCCCTGCGTAAGAACTACTCGTTATTGCCCAGCGACTGTTTTCTCTAAAAACGTATTACCTCTAGAATGTTCGCTGTGGGCACGTGTGTGTTCGATTATCGATTTCGATGAAGTCCACCAAGTGCACCAACAGGTTGGTACAGAAGGTGACGGTCTCAGGGATTAGATTTAAAATGATAGAGGACGTGGTAAGCGGCTCCACACTCTTCACCTTCTCCCGGAGTCTCGAAGACTAAACGGAGTCCGGCGTAGGCAGCTTTAAAAAAATGCAAACCAAAACACCGCCTAATTTAGGCTTAAGTGACAGTAGACTTTGCGCGGTTACTACTGTACTATATACCCTCACTCACCCATAGTAGGTGGTAAGACAGGCCCAAGGAAGCCGAGACTGATACAGTTTCTACTGTTTCTACTACTACTGACTGTCAATGCAGCCGAGTCTTAGTAGTATCAGTACTATTCTGACGCTAAAATTTGTCAGAAGTGACGTGGGTTTGAAGCTTACGCTGGGGCTCATCTCCCCTTAACCTCAACAAGGAGTGTGAATCTGAGTTTAAACTATTTCAAGTAAGTACATGCTTGGGGTCCTGAGCAAGGCTGCGTTTACCTTGGTTTCTGCACTCTCAACTCTATCCATCGAGCTGTATGGACTTAAGGACTGCTGCTATCGTTACGTGCCTATACTATAAGTGCTTATTTCTAACAATCGTGCTTACTAAGGCCAGTAGGTAGTATATCAGAAGTACTGCCTGTGTGGGCTTTTTAAGAAGTCACACCCAGTAGACACTCCCAATCTGTGTGAGGTAAAGTGAATAACTTATGGGTTAAAATTAATAATTTTTAAAAATAGTAACACAAGTCCTGCCATGCCTTTATGTCATAACCTTTGCCGTTAGTAGAAAACCTATTGGCTTATTACAGTATCTAGCTGTAGTTTCGACTTTACAGAACGTCTACTCCTATCACCTCGATCCCGGCTTGGAGTGTGACTCTGGGTTAAATGCTTTTCCGAGTAGCCACATGTTTGAGGTTCAGAGCACATCAGGGCTTTCATTGGTTTCCGGTCTCTCACCTCTGTCCACCAGAAGCTGTGTCACATTTTATTAAGTTTTGGCAAGGATACTGCTGCTAGATGTAAAATTCCACTACTAAGTGTGCTATTACTATTAGTCATGCGGATAGTATATTTTAGCAATAGATTCCTTTAATTATATAAATAGCCGACATGCATCTTATTATTGCAACAAGCCTAAAAGATGGGAATATGAGCTTACGTGTGTCCGAAATTTCATCTGGGCTGATTTGCAAGACACACGGGCGACCGTTCATTTCCGGTAGATAAGTGAGACTGTCCTGTGAGCACGTAGTGAGGGAAAAAAATAGCGCGGCAACTTTTACCGGCCGAAAGGGTTTTTAAAAAAAGCGGCAGATGGACAAGCAATTTTCGGCGGTGGGTGTATTTTTGCCTCACGCCGCATCACCACGAGACCGTCTGGTCGTAGTAACGTTTTTTTTCAGAACAGAGGTTGTCTCGTGACGCCAGGTCCACCGCCAAGAGGCCCCGCCACGTGCTGGCGCCAAAGCACAGTTTAAAACGGACAGGCATCGAAAGGTGCGCCGCAAACCTGGATTAGACCGCGGAAATATCAGCTGCAGCTAGCTAAGCAGTAAGAATTACAAGCGGAAATATGAGAGCACCTTTTAGTCAGCAGCCATCCGGTGTCCTTGTTTAAAGTGTTGGGAGCCGTCCTAACGGACGCATGTAGCCCTGGCGAGACCCTTTTTGGTCACGCTAGCGATCAGCATACACAAAGACCGCAAACGCCGATGCAACATGATTGTGTGACCGTGGACTCCAACGAGATGTACCGTCTGCCTCAAGGCAAGGTTGCGCACGTTGAATTAGACTATAGGGAGAGTAGACATACGCTACATTTATCGCTCTCTGCCTCTCTCCATCTCTCCCAGTATCAGGACGAAATCAGGAAGGCCAAATACAGGAGAGGGCGCAGATGGCTGCCGCAGCCGCCATTAAGCGTGCCGTCACACCTGGCTGAAGAAGAGAAAAACAATGCTATATTGAGGATTTCACAAACCTGAATTTTCAGCAAAAATGGCTCCATTCACGGAGAGCAGATGGTAAGGTAAATAAAGGATCATTTTTAAAAGGACAAAGGTAAAAGGTCATGCAATGCTAACAAGTCAAGTATTTTACGACATTCACATCAACTATGGCGACAAATCGGCTTTCAACTTCTCCATTTCCGCTTCTTCTCACGCTTTTTTTCTTCGTGTTGTCATCCTACGGAGAATTGTCGATGTTAGTGTTGTTGGTGAATTGCATATGCGACAGATTGGCCGCATTTGACAAATATTCGGATGGTGATATGTTGTAGACAAAATAACTTGTTTTCTTTCATTTAAAAAGGTAGCAGTCTACTGTAGATATGACCTCATGATCACAAATGCAGACAAACAAAGTAGAGGATTAGAGAGGATGGTATAGGATAATAAATTCCCTCGTGAATGGAGAGCAAAAAAATGGGTGGCTCAAATTCGAAAGCCGTAGTGGGAATATCATAAAAGCCTCATCGACAAGGAAGCATTTCAACCACACTCACAGTCTGCCAGTCAGTCGCTACACGTAACAAAATACACACTGGGCTGACCGTGCGGTCCCGGTTAATTGGCAGCTTCCTAAGCCACACCTTCTAGCTAGCTTTGATAGGTTCCACTGCACCCGATTGTTTATAGTGCGGAAACTAGCGCCTCAGCCACTGTCCCAACCGGTCAGTTGTCTGAGGCTGGGAATGGTTGACAGAGCTGGTGGCCTGGTCCAGCCAGCTGCTAGGCAGACGACGCCTCGGTTGCTGCGCAGACGCTTGCGCCCACGTATCCATTCCTGGATTCGTGGCAGCTGTCCCAATTTCTCGCATGTCCACCAGGCTTGACCTAGTGGCTGCTCTAGTGTCTGCTTTTTCCCCTGCACCCCAACGGCCACCACAAGCTTATTAACTAACAGACGCTCCAACAAAGCACGGCCGCCCCAGACTTGACCTCAGCAAGGTCAAGGCCACAGATGCAGACGGCGCTTACCTAGCGCGCATCGGCCAACCTGCCTTTTCATGCGTAGTTCTTTCTGTTCATGTTCCCCTGACTGGCCCTTTGACCTGCCCAATCATACACCCCACACGCACTCCTGCATCCTGACACGAACAATGGCAAGCGTATAGGTGTTAAGGCTAAGACGGTTAACCCTAACACATCAAATCTTCCTGGCCTGGTTCCTTAGGAGACGGTAGAAGTCTTGGGAAGGCCAGAGTAGAAGGAAGAGTTTATTGTGTACACAGGACGGAGAATAGATGGAAAGAGTGTTGACTCGCGGAGGACCGCAGTCGGGCTGCTAGGGCGTCAATTCCGGAGTGAGTAGAGCATCAAGCGTCGCCGGCGCATGCTTTTTTCCGACGGCCAATAAGGCGGGTGATGTCTAGCCTCGCATAGACGCGCGACCTTGAGATGGACTGCAATTGGCTAGCGTGTACGCGCGGTCACGCTGTGGCGTACGTGCGCGTCGGCCAAGGGCAGTTAGCGCTTAGCCCCAGGAGACGGTGGGCACACAGGCAGGCTAGATGAGTCATGCATCAGTGGCTGGTCGTGGGTTCCAAGTGGCTGCAAAGAGGCCACCACAAACGCTTACACAACACATCGCTTCTGACAAGCTCCCAGACGGACGCTTTTATCTCTCGCAAGCAAACAGTCTATTCACGGCTCAGTGCACTTTCCTCACTATAAACAATCTGATGCGCTTGAAGCTGACGTGGTGCGTTAAAGGCCATGACTTTGAAGGTTGCCAAATGGCGGGATAACTCGGACTGTACGGTCTGTGTGGATGTATCGCAGGGGATTAAGTAAGTTAAACTCTAGCAACTGCGATCTTCAGACCATGGTTTCTTAGTAGAGAAAAAGTCAGTGGAGGCCAGAATAGGAGGAAGAGTTTATTGTGTACACAACGGAACAAAGATTAGATGAAAAAAAGTAAAACTTCGGAGCACACGCCATTCCACTGGAGCGCCGTGGTCTTAAGTGACGTCTGGCGGCCGAGGGTGTGGAATAAGGGGCATTTTCGAGTAGTGCTTGGGCAGCCGCGAGAACCAAGACGCACGTGTGTGTGTCCGAGTGGAGGTAGTCAAATCTCAGCAGGTCAGCGCGTCTGTAAGCGCTGATTGAGGTATAGGATGACCTTGAGGCAGCTGGCCTTGAACAATGACGCCAGACAAAGCAATGGAGGACGTTGGACGGCAGAGACCACTACAGATTCATTGTTGTGTGAAGTGGCCGACTGGTGAACGGAGAGTCAAAATGCAATGGCTTCTTCTAAATGTAGCCTTTATAGCGCTACCATGCAATCGAGATCTTCTGAGCCAGCTGTGGCGACTTCGGCCGTGCCAGCCACCTGCGTCGAATCCAGCCTCGGGTACTCTTGATTCTGTCTTGCCACCGGGCACAGGTGGCTGAGGGAAGAGAGGAAGAGAGAGAGCGATTGATGCTGCGCAAGTCTAGTATCACTTAAAATTGGCTGCAGGCCAATTCCGGCCAAGTCATAAAAATAGTAAGGGTGGTATGACAGCATTTGGGGGTAATTTGATACAGAACTGTTTCGGGCTTATTAGCCTTCATCAGCCAAGCATAACCCTGAACACCAGTTGGTTGGTCAGGCGGTCACCCGTTGGGGTCCTCTGACCACCACATGAACTTTGTTTGGTTCGGAAGCCTATTCGATCGGTGTTCGCACATTTCTGAGTGAATATATACCCGAACAGCAGTGACAGCAAATGGCAGGTGGCGAGGCGCTGATGAACTGCGGTTCGATGAAGTGCTTATGACCCATCTGATAGACACCAGTGGTGGACCAACTGCGCCGTCTGTGAGTGCGTTTCTTTGTGTTGTCCGACCAGCTGGTGTTCAGGGTTATGCTTGGTTGATGAAGGCTAATAAGTCCGAAATAGTTCTATATCAAGTTACCCCCAAATGCTGTCATATCCCCCCCTTACTGCTATTATGACTTGGCCGGCTGTTGCGACTGTCTGGACCTCTGGCGGGACCGAAGGCAAAGCAGAACAGACGAGTACCGCTAGGGGTCAGGTGAATGTTCATCTATGAGTGTCAATAATCCTCGATCTAATCCGGCAGGACAAGAAGCTCATGCTCAATTGTTATGGCATTGAACTCTTATCAAATAGATGGCGAGTTCGAGGCTGGGATAGGACACCACTTGGCTGTGAGTATGACTGGCCGATGACGTCTAATGAGCCAGAAATGTCCATTCCGGTCTCTCCCTTCTCTGCCGGCAATACTATCTACCTATTCTACTAGCTGCTACAGCTGTCAGGACCTCGGCCGGAGCCTAAGGCAGAGCAGGACAGATGAGTTCTGTTGGTGGTCGGGTGAAGGTTAATCATTGAGAATTAGAGAACTATTGATCCTGCTCCACAATCCTATTAAAAAAGCTGCCACCACTCGCTCACGAGCCTGAATGGACGCAGTCAACACCAGCCCTGGTTTCGTCAGTGGTCACTGCCACCTGAGATAAAAAGTGAGAGTTCTGTGCACAATAAATCCCTCACATTGGCGCCCTCTGTCTGTTATGTATTGACAACGGAAGGCAGTTTGTAAGCAGGACGAATGTGATGAAGGTGAAACAGAAGGCTGCTTGTAGGCAGAATGTCATGTAGGCGAAACAGAAGACTGTCTGAGGCAGAACGTGTTCTGAGGACGAATGCACAGTTCAAGTGCCGAGTCAGGCTGACATCGCTGTGTGCATGGTGTGGGGTAAATGTAATAGGCCGAATGCTGGCCAATCAGAATAAGGACAGGGGTGAGCCGCTGCCCAGGATCTAAGGCTGGTCAGCGAGAACAAAGAAAGGGGTGACCAAGTGTCCGCAACCTTGAGCAACGGTTGACGCTTGCCTCGCGTCATGATGTCCCGACACGATGGACGGTCATACATAGCACTGTCTTTTATCAACAACTTGGGATTTGGCCTGATGATGTTCTGAGTACAGCTATTGCTTACACCCCATGCATCGGAAAATTCGTACAAATACGGCGGAAAATGCAAAATGTCGAAGTTTGCGAAGGACTGGTAATCACTCGCAAACCCGGTATTAACTCATGCACTAAAACGTAGAATTACTAATCAATAACGTTAGGAAAATGTTTTAGTTAAAAGAAATATAAAAAGGACTAATTGTTTGCTAAACAGTCTTATTCACAACACGCAAGTTCCTCAGACTTAAAAAATATCTAGATATTAGAACAATATGCGAAGGATTCGGAGTCAAGATATGTTATCGCGTCCATCATCGCCCAAAGGTAAGGAAGAAGAACGGGGGGGCGGGTTCATTAACCAAATATATTCGAACAATAAATTTTCATCTGAATTTGAAGTAAGACGTTCATAGGGAAAAAAAAGTTAACTTAATTGACTAAATTTTCGACGCTGGATCCTCAGGTCGCCACCAGACTTAAGAAGATATGCAACGAACAATTAAAATTTCCAAAACTGCTGGTACAATTATATAGCTATCTGGTGTGAATGCTAATTGGCGGATGCAATTTGCGTGAGGTCATGGTGGACAATTCAATAGTCATAATAGCGTAATTGCAAATTGGCAACCATAATTAAACTGTAATTACAGGTCATCCGGTATGAAAGATAATTAGCATTTACGGTTAACTTTACTACGTATTGATCGGCTGTTGCCTCTCCCATATTTATTTGAGATGTTTGTACATTCTATCCAGCTCAATATGTCAGTTAATGCACGAATCATCGGAATGCTGGGCCTTTTTTGGAGGGAAAACTCTGACGATAGTGTTTTGTCTCATGCAAAGGTGCGTCCTCTATCAAGGCTATTCATAGCCACTTCGGATAAATGGTCACATCTCTGCTGGCTAGTGCTCGTAGAGGCGTAGGGAGACGGACCTTCCTCCTTAGCCACAGTATACGGTGTCACAAGCTTCGCATGGGATCTTGTAGATGACTTCTTTCTCGTTGAACTAGCTAACCATATCCTTAGGGCGTACGAACTAGGCACGTAAAAGAGCCGTCGCTTTCTGCGCCACGAGTTAAGACACATGCCTTACATAAGGAAGGATTCGTCATGTATTTGTTTTTGGCGCCTGAGTGGAACTATCTAGTTCCTTTTTTGTTATCGCATGCATCGGTGAACAAAGTGTCTGGGGTAGCCATTGCGGGAAAACAAATCAAACATATAATTTAGCTCGACTGGGCAGGTTTCTTCTTCAGAGCAGTGTGCCTTCGCTCGGCGTAGTAGACTGTTGACGGCACTGATTTGTGAGAAATGGGGTTTTTGCTCTCACAGTTAATAAAAACTTCTACATACATGTTTTTGCAGTAAACGCACGTTTGCAGAGTTTCGTCTGCCTTTCGCTGCACAAGCTCATCCAGAAATGGGAGTTAATTGTTAACTCCTTCTCAGGCATTAACTGAATTACCGGAATAATTGAGTTGCTAGTGTTGTGCAGCGCTTCTAGCTGGTCCTTTTTAAAGACGAGATGTGTGTCGTCTACATATCCTATTCAAAACTAGGGTTAACCAAGAGAGGGGACGTCATTTCCAGCTTCTGTATTGTTACTTCGGCAAGGAATCAAGTTATGGGTGCCCCCACTGGAGATCCTGTTAACTGTTGATGGTATTGATGTTCACTGGTATATATTTTTAAAAAAATTAACCCAAAAAACGAGTCCTTGGATGTTAGTTCTGAAGAGAATGGCAAAATGAGTTATATTAATAAGCTGCTCAAATTGCTACAACCCATTTTTGAGCAGGTAATCAAGTCAGCCTAGAAGATTGCTTAGGAAATCCTGATTGGGCAGTCAACTTGCTGTCCCGCATTGGTGGATTCCATATGAGCGGCAAAGTTGGGCGGGTAATATCGATCCAAGTGTTATTAAACGCACGAAGTGAAGCGCGACATTGGTAGCTCAAAGGGGTAGAGCGTTGGCTTGGCTAAAAGGCCTCTCTCCTATGCGGGTTCGAATCCCACCGAATGCCATGAATTCTTTAACAATTGGGTCAACTAAAAAAGGTATATTTCTCAATGATTTAGATTTAGTAAAATTTGGCTTCGTCTTCACCTTCCCGATAATATATGAACAGTTTAAGTTACGTACCAAATTGTTGATGCAGTAAAATCAAATGCAGTCAACACTTTTGTTACTTAATTTGGTGGCAAAATACTTAACACACACAAAATAAGTTTTTAAATCGAAATTGCCCCATTTCTCTGAAAATAAATGCGATTCCTTAAACTCAGCTTCACTTGCATTTGACCAACTTCAAACCTAATTTTCCGGGTCTAGAAGATACGTGATATTAACTTTTCCTACTTATTTTGGGGTTCTCCCAAAGCATAATGCATATTAATAAAATATTTAGCTCTGTCGTACATAATAATGTAGGATACCACTTTAATATCAGCCTAATCTCGATGTAGCCAAAATTAATGCTACTACCGTCAATAAACTGAACTAAAAGGCAATTTTCCCGACTAAAAGGCTTTCTTTGGTTTAAATCCATTCATTGTATCTAAATAACGCGACCAAGTCAAATTTCGTCATGACCTTTGCATGAATTTGTCACCATAATGTGTGTGGTTATATCCGACCCTCGTGATGGCCGTGACCGAAGATAGAACTGAACTTTACAACATGTATAGTCCAACGCCTAATCCTAAAATTATTTCTGCAGCCTAAGCTCAGCCCTCACCTCTAACCCAGAGTCATAAGCTTAATGCCCCTACCCTAAACAAACGCTATCCCTTATAGAGATGTGCTTTTTAACTAGCAAACGGCAAGTGGGTCGCATCCCGCCTACTGAACTAACTGAGAGGCATGTTTGCGGGAAAAAAGCGTAGACGGGGCCACATATACAATCGTTGGCACACAATTCCGCTTCTCAAGGTCGCACGTAGACGTCTATTTGACATTGTTTTTTTTTCCATCAACAGTTCACGTCATAGAATTGACATGATTATTCGTCACGCTGAGACAGCGACGGCCACTAGCTAAAAGCCCAGACACGCGCGTTTTGCGCCGAACTTGTCTCGGGCATTGAAAAAATCTTTCCTTCGCGCTGAGTACGGGATCGGTGTCGTACCAAAAGCCATGACCTATGTCATACCACGGTGAATAATTGAAACACGCCAGTTAATAGGCTTTTGAAGACTTTTTTTTCATATCAACAACACGACGCACATGTAAGTACATGCAACGAAAGTGAATCACAGTTGAATGCAAGGGTCAATTGTTGGGGTGAGAGGTAGGAAGGGGCAGGACGATTCACGCGCTACGCCGAAAGAGAGAGGGGGGAGAATTTACGGTTAGGACTCTGGTTCTGACGCCGACATATCAATCACACAAACAGCGTCCTCTGGGTTGATTGAGAGTTCAGCCGGTGTTCCGTCATTGAAGGGGACCGCCAGCCCTCCGTCTATGGAGAGGTAGCCATCAGTCATCCGCGAAATAAGTTTCAGTCTGTCACAAAAAGCGAGATAGGGCAGTAAGTAGATACAACAACAAAAGCAAGGTGAATTGATTAAAGTGACAAACGTTTCTTTTCAAATCTGCCTAGGTCCTGAGGCATCATCGATAGGTGCTCTAAGTAGAGTGTAACAGCAGCTACTCTAATGCCCTATAATCAACCCGAAACAGAAGCGACACAGATAGCTGCCAGTGACCTTCAAGACTGCAGGCCACACTATCTCAGGGAATCGAGCGCACTGACTGTTCCCATTCACGAAGACAACTTGAGTCAGACCAGCAATGCCGCTAAGGCTGCAGTACGAAGATAATGTTTGCACGACTGCACATTTGGAGTAATGAGTTGGAAGAATTTACTCTGAAACCAAGGACATAGTTGCCCAATGCTCTTAACTGTGTCGGTAACCTCTTCAACTGCATCCAATGCAAGTGACATCTGACGGTAAACCTGGTTCGACTAGGGTAGAGGGACTGGTTCTGTTGTGGAACGCGTAGATGGGACTCCGTTTTAAGCCAGCCAACATGTCTAAGTTCGTCGTTGGTCTTGACCTATTCTTACCATTGGAGTGTGAATTCGACGCACTAAGAACTTTCCTCGCCATTGTTTAAGCCATATGCAAATCAGAGGTACTTCTCTGAAGGGGTAGTGGTATCGTCATGTCTAACCGGAGAAGTAACGGATTTTTGAAGCATAATTTTCCCGGTGAGAACTTGAAAATAGTAATAAAAGCAAAATTTAATGGATCCATAAAATGTCATGAATGAGAAAATTACGAAATTGAATTTGTACAGAACAAACAAAGTGGAGGGGGAAACAAGGGAAAAATGGGTTGCGGGAAAAAGGGGGCAGGGGAATGTGCAAATCTGGGGGCCTGTTGTTACCAAGGCAAGGCTAGGTTAACCACGAGCTCCAACTGTTTGCATACGTCCGATTTAGAGCGTCTTAGATAAGCTGCCTCCAGGTAGCGCCAGATTCGAGATGTTCGTGCTCGAAAAAGAACTCGGAATGAAGTTAAAGGGTCTACAGAATGACCCGTGCCCAGCAAGTGTTCCGTAATAGAGGAACGAGGGGATCGGTTTTCCTGCTTGAATAACCAACTAGGCAGGTGTTACTTGGCTCTGGCTGCCAATTGCCTTTGCGTTCGCCCTATGTACTTGCATTCGCAAGTGCATGTGAATTCATAAACGCAGTTAGAGGTGGCGTGCAAAGGTAAGGCATCCTTAACACAAGGAATTGGTAGGGGCTTCGTTGGAGAGCAGAATATGAGTTCAGCGGCACATTAGTTCTTTAAAT
Organism: Ligula intestinalis; assembly: GCA_036362985.1. Lineage (NCBI taxonomy): Eukaryota > Metazoa > Platyhelminthes > Cestoda > Diphyllobothriidea > Diphyllobothriidae > Ligula > Ligula intestinalis. Next base: position 4,727,822 of record JAYGXS010000005.1, read on the forward strand.
GGCCTTGAGCAAGCGCCTCTTGATAGCGTTTAAGACGTTATCACCCTTACAGGGCAAGGATAAAAAAATACTGGCTTTATAGGAGCTAAATGTTCGTTAATATTCGGTCGCATGGGTTTGTTATATATGTCTATAAACTGAGGTGGATATCCACGCTTCAGTGAAGTATCTTTGGGACAACATAATTCTGCATCCAAAATATTCTGAGAACAGATTTCTTTAGTCCTCTGAAAAAGGTTACATATCAAGTTACGTTTCCATTGAATTGGAACAAAACTTAGATAATGTAAGTACTGACCATTCCAGGTATTCTTGTGGAAGACCCTCCGTGAAATAGAGCCATCTGTCAGTCTGGACAAGTGGAAGCCGAGGAAAGACAGTTGGATATCTCGTTCTGGTTCCATAGTAAATTTAATCTTCGGATGCAGCTTGTTCATTGTGGACAATAATTCCTCAGCTTCTTTCAGGTTCTTCACAGTCGTGAAAACATCGTCTACATATCGTCCGTAGATTGTTGTGCGGTTCAATTTCGCGAATACTTTTTCTTCCAGATCACCCATAAATATGTCGGCAAAGGTTGGTCCAAATGGGCTTCCCATTGCGACTCCGTCAATTTGTCGATAAAATTGGCCATTGAACAAGAATCGGACGTTCTTAGTACACAGTTGGAGTAAGTTCCGTAAGTTCCTCCTTAACTAATTAGCCTTAGTGACTATGACCTTTCTGTACAAATTCAATTTCGTAATTTTCTCATTCATGAACCTTTAACGCACTGAGTGGATGCAACTGACGAGCACTCATGAAATTTTATGGATCCATTACATTTTGCATTAACGGATTTTTATAAACAATTGCAATGTCCTGTCCAACCGATACTCAGTGCTCGAGCTCAGTTAGGTCAAGCAAGTCCACTCATCATTCCCACTAAAAGCCTTCCAGTTAACCGGACGAGGATGCCTTGCCTTTGTATACCACCCCCAAATTGCTATGAATTCAGATGCAAGTACACTGGCCTTACGCAAAGGCAATTGGCGACCAGAACCGCTGAACATTTACCTAATTAGCTCTTTAAACAAGAAAACAAAGTGTCACGGTCCTCCATTACAAAACACCTGCTAGACAGTGGTCACTCTGTTGACCTCCACAGATCCTTCCGAGTTCTTGCTCGAACACGGACGAATCGGACATTGCGCTACACGGAAGCGGCCTATGTATCTGGTGGGCGAAACCCGACCCTATTTAAGAATCTCTGGATTATTTGTAACAAAAAAGAATCCAGAATCCAGACTCACTGCAGTAACCCGGAAGAGCACGTGAGGCTCGACATCTGCGCGACCAGTTTATGCAGAATGGCTATCCTAAACCTTTCATAAGCCGATGCCTACGTGCCCGCCCTCCGAGGACCCAAACAGAACCACCCCCACGATTTGGCATGCGCTACCATACATCAAGGACGTTTCGGAAGCGACAGAGCGTATTGCCGCGGGAATAGGCGTTGGAATCGCACATCGTCCTAAGGCTACAATGCGCAGCCGGGTCATGAGGATCAAGGATAGACTAAATCCCAGTGAGCATTCGGGTGTAGTGTATCACATACCATGTCTAAACTGTCCTGTAAGTTACACGAGGCAAACTGGACGCATGCTGGATTCGCGAATACACGAACACAAGGCGGCTGTTCGACGGGGTGATGAATCTTCGCAAGTGGCCACGCACACCTACGGAGCGGGTCACGAGTTCAACGTCGCACATGCGAGGATAATTGCCCACGCAAGCAGCCAAATGGGCCGAGAGCTGATTGAAGCCTGGGCGTAGGATCAGTTAACCGAAGCATCGATAATTAACCCCCCAATATATGTTGCTTGCTTCCGCTGACGGTTAATTGGCCCCTTCCCTTGTACATTTTGCCTGCTTTTGTTGACGGTTTTATCTCTGACGATGGACTCCCACAAGAGTTCGAAAGCTCAGACAAATATAACTACGATTCCGATAATCGAAACCACTATTTCTCAATCAATTGACTATTCGCCGCGTTGAAAAATGAACTTGCTGTTATATATTGATTCTGTGTAAATTCAAACTGCTGTGTTGTCCATTGGTTATCTTATTCATGCAAAGACAGGACAAGCAGTCCCGAAATTTATTTGTACAACTGCTGTGTTTGCTTGCTTTAAATTTGTACCTGGGAAACGGTGACATCAACAGAAAAGACAGCACGGACAGAGTAAATCAATTCCACCATCATTCTAACAGGCAGAGTAAGGTTCGGCAAATTAACGACAACAGGAGCAGCAATGATATTACCACCGGAATGGTCGCATTATAACAAGGAAACCGTTGGATACGTACTTGTATGCGAAGCCGAAGGGATGGCCAAATTTGAAGACATCTACAAAAAGTAAAGAGCGGTACAGTACTATGAATTCAGGACTCTGTTAGGAATTAAAAGGTTGATATTTCAACTTCGTCAGAAATTAATTTATAACTCTGAGTAGATCAGAATATATTCAAGAGGCTAGAGGTGTAGATCGAAATTGGACAAGAATATTTGGCAGAAGTCCAGTTACTGCAGGGTAATCGCGTAAAATTCACAGGCTGCCATCAGACAGTCAGTGATTACCATTACAAACGAAACTGCGAGTCCCGGAAAGCAATTGAGAGAGAGAGAGAGAGAGGAAACAGACGTGATCGCTGCGAAATCCGTGGTGAACCACCTTCAGAGACAATAGCAGAAACGGATAGTTCATACACAGGGAACTACAGTAACTATAGGATACAGTCGCTATGCTGTTGCACGCCTATGAAAATTAACGGCTCCCTCCACTTTCCCCATCTATCGAGGATAGTTGCCCGCTAATGGCTTGATGACCGACACGCAAATCGAGACCTGGTGAACTTTCATCACCTGTGCTGGGCGTGTGCGTGATGATCGCTCCCCGAGTGGCAAATTACTTTGGCCAAACCGAACCTCAGCGCCGAATATGGGTTGAGCACGAATTGCTCGTTTCTGCTATTGTCTCCGATGATGATGATGATGGATCTGCCGCGGATTTCGAAAATTCAGACGCATAGACGCGGTGATCACATCTCCTTCTTCGCATTCAGTAATATAACCGGCTGACTGGAGAGCCAGACCCCTCGCAGATGTGTCAAACAGTGGTAGAATATCGCGAAACACGCCCCTAGTCTCTTAGCCAGTATGGTAAAAAATTACTTAGGTTGTATTTAATATAATAATACACCTTCTATTGCGAGTATAAAACTGATTAAGTCATAATTGGCTACCAATTGAGTACAGTAAAAACACGTCTTAGTGAATGCTTTCTAACAAATATATTGAGATAAGACCAACGGCAATCAACGGGGAAAAAGCACCCGACTTAAGTAGCCATTTTCTACGGAATTCAGTTTTTTTCGATCAAAAGCCAGGATGTGCATTTCACTGCAGTATTTTGCAGGGTAAGAAATGTTACAAGTAGATGAAAAAGCATTTCAGATTTTTAAATAGGAATCCTTGAAATAATGAATCTGCAGTATGTCTTGACAGAAGGCAATTCTGAGCTAGTTCATCTCTTCAGGATGTAGCGTGTAACCTTCAAGGGTCACCGAAACAAACCTTCCAATGACTGGCCTGAACGTTTATGTGAACCTATTTTTTTGCCAAATTCCATTAATTGTAGTAAATAATAAACAGGACATGCCAGCCGGCGTCGGTCATACGCGAAGAGATTGCGCATCTTTTGTATAGCTAAAGCTGACGAAATTCAGGTTGTTCCGCTGACAGATCTATTTCGAAGGAAACTAAAAGCTGCACTGTTTTGGCAGTGGAGTGTGGCATGGCCCAGTACAGTGCCGGAAACCCTCGCTACTGCGCCATAAAATTGGCAGAGAGCGTCGTCTGGGCGTTTGCCCGGTATTGGTTACGTGGAAATTAGGCCAACCAATCAAAAAGCAGCTTACATGGCCGCGTAAACCAAAATGGTACGCATGCGGCGTGAGGAGCGATGCAGACGAGACGCCCACGAAAATTCTGTTTGATGTGTGAGAGAATACACCAGATTTACACTCTGTATTGCATATTAAAGGCCTTTTCAAAGAGAAAAATGCTAAAACCGTACATCTTGACCTTGAAAAAATCCTGCCCCCGCGCGGTTTGAAATTTTTAAGCAGTGGCGTTTCAAGAGGAAAATACTTGTTTCCAACGAGCAAAAAATAGTGTGTCAAGATCAACACACTTGATTTACGTACAAAGCCGGATACTCACAAAATTGGTCTCCTGAACAAACCGTACTCCTCAGTCGCTACCTGGGTCTAAATCCATCTGCTCGACAGTTAGGTTGTGACTAGCAAAGCAGACAATCGTCGAAAATCTTCCTAAACGAGGTCGGACCAACCAAACTTCTACAACGCTGGTGCTGGTGAAGTTCTGCTTCTTAAATTTTAGAACCAATCGTCTTAAGTAAGGAGAATCGCCTTTACATTAGCTAAGCGACGACTCAGGCAATCTGTCTCATATATAAGGTAGAGCTTCACATCTGAACCTTTTTTGCGGAAATTTCACTTGTCGTGCGAAAATAATGCAAACGAGAAATAAAATGCAAAATTTGCCGCGAGAGAGGCTCGAACTCGAACAAGACCGCGATGCTAACCGCTGCGCTATCGCCGCGCGCTGTAACGGGCGATCGAAAAGCTTGACTAATTGGGTACGATCGACGCACACAGAGAACCGATGCGAAGGATATCATATTATAGCCTCTAAGTATAGCAAACTTGAAGGTAAAATGGAAAATATAAAAAAAACTCCTCCAGCAGACATCGCTGCGATGGAAAAAGTGATGACTTCAATGCATACGCATGGACCGCCTAAAGAAGAACAAAGGATGCCTATACGTGAAGTACAGGCCGCCAAAGTGGACAACTTAGACACTGGTGAGACAACTTCAGACAGATCCGATGACCAAGCAGTCACACCATCCGTTTCGAGCTCTAGGCCCACTGCAGCGAAGGCGACCAAAACTGTAATTCAGGACTCCCGTCAGGAGGGTTATCATGGGGTGGTTGTTTAGGAGTTGCAAGAAGTAACTTCATACAGTTCAGAAGACCAAGCAATCAAACTACCTAGTTCGAGATCCGGGCCCACTGCAAAAATACTGCGAAAACTTCAGCTAAGGGCACACGACACCGAGAGGATCATGATTACTACATAGTTGTACAGGGGCTAAAAGAAGACTTTTCAGACCGCTCAAACGACCAAAACGATCCAGACATGGTTTTCTTTAACGATGTCCTGAGCTATCTGTTTCCGCCAGGAAAAGAATTTCAAGTGCTGAGGTCATTTCGTATCGGGAAAAGGCTGGCAGATACTGCAGAAATGCTCCAACCCAGACAGCTAAAAATCATATTTAAAAACAAGGAACATGTTAAGGTAATCCTGTCTAAAAAAACTAACCTACGTCACGCGCATAAAGAGGTTTTTTTCAAGCGGACTACTCCCTGGAAGAGCGGCTGAAACGACGAGAACTAGTGGCGGCACTACAGTCGAGGAACAAGAATGGCAAGCCAGGCCTGAAAATCTTCAACGGGAAGATAATTCAGAAGAAAACATTGAACTAAACCGTAATACTCCGAACGACGGCAGGAAGTGACTGTAAAAACCGCATTACACCGTACAAAGAAACTAAAGTGCATGTACACCAATGCACAAAGCCTGCTCTCAAAATTAGATGAGCTCAAGATTATTATTTGCCAAATGGAACCAGACGTCGTCTGCATAACAGAAACATGGTTGACCACGAAGGTAGGCGACCAGGAAATTGCTCTCCCCGGGTTTCAAGTTTTCCGAAAAGATAGAGTCGGGCGTCAAGTTGGGAGTGTGCTAATCTATGTTATACACGGCCTGCTCGTGTCCGACAAATCCGAAAACCTTTCGGGCAATATAGAGGCCATATGGCTCACCGTTAGAACACCAGGGTCACAGACCCTTGACATCATGGCGGTCTACCGTCCACCATCGAGCAACCAACAGTCAGGCACTAGTCTGATAGAAGGAGTCGAAGAAATTGCTAAGAGCTCCGATGTCATGGCCATGAGAGACTTTAACGCCCCCCATATCGACTGGAATGTGAATTCTGCGCCCGGCTCAGAAGTAAATTTCGATCGACGACTCCTGCGGACACTACAGGCATCTTTCCTAACGCAAAACATCCTATTATATCTGACCAGATTACGCGAAGGGCAACAAGCTAATTGCTTAGACCTAGTACTTACCAAAGCACCTGATAGCGTGGAAATTGTAAATTGTTTAACACCTCTTGGAAAAAGTGATCACGTAGTGCTACAATGGGAATATTCACTCTTCTCTGTGCCCGATTGTAGTGTGGTAACCAGACGCAACATCTGGAGAGGGGACTTTACACAAATGAAAACCACAGTGAGCGAGTTAGACTGGAACGAACTTTCACCGGGTGCGTTCTCGATGATTGGTCGGCATTCAAAGCCGTATTACACGGACTAATTACCGATTTCTGTCCTATCACGGTAAAAAAGTAACAAATAGGCCTTGATGGCTACCGCCGACGCTAAAGAGGGAAGTAAACCGCAAAGGAAGGATGTTAAAAATCTATCGCAGAGAGAGGACCCCCGAATCATACAATAGGCATAAGGCGCAGAGAAACAAGGTTAAGAGCTTGATACGAATTAGTCGCCAAAACTTCGAGAGTAATCTAATAAACCGTGCAGTAGGAAACCCAAAGCTTCTCTACAACTACGTTAGGCAATGTACTCAAAATAGAGAACCTATTCCTCTGCTAAAAACAGAGGACGGTGTAGAAATTTCCAAGATTAACGAAAAGGCGGAACATCTATCCTGCTTCTTTCAGTCGGTCTTTACGAGGGAGTCTAAGTTCACCGCTATTAACTGCAGTGTGGGTGTGATCCAGACCATAGACTCGGTTGTACTCGCGAAAGCTACCGTTCTGCGAGAACTTCTTCAGCTCAAAGAAACGAAGTCGTCAGGTCCGGATGAAATACCTGCAAAGCTATTAAAAGAGCTTGCCATAGAGTTGGCGGTACCCCTGTACCTAATCTTCCGAGCTTCTCTTAATGCTGGACAAGTGCCACCCCATTGGAAGGCAGAGTGGATCTCACCCATCCACAAAAGTGGGAGTCGGGCGACCGCAAATAACTATAGACCGGTCAGCCTCACCTCAATATCCTGCAAGCTTATGAAACGCATAGTCAAACGCGAGCTGATGCACTTTTTGGAGCAACATAAACTTCTTTCTGATAAGCAGCACTGATTCCGCAGGAGAAGTTCCTGCTTGACCAATCTGCTCTATTGTCAAGAACAATGGACCCGAGCGATCGATGAAAGGAATACGGTGCATACAGTCTTCGTAGACATCAAGAAGGCGTTTGACACGGTGCCTCATCAACGTCTCTTATACAAGCTCAGCCGCATAGGGGTAAGGGGAAACCTCTTGCAGTGGATCGCAAACTTCTTGACTGGTCGTACCCAGACCGTATGTATTGGCGAACAGCGGTCGGCGGAGGTAGCAGTTGAGAGCGGGGTTCCACAGGATCTGTTCTTGGCCCTATTCTCTTCCTTATATATATTGATGACTGCATAAGCGGACTAGACTGCGAAATCGCAATGTTTGCTGATGACATAAAACTCGGGAAGGTCATATGCAACCAAGATGATGAATTTAACCTCCAGGCAAATTTGCATAGACTGGAGCAATGGTCGACCCTTTGGCTCATGCCATTCAATGTGGCCAAATACAACCTAATGCGCTTTGGTAGAACCAGCACTACGCCTCGGAGGGTGAATTACCTGAATCACACGCCGCTACCAGAGGTAGAGGCTCAGAAAGACCTGGGGGTGAGGTTCACGCCTTCACTGAAGCCATCACTCCACGTCCTGAAAGTGTCTAAATCCGAAATGTCGAGCTTGTATCTAATCAAGCGCGCCTTTGCTAAGTTTGACAAGGTTGTATTTGGCAAGGTATTCGGCACGTTCGTGCAACCTCAACAGGAATTCGCCATACAAGCCTGGAGACCTTGGACAGCTAAAGATAAAAAAACCTCGAAAGGGTACAAAGACGCGCAAAAAATTAGTACGAGGCCAACGGAACCTCCCTTATGAGACCCGATTGGTAAATCTTGACTTGTTTCCTCTGGATTACAGGCAGCTACGTGGGGAACTAATCCAGGGATTTCGCATGTTGCGTGGTCAGGATTGCTGCCTCCAAACAAATGACTTCTTTGAGTGGGCCACCACCTCTAGGCTGCGAGGACAGCCCCTCAAATTACGTGTGACTGGGGCAAGACTTGACCCAAGAAAATTCTTTTTCTCTAAGAGGGTAATCCAGGTATGGAATGCCCTTCCTGCGGATATTGTCATGGCCCCTTCCGTGGATGTTTTTAAGGCAAACCTAGACCGATTTAATGAGTATCGTCGTGATTAAGTACTCCAAATCCAATCACTGAAGTGTTCCGAATCCGAAAATTGAAGCGCTTTCAATCCAAACACTAAAATATTATAAATATATACTAATAGTAATTTTTAAATAGTAGTAGTAGTATTATTATTATTAGTATTTAACCAAATGCATTAAGACTGCCTAGCTCCGACGTCTCTGCTCACTATGCGAACTGCGTTGATCGCATTTACCGCACCTATGGTCCTAGGCTACGCGGCCCTGTCACACTTTTTCTCGTATCGACCGACTGCTGACGACGTGGCGGGTTCCTTGGCTCTTGGCACAGCAAAGGCTAATCATGGTCGCATCTCCGGTTCTTCAGGACGTTCTCGTGACTTCGAGGTCTCCTCCTCCTATGGTCCTTTGGATGTAGATATTACTCGTCATGGTCGCCATGGCTGCCGTCAACATTCACAGAAGCATCATGCCCCTATCATTCACATACGTCCCCCACGAGCGACAGTTTTTCTCCTAAAAACCATAAATGACATTCCATTTTGAAGTATGAGCCAGCCTTAGGAGCTTTTTCACTGTCTGCTCTTCTTCCTCAGTTACACTGCTGGCTAGTGTAAACTGAGTGTGAGTGTATTACTTGAAACAAGCGAGTAGTCGTTTGAAATTGTGTCAACAACTTCTTTGGAATGTTCGGCTATGCCGATGCATTTCTGAAATCCTATGTACCAAGAGGGAGTTCAAAGGCGTTTGCCTATATTTCCTTTAATAAATTTGACTTGACTTGATCTTGCCTCAAGTGACGATAACGAAAACTACAACTACGGGAACTGTGTTCCTGATAGACTCGGTAACTCGTTACTAAGGATTCGTTACAAGCAACATTGCATTTTAATATATATAACTACAGTGAGTGTACTATCTGATGAAAGGTTGAGGATTGGGGGACTTAACACAAACTTGAAGTCGTTTATTAAGTTTAGTCGGTTGGCTTGAGGTGCAAAATGCTGTTTACTAGAATTGAATTCCATTCAGACCAGTACAGTTGGAGAAAATATAGGCGGAAATAGGCGAAATCGAACCTTTGTGGTGAAGGGGCACTCCAGGCTTATGCACTTTTGGCAGACCGTAGAAACGCGCCATCGCGGCGTCTGTGGCTTTTACGATCAGTGCCGGAGGGCCCCGGACTTCTTCAGCTTTTCAATCGCCCTGTCAACGCTGTTCACATGTTTCTTCTACTCTCTCGCTCCCGAAAGCTGGTAGGCGTTTTTGTCCTCCAACAGACCTTGTAGCTTCGCCATGTACTCAGTCTTATCCATGACAACCGTCGAGCGTCCCTTGTCGGCTGGCAAGGTGACGATATCCCTCATCTTTCGGATTCGCATAAGTTCTCGGACTTCTGCCGCAAAGATCATCTTCAAAGGTTTATGCTGGAGGAGGAGAGTTGACACTTGCTGTCGCATGGCGTTCTTACTCTCTTCGTTTGCTTCACATTTCTGGAGCGCTGATTCGAAAGATGCGACAAAGTCTACGGGGCGAGCATCTCTCGTGTTGAACTTAGTGAGACCTAAGGACCCGCTTCCGGCAACAGAACAATCTGCAGTGGTCTACAGCATACCATGCCAAAATTGCAGTGCAAGGTATGTTGGTGAAACGGGTAAACGCCTCTGCACAAGACTGCATGAACACAAACTTGCAGTCGATCGCGAGGATAAACTGTCACTGGTATACGGCCACATGGACCGGGAGAAGCATATGTTCGCTTTCGAAAACGCCAAAGTCATCGGCCGATCCAACGACAAGATTGGTGCTTTAAAGTTGAGCATCCGTGGGCACAATCAACAGAAATATTGATTTAAATCCAGCCTATCAGGCCCTCCGGACAAGACTCCAATCAGCCTTGACGAGGCCGCCGGCGCTAGCGAGCGACTTGCAACTTCGTCAACAGTGGCCACCGACGCGGCAGGGGAGGAGAGCTAATCGCGACTCAAACGGCCGACATGAGTCACCAATCAACCGACGAGCCCAAACATGTGAGCCGGGTCCGCACTTTGAATGCCAACTGGTCCAGCCACCCGAGTATGGAAGCAGGGCCGATAGTAGCCGGCCAAGTGCACACACACAGACCTGATGGCCACAACAACAGACGGACAGGCGACGGGGGATGTAGGAGGACGGGCAGAGAGGGCCCTTCGCCGCGCACACGACCGGGATGAATCACCTACCCACCGACGTACATCGGACCCGGAACGAGGGCTGATCCGCTCATCCGGCTCAGAGGAGAGGTCGGGCGGTGGTCACATTATCGGGCCCGTTAACTTAGACGCGTTAACGACACACGGACAGGCAACGGATGACACACACGGGCGCCAGCCACCAACAATGGAGGTGCCGCAGCCAATCCACGGACAGAACAAAGTTCAGCGCTCGTGCGTCAGCCATCGCTACAACACCAGATGGGCTGCGCGGCATTCCAATTCTCGGCAAGCAGGAACACACAACCCACCATTCTGATGATGGAAAATAGTGTATTTCCGAAACGTCAGCACAATTACAGTGTGGTCCACGACAGCGCCTTGTTTTCTTCTTCGCCTTCTTTGGGCGATGATGATCGGGATAATTTATCTTGACCTCGTATCTTCACCTGTGTTAATATATATATATATATATATATATATATATATATATATATATATATATGAACACCCGCGACATGCCGTCATTTCTTCTGAAGTGGCGTATGAAAAAGATGCGTAAGCAGTTTCTATCTGTAGTAGACTACGAACGGATAAAAAAACTCGCAGCAGACAGAGTACCGAACAAGTCGTTAGCATGTGCTTTCAATATTAGTATGGCCACTCTTTGGCGCATTATTAACAGCAGAACTATGTCGAGAGACAAGCAGGGTGGATGAAAACGGTCCACGAGTAAGCAGGATGACGATTTCATTCGTTGTACACTAAAATATCATTATCTGCCTGGTAAGATTATTCAAAGAACAACATTTGCCGATGTTCTCTATGGGGGGTAATTAGAAAAAGGATGCGGGAATTGCAATTGCACCAAAAAAAGGCCATAATATAGCTGTTTTAAGTAGAAAACTGATTAGAGGACGCTTTTTTTTTGCTAAAAAGTATATTGAATACCGACCCTCATTTTGGAAGAGTATTTACTTCTGTGATGAGGTCTTGTTTTTAGATAAACCAGTTAAGGCGACGCAGGTTGTTATATCCGGAAAAAAATTCAGAAGGAACATACTGCGCCGACAGAATCATTCAAGAACTGCCGAAAATTAATGGTTTGAATGGCCATTAATTTCGGCGAGCGACCAATTTGGCGGTCCGCTACGCACAGCATTAACGGCAGGGTGTTCATTAACATCCTTAAAGATGCCTTGTGTTATAACGGCATCAATCGGCGCAAAATGAACACAATTATTTTGCACGATAATGCCCCAGTCCCCCGTTCAAAGGAGGTATAGATTTGATCACATTTACAAGTGTAACAAAATTTTTTAGACTACAGCCAGCCTCTCCGCGTGCGGTCTACAAACTATTTTTATTGCAGCCAACAGCCGTGGCATAAACCAATCGAAAATTTGTTTGCGATTGTCAAAAGACTGTGGTCTACAGCCAACAAATCTCTTTCTATGGAAGAAAAAATGAATTATGTTCTAAATACCCACGTTGCACAAACAACTGTCGACAACCTGGTGACGTTAATGACCCACAGACTTACGGCTATTTCAAATCTGAATGGACGTTTTTCTAAATACTAAATATTGTATTTGTACATATTCTCTATTACTTTGAGGCTTTTTTGAGATTCCCTGCCTAAAAACATTTATATTTTACTTTGGACCACTGACTTTTAATATTATCATTGCCTGAGTTTGCAGATTTTTGAGAAAATTACATTTTTTATGCTAGTAAATAGTGATTTCTCAACCAAACTCTGAATTTTTTACTTATAGTTCTAACATTACTGCTATAATAGATTGGGGGCACGCCACGTGTGCTGACTTCCCGAAGGATGACTTTTATTACGTTTTCGAACTTATTTCATCTGATTGTACACTTACTGTAAGTACTTATTCAGTAGCAGTTTGCTATTTTTTAAATTTTTCTTCCCCTGAAATGCCTTACCTATACAATCCCTGTTAGCATTGGCCCTGTATCACGCAAACGTAGGGTTTTCTTGCTATTATGGTCTTATTTATAAGGAATCCCTACCCCCAAAACATCGGAACGTTGTCTTCTTGTAGTCCGGAGTACTATACTTACTTTTCATGAAATGTGTTACACATTCCACATCCTCTGGCTAAGAAAACCGCACTAATTAAGTAAAACGACCTGACATGTCTGTTGGCGCCCGTAAAGACAGGCAAGCATGAGATGCCATTCCCAGCAGCGTACTCTAATGAGCATCAATCAGGGCTGGACGTCGATGAATCTGACTGCGTGACACCCCCTCTCTCCCTGCCTCCCATTATGCAAACGCAAACTGCAGATGAGACTGACAAAGTTTGACAGTTGGTGCACTTATGTCACAGGACTGATTCACCACATCAGGTACCAGGATCCATAAACAAAAACAGACATGAGAGTGCACTCAGCATTCCGGATTTCGGAAAGAAGTGTGGCGTTACGCAGGAAACGCCATCCTATGTCGTTTAAGGACGTATGAGCTGGTAGGGTGAACTGTGGTGATGCAGCTTGCACTGTACTATTTTACCGCAGATTTCTTTGTGGAACCGAGGGTCAAATAGGTCATTATAATCACTCACAGTGCGGACGGGTGGAACAGGTAGATGTTTAGGTCTTTAGACACTGGTCCATCGATGCCAGTACGATGGATGCGCAGGCCAATAACCACACCGATGCGTGACGTAAACGTGAGATGGCGGCAACGACAAGATAGAAAGGTGCGTAGGAATACGGCGGGGATGGAGACGCTGGTAGCAGTTCTCAACCCCAAGGAACGGTTACCCCACCAGTTTCAATGAAGTTTTCGTTCGGTAAAATTCTAACTGAATCAGTCCTACTAACCGAGACTGCCTTTTTCTAGAAGCTTTTTTCTCAAGAAAAGTAAATTTCGCAACCGTAGCGCTGTACAGTTTATATGTAGCCTCCTACATTGGCGTCAGTTTTGTGTCAAAATTTCACACTTAAATAACAGAATACTTCTAAAGCAGTAAGTAAACAAAACGAGGTTGAGTAGTTGAGCTGATGCAGAAGCGGTACGCTTGGAGGCGGCTGGGTCGCGCCAACCGCCTGCACCCCCTCCTGCCGCCAATTGGAGGAGGAGGTGTTACCTAAGTCAATTTCATTATAATCCACTTCACGCGCAATTAACCGCGCTTACTACTTACTTGATACTTGATCCGATCAGCTCCTGCTGTTGGATGAATCGGCTTCACGGATGTCACGAATAGCGGCAGCCCATTGGCGGCGGTCAGAGGCGAGCTCTTCACAGATGTTAACCCATTGTTTGTTCCAATGTCGCAAGCCGTAAACTATCACGAGGCCCATCCGTTCAACGTCCGACTTTACGGTGCTGAGCCATGTCTTCAGTTGACCGCCTTGTGGGTATCTCCAGTTTGCACTACGTGAAGGGTTCAGGAACAATCTGCAGAGGTCCGTCGATGGTTTGCGCAGGACATGGCCAAACCATTGCAATTGGCGATGATGGATGTAGGATGCTAGACTTAGTAGTTTGAAACATCTGCGGTATAGGCCAGAACAGTTGCAAGGTAATTAAAACTATACAGATGGACAGGGTTAAATAGTGTAGTCTAATTACAATTCATCGTTTATTTACGCGTCGCCCGCATGGCGAGGTCGGCGTTTAGAGGGCGATGCAGCAAGCGAGCTGGTCAGACGACGTCTAAGAACCGCAATCGCTAGCGCTTTCCCCGCGGCGAACTTACGGGTGTTCTTCACGAACTCTCCCCTCCTACGATTAGGAGGAAAAGACCGACTCCCGTTGAAGGCCACCATGTGTATTTACTCTTTCACTTGCTCCTGTGGAGCAAGATACATACGCCGAACAACGAGGCGCCTGGAAAAGAGGGTACGCGAGCATATACCGGCCTGGTTAAGTAAAGGTGAAACTAGATCGATTTCGAGTTCTATGCTCGCACATCTCGTCGATGCGAATCATCGAGTCAATACTAACAAAGCCTATCAGGTTGTCTACCGGACACCAGCCAACTTTTCCAAGGGCCTACGTCAAAGGGTGCTTGCAACAGCCAAAGCAGTAGCTATACGGCTAGAGAATCCGGTGCTGTGTTGTCAGAAGAAACTGACAGAAGCTCTTTCACTTCCGTGGCCGACCCCGACGCCAGGTGACGATCGCATATTGCCCCCACGCCCCAGTGACAGTCGTTCGCTGTGCACAAATAGCAGCAATTATCCCCCCATGCATCTGCCATCTGATCAACCCCACAACCTAACCCAATTACCCCCCCCCCTACCCCTCCTCCCCTCCCCGGACGCACAAACCTCTAAACGCCGACCTCGTAATGCGGGCGACGCGTAAACGATGAATCGTAATTAGACTACACTATTTAACCCTGTCCATCTGTATACTTTTAATTACCTTGCAAATGTTCTGGCCTGACGATGATTTGCTGAAAACATGTATTTGCAAACTTGACTTCTCAACTTAAGAATGGGAATATTTGCAGAATCTGCGGTATAGCTCAACATTGGAAATTCGATCCTGCCAGAAGACACTTAAGAGGCGTCGAAGACAGCAACGGTCAAAGACTTCGAGCGATAGGAGGTCTGCCGTTCTCACTGGCCATGTTTCGCAGGCATATACTAACACCAGTCTGATTGATGCTTTGTATATCAGCAGCTTAGTACGTAAACTGATGTCTGAGCGAGACCAGAGTGGTCTGGCTAGCAGCCTAAATGCATTTCTAGCCTGCGTGATTCGGTTCTTGATTTCGTCTTTGGCCTGTCCATTGGCTAGCAAATAGCGGAAGCAGCTAACTTTTTCAACGGGTTGACCGCTGATAAACAGTGGTTGTGTTGCGCCCAGATACGTAGTCAGGAGCTTCGTCTTGCGCACATTAATTGTCAGACAAAGAGTTGCCGCGAAGCCGGTGATTTGGTCTAGCGTTAGCTGTAGTGATTGAGGAGTTTTACTGACGTCATCGGCATATTCCAGGTCAGGTACTCTGAATTCAGAGCTGATTTCACATCCACTGTCAGGTAGAATTGACTGATGCATTACCCATTCGATCAAGAAGTTGAAGACAACTGGAGAAAGAGGGCACCCTTTTCCAACTCCACAAGTCAGAGGGAAAGAAGTTGACTCGTCACCAAGGGTCCTTACTCGGGCTGATGTTGTGCCATAGTAAGCTTTGATTAGATTGAGCAACTTTGGTGGGAGACCGTCAGTAAGCAAGACTTGCCATAAAGCTTCTTTGTCGATAGAATCAAAGGTGGTCTTGAAGTCGATGAAACAGGCGGTGGTGATCTGTTGGTTTTGATGTCTGTGCTATTGTATGCGGCGTAGAATGAAGATCTGGTCAATACATCCTCTACCTGGATGAAATCCTCCTCGGTTAGGACGAGTACGAAGATTGCACTCAGTCGAAAATCTACGGAGAAGGATGGTCGCAAACACTTTGGCGGCTATATCTATGAGGCTGATGCCGCGGTAGTTTGAGCATAATGTCCTGTCCCCGCGCTTCGGTATCGGTAAAATAATGGACAGTGACCAGTCAGTCGGGATGACTTCGGTAGTCCATATAGTCGAGTACAGTCGATGTAGTGATTCCGTCAAAGCAGGACAATTAGTTTTGTAGGCTTCTGCTGGGATACCATATTCCCCCGCTGCCTTCCGAACTTTTAATCGTTGTAATAACGATTCCACTTCAAATCTCGTAGGTGGCTCGCAGTCACTACCGTATGGAATTCCAGTTGATAGCTGTAGGTCCGCGCTTGCTTGCCATATGCTGGGAAACACACGATGGACATTGTCGAAACCGACAGGGCTGCGCTGAACAAAATGAAAAGAAATCGCACAGTTTTCCGCCCCACGTTAAGTCCATAAATGGTGCATGGGGAGGGAAGAAAGCGTGAGATTGATACTGAGAAATAAGTTCGCACAGCAAATCAGCACGTTTCTCACTGCAATAACACTGACTCCTTTGAATGGATCAAGATGCGTTAAGAGCCATAGCTTAAAAGGTTGCCAACTGACAACATGGCTGGGGCCTTCTCAGAACTGGGAGCCGACCGGCTCCTACAGAGCCTGGTGTATGTAGTTGGGGCTAGGTTGCGTGTGATACGTGTAGACGGGCTACTCAGCTTTACGACCCGCCTTGTCAGGACGAGGACAGGTGGCTAAGGCGGTCAGAGCCACCCTAAAGCGTGCTGTCACACCTGGCTCCGATCCCGGCTGAGTGAGAGTGGCATTAAGGAAACAGTAAATAGGAGCCACAACAGCCTGACTCTCAGTTTTTCAGTCGACCAGTCCACACAAACACAACACACTGGGCCGACCGCGCGGTCCGATTTATGTCAATGACTGACAACTTTCCAAGCCAGGGCTGTTAGCTCATGGTGATAGCTTCAAGCACGTCCTACTGTTTATAATGTTGTCCCAGCGATAGAATTGTCTTCTCGTATGTTCGCTTGTATCGCCAATGCCCGGTAAGCTCAAGCACACAAAGCAATATTCATTAGTGCTATTTTTACGTACCAGGGAAGGTGGCGCAGCAGTTTATGTACACCCTCTCTCCCATCCTTCATCGTAGGCGGATGGATCATCGGACCTCTAGAGACGGCCGAGGAAGCCTGCAGCAGGCGAGTGACATCGTGACATTGTCACTTGCAGATGATTTGGCTACATATTCTTACGGACTAAGAGATAAATCGTTCAAAATTTCAGCGCTAACCGCCCGTGGTGTGACTGAGAAAAAAGGAGAAGCACAAGCCGATACGTTAGACAGACAGACAGACTCTTCCCCGTTTTGCAACCTGCGCGGTGATCTTGGAGGTCGCTATTGATGGTTATCGCGTGGTCGCCAACTTGTTGGTGGACTCTGGTGGGTCGCATCTCGGTGATGTTGCCTTGACTTCTACTGTCTTCTCCTATTGCCCCGGATGATCCCTTCTTAATTCACCGCTATATTATTTTCCCATGACAATAAGCGTCCCAAACCCTCAACAGCAGGATCCCATCGAACTGCATCATGTCATGCCATGCTACCTAGTGAGGCAGATTTTTTCTTCGACATTTTTTTGGAAATCGGTGGCTCGCTGAACTCATCCACCGATGTAGGAGTTTTTTTACTGCCCAGATAATTATTTAATAGGATTTCGTTGTTACTTGGATCTAACTTACTATCTTACCACGCGTAAAATACTACTAATTGCTGTTGTAACACAGCTGATTACGCACACCTGTGATAAGCTATTTTCTTATTTTCACGATAGCACTAAGTTTGTAACGAAAGGGCCCCTTGGGCCTGAAATATACAATTTATTTATTTATAATGAGGTGGACAGTCACGATAAGTGGGGAACGATTTCCCAAAACGAAGGATATACATACGTCTACGACGCTGCAGGAGCCTCAACGTCATAGAACCAAAGGGCACACCGCATAAACTCACTATTTTCAACGAGATCGCGAACTGCATAGCCCATGTGAGGCGCTTCAGGACTGAAGCGGAGTCCCTGATTGTACTTGCGTGCGACAGCATCGGCCAGCTCAGTCAAAGACCTGTCGCCTAGCTGGAAGGATCGTGCGCTGGCGCTCCGTAAGGTGTGGATAGAGGCTCGGTAGCCAGGAAGGATCTCCTTTGATTGCTGCTGCTGCTGCTGTTGGTGCAACTCGGGACGCTCACCGGAGGCCGCCAGTTCCTCCTCGGCCAGCGTGAGCAGTGAGTGCACCAGCGAGGAGGTCACGCGATTGGTGTTGTAGTACCACGCGGAGGATCCGGTGCCTGTGCAGACAATGAGACCACTCGATTTCTGTCGAACAAAATCCGCGTCGTCCAAGGAGATTTCGTATTCGGACACCCTTTCGGAGGGGAAATGGGGAGGGGGGGGGAAGGGGGACAGAAGCGGGCATTAAGGATCATTTAACGATTACACTGCGACACCGACTTGAACAGACCAAAGGTAGGGTTGGCTAGTTGGGAAGAAAAGAAGTCGCTTACAGGATTCCGTGTGACATTTGCAATGTAATGTATTGTGGCCAAACAGGAAAATTGACCTCGACACGCCTACACAAACAGTAATTGACAATGAAGAGGCGCGGCCAGTTGGCACACTGAATTGGATGCCATGCACAGCAATCTTCAAGAAACATGAAAAAATGCCAAACCGCGGAGACAGCTATTGGCAAGAATGATTTTTTCAGGCAGATTTAAAATTATAACTGTTGTGTGCACTTAGTACACGTCTGACGACTTCCAGGGAAACAGCGTCAAACGCTTACAAAGTTTTCTATCGTTTCCTAAAAAACTTATTTTCCATCGAAGCAATACGACTACGAAAGAATGTGGACGTTTGCGTTCTGGGTATTTGCATGGATAAGGAAG
Source organism: Ligula intestinalis (assembly GCA_036362985.1). Classification (NCBI taxonomy): domain Eukaryota; kingdom Metazoa; phylum Platyhelminthes; class Cestoda; order Diphyllobothriidea; family Diphyllobothriidae; genus Ligula; species Ligula intestinalis. Next base: position 4,746,824 of record JAYGXS010000005.1, read on the forward strand.
AAGACTTGTTGAGCACAGCAGCTTTCGAAACCTTGCAGGAGTCTATCTTCAGAGATAAGAAGCAGCAACCAAAATGCCAGAGGTCATCAATGTGTAAGAATCAGCAACCAAAAAGGATGGGAAGGGGGGCGATTATATTGGTATACACTAATTAGCTGTCAGTGAAATTAGGGGTCGTCCGGGGTCAGCAATTAGTGCAGTGTAGAGCAAGGTCAAACCGAACTTGACAATTGCACGCGAAGACGACCCCACGACGAAGCCGCCGGCGGAGGAGGAATCAGGATTACCAGGACCCTCTACCGTGGAGACAAGGCACTACACTAATTGGCGTTTGCCCACTATAATTACCCCCCTTCTGGACTGCTGTAAGGGTTCGAAAGCTCAGGACCATAAACGAATGTCTCCGGTGCTCAAGAAGTTTTCTTCATTATCTATAACACGACTACGTCATGCCATGCAGAAGAAAACAACCAACTGGCCTTGCTGGATGTCCTCGTTTGCCGCAAAGACGATGGTGGCCTTAAAACTAAAGTGTTCAGGAAAGCAAACAACACTATGCAAGTCCCGAACTACAACAGCAACCACCCAATCAGTCACAAACGCAGCTGCGTAAGACCGCTATTCCGGCACGTGGAGACGCATTGCAGCGAAGCGGACGACGAAGTTGCTGAAGTACAATATGTTCGACGGGTACAGAGAGCGAATGGTTACCGGCGCACTTTTGTCAACCACTGCATACGCAAACGAGAGAAGAAGTCACTTTCAGCGAGCTCTTCTGTACATGAAGAATGCATCAAAAGCGGCCAGCCGCCTACTCACCCCACTTGGAGTTGGAGTTGCGCACAGGCCAGAAGCAACCATCAGGCGCCAGGTCATGAGACCAAAAGACTCAGTGCCACGGCAGGAAACGACTGGAGTCGTTTACCAGATCTGGTGCAGTTGTGGACAAAGCAACTATGTCGGAGAAACCAGAAGATTACTCCGGACGCAAATGGCCGAGCATGCAGCAGCGGTGAGAAAGAAAGACGCCAACTCACAGCTTGCAGCTCACACGACGGGACCCGGTCATATTTTGAAGTTTGACGAGGCCAAAATACTCGCAAGAGGGGACAACCGCGTGAGCCGCGAGCTGATGGAGTCATGGTTCTCAGGCCCCCAGTCCATCAACAAGCGTAACGATTTGGCATTCCCATACGGTGTACTGAGAAATTTCCTGAGCAAGAGAATCAGTCACGTGGGAATGATTGGGCGCAACAACAACTCTGACGACAGCGGGCATAATTGTCGTGCAATTATCAAACCCACATCCGACAAAGACAAGAACGCTGTGGCAATTAATGAGCAATCACTGCACCAATTAAGACCTCAAGCGGTGGCTACAGGAGCTGACAATTATAGTTCGCATGCGGGTGACCGCTACGAAATATAAATACCGTGCAATCTGTGCATGTATCACCCTTATCTGCGCATGTCTCAGACTTGTTTACGATAACCTATGACTAAGGATTCCCGACGGAATCCGAAACGTCAGGACAATAAAACTCTTGTTCCAGTGATCACTTCTTCGTCTTCTGAAGTGTTTCCTGGAACTCGCATATTTAATTCTATTGGCAAACGATGAAATATACACAAAAATTGAGTAAAATACCTACCATTTCCAGAGGGTAACTGAGATTATGTGCCATACTCTTTTACATGTCAAATAATCAGTAAATGTCTGATAATTGTGCTGCAAAGTAGGTACTTATTTTCGGATCGAGCAGTTAACGCGTGGCTGAAGTTTTTCTCAAGTATATACAGGCAAACTCGGCAGGCGGCCCCTTCACATAACACGAATAAACTGCGAGCGGTTGAATTGGTGACTTTTGACTTAGACTTGGACGCCTTTACGAAGTGCTCTTGGGCACACAGGACTGGATTACGTAATCTGATATCAGCCGCTTTTGCCGTAGCCAACAGATGCTGTAAACTACTCGTAACACCTCTCTGGCGTATGCGCGTAATCTTACTCTGTCTCGTTTGCTGGAATGGAGATGTTCATGTTCATTATTTGGCCCCTTCCTAACCATGCTGGAATGCGTTCTCGTACGCTTTTGAACAAACGCCTTCTCGTACGACCAATATATTCTGCCCCGCAGGAGCAAGTAAATGAATAGATGTACATAGAGTTGGTCCGGGCTGGCAATTTTTCCTTGTTCTCTCCGTATGAGATATGAGTAGTTGAGAACAGAAAATGTGCGTCGGCTGCTGAAAAAGTGGTTGATACAGCCCTACGAAGGCGCTCTTTTAGGAGTGATTGCGCTTGAAATGGAACCTTAATAAACAATCGTTTGCTGCTTTCTTCTGTTAGCACCGGGACTTTGGTGGACATTCGCCATGCTGTTAGCAACAAATCGACTTGGATACCCGTTCTGTTGAGAAACGCTCGCTCGAGCAGATCCTTTTCGTCTTTTATGTCAAACATCGTACTTAATTACGTTTAGGGTTTAGCGGTACGAAAATACACCAAATACTCCCCTCAAACATTCTACTTACTTCCTTTCTTCTAGTGTAAATTGTATTGACGGCCGCGCCTGATTGTCGGTATGCATTAGAGCTGAAATGCTAGTTTATTCGGATGCGACCGCGAATAAATCATCCAAGTAACGCCCGAAATACGTCAGAGCGTCTATTGGGTGGCGCAGTTGCGAGGCTTTCAGCAATTCCAGCAATCGCGCCTACCTTTTCTGAATTTTTTTCTGGGACTCGCAGTTTCGTTCGTATCGCGTGGTCAGCTTATTCGAACTATACCTTTTGGGATGTCCACTTTTCAATTCGCACACATATATAGGGCAGTGGGACCGACAAACACGGAGAGGGGAGCATGGACCGGCCATTTCTCACTTATAAGCCTTAATCAGCCAGTTATAGCCAATCCTAGCTGTGGATCATCCAAGATTCGAACCTGCAACCCACTAATCATGGAATGTTACACATTACCATTAAGCCACGGGCCCGTTGTTTTGTCCGTTTCGATCTGGAAAAAGACGCTAGTTTGGGGATCACCGATCTGGTTGCAGAACACATATGTGCTACTGTGCCTTTGAGCGCACTTTAGAGCCCACGCAGGCAGTAGCATAGTGACGAAGTTGATGAGGTGAAACCGCCAGAGACTAGGGAGACCGAAATCAAGATCTTACCCAACGAAACGTGTACAAGAAATAATATTCTGTCATTATTATTATTACAGTAGTCGCCGGCTATGAAGCCCACGGTGAATAAGCCCAGCCGCCTATTAAGCCCAATTTGGTCTGGGCCCGAGGTGAGCTTAGCAGCCGGCGACTGCTGCATTATTATGATTATTATTCATAAAATATATTTAAATCTACAAGGGCATCGAAAATCAGCAAGAAAAAAAGTGCATATAGAGTGCACCTTTCTGCATGCGGTCGGAATGAAACTCGTTAAAAAGGCGTCCTCTTGATGTGACTGAAGAATCTTGGGATTATGCTGCAAGATACGTTAAACCACAATTCGACTTTTTTGAAAAAAAACCACCGTTTCAGAAATTTGGTCAAGCTTTATTAAGATATCGAAACTGCTGTAAGTACCGACAGAAGCCGATTCCCAGCTATTTTATTTTAAGTCACCTGAATGTTTATGTGAACCTGTTGTTCGTCGAATTCCATCAGTTGCAGTAATTAATAAGCAGGGCTTGTCAGCCGGTTGTACGCGAAGAGGTTGCGTCTTTTGCATCTCTAAAGCTGACGGCACGCAGTTTGTCCCGCAGGCAGGTCTATCTCGGTCGAAATTCAATACTGCACTGTTTTTGGTAGAGGAGTGTGGCATTATCCATCACTACAGAACCGCAAACCCTCGCGACTGCATCATAAAACTGACGGAAACGGTAGGATGGCACCAATGCCGTGAAAATATCGCCAACCAATCAAAGTGCAGCTCACAGCCGCATACCTAAAAATAGACACACCGTCTAAAGTACGATGCGGCCGAGAAGCATACGGATATTCTGCTTGATCATTGAAAAAGCTTGCGATGATACTGCAAAATAAGTAAGATTACAACCCTACTCAATTAACATTTCGGGAAGAAAAACACAGTTCAGAATATCGATTGACGGATAGTCATTTCACCCAAAGAGCGCAGCGCCGTAGAATCCGACAGTAAGGAACATGAGGTAAAAAGACGGATAAAAGAGATAACAAAAATACTCACCTCGCACTCATACAGGTGCTCACAAAGACCTCATTGAGGGCACGAATTGGGAGGGTGCGAGTGAGGGGAGCGGAGACTGAACTCTCAGATGAGGCCACCAATTCGTCGACCCTTCCTTCAGTCCGAAAAGGAGAGGCTTTGGGAGAAATATTGTAAATGTTTACTAGTTCAGGGTGTTGAGTCTCCAGAGGTGCCACATAGGGAGTCAACTGCAAGCGGATGCGTTGGCGCCAAAATCGACTAAAAAGCAGGCAAAAAACCGAAAAAACACATCAGAAGTAAAAAAAGAAGGCCTTGCGTTCATCGGAATTATGATTTTATGTGTTTGAGGTCGTACTGCAGTCCATCGACAGGAATAAAAACAGTAGCGTAAAGCAAGCAACAGTTATAGGGGCAGGGGGCAACTAAAAGCCCGTGACGCAGTGGTCTGTATGCCGGTGCCAAATCAATAAATTGATTGAATGAGTTGTCCTTGGAGGCCCATGATTCAATCAATTCCCCACTTGTCTTAATTCTGGCGTGGGCAATTATTTTCAGAGCTGCGATCATTTTCATGGCTCCCGCTCCATTTCGTAGGTGTGGACAACCGGTTGTGGTTATTCGGTTATCTCGTCTTACTGCCAACTTATGCTCGTGTACACGTCAGCCAAGCATGCATCTAAGCTGTGTTATGTAGTTTCGAGAACACATTTTCGGCATAGGATGCCGTAAACTACAGTAGATTGGTCTTACTGAGAAGCAGAAAACAATCGCCCGACCATCAAAGATATGATACGCTCTACCCCGACTATGCCTCGAAACCTGAAAGCCGAACCTGTCTCTTGATAGGTTATATTTACTGGTGAACCAGCAAGTGTTCATATATCAATCGGCGATAAGATTTTCCTTCATAAGGGCAAAACAAGCACTATCAGGCAAAATCATAGCATTACTTAAAAGTGCGAAATCCAGCTTCAAAAATTCAATGAATGTTGACGTAAAATGTCAAAGATAGGGATGATAAGTAACACCTAGTCAACTTTTGCAGCTTTCAAAGACATTCAATAAAGGATGTAATTTTTAAACGCCACCACTTGTCAGGATCTCATGCAACCTACTGTTTATTTACAAGAACTGAAGAGATGGGGATTAACGTGTCGATGGATTTAGCATAATCTGACATCCTCTAAACTCTCTTACCAGAATTTTCCCAGCATCAGTCTGTCCACGAAATCGGGAATACGTCGGTACCACCAACTTGCGGCGCATAGTGATCCTTCGGATCTATAAAATGAAACATAAACTCAGGAGAATACCAAAACATCG
>JAYGXS010000005.1:4771284-4796425 GCA_036362985.1 Ligula intestinalis
TTCAGATGACGCATGTATTTCTGAATTAAGCCTGAAAAAACATCGATTTTATTGTGTACCCTGTCGAAAGTGAACGAAACGTAGGAACAGTTTCAAACTCATTCGTAAATTATGTTGAAAAGAGTGCACTTAACAATAACATCGCGTCAGTGTTATCGATAAGGAAGATTTTTGTGTCATTTAACACATGGGGAATTTTGTGACTACGCTTACCTAAGAACTGATGATCAGAAATTTTAGCGACGGGGCTGGAGCTTTCGGATAACTGAGAGCGAGTAATGTTTTTTGCCTGGCGCGTACTTGGCCTATATTTTTCGCCATTTCTAAAAAATATGTGATGCTGAGATGTCAGAATAAAGAGGTAGTAAAAACACGTCAAACAGCTACCTTTTGAATTCTTCTGTCTGTTTTAAAGAAGGTAACGGACACGCTAAGGTGAAAAGTCAGAGCTAAAACGCCCACTGGTGTTCTTAATTGTTTTTTATTTTACGTGTAAGTGCAGCGTCCTCCGGGGCACTTTGAATACCAAATCATTTTGCTCAAAAATTTGAGCAAAATCGTCCTCTATTCACCGTGAATAAAAAAGCACAGAAACCACACACTGTCGAGGAATCTGAAGTAATACGAAATGGGCAAGGGCTATAATTGCCGACATGTTGATAAATGTCCTTGAGTGCATCCCCGAATGTAGGTCAAGTTAAACTTCCATCAATTCGGTACTAACTTCGTACGCTGATAAACTCATTTTTTAGTTCAAGTAAACAAGGAAGGGTAAAAAACAGTTGCTAGTGCGAATTCCGGGCCAACCGATGTGTGTACGAAAATTTGCATGCTAATGCAGGAAAGAGAAACTGGTGGCTAAATTTAAAAAGCCGGCCCGCTGTATCTTTGAAGTGACTGGAATGGCCATTTCTCCCTCATTAGCCGCCGTCATCAGCCGGTAATGCACAAAGCCGACTGGTGCACCAGTCTCTGTGCAGCCCTGAGGCAGTGCGCTTCGAGTACTTTCCGTTAGCGACTGTTGAAGGTTTATCAGAGTGTGCATATGCCTCGTATGCCAAATTTGCAAAGGATTGTTGCCGCCCGTTTTGCTTGGCAGAAACTATCACTTTCTAACAAGTCCTAAAGAGAAGAGTTTAGGCTATTGTAAATTATCTCGCAATTTATCCAGTTGGTGTTGCGATTGCTGCCTTTTGGGTGATGGTAGGTTTGTGGCACACGGTAGACTGCCCTATTCCCAGAATTTTTTCTTGTAGGACCGATGCGTCGAGTTTTATTGATGGGGAATCAGGAGGGGGCACAGGAGAGAAAATAGGTGAAATATTGCAAACGGAAGTAGGAAAAAGTAGATGAAATTGTTATAATAAGCTGATATATATGGCAAACAAGCGCGCGATAATTGGAAAATAAACAAAACATAATTGGCGACAATTCAAACTCTAATCGAGTCCGAATAGACTTCGAGGGTTGGAAAAATTCGAAAGCAAATCGAGCGCGGATGGAAAGTGAAAAGACTCTGCGGTTGCGTAGTAGTCAACGTAGGCAAAAGTATTTGCTGATTAATAAAGGTTTCTATTTGGGGCTTCCAATGTGCGTAGGCTACGGTAACCGCTACGAGACTGCTGTAGTCAAAAACTACTCACTGCAATGGAGCATTTCGAAATAAGCGACCAAGGCGGCGTACGGAATGTGTGCAGTTTTGTACTTTTTGTAACCAAAAAGTAATAGCAGGTGACTAAGGATTTTAGTGTGGGGGAGTGCAATGGACTTGGGCTTATTAAGTCGGTAAAACCGTAAGAAAAGTGTAACAACCACCAGCAGTGAGTCTAGGCATGCTGAAATATGATTGAAAGGAAATAGATAGGCGGTAAGAGCACCCACTGGGGTCGCAGAAGGGTCCTTATGCATTATAATCATCTACCTGCAAAATTTATGTAGGTTGAATTACCCACAATCGTCAAGTTTTTGAACGCCAGCCGTCGTTCCAGCAGGGATTGGGTGATGGCACTGAACTACAGAGAGGTCATCGGAAGGCCACCGCATACAATAACCGGTAAAGTCAGTATGCTAAGCAAAAATGGCTTTTCAAATTAACCACGGGAACAATCGCCTACTTGACTGAAAGGTCATATCTCCTCTACGCATAACATTCTGGCAGTTAGGTCCTTGCCTTCGATAACAGTTCCATTTGTGAGATCGTGACAGTTTTATTTTCTAGCACCTTTCAATTCGCCTCCACCTAAGGAGGCAGGATGACGCTCAATCTATAATGCAAAAAGTTCAATAATTTCTGCATCATATAGCGGATTAGGCTTTTGCGGATTATACCTGCATGTCGTGTTCTACTTCGTCTACTTTACTGTGCATTTCAGTTTTGAGCAATCTAACTTCTAGATTTATCTTTACTAGCTGCTGAGCTTTCGAGTTCGGCAACATCAACACAATCTCAGTAGGTACACAGCAATCACCAAAAAGTATAACTTAACCCAGAATATAAATCCACGTTAAATGGAAGAACTTTTTTCCGGAGTAAATTTGTACAAGAAAAACGGTGACGTAATACCCAGAATTTTTTCACGTCATAACACTTTAAGACGTTTTATTCAACTGCATAAGGTCCTTGTCTATTAAAAAGACAACATAAACTATTCAATCCAATACTGACCTAGAGGGCTGAAACGTGATTAGTAAATAGAGCATAACTGTGGGTTTGATGTGTGCGGGTGGGTATCAAAGCCTGCCAGTTAAAATTGCAATAGAAATGTGTTAAACGTGATTAAAAAGGCAGCGCAATTGACAGTATTTAGTCATGCAGAGGAGATGGGGATTGGGGTTACGTTCAAAATCGATACTTACCACCGCCTTGTTAAATTGGTCACGCGATCCAGCCGCTTACAGAAATTTGGTTTCCTTCTCCGTGGTGCAGCGGCCTCTGCAAAGCACAGGAGATGTACAGTTAACGCTCAACCTACAACCTCAAATGCTGTAATCGAGTTCATCGTATGAACAATGTCCCCCTCAAATGAAGTCATCGGGTTCACCGTAGGCAGTCCAATAAAAGGTCACCAAATTCGATGACGTCAACAAATGCTACCAGAGCAGTTTATTGTTATTCTGACGCCCAAGTAATAATTTAGACGACGGAGTTGTTGGGCCAACTTTCATTATATGACGGATATATTTTATGGTTGATATGTAAATCACTAGTGCTTTTAATGGCAGACCACTGGCGTTGTCCATTTCTCTCTCCATTCCTCGTTAACCATGCCAACAATTGGCGAAATCAATGATTCCTTACCTAAAGAAGCGAATATACGAGTTCCAGGAAGCAGTTCAATAGAAGAGGATGCAGTCACTGGAACAAGAGTTTTATTTTACTGACGTTTTGGATTCTGTCGAGAATCCTTAATCATAGCTAATGGTAGAATAGCCTGAGCCATGCACAGATTGCACGGTATTTATAGTTCGTAGCGGTCATCTGCGTCCGTACTATAATTATCCGCTCCTGTCAAGCCATCATCGCGCTAATTAAGGCCCCAGGTGGTGGCTACAGGAGCCAATAATTATAGAACGCAGGCAGATGACCGCTACGAACTATAAATACCGTGCAATCTGTGCATGGCTCAGGCTATTCTACCATTAGCTTTGATTAAGGATTCTCGACAGAATCCGAAACGTCTGGAGAATAAAGCTGGCAAAAGTAGCTCATGTAGGCCCACTCATGTACCCGTAGTCCCAGCATTTTGTCCTGCAAAAAACGGCGGTTCTAGAGTTTTAGGGATGGGAAAGTAGCATAGGCAGAGAACGAAATTTTTAGCAGTAAGTGTTAGGTGAACAAATGTAGGTGAAGTTGCTTCCCACGGCCGCTGGGAGTAAGTTGTTCAGCATGTAAATTGAATGTGTGCAAGGCGCTGCGCGCCGCGGACTATACTAATCTAACTCCAGAACGGTTAGTTGGACCTCAGGTAAGTTGAAGTAGACAACCTCCTAACCATCATTTCAAATTTTCAGGAAATTCAAGGAACCTACAATTTGATAATCGGATTTTTCCGCAATAAGGCAAATGATAATACAGATTAGGAAAATTGGCAGGTATAAGTCAGCAACACTTCTAAATACAGTAAAATAAAAATGCATTTAGCATTTATAAGAGTATATTCCACTGTGTGTCCTAATTCCTCGCCCATAAAACGCTATAACCACCGTTTTCGTAGGAAAACATGCAGGTTGTAGGGATTAATGAGTGGGGCTACGTAAGCTACAGTTGCCACAAAACTCTTGTTCCAATGACCGCATCTTCTTCTTCTGGTTCCATGCCTTTGCTGTCTTTTGCCAGACAAGTCAGAAGGAGTAGCTATTGGAAAGGCCGTTTTATGTGTTGATCCTGTAGGCTTATCGACGTTCGAATAGTTCTGACTTATTTTTCGATAGGCAGCCCTTTCGAGGTCAATAATGGGCCAGTTTTCATCAAAAGAGAGAAAAGGAGCGAAAAAACCCTTAAATTTGAAAATATCATTCCAAAATTTTCAGTTAAAACGTTCCCCATGCACCGTGAATAAAATTATTCTCACAAAACAAATAACAATGGGAGATCACAAACAATGTACATAACGGCTGAGGACTACAGGTTTAGATATCATGCCAAATCCTCCTTGCATGCGTCACAAATCACCGAATTACAATAAAAGATAGGCAATGTGGGCTTTCTTCAAAACTGTGTTAGCTTCATGCGCTAATGACTCAATTGTTCTTGATCGAATAAACAAAGAAGGGTAAAGTAGGTTCATACATGATCTAAGAGGCTTACCGATGCATATACAGTAAGGTCTAAATTCGAGTATTATGCTGACATATGCAAAAGATTGATATTCTTTCGCTAATCGGCATTGAGTAAGGTTGTAATATTGATTATCCTGCAGTCTTTTCTGAAGTCATTTCAGTCACAATAGGATGCCCGATTTTTAAAGAGTCACTTTCTGACCGAAAACAAAACGGATATGCTGTAAAAAGTAGCAAATTAAGTAGTATGCATTTTTATGAATGAACAGCGCACAGTCATAAAAATACTCAAAGTCAGAAATTTTTTAAACCGATTGAAGACCTCACAATCGAAAACAACTCATAATTAAAAAAACGTTATTATAACCGAAAGATACCCCTTCTTTAAGTATAACATTTAAAGGAGGTGTAATTTGCAACCAAACGAGTACAAGAAATACGTTTTTCGTTTATGTTTTCCATAATATATATATTTAAATTTATAAAGGCAGTCAAAATCAATGATAAAAATGCATACTACTTAAGTTGCCACTTTTTACAGTGGCGGTCAGAAGAAAGCTCGTTAAAAAGCTGGCATCCTATCGTGGTTGAAATGACTTCAAAATAGACTACAGGATAATCAGTATAACAACCTTTATCTGTGCAGATTAGCTAAATAATTTCAAGCTTTCGCATATGTTGGCATGTTACACGAATTTAAGGCCGTACTGTATAAGACATTTACATGCGGATGGAGAGCAGAAAAGATCGCGACTTAGATTCAGAAGCCCTCTAGCTTCACCCCCTCATTGTCAGTTAATAGTGTGCGGGAGTTCCGGTTTTTTGGACTGATGTTAAAAGAGGTCTTGTGACTCCTCTGTCATGTCAATTCATTCAATGAAAATAAATCGAGTGCCACAGTAACAATCATCTAATCTTATTGGGTGATGCCAAATTCATGTTAGGTATTTTCGGTACAGCTATAGCATCCAGTAGAAGCATGCTGTTATACACATGAGAATTAAACTTTTTAAGTCTGCGATTATTCGATTCACAGGTGGTACGAGGAATAGCGTTCCCAGGGAGAGGTTTATGTGATAGCTGACGTTTCGGGGGATGCTTTTCTCGTCTACTCATCTTTAGGTGCCGTTGAAATTGTGGGCCCTGGGTGATGCTCACACGCCAAGGTAGATGACGGTAGCCTGGATGTCGATCGACCGTTCGGTAAACTGCCAGCTGAATTTGCCTGTTCCCTATGTTGCACTAAAACATTCTTATCAGCGAATAGTCATGGCGTGAAACAATCAGAACCACCAACTAGCTCTACGGCCAACATGCACGTGAACGAAGCAGGTTGTAGCGACCCCTTATTCTTAGCCATGCTTTCCTCGGACGCCACGGGGACAAGCCTTTCAAGGTCACTCTCTGTCTGGCTCACGGACTCCGGCCCACTCAAGGTCGGAACTTGTCTGGCCTCACTAGCCAATCACTTCTCAACGTGAGACTAGTGCACAAGATGTGGGGGAGTTGTTTACGCCCAGTCACTCCCGGACCCAACGATCTACTGTTCGGCTGCAGACCTCCAGACCCGGTGATCTACTTGCCGGACTGCGCCTCTGGACTCCGGCCCATTCATAGCTGGAGTGAACTTCTCTGGGAGTCACTTGCATGTTAATTATATTCTGCGCTTGTTATCACTTAATAAATTATTCTTAACACTTTGGCATTCCACGCCTTATCCTATCCACTAGCTACACACGTTGGGATACTTTCTATCGCCTATTATCTGGCCGGACCACATCATATCCCACAAGGTCATGGCGAGATGGGGTTGACACGAAGCAAATTATAGGCGCACGGGTGACCAAAAAAACACTGGCGTCCTAATTACAGAAAGGGTCAACGAGGAGACTGACAACGAGACGTGGGGCACATACAGCGGCTCAGCCGGGATTGGCGAACCATGCACGCGGAAGAAAAGAGCAACCTATAGCGAGACACAGGAGCCCGAGTAATCACTCTCTGAAGATGGGTACAGGTTTAGTGGTCAAGGATGTGCGATCTACTATAACCACTACACTATGAGTATTCCGTTTGATTGAAGAAGGCAGTCAAATGCTAGGATCAATTGATTCGTACACAAGGCATGTTGCCATGAATAGACTGTTTGCGTGCGAGAGATACAAGCATCTGTGGTGACTCACTCCACATAAACAAGCATGCCCGAAGGCTCACTGCTCCTATCGCGTTCTCCTGCACTGAAGGCGGCCTCTGCGGCAGCCAATCACAGATGTCGCAAAACAAATTTTCTCCCGGCAGCGAATAAAACGCAGGCACGCCTACGTCGATGCAGCCTGTCCGGCCAATAATCTTCAAGGCAACCAGAAAATGCCCGTTCTCGCTGCCGCTTGCATTCCTGCTGCTAAAGCCACACATATTCCCGGCTGGCTCTCCTGGCTGGTCCGAAGTCCAACTTCTTTCCATCTATTCTACGTTCTTTTTAGTGTACTCAGTATACTGTTCCTACTACGCTGGCCTCCACCGACGTCTTCTCTACTAAGTAACCATGGCCTGAAGATCGCAGTTGCCTGGGTTCTAACTTTCTTAACCCCCTGCGATACGTCCGTCTGGGAGCTTGTCAGCAGAGGTGTGTTGTGTAAGCGTTTGCCATTGCTCATGTCAGAACGCCAGAGTGCGTGTGAAGTGTGTGATTGGGCAGGTCAATGGGCCATTCAGGGGAACACGAACACAAAGAACTATGGATGAGAAGACAGGCTAGCCGCTGCGCGCTAGGTGTGCGCTGCCTGCACATGTGGCCTTAACTATACTGAGGTCAAGTCTGGGGCTGCCGTGCTTTGTTGAAACATCTGTTAGTAAGCAAGCTTTTTGCGGCCGTTGGGACGCAGGGGAAAAAAGAGACACTAGAGTAGCCACTAAGTCAAGCCTGGAGGGCACAGAGGTGACAACTATCCGAAACGTCAGCTACCAAATAAACCTCTCCCGTTGAACGCTCTTTCGCCTTCTGATTTCTCAAGTCTTGAGTAATTTTGGGAAGACTGGCTCATAAGTTCTCTCTTAGAACTCCAGAATGTGTGTGGTTGTCGCTTATTTCGCTTTGAAAGTTTTAACCAATCGCGCTTGTGGTCTTTGTGATTTTTGGTTCAGTACACATACATGTGTACAGGCCAATAAACACCATTCTTTCTTCGGTACGCTGTCCTTATCAGCCCTCAAGCCAATTTCAAGCTGACAGTGTTATTATGGCCTTACAATCGTACGAGTGACCCTCACGTCCGGCAAACAGGAAGCGAACCAGTTGACACAATTCCAGCCACTATAGGATGTTAGCTTTGAATTGCACGGCTGTCCGGGCGCCTGCAAATATCGAACTTGCTGTAAAAAAGATTTAGGAAAGAGTATGAACATTTCGATTGGTTTGGAACACGATCATATAATCAAGCACATTTTAAATGGAAGCATGCAAAAGAAGACCTTCTTGTATTCGGTTTTTGGAAAATTGTGTATTATTAGGAAGCTTTTGCAGATTTGAATAGTTGAAGTGCCCCAATTGTGACAAATCCATGGCCTCGGTGGGATTCGGGCCCACCAATTGTGCTACGAAGTCACGCTGAAAACCGTGGATTTAATAACACTTAGTTTATTCTGCAGAAGGATAGAAGAATAATTAGGACGAATTTGGATTCGGTCTGGCATTGCGTTCGCCGTGAGGACCGTGAGAGCGCGGCAGCGTCGACGCGTCCGCCCCGCTCAGAGGCGGAATCCCGAGTGAGTTGTGGCATCAGTAATCTGGGGCGGCCGCCGAATCTTCCCTCTATCTCGCGGCCTTGATGGTGATTGGTTAGGTCACACGAATGTAAACACTGGCGTGGGCGGTCCGTGTCTCGTGCGCCAGTTTGCGTCTGGTTGCAGGCAGGCAGGCAGAAAAGCACATTCGCGTAAGGTCCTATTTTCTGAGTGACCTTGTCTGTGGCGTCAAGAGATAGGTGGGCGTCGGGCAGAAGCGGATACTGCATACCAATTGAGCTACGAAGGCATGCCGGAAGCCGTGAATTTAATCAAAAATAGGTCAATTTGCTGTTGGGTTGGGAACGTCATTCACGACGGTCAGACTATCCCTAGTGGCAATAGGGTGGTAATTATAGTAGTTGTGGGGTACCAAAATTAAAGGTATTAATTGTGTAGTAGTGGTAATAGTAATAGTCGTATTTTAGCAGTGATACCAGTAGTCGCGGTAACAGTATTCCAAAATCACTAGCGGTTGGAATAATCATAGTAGTACTAGTAATGCGGCATCTTCCACCTCTAGTGCCCACATCACTCAACAGGTCACGTGATCAGCGTTCTTGGGATGCCTATTCGACAGCCGATTAGAGGCACCCTCGAACTGCCATCGGCTAATCAACTGATACAGCGGCCAGTGCTTTATCATGACATGCCGTTTGTTTACTCACGCCCACATCAGCCGAGCAGATAGACGCACACGCAGGCTGGGAGCTTGCCGCGCGTCGGGTCCTCTGACCATAAATTTAATAGCTGTACAGGATACACAACTCCTACTGGCCGATCCATCTTTGCTTCCTATACGAAACTGAGCGCGTTAATTGTTGTCTACCGAGAACTCCCATGGCTTGGGCATTGCAGCAACACTAGGAGAAGACTTCATAAAGGTAGTTCATTTTTAACTGGGACAGAAAAAAATGATATGAGTAATGAAAACGGCGTTTATCATGGTAGTAGAGTTAATACCATTAACAAATTGCCAGTGGTAATATTATTATCATCAGCAGCAACGGTAAAAGGATTTTTTTAAACAGTACTGGTATTGGCAGTATTAATAACACCAATATAATTATCAGTAGTAGTAACAATAGTTGTGATAATAGGATCAACGGTGGTATTGGTGATTAATTTGGTGCTATTGGTGATGCAGTATTCGCTGGTTTTTAAGCCCACCTCGGGCCCAGACCAAATTGAGCTTAATAAGCGGTGGGCGCACTAACTGGAGAGCCCTAGTTCTCGATTAGCAAACGCAGGATAGGCACTTTACATTACATACGTACTGTATTATGTGCAGAGCTTGGCTATGTACTAGAAAAGAATGCTTTTTGTCTGTATTTTACGTAATAACAAAAACAACAGAAATAATTTGCGACACGTTTAAAAAAAGCGGTCTAGTGTCAGTTGTTTTGGAGGAAACTTCACTCGCAAGTGCTCTTTGATGTCCTTCTCCAGGCACCAGAAATCGTCAATTTTTGTGAAATCTGATGCCTGTAGACAGCGAGGCAGAGAGTAGAGCGCAGCTCTCATCTGTGCAGCAGTGATAACTGGCTCTTTTCCTCCTCCTCCTCCTCCTCCTCCTCCTCCTCCTCATCATCATCATCATCCTCATCATCATCATCATCTACAACTTCCTCATTTGCTTCTCCTTCTGAATGATTTCAGTGACCAAGTTCTGCTCAAAATCTTTCTCGCTGGTTTCGTCAGTGACTTTAACATCTGCATCAATGTCCACCCACTTACGAAAATCTTCCTCATCGCTTCCTGGCGGAGGAGGCACCACATCGACAGCACCAACATCAGGAGCAGCAACAACATCAGGGGTTTTGAAACCATCTTTTCGCCAGCAGTTTTCTATTGTGCTCTTCTTCATCTGCTTCCATGCATCTCCCAACATGTCCAGTGCTTGGAGCAAATTGATCCTCTTTGCAACCTGGGCAAAACTATTTAAATACCTGCGCACACAGAGAGATAAGAAACTAATTCTTTTGGTATTGACAGTATTAATAACACCAAAATAATTATCAGTAGTAGTAACAATAGTTGTGATACTAGCATCAACGGTGGTATTGGTGGTTATTATGGTGATATTGGTGATAGTGGGGTAGTTAGGATAATGACAGTAGTAGAGTAGCATTAGTAAGATGTCTATTAGTATTGTTATCAGTGCTGACGGAGTGCTTACCGTGGCAAAAATAGAAGCATTAGTACTAGCATTAGTAGCATGACTTATAGAAGTATAGCTAATAGTAGCTGGAATTGCGGTGATGGCAATAGTAGCAACAGAATTGGCAGCTGTGACAATAATGTCAATGCCGGACTTCACAACAAATTTTCACAATTTCCAATGCGCCACCGATGCCTCTATTGAACCGGCTGAATCTGGCGTACGCTATTTCAGCAAGTCATCGGGTAAGACACAGGATTGGGAACCCCCTACTCCGTGGCCCTTGTGCTAATCAGTGCTAAAATTACAGTGAAGGTCAGTGTTAGAAAAATAATAACTGCAGCGATTTCAAATAATCACCTGTCGAGAGGCAACTCTCGTAGACTTCTGTAAACGCAAGGTATTATTGCTAACTCCTTTTAGTAATACGTTCAAAAAAAGGTCAAGTTAAATTCCAGTAGACATCTGATATGCCCGTTATGGAATGACACAACTTCGATGGTGTGGCACTGGTACTAAAAAGAACTATCTGCCTAGTTGAGATATGGTTTCTACTACTTTCCATGGGGTCTATGCATTTAAATGATAACGGGGTAAACTAGAACGTATATTTACTAAAGTAAACTAAGTAACTTAGCTCTCCAATTTCTGACTTTAAATGCGACGAATTTATTTTGGTACCCTCTGGCTCCCAAAATACCAATGTTGGAAAGAAATTAAAATTAGTAAGCTTCTCATTATTTTAAGTTAAATTTCAAATACTCTCGTTATCACAACTGCGAATTAAACTCCCTACATAGCTTTCTCAATAATATGTTATGATCGTTTGAGAAAATAATGTGTATAATGTATTTCATGCTTCTAAAATGACCTCGCCGTGTACTTTGGATATCCAGGGAGTACTTAGACGGTACAGTTAGCAAGCATGAACCCACTTTACACCATAGTCTCTGTCGCTCTAATTCTGGGTAAAAACCCTTTGGCATTTCAGAGTGGTGAAAGTGCGTGCTAGCTGTTTCGACTGGTGGCCTGCCAGACAAACTTTGTTGTTCGTTAATTCATTCCATGTGGCTCTGGCAACCGTATTAGCCATTCTCATGATTTCTCAATATTCCGCGTGGAAAGAATTTGGTTTTTTTCATATGTCCTTTATGCTAGCTAGATACTCTGCTAAACAAAACTGTTTTCGTACTTTTCGTCGCGAGGTGTGTGTGTTCGACCATCAGTTTCGATGAAGTCCACCAAATGAGCCAACAGGTTGGTACAGTAGGTGACGGCCTCAAAGGTGAGTTTTGAGTGATAGAGGACGTAGTTAGCGGCTCCGCACTCTTCATCTTCTCCCATGAGTCTCAAAGAGACTTGACGGGTCAGGCGTGGGCTGCTGTATCAAATGCAAGCCAAAACACCGCCTAACTTAGTCTTAAGTGACAGTAGCCTTTTGCGCTAGTACTACTCTACTGTCTACCCTCAATCACCCATAGTAAGTGTGAAGACAGGCCCAAGGAGGCCGAGACTGATACGGATTATACTGGGTCTGTAACAACTGGCTACGATGTAGCCGAGTCTCAGAATCAGAACTATCTCTGACGCTAAAATTTGTCAGAAGTGACGCTGGTTTGAGTAAGCTCTGGGGCGCATACCGCTGTGTCTCAACAAGGAGTGTGACTCTGGGTTAGAACTTTTTCGTGTATGCACATGCGTTGACCCTGAGCAGAAAAGCGTTTGCCTTAGTTTCCACCCTCTCAACTCTATCCATCAGGCTCTCTCTTCCTAGATACCAAGATACTGCTGCTATAGGTACGTGCCTATACTACGAGTGCTAGTTTCTATTACTCATGTATGGTAAGGCCAGGAGATAGTATACTATAAGTATTTCTTATGTGTGCTTTTCAAGAAATCGCACCCAATATGCACTCGCAATCTGTGTGAGGTAATAGTGATTAGCATTTGGATAATAATAGGGCGTTTGTAAAGTAATGTACAAGTCCTACCATGCACTTATGTCATGCAGTTTGCCGTCTATAGCCCAACTACAGACCTACCACAGTATCCATCTATAGCTTGGACTTTTCAGAACCCTTGCTTGTATCCCGTTGTTCCCAGCACGTTGTGAGAATGGGGGTTTAGGGTATTCCGAGTAGAAACCCATCTTCTGTAACTGTCAAACCAGAGTGCTGGAAACCAAGGCTGGTACGGCTACTGATATTTCTAAGTCGGGGTGCAGCTGGTTGGTAGCATTTCTGGTACTATTTTTGACTGCATGAAGTTATGGCCAGCTAGACTTTAAAGTGAGCTAGATTTGAATTTGGTGTAACTAATAAGGCAATTCAACTGCTGCTGTCACATTTTACAAAGTTTGGACCAGGATACTGCTGCTAGAGGTAATATGCCACTGCTAAGAGTGTTAATTCTAGTAAGCATAGTTGGGTAGTAATATATTCTTAAAATTGTATCGATATTTGACATGACAGTCTAAGTCAGTGCAGCAGGAATAAGGAAATATTAGTGATGCTGATAGCAATAATGAGAGTGGTAATTCCTATAAAAGTATTCAAAGTTCAGTAGTAAGACATGCATCCTATTTTATCAGTTTATTATAACATGTGGAGGTATGAGCTAACCACGACACAAGTACGGTACTAGAGGACTACAGTGTTGCTGAGATTGCAATAGGCTAAAGGTTTGACTAGGCTTTGAGGACTAGACTGTACTATCAGAGCTAAGGAAATCTAGCTGAGAGACTTGACTGCGTACGCTAAGAGGTACATTTGTGTATCAACTGTATAATGAAGTTACAACCAGCTTAATTATAATTATGTGTATTTAATAAAGCGAATTTACTGCTGTGGCTAGGACAGCTAGCCTATACTAAAAGAATTCAAGAATAGCAAGCTTACGCGCATCCTAGGCTTCATGCGGGCACATGTTTCCGCGTCTTCATCTGGTGATTGTGTGAGACACCCGTGCTGCCTTGCGAGCATGCGTCCTTTGTGTGAGTTTGCAGATCAGCAGATTAAGGCAGGGTGATTTGGCCGGACATCTAGCAGATTTGGTTGTCTTACAAGCTATGTAGTCGTTTACGTCGATCGAGCGTCCTGATTGGGTTTTGAGTGGCCAATGACTGCCAGATTTGTAGGTTAGCGAGTGCGCCCACTTAAAGGCCCCTAGACTCCTTGAACACGTTGAACGTGCTTGTTTGGTTTTCCATATGTAAGGCCAATGGAACCACCCTTGTAGCAATGGTCTAGTTTGAATGTGGTTAACCCCCAGATAGCTAGCTCGGCGTAACTTCTGTTCAGTAGGGGCGCATCTTGCATCCAATATTTTGCAATAAGCACATAAGGTGGGAACATGGACCTACGATCGTTCTCCTTTTCGCCCGAGATGCACTTGTAGTACACACGGGTGTTTCCCTTTCACTGGTTGTGTCTAGTACGTCGTTCCTTCACCGGGTGGGAGGCACAGATCAGCAGGTGTGTGCAGATTTGCCATTTGATGGCAGTTGTGCGGTTATCTCGAGCGGGTTGTCTGTTTGGAAGCTGTTAGCGCGTTTTTGACGGCTATTGCCGATCGGGCACTGTGATTGGCTTGCGAGAGGCCAATGGCTATCCCCTTTACAGATGAGCCTGTGTCTGAGTAGGCCCTAGTATTCTAAATGGAGGCCCCTCTTACTCTAGATGTTAGCACAGTAGGTTAAAAAAGTGTTTCCCATATTGTTGTAATACCTGGGTGAGAAAGCAATCATCCAATATGACACTATAACCACCCCAGATGGGAATAAGTGCTTACCATCGCCCGTTTGTTTGCCATAGATGACTGGGTAAGAAACCCGTGTTTTCCTTTCAGCGTTTTTGTCGAGTACGTCTAATGCGTGTGGAGGAACGTAGGTTAGCAGATACGTCCATATCTGGCATTGTGATGGCAATTGTGCGACTATCCCGAGCGGGGTCTCCGTTGGATAGCTGTCAGCGCGTTTTGAAGGGCTATTTTCGATCGAGCGCTATGATTGGCTTGCGAGAGGCCAATGGATATCCTTTTGCAGGTGAGCATGTGTCCGACTAAACGCGTAGGCCCCTTAATTTCGATCGTAAACATCAAGCTACTTTGCGTGATGGTGGTACAGTCGCTTAAAATAATATCCCTAAAATCTTCACCAGCGACATCGTCATCATCATCATGTTCGGCATTTATGGTTTTTGGTCTCCTTTAACACCATCAAAGTAAGTCAACTAGATTGAGATTTAATTAGGCTAATTGTTATGTTTAGCTGCGAAGAAGTACCTGCAAGGTCTGCAGTGAGCTAAAGATTAGAAACTATGATAATGGGACAAGTTCAAAATAAAATGGCTGAACAAGCATTAAATAAGCGAATCAACTGCATATGCTAATATATGCACTAGCGTCTGAACTAAGTAATGAGTTATTAGCCAAGCAGCTTGAAACAGAGCTGGATAAGGAATCTTCTTTTTTAAGTTTTAATTTACCTAGCGCAGGAATCTAAATCGTAAACTCAGCTAGGAGGACCAGACTGAACTAGAACAGAGCCATTCAAGATGTGAGTTAAGATACGCCTACTGTATCATTGAACCTACTCTTGTGGCTAGCAGTAAGTAGTGAGAGCACAGCGAGCTAGGTAGGTTATTTGGTGTAGTAACTTCGGTGTCGTGCATGGGGAAACGTGACCTTTATTTTTTCGACTCGTACCCCGAGAAATTTTTGCCGTATCTTGATCTGGCCCATTTTTTCTCTCGCGCGAAGTTCACACTAATCGTTTAGGGGGCACAATGTGGTTAGTTCAGTGAAATAATTACCCAATAGCATGCTCCAGTAGTAGCACCGTCCTGCGAGCGCTTCTATTTCTAGTGGTAACGATGCATTGAAGATGCTGAGAGCAAGCCACGTCCATTGCCATGACCTGGTTGCTAGTCCAAAAGTCATCTGAATAATGTTTGCCGCGAGGAACCACCCTGTTGACTCCAAATATTCCTCATCCCGCGCAAACCACTTACGCGCATACGCACCGACGAATCTATCGCATTGAAACAAAGCTTTTTATTTTCCCCAAACAATCTCTCACTCCCTTGTACCAAGTAGTACAGGTTAAATTATATTACTCGTATGTGCGGGCGCAAGAGTCCACGCCCACTGCAAAAAATGCTGCGAAAACTTCAGTTAAGGGTCCAAGACGCCGAGAGGATCATGATTACCGCATAGTTGTACAGGGGCTAA
This sequence comes from Ligula intestinalis, assembly GCA_036362985.1. NCBI lineage: Eukaryota > Metazoa > Platyhelminthes > Cestoda > Diphyllobothriidea > Diphyllobothriidae > Ligula > Ligula intestinalis. The sequence goes on from JAYGXS010000005.1 coordinate 4,787,237, forward strand.
AAGAAGACTTTTCAGACCGCTCAAACGACCAAAACGATCTAGACATGGTTTTCTTTAACAATGTCCTGAGCGATCTGTTTCCGCCAGGAAAAGAATTTGAAGTGCTGAGGTCATTTCGTATCGGGAAAATGCTGGCAGATACTGCAGAAATGCTCCGACCCAGACCGCTAAAAATCATATTTAAAAACAAGGAACATGTTCAGGTAATCCTGTCTAAAAAAACTAACCTACGTCACGCGCATAAAGAGGTTTTTTTTCAACCGGACTACTCCCTGGACGAACGGCTGAAACGCCGAGAACTAGTGGCGGCACTACAGTAGAGGAACAAGAATGGCGAGGTAGGCCTGAAAATCTTCAACGGGAAGACAATTCAGAAAAAAACATTGAACCAAACCGTAATACTCCGAACGACGGTCAGGAAGTGACTGTCACAACCAGATTACACAGTACAAAGAAACTAAAGTGCATGTACACCAATGCACAAAGACTGCTCTCCAAATTAGATGAGCTCAAGATTATTATTTGCCAAATGGAACCAGACGTCGTCTGCATAACAGAAACATGGTTGACCACGAAGGTAGGCGACCAGGAAATTGCTCTCCCCGGGTTTCAAGTTTTCCGAAAAGATAGAGTCGGGCGTCAAGGTGGGGGTGTGCTAATCTATGTTATACACGGCCTGCTCGTGTCCGACAAATCCGAAAACCTTTCGGGCAATATAGAGGCCATATGGCTCACCGTTAGAACACCAGGGTCACAGACCCTTGACATCATGGCGGTCTACCGTCCACCATCGAGCAACCAACAGTCAGGCACTAGTCTGATAGAAGGAGTCGAAGAAATTGCTAAGAGCTCCGATGTCATGGTCATGGGAAACTTTAACGCCCCCCATATCGACTGGAATGTGAGTTCTGCGCCCGGCTCAGAAGTAAATTTCGATCGACGACTCCTGCGCACAGTACAGGCATCTTTCCTAACGCAACACGTCCTATATCCGACCAGACTACGCGAAGGGCAACAAGCTAATTGCTTAGACCTAGTGCTTACCAAAGCACCTGATAGCATGGACATTGTAAATTGTTTACCACCTCTTGGAAAAAGTGATCACGTAGTGCTACAGTGGGAATATTCACTCTTCTCTGTGCCCGATCGTAGTGTGTTAACCAGACACAACATCTGGAGAGGGGACTTTACACAAATGAAAACCACAATGTGCGAGATAGACTGGAACGAACTATTCACCGGGTGCGTTCTCGATGGTTGGTCGGCATTCAAAGCCGTATTAAACGGACTAATTACCGATTTCTGTCCTATCACGGTAAAAAAGTAACAAATAGGCCTCGATGGCTACCGCCGACGCTAAAGAGGGAAGTAAACCGCAAAGGAAGGATGTTCAAAATCTATCGCAGAGGGAGGACCCCCAAATCGTACAATAGGTATAAGGCGCAGAGAAACAAGGTTAATAGCCTGATATGAATTAGCCGCCAAAACTTCGAGAGTAATCTAATAAAGCGTGCAGTAGGAAACCCAAAGATTTTCTACAGCTACGTTAGGCAATGTACTCGAAATAGAGACCCATATCCTCTGCTAAAAGCAGACGACAGTGTAGAAATTTGCGAGATTTACGAAAAGGTGGAACATCTATCCTGCTCCTTCCGGTCGGTCTTTACGAGAGAGGCTGAGTTCACCGCTATTAACTGCAGTGTGGGTGTGATCCAGACCATATACTCGGTTGCACTCAAAGAAGCTACCGTTCTGCGAGAACTTCTTCAGCTCAAAGAATCGAAGTCTTCAGATCCGGATGAGATACCTGCAAAGCTATTAAAAGAGCTAGCCATAGAGTTGGCGGTACCCCTGTACCTAATCTTCCGAGCTTATCTTAATGCTGGACAAGTGCCACCAGATTGAAGGCAGCGTGGATCTCACCCATCCACAAAAGTGGGAGTCAGGCGACCACAAATAACTATAGACCGGTCAGCCTCACCTCAATATCCTGCAAGCTTATGAAACGCATAGTCAAACGCGAGCTGATGCACTTTTTGTAGCAACATCAACTTCTCTCTGATAAGCAGACGGATTCCGCAGGGGAAGGTCCTGCTTGACCAATCTGCTCTATTGTCTAGAACAGTGGACCCGAGCGATCGATGAAGGGAATACGGTGCATACAGTCTTCGTAGACTTCAAGAAGGCGCTTGACACGGTGCCTCATCAACGTCTCTTAAACAAGCTCAGCCGCATAGGGGTTAGGGGAAACCTCTTGCAGTGGATCGCAAACTTCTTGACTGGTCGTACCCAGACCGTATGTATTGGCGAACAGCGGTCGGCGGAGGTAGCAGTTGAGAGCGGGGTTCCACAGGGATCTGTTCTTGGCCCTATTCTCTTCCTTATATATATTTATGACAGCATAAGCGGACTAGACTCCGAAATCGCAATGTTTGCTGATGACATAAAACTTGGGAAGGTCATACGCAACCAAGACGATGAATTTAACCTCCAGGCAAATTTGCATAGACTGGAGCAATGGTCAACCCTTTGGCTCATGCCATTCAATGTGGCCAAATGCAACCTAATGCGCTTTGGTAGAACCAGCACTACGCCTCGGAGGGTGTATTACCTGAATCACACGCCGCTACCAGATGTAGAGGCTCAGAAAGACCTAGGGGTGTGGTTCACGCCTTCACTGAAGCCATCACTCCACGTCCTGAAAGTGGCTAAATCCGAAATTTCGAGCTTGTATCTACTCAAGCGCGTCTTTGCTAAGTTTGACAAGGTTGTATTTGGCAAGGTATTCGGCACGTTCGTGCAGCCTCAACTGGAATTCGCCATACAAGTCTGGAGACCTTGGACAGCCAAAGACAAAAAAACCTAGAAAGGGTGCAAAGACGCGCAAAAAATTAGTACGAGGCCAACGGAACCTCCCTTATGAGACCCGATTGGTAAATCTTGACTTGTTTCCTCTGGATTGCAGGCAGCTACGTGGGGACCAAATCCAGTCATTTCGCATGTTGCGTGCTCAGGATTGCATCCTCCAAACAAATGACTTCTTTGAGCGGGCCACCACCTCTAGGCTGCGAGAACAGCCCCTCAAATTACGTGTGACTGGGGCAAGACTTGACCCAAGAAAATTCTTTTTCTCTAAGAGGGTAATCCAGGCGTGGAATGCCCTTCCTGCGGATATTGTCATGTCCCCTTCCGTGGATGTTTTTAAGGCAAACCTAGATAGATGTAATGAGTATCGTCGTGATTAAGTACTCCAAATCCAATCACTGAAGTGTTCCGAATCCAAATATTGAAGCGCTTTAACTCCAAATACTGAAATGCTTGAAATTTTATAAATATATACTACTAGTAATTTTTAAGCAGGTTTATTATTATTATTATTATTGAACCAAATGCGTTAAGACATTGCCTAGCTCCGACGTCTCTGCTCACAATGCGACCTGTACTGATCACATCTGAGGTTGCATCTACCGCACCTATGGTCCTAGGCTACGCGGTCCTATCACACCCTTTCTCGTATCAACCGACTGCTGATGACGGGGCGAGTTCCTCGGCTCTTGGGACAGCAAAGGCTTATCATGGTCGTATCTCTGGTTCTTCAGGACGTTCTCGTGACTCCGAGGTCTCCTACTCGTATGGTCCTTCGGATGTAGATATTACTCGTCATGGATGCCATGGCTGCCGTTAACATTCACAGAAGCATCATGCCCCTATCATTCACATACCTCCCCCACGAGCGATAGTTTTTCTCCTAAAAACCACAAATGACATTCCATTTTGAATTATTAGCCAGCCTTAGGAGTTTTTTCACTGTCTGCTCTTCTTCCTCAGTTACACTGCTGGCTCGTGTAAACTGAGTGTGAGTGTATTACTTGAAACAAGCGAGTAGTCGTTTGAAATTCTGCCAACGACTTCTTTGGAATCTTCGGCTATGCCGATACATTTCTGAAATCCTATGTACCAAGAGGGAGTTCAAAGGCGTTTGCCTATATTTCCTTTAATAAATTTGACTTGACTTGACTTGACTTACCACTGAAATGGAGGCCGTAGTTGGTCTGGCTGGAACTTCTGAGTATTCTACGCTAGGACAAAGCAGCTGCTAGACTACATGACCTGACTCTCATACAAGTAATTACACTTGGTTAGATTGTAAATTTAGTAAAACCGTCCGTCAGGCACGTGGGAACCCGGAAAACTCACGGGTCTGGAGCAGACCAAGCTGCAATTACGACCTCCTGTGTTTGACCTGTTGGCATCCAGTGGCCAAAAAGACCGGGTACTATGAGACAGTTTTAAGGCAAGCGTTTATGCAGCCAGGTCTGTTGAGCAACTGTCCAGGTGGCTTCTCAAGCAGGAAAACAAAATCCCGCGTTCTTCCACTACGAAACAGCTGATTGATATTGGTCACTCCTTTCGAATACTTTTTCGGACACAACGGCTCGTAGACTGCACCGCTTGTAAAAGGCCTTTATACGATGGGTGAAAGTAGACCTATGTTACAAATTAGAGCACATAGTCAACATACATTTAGCGTGGTAACCTCTAGCTCCTTGATTTACACATTTTACCGGCGCTTTTCGTTTTAGATCGTTTTTTCTCACCACTCAACCTTCCCGTATTGTATTTTAAGTCACCATTTCTATTGATTAGCCTGTATGACACCTTGTTGTTTTGTACAGAAATTTGCTCTCCTTTACACCATGTCATTCGTCGCCTGGTGTCTTGTGGCTGTCTGCAATGATTGCAAAATAGCATGACCCTCCGATGGGATCGCGGAATCGCCACTTCCACTTCAGTTCATTAAGCGTATCAATAATTAATCATCAGTTAATTTGGAACTATTGACGTGTCCTTAGAAGCAATGTCTCTTTCTTGAATAATAATTGACTGATAATACAAGCTAACAGGCGAGTTCCAGGAAGTAAGTGAGAAGAAAATGACTCTAACGCAGGGACGACACTTTCTTTCGCCTGACGTTTCGAGATCCGTCCTGGATTCATCATCAGAGGCGAGCGAGCCCGTTAGTCAAAACGTCTCAGAGTCTGTCGGCCGCCTTCTCGCACAACTTAGAGCTGGAGTCACACACAGGCCGGAGGCAACCATAATGTTATGCATTGAGAATGGAAGGCAGTTTGTAGACAGGACGAATGTAATGTATGTAAACAGAAGGGTGCCTGTAGGCAGAATGTCATGCAGGCAAAACAGAGGACTGTTTGAGGCAGGACGTGTACTGAAGACGAAGGCACAGTTCAATTGGCGAGTCATGCTAACACTGCCGTGTATATAGTGTGGGGGAATGTAATAGGCTGAAAGCTGGCCAATCAGAATAAGGGCAGGGGTGAGCCGCTGGCCAGGATCGAAGGCTGGTCAGTCAGAACAAAGAAAGGGGTGACCAAGTGTCCGTGACCTTGAGCAGCGCTTGACGTGCGCCTCGCGTGCCTCACGTCATGATGTCCCGACTCAATTTCCAGTCTACTTTGCGCACGCTCCTGCGGGCACATCTGTACGCAAAATGGTGCACTACTGTCAGGCAAGTCATTGCTTTAATCCTTTCCTCTATGCAAATAGTATTGCCGGCAAAGATAAGGGCGACTTGAATGACCATTTCTGTCTTATTAGCCGTCATCAGCCGGCCATACCCAGCCACAAGTGGTGCACCAGCCGAGGCTCGAAATCGCGACCTTTTTGATCAGAGTCTAACGCTCTAACCATCGAGCCACGAGCTGGTTGTCTTGCCGGTATAGGTCAGGAGATATTGACTCTGGTTGACGAACGTCCCTGACTCCTAAGAGAAGTCACTCGCCCCTCTCTGCCTTGGATTCCATTTTCCGGGCCATGACAGCAGCGGTAACGGTTAGTACTTTTAGGTATATACGTGTTAGACCATCGATTAGATTGAGTCAACCAAGTGCACCAACAGGTTGGCACAGATGGTGACGGCCTCAGGAGATTGATTTTGATGATAGCGGAAGTATTTAGCGCTTACCAAACTACTCACCTTTGCTCGGGGTTAGCAGATCAAACGGGACACAGCGTTGGCCGCCTTTTCCGATGAAGGCCAGAAACACCGCCTAACTTAGTCTTAAGTGAGAGAAGACCTTGCGCGGGTAATATGGCGCTATGTTCTCTCTCATCTTCAGTATGTGTCAAGGTAGGCTCAAGGAGGCCGAGATGGATACGGCTAATCCTATTTCTACCGCTACTAACTAGCAATGCAGTTACGCGTTAGCAGTAATGGCACTAGCATTTGTCAGAGGTCACGTTGATTAAAGCCAGGGCTGAGACTCATACCCCTCGATCTCAGAAAATAGTCTTAGGCATAAAGTATTGCAGGCGAAGACAAAGGAGACTCCTACATAGACTAATCCTCGCTGACTTCCACCAGACGTGGGCCATTGCTGGTTTTTTCTTGCCCATACTCGACAGGGTGTTTTTAATTCAGTATGGACACACTTTCAATACTGAATAATCCAAAAATTAAAAAAGAGACCCAGTGGTTATCGTGCTGACAAAGTTCTATCAGACCACAACTATACTTTTGGTGATGCTTCAATTTGAACAGCCAGCGTGGTCAGTGCCAAACAGTAGCTGGTCAAAAACTATTTATCCATGCATACATCCACAGCTGACGCTATTGGAACTATCAGAGACACAGTGGACAACAGTGCGTTTTGTATGTCCCTTTAGTCACCACTGACCGTACGGGAATAGTGGTAACACAGGTTTTAATGGTGGGCCTTTAAAGCCAATACGCGATGAAGAATGTGCAAGAAAGCAAAAAGAGTTAATTCCCATCAAGTGATAATGAAAAAATTGACAAATATCGACCCAATAACTTAACGGAATCCGAATATCATAAACTACAATAAAACCACATTCTCTATGCCCTTATATGAAGCACACAGAGGGTTCCTTCCCAAGGTCATTAAATAGTAACCCATACCAGGGTAGGCCATGCATTTTTAAACTCAGGGGCTCATATACCGACAGAATGTTCAACGCCCCCGTCGGCAAGATTCTGCTCCCGTTTTGTTACGTGGCAAATTTGAAGCCTTCGACTCTAGAAAGGAAGCGGACGCGCAACACTATAAACAAACAACTTCTCAAGTCTTCGACCTGGATCACATAGACATTCCGGTAAAGTTGTAGTGGAGTAGTGATGACTGGTTGTCAACACCTTTCGACACATGTCACCGCATTGGCGAACTGCCTAAACGGAGCTGTATTCGGGCCACCTGTCTGCCCTTCTAAAACCATGCAGAATTTCTGTGGGACATGAACGCCGTCAAGGTGATCTATTCGGATATACTCGAGTTCTTTCGAGGGCTCCAGTGATTCTACAAATATTCCCAAGTTTAACTTTAAAAAATGTTATTTAAGTTCCGAAAATATTCCCATGGTTAATATTAGAAGTCAGTTTTTGGCAAACAATTGTTTTCAGCTACTCTTAATCAGACCAAACATTTGCAAGGGAAATTAACGCTGTACATAACAATAAAAGTTTGAATAGGTAGAAAAATCAATAAATATCTAACACAAGCGCTGATTGGCCAACGCGGACTATGTCAGTTTGCGCATGTAGGCCATGTCAGTGTGTTGGTTGAAGGATGGTCGCTTGTTGGTAGGGGCGAAATCCTATCGCCACCTGGTGTCGGTTTAGGCCATGGAAGTGACAGAGCTTGTGTCAGAGTCTTCTGACAACACAGCACTGGATTTGCTAGCCTTATAGCTACTGCTTCGGCTGTTGCAAGCATCCGTTGGCGTAGGCCTTTGGAAAAATTAGATGGTGTTCTGTAGACCACCTGAAAGGCTTCGTTAGTATCGACTTGATGGTTCGTATCGACTAGATGTGTGAGAATAGCACTCGAGATCTATCTAGTTTCACGTTTACTTAGTTAGGTCGGTATGTGCTCACGTACCCTCTTTTCGAGACGCCTCGTTGTATCCCGCTTCACAGGAGCAAGTGAAAGAGTAAATGCACATTGATGTGGCCTTCAAAGGGAGTCTGTCTTTACCTCCCAATCTTAGGAGAGGAGAGTTCGAGAAGAGCAAAGTAACGGTGAAACTAGATCGATCTCGAGTGCTATTCTCGCACATCCAGTCGATACTAACAAAACCTTTCAGGTGGTCAACAGGACACCATCTAATTTTTCCAAAGGCCTACGCCAACGGATGCTTGCAACAGCCGAAGCAATCGTTATAAAGCTAGCAAATGCAGTGCTGTGTTGTCAGAAGACTCTGACCCAAGCTCTGTCACTTCCATGGCCTAAACCAACACCAGGTGGCGATAGGATTTCGCCCCTACCAACAAGCGACAATCCCTCAACCAACACGCTGACATGGTCTACATGCGCAAACTGACATATTCCGCGTTGGCCAATCAGCGCCCGCGTTAGATAGTTATTGATTTTTCCACCTATATAAACTTTTATTGTTACGTACAGCATTAATTTCCCTTGCAAATATTTGGTCTGATGAAGAGTTGCTGAAAACAATTGTTTGCCAAAAACTGACTTCTAATTTTAACCATGGGAATATTTGCGGAACTTACATTGTTTCACTTTTCACTCACTTCTAACAATTTTCTTCTCTGCCTTTCCTATTTCCCCACCCGACAAAACTCTTTAACCACCGTTTTTGCCGGACACAATGCTGGGACTAGGGGTATGAGTGGGGCTACATAAGCTACTCTTGTCGGCAAATAGTATTGCCGGAAAAGACAGGGGAGACTGGAAGGCCATTTCGGGTTCATAAGCCGTCGTCAGCCCTTCAGCTCCAGACTCAAGGGATGTTCAGATGAACGCAGCAAGCGAATCAATGTGCCCATTTCCATCATCAGCTTGTTGATAGGATCGGAAAGTCGATAGTGAGGGTTTTATTTCTAAGTCACATGAATGTATTCCTGTAGCTGATTTCTGGCTTTAAGAGCTGTAACTGGCGGTGCTCCTCCTCAGGAGTTTACCATGAATGCCTTTACGGCACTTTCAACTAGACGAGACGCGAAGCACGCATACTGTCGGCGTGCTGATTCACAATAGCAATACTTAGCTGGGCGTAATTTGACAAAGATAGAAAAATTATCATAACCTACCCTCTGCGCCTTCCAGATAGAGGGCAGCCTTCAGACCCGTGACCATTTCATCAATTATGGAGAAGTCCTGATTCTGGACAGCACTGCAGACCTAAAAATAG
>JAYGXS010000005.1:4800387-4853798 GCA_036362985.1 Ligula intestinalis
CTACAAATGTACCGATATTCGCCTCTCGTCATGCAGTATTGGTTCATTCAGATTGTACGCGGCTTCAGCCACTCAGAAGACCACATCCGCAAATTTTAGATAATGGATTTTGTTGAGAAATAGCTGTGGCAGCCTGACCCTGGCTTTGAGGTGCCAAATTTTTTTACTAGAGGGTGAACTTTCAAGTCCTGACTTCTAAAGTGCAGTGATTGTTTACTGATTTTAGTCACAGTACAGAGAGGACTGCACATAGTGCATGGACCTCGGTTGTCCAGAGCGTGAGAGCAGAAATCGCTCAGGTGTCTTTCACCGACCACTGTTTCCCGCATAAATTGGCATGAACTTATTTTTTCCCGCATACCAGACTGCGCCTGCGCAATTACACCTGACTAATATTGGGGTAGGCCTGGCTCGTGGCGCGCGTTTATGCGACTGTGCAGGGTCTGAGCGAGCCCATACCGGCTGCTTTAACGCCATCCACACACTCTCTCGGAAACGGCCATGACCGCGTGATAGATCCAGTCGGCTATTCGAATATCATAGCATGAGCGACTTGAGGCGCTTCTGCTGACCGGTGCAAACACTTAACTGCCCAAGGGAAGGTTAGTGCACAGTAGTACCTGCTGAATGAAACTGGGTGCCTACACAATCACCGCAAGTGAAGATTCAAAAGCTGATACTTTCATACCCTCATATTCCCATCTGTTATGCTAATTGCAAAATAAGAATGCATATTAAATTACTTAGCTATTGATAGTGTTATAGAAATTACTAAGATTTCCTGTCTAGTTGATTCTGGTGGAGCTAGTGTAGTGGGCGTTAGCGCCACTGTGAGAACCCGTGATCGCTGACTGATCATGCAAAGGCTGCAGTCACACTGACTGCCCGCACCCTGTCCTCCTCTCGCTTTATGTTTGGCGCGACATACTAACACGCCCAGTCTCGGCTGCGTCTCGGCATAATCTCGCACGGTCCAACCAATTACCTCCAAGGCTGCATAAACCAAAGACAACTAACAGTGGCCGCTCGGATGAATGCCGCCAGAAGTCACTACGGACCCGACCCGACTAGGGGACGGATGCACTAGTCCGCGAGTCAAACCTCCTCATAACTATTATATTTTCTGTTTGTACAGGATCAACACTCCCTTCTACTCTGGCCTTCCCGTGAGTTCTCTTTTCTCCTAAGGAACCGGTTCTGGAAGATCGCAGCCATTTGGGTTAAACCTTATTAGCCCTTATACCTCCGCGATAGTGGCTTCCTACTTGACAGCAGATGTTCGGTAAATTCTAAGCCACAGCTAGGTGTTGTAGACAGCTAAAGTTAGCCTAAAAACGGCAAATGGATCTACGTTGCAACTTAACGGCGTTGTAGAACTTGATCTGTTGTTATTTAAACGTTTATTTATCCTTTCAGTTTACTATGTAGGTTGTGACTGCATACTAGCCACCGATTTACAAGTTGTACGTATTATAGCATACCATTTAATGGTCTTAGTAAGTATTACTACTAGGATTAGCAGTCCTGGCATTAGCATGTTACGTTATCAGCAGCATCCTAGTCATCGCAGTCCAAACATGGGAGAAACTGACTCAGTACTTGGTGAACAGAGGTAGAAGGGCGGAAATCAGAGCAAAGCACTGATGTGTTCCGAGCCTCAATCACGTGCTGCCTGGAAATAGCATAAACCCAGATTCACACCCAGCGCTGAATTTTATTCAGCGTCACCTCTGACTTAAAAATAGCGATAATCATAATAATAATATTATTGAAACGAATTGCTTATACGTGATTTAGAAACAGTAATAGTATCAGTCTCAGTTTCCCTGAATCTCTCTTGACACCTACTAAAGGTGACTGAAGGTAGATAGCGTGGTAGTGCGAGCGCAAAAGGCTTCGGTGTTCTGGCCTGCATTGGCGAAAGCGGCCTACGCCTGATCCCGTTCGGTCATCTCGATTCTGCCTTGTTACTGGTTCAAACAGGTTGAACGTGGACTTCATCAAACTCGAAGGTCAAATAATCACTTTAACGCACAACAATCTTGGTGCGATCAACGGTCTGCCCAGGCCAGTGTGCATGTAGTGGTCGTTGCCTGTCCGACGCCTGGCTTTCCTGTCGTGACCTCAATCCGTCTAGACCTCAAGGTCGTGGCGGCCGCCAGACTTACTGGCGTGCGTGCCGTGAACCACCCACTTCGATGTCCACCCACACGCTGTCCAACCAATCACAGGCCAACCCAGCCAATGAATGCTCTATCCCACTGTCTAATGGCCTGACTGCTGTTAAACCAGCACTTGGACTCGACTGGCTCTCCTGGATGTATGCTTTCCAAATCAAACCTCTTTGCATCTATTCTTCATTCTTCTGTGTACACAATATACTATTCCCATTACTCTGGCCTCTACTGACTTCTTCTCGACTAAGTAACCATGGTCTGAAGATTGCAGTTGCTAGGGTTAAACTTACTTTACCCCCTGCGATAGTTACCCTGTTGCTAACCAAATCGACTTCGTCTTTTAGTCTTCTGCATACGTCAACTGAAGAGGTGCTTCGTGATTTTTTGGAAAATACTGGAACACAAAATCATGCTAAAACCCAGGAGACATCCTTCAGGAATAGAGACTGCAGTCAATTGTGCACCCAACCTCAAGGTGTCCCCTCCCGGGGCCAAAGTGATGACTTACCCCGCTTGAGCCCCGCCTGAGCCCCATCTGAGCTCCCTCTTGCCCCCATGCCCCATGCATCATATTTAATAAAATTAGCTTTAAGGTCACTTTTATCCACCGAATCTTATACATTTTTGGTTTACTTTTCTTCTCCGATCCCTCAGATATACAGATGTACGCCAGTGAATAACTTCTGGAATAGTAATTGGTCTGTATTAAATTCTGACGGGGCCGTCATGGCGGGGTCATGTGTTTCAAGGGTGATGTCATATTTAACAACACCACTACCTCCCCCTCCCCCCCCCAACTCCGCTTTGTTTGTGTTGAACATGTTTTCATGCAAAAGTCTAACAAAATATGCTTTTCGTAGCCCTCCAGTTTACGCACCTTCTCTCGGTCCCTGGTCTGCACCGCAAATACGTCTTTTTTGCAAAAGTTCGTACCACACACGCAGGGTTCTGCGCACATATGTATGGAATCCATTAGTTTGCAAGTGAGTCGGGGCGAGTCGACCGATTTACGCAGTCACTGCCAACACAATCGTTGTCCTCAGTTTCTACTTTTATTCCTTTTATATAAACATACTCCTGATTTAGCAAAAATGAGAGCCTATTTCTCCAATAACTTTAAATAAGAGGGCAGTTTTCCAAACCAAAGCCCTTCTTATTATTAAATCCACTCAGTTATTCGAAATAACCAGTCCAAATATACGCTAAACTACCGAGTTAAATTTCGTCCTAAAATTTGTTTGCAGGATTCACAGAACTGTATATCCTGGGCTTCTTGGAATCCCGCGCGCTCATTTCACTTTCGACGCCGCCATTTGGCCTGAGAACAGCCAATCACAGTTGCCACAAAGTTACCTTCTAGCGCGATGACAAATATCAAGCATGCACGCGTGGACGCTTGCTCTCTGGGCCGCGGGGTTTCCTGCAACTACACTGCACTTGGATCTGGTTGGCTTTCCTGGCTGGTTGTGTGCTCCTTAGTCAAATTTCTTCCATCTGTGCTCCGTTCCTCCGTGTACACAATAACCAATCCTAACACTCCGAACTTCCCAAGACTTCTCCTCAACTGAGGGACCATTTTCTGTAGATCGCAGTTGCTAGGCTTTAACTTACTTATCCCCCTGCCATAACTATGCAGAATATTTAAGCTGCACACCTACATTTTTCTCAAATAAACTCAATCAAACTGAACAATTATCGCTCTTTTAACGTATATCCCTCTTTTTTCTATTCGAGACCCGATATGAGAGTCACTGTAACCGTACTTAGGTCTCGCCGAGTAACGCGCACGTCAACTCATAATTAAACCTCCTGGTTGGGTTATCAATACGGCATTTTCCACCAACGTAATTAAGAATAGGCAGGTTAGAAACCTTTGCAGTGGATACTCGTATGCCAAAGATGTGCCAGCGAATTCCAGTGTCGGACAAGAAAATTTAAAATCCAAAGTACGACCGTACAGGAACTCTTAACGTAACAGGGATGAACTTCATTCTCAAATTCAATATATGACATGACAGTTCTATCGCAGGGGGTTAAGTGAGTCAAACCCAGCAACTGCGATCTTCAGACCATGGTTGCTTAGTGGAGGAGAGAAGACGATGAAGGTCAGAATAGTGGGAAGAGTATATTGTGTACACAAAGGAACGGAGAATAGATGATAGAAGATTGACTTGGGAGAGCCCGACCACGAAGGAGAATGACCGGGTCCCAAGTGACTGTTTGAGAGCAGTTAGGCCAGCAGAGAGAGAGAAAGAGCGTTAATTGTCTAGGTCGGCCTGTGATTGGTTGGACGGTGTGCGCTAGTAAGTCTGGCGACCGCAACGACCTTGAGCTCCAGATATATTGAGGCCACGACAGGAAAGCCAGACATCGGAAGGCACTGACCCACTGCAGTTCGACCGTCGCTTTCGATGATGTCCACCACGTACTTCGGCAACTTGAAGGCAGACTCGATGACTGGCACTGGATTATAGTGAAAGTGGACTCACGCAGGATCTGCCCCACTCTCTTACCACTCCCTCACACATACCCCGTCTCCAGACAAGGTCGAAAAGACCGGAGATGGGGAAGAGCGTAGGTGGCTGGCGCGGCCGAGGCCATCTCTAAACGTGCCACCATACTCTGCACGGTCACTTTCGTAAGATAGGCAGGGAACGAATAGCCGAGTGGCCCTTGCGACTACACAGGAGAACGCGTAACAGCCATAACCGACATCACGCCGCCCGTAACTTGACTACGCGCCACCAGTAGGTATTCGCTTGTTGGATACGATGTGGTCCGCCGAGATACTAGATGATTAAACGTATCCCAACTGTTATGAGCTAGTAGATATGATAAGGTGTGGAAGGCCAAAGTGTTAGGGATAATTTACTAAGAGATAACAAGCACAGAATGTAAGTAACATGCAAGTGACTCCAGACAAGTGCCGTCCAGCCATGAATGGGCCGGAGTCCAGAGGCGCAGTCCGGCAAGTAGATCACCGGCTCTGGAGGTCTGCAACCGAACAGTAGATCGTCGGGTCCGGGAGTGACTGAGCGTAAACAACTCCCCCGCATCTTGTGCACTGGTCTCGCCTTGAGAAGTGATTACCTAGTGAGGCCAGACAAGTGCCGACCTTGGTTGGGCCGGAGTCCGTGAGCCAGACAGAGAGTGACCTTGAAAGGCTTGTGCCCGCGGCGTCCAAGGAAAGCATGGCTAATAATATGGGGTTGCTAAACGCTCCTCTGGAACAGAGTGAGATAAAATACAATGAACTGGGCAACCATGTACTCGGCCGGTCAACCCAGCGGGAGCGCAAACGACTACACCGACAGGAAACCAGATCCAAGAAAACTGCCAGCGCATACCAGGCTGTAGGGCCATGGTTTGTTGAAGCGAGGCATTGCACGCGCACACAATCCTTAAATCTCCAGTTAGCATACAGTAATTGGCCAAACAATCGAGCCAGTTTATCTGGACACATAAACAAAGATGATGAGGCAAATCTGCAAGCAAATTTGCATCGACTCGGAGAATTGTCGAACGACTGGCTCCTACCATTCAAGGTCGTTTTGGTAGAACCAGCAGTACGCATCGGAAGGTGTTTTACCTCAATCACACGCCGCTGTCAGAGGTAGAGGCTCTAAAGGATCTCAAGCTGTGGAACACACCTTCACTGAAGCTATCACTCCACTGATAAGGTGACCAAATTTGCAACGTTCAGCTCGTATCTCATCAAGCGCACCTTTGCTAAGCTCGATTAATGATGCTTTTTAAGGTCATTGGGACGTTTGTACGACCCTAATTGGAGTTAGCCATTCACGCCTGGAGACCCTAGACATTCAAAGACTGGAAAAGTCCCAAAAAGGTTCAACGACGCGCAACCAAGCTTACACGGGGCCACGGGTACCTCCCTTATGAGACATGCTTGTCCAATATTAACTAGTTTCCTCTGGATTACAGACAGCTACGCGGTAACCTTATACAAACATTTCGCATGCTGCGGGTTCTTGATTGGTGCCTCGCATCCAAGAATTTCTTTCAGCTGGCCACTACCTCTAGCTTACGTGGACATCCTCTCAAAATACGTGTGACAAGGACGAAACTGGACTCAATAAAGTTTTTATCCAAGAGAGTTATTCAGGCATGCAATGCTCTGCCTGTGGACATTTTCATGTCCCCATTTGTGAACATGTTTAGGACGAGGTTAGACAAGTATATCCTCCACGTCCTCTGAGACGATAATAAGGCTACTATTTTAAGATATCACCGAGTATTTTCATGTTATAAAACATACTACTCGTAGCGTTTGTATTTCAGTAGCATTTGTTTACCATTATTACCTCGTACATTTACGTTGTCCCCTTTGTCTCTATGCTAACTGTAACGACCACGTCAATCATCGCCTCTATCGAACTTTATGGTCATAGGCTACGCGGCTCTGGAAAGTTCTTCCTAATGGCGACCCATAACCGACTGCTTGGGATCTTGGCGGGTCCCTCTGTTTTCGTCCCCTGGTCGGCAGACTAGGAAACCAACAAGGACGCATTATGGGTGCATCTCCGACAATTCGATGATTTTCTCATGACCTCTGCGATCTTCTCCTCGTGTGACCCTTAGGACGTTGATAAGAACTGTGATGGGCTCTTCCTGGCTTGTTTCAAACACTCCCAGCAGCAGGCCATCCTACCTCGCATACACTTTCCCCCACGATGGACAGTTTTTCTCCTTAAGCTCCCTCAAATGGCACTCAAACGTCTACAATTCCCAAACATTTTCAAAGGACTTTTTCACTGTCTGATCTTTTTTCTCAATTAAATTTACTGGCATCGCTACTCATTTGAAATGTTCTGCTATATCAATGCATTTCTTAGCTGCTGTGTACCAATAGGTAGTTCAAAGGCATTTGCCTATAGGCCCCTTAATAAAACGGACCTGATAAGGGAAAAGCAAAGCAAGTAAGGAACAACCTGCCAACAGGCCAGATAGAAGTTCGCAGAGGATAGGTGCGCTTGTGGGGTAAAGTGAACGTCAGGTTCAACAATGTGGGATACTATGTGGTCCAGTCGGATGATAGTACTTACTTGTACTTGTAACGGCATTCACCTCGGGCGGGTTGAGCCGGCATCAGTTTTGACGTTGACTGCATCATGAATCACAGCTGTCCAGGCGCGTCGATCTTGCGCCTGTTCGCACGAGAGCACCATCCATTCACGGTTCCACTGGCGTAGGCCGTAGACGCATGGGCCGGAAACTGACGACAGATCCTGCTTGACCGTTGCTGTCCAAGTTTTCAGCTGCCCGCCGCGACGTTTGCGCCAGGTGGGGGGAGGCGTCGCCACAAGCAGGTCACGAATCAGCTCACCATCATCACGCCGGGACGCATGCCCGAACCACCGAAGTCATCTCTGAAGCAGGAGTGGAGGGAGAGCGTCCAGGTGACAGCGTCGGCGGAGATCGGAGCAGCGAATTCGGTCGACGCGTCGGTGACGAAGGATGCGGCGTAGGCAGTCATTGTCAAACACCTCAAGGCGCCTCATGTCCTCAACACGCATAGGCCATGTCTCTCCGCCATAGAGCAGGATAGATCGAACCACTGCTTGGTAAACACGGGACTTTGTGCGTAGTGATATTTCCCTTCTATTCCATAGAGGAGCGCACAGTCGGTAGAAGGCAGATCGGGCACGGTTGACGCGTGATACAACCTCGTCGACACCTTGACCCGTTTCCGTGACCAAAGAGCCTAAGTATCTAAACGAGTCGACCTTTTCGAGAGGAGTGCCGTCGAGAACAATAGGAGTGACAGATGTAGGGGGCACACAGGAGAGCATGACTTGGGTCTTAGTCGCGTTTAAGCGTAATCCAATGGATCGGGCACGCTCATTGACATTGTCCAACGCCTGCTGAACTGCATTACAGTTGTCGCCAAAGAGGACGACGTCATCAGCATACGCCAAGTCAGTCACCCATTTCGAGCGATCAAACTGCACTCCTGGGAAGTCATCCAGTGCTTTGGTCATGATCCAGTCCACCGCATAGTTGAACAGGGTTGGTGAAAGGGCACAGCCTTGGCGGACGCCCGTCCTGACGCTAAAGGCTTCCGTGTCACCGTTCTGCGTCCTCACCCGTGTGGAAGTGCCACGATAGTATGCCTGCCTGAGATTGAGAAGCTTAGGTGGTAGGCCGTCCGTCCTCATTATGTTCCACAGCGAACTGCGATCAACAGAGTCAAATGCGGCAGCAAAGTCGATGAAGCATAGAACAGTGGGTTGTTGGTGACCCCATCTCAGTTCCAGTACACGGCGGAGATTGAAGATCTGGTCGGTGCAGCCACGACCTGGTCGAAATCCACTCTGGTTTGGGCGGGTGCGCTGGTCTCTCGCAGTATGGAAACGTTTGAGAAGAAGAGACGTGAATGTTTTCGCCGCTACATCGATAAGGCTAATGCCTCTGTAATTTCTGCACGCTCGTCTGTCGCCTTTTTTAAGCAAGGGGAGGATCACTGCTTTTCTCCAGTCAGAGGGCACAACTTCGCTGTCCCATGTCTTGGCAAATATTTGTTGTAGCCAGGGCCCAATAACCTCGGGTGCACATTTAAAGAGCTCCGGCGGGAGGTCATCCTCACCAGGTGCCTTGTTGTTGCGTAGCCTCAAGAGAATGGAGACAACTTCCTCTACACTGGGTGGCTCTGTGTTGCACTCATACAGATGGTGGGGATCGTCCGCATTGGGCGACAGGTCAGACATCACAGGGGGATCATGGTTAAGGTGGTCACAGAAATGCTCGCGCCATCTCTCTAACCGGTCATCGATCTTAGTGATGACAGCACCGTTGCGATCCAGTAAAGTCTCGGTGTTGGTGTTCCCCGATCCTCTGCGGGCCTGTTTTAAGAGTCGGCGGAGCTTGTGGATATCACCTCTGGTAGCTGCTTGCTCGGTTTCCGTGGCAAAGTCGCTCCAGTATGCGTTCCTATCAGCTAAGATGGCCCTTGTCGTTTGGTGCCGCAGCTCTCTGTAAGTGGGAGAGCCAGTGAGTCTGGCTCGGCCGGCCTCCTCAGCTAACTCAAGCATGGGTCTAGTGATCCAGTCGCGATTTCACCGCCGGGTTTTGCCCAGATGGGTGTATGCCAGCTCTGCCATCGCGGCCTTCAGGGACTGCCACGCAGGCTCTGGGTCCGCTCGGGCGTCAGGGTACAGGCCGTCGAAACGGTTCTGGAGTGCTAAGTGGAAGGCGTCGCCAGCAGAGGACTTCAGCTTTGCAACATCGATCCGCTGTGGTCGGGAGGGTCTGTGAATAGCTCTCAAACGCAAGCGAAGGGTTGCCCGCTGTAGGACATGGTCCAATGCATGAGCGTTTCCTGTATCAGCACCGTGGTAGGCTCGACAATCCAAGACCGAGCTGGCCCAGCGTGCTCGGACAAGGATGTGATCTATTTGGGCCTGGGTATGCCCGTCATTTGAGTACCAAGTGACAAGGTGGTGGCGCGGATTATCAAAACGGGTGCTTGACACAACGAGGCGGTTAGACGATGCGAAGTTGACAAGGCGCTCACCGTTGGCACACTGCGCTCCGACAGCAAATTTGCCTACCAAATGACGGGTTTCATCGTCATACACACCTGGTCGGGCGTTTCAATCACCGGCAATGACGATCAGATCGCTTCTTGTGATGCGGTCAACTGTTCGCTGGAAGTCACCGTAGAAGTCATCTTTTACGCTGTCGTCAGCAGCCAGAGTAGGCGCATATACCGAGATGATGGAAACGTTGACTGGGGCACTTTTCAAACGGACCCAAGCGATCCGCGGTGAGACAGCCTCCCACTCTAGCAGACTCGAGTGAAATTCATCGGCCAAAGCTATAGCGACACCATACAGTCCAGAGTTGTCGGACACACCACTGTGGTAGAGATGGTACGCAGAGTCAGTTCTTGGTACTTGCAGCAGTTTGTGGCCAGTGCCAGGTAGGCGGACCTCAGAGAGACACGCCACACCAACACGGTATTCAGAAAGGGATTTGGATGTTAACAGTTGGGCGCCGTCATCCCTCAAAGTTTGAACATTCCAGCCTGCAATTCGCAATCCGGCATCAGCTCGCAGATTTAACACCCGTCCCGCGATGCCAAGAGGATGAGGCGCGTCGGTTCCCGCGGACGCCGTAGCAGAGATCGTATGTTGCGTATAGTTGTGATTCATGAACGGAGCTTTGAAAATCGTGTCTTGCGCAGGCGTGGTGGTCATGCCAGACATGACCTGTCCCCGCGGCGTCCGAGGAAAGCATGACTAAGAAGTACAAGGTCGCTACACGCGGAATGTTCGTACTTTCTCGGCCGAAGATAGCAGTTATGGTGATGGTGCTTAAGGTTTGTTATGAGCTTAGTTGCTGCCGCAGGCATGCCAAAGCCGATAGCTGGAACAAACGCGCACCGACTAATCGATACTGCGACATTCCTTTGCAGTCAATTCGGCAGAAAATTAAAATTAAAAGCGCATTCCCCGCTCTTTGATCTGCCTGCAATACTGTAGACCAGGAATCTGTCTCAAAATTATCGACTGCATGCAGACAGCTGCTGAAACTCTGCTTATGACAGAAATGCGTTCAGCCGTTGCATCCTGAGGCCCAATTTTGACCCCTAGGTGGCAATCGCAGTAAGGCCAGCAAGTGTACGGAGGGGAAGGCCAATAAAGTGAGGATAGGCTGCCATCTAATTGCCTGACTTACTAGACCTTGACATAGAGCCGTATATAACCCTAGACTTGGATAACCTACGCCTCAAAATCAGATTTTTGGTCGTTGAACGGTTTATAATAAGTTGAATGCTTTGTAAAGCTCGCGGAAACCTAGACCCCTTTTACAGGTTACCTTGCGCTGCATTTCTAGAGGGTCGCGTTTAAGGTTAAAGTTAGGTTTCGGGTAAAAGCTAAGTTGGTCGCCATAGTTCGATACGCCTGGCCTCAGGATCCTGCTGCATGGGACCGGTGATATGAGTTTCGTTTTTAGTTTATTATTAAGTTTATCAGTTTACTTTTTGTTTTAGTTTAGTCTTTAGTTTATTATTCAATGTATTAGTTTAATTTAAGTTGAGTTTATTATTCACTTCATTAGTTTCACTTTAGTAGTTTAGTTACTCTCGTGGAGTTCAGCTGAGTTTATCTAGTATAAAGTTATTATTTAATTGTATTCATCTAACGTTGGTGGTATCTAAATAAGCTAAGAACTAAACTAAAATTAAACAAGTAAACTAAATACAGTAGTCGCCGGTTATTAAGCCCACTGTTAAAAGTCCCAGCCGCGTATTAAGCCTAAATCAGCTTGGGACAGAATTTTACACATCAAAATCCGCCGGCTAATAAGCCCAGTCGCCGGCTACATAGCCAAGTTTGCCAACAGGATAGAGTGAGATCCTCATCTCTCTGTGTGCACAACGCGGTCTACAGGCATCAGATTTCACTAAATTCGACGATTTCTGGTGCCTGGAGAAGGACATCAAAGAGCACTTGCGAGTGAAGTTTCCTCCAAAACAACTGACACTAGACCGCTCCTTTTAAACGTGTCACAAATCAAATTTTTGATTTTGTTATTATTTAAAATGCAGAAAAACAGCATTCTTTTGCTGTACTTAACCAAGCTCTACACATTATATAGTACGTATGTAATGTAAAGTGCCTATCCTGCGTTTGTGCTAATCAAGAACTAGGACTCTCCGGTTATTGCGCCCGCCGCTTATCAAGCTCAATTTGGTCTGAGCCCGAGGTGGGCTTTATAGCCGACGACTACTGTAATGATCTAAAAATGTCACTAACCTAAAACTGAACTAAAACTAATAAAACTAAGAAGTAACCACAGGAATAGAGGCTAGGGTGTATCTAGCGTGGGTGACCAACTTAACTTCTACCGGATGTAAGGTTATGAATGGGGTTAGTGTTAAGGCAAGGGTTAGCAGTAGAATAAGCGCATGAAAAAGTGTAGCAAATTTGAATCTAGTGCAAGGCCGCCTGCCATGCGGAGAGAGGGGAGGGGGATTGCTACTGTTGTGCCCCATCAATCGTTCTTCTCCTGAGTTACACTCTTTTTTCTCTTCCCTTCCAGTGGGAATTATAAGGCACGGTGCGAGTATGCACGACGTACGTAAAAAGCAACCACACACCCTTTCTCTCTTGGTCGTCTGCTTAATTTAATCTGAAATAGACTGATCAAAGGTACTGAGAGGTAAACAAGAACACTGTGCGCTAATCGTGAAATTTTGACTGTTCAAAGTGGGTTGAGTTTCTGATCACCAGCTGTGTAGTTCTGCATGCCTTCATTTCCCAAGGCTAGGCTCTGACCATTTTTCTCGAAAACGTACGCTTTCCCACACAACTCTTCATACAGCTAAGTGCATTTTAAACGGTACCTACCCGGGGGGGGATGCGGCAAACCTTTTGATAAAGGCAACCACGGTGAGGGAGGCCGCCACCACCACAAAGATTGCATAGTTTTAGCGGGGACAGTGCACGAATAGACCCTGGCCTGATAAAATGCACTGCATGTTTGCACCTTCCTGGCTTGGCGAAACCGATAAAGTTCATAGCAATCACGTCCACACACACACACACGCATACATGACAGTTCGACCTTCGCTCCTGACGCTGTCATTCACGCACTTCAGCAGAATTAAGCAACGCAGGGACTCCCGCGGAATTATATTGAAAGTAGACTTGAGGGGAATCTACTTCACCTTCTCATCACTCCCACACCGGGACCCGAGATCAAGGCAAAAGTCGAGATGGGCTTAGGCGGCTGGCGCGACCATCACTCAGCAGGCGCACCAACGGCACCACCTTGCTAGGTGGGCTCCCGCCTGTAAGCGCTATGAAGGCCAAATTAAGAAGGAGCCATTGGGTCTGCCTCTCAGTCCGTACTACGCCACTTCACACAACAAGACACACACTGGGCCGACTGCGGTGTCTACGTTATCCCGTCAGTTGGCAACCCTCCAAGCCACGACTTTTAGCGCACCGTGATAGTATAGGTGTTAAGGCTAAGACGATTAACCCTAACAGCTACAATCTTCGAGGCTCGGTTCCTTAGGATATGGGAGAAGTCTTAGGAAGGCAGAGTAGACGGAAGAGTGTATTGTTTATAGAAGAGTTAGGGGGAATGTTGCTACTTGGTCTTGCAAGGCGTCCGACCATGAGACCAGTGGGAGATAGTGGTGTCGCCGCAACCGCGACGCGCGGAGGCGGAATTCCAAGTCTCACCGGTCACAGCCACCAACTTTAAGTCTTGTGTGCGTGGGCCTGTGATTGGTTGCCTTGCGCGAGATTAAGCCATGTGTGTCAGTAGATGGCCCTTGTCCTTGAGCGATAGACAGGCCAGGGGTCGGCCATCCCACTAACCATAGCGTTGGCGTGATGAGTCAATGGTAGCGTTAATGTCCACTACAATAGCTTCAAACCCATTAGATTGTTTTAAGTGAGGAAAAAAATGCGCTGAGGCTCGACCTTAGTATCTTATCCACCATCAACAACAGACCACCGCCCAGCTGATCGGTCATCTGAGCTGAAATGGGTGGCACACATCCACACACCCAGTCAAGCGTATCTTTAAAAGTGCCTCTAGGCATCCCGAGATTATGACGAGGACAGAATAGATTTAAACGAGGAGTTGTCTCATGTCAACTGAAGGCGCACCACTTGTCCATTGACTGGCCTGACTCTTAGGTCGCCTGAGATGATGGCCGGTGCTATGGTCTGTCCTCTTCAACCTTCTGCAGCTGATGAGAGCAGGCAAACCGACTAATTGCGCCGCTGGCGAGGCAGACCAGTGGACAAGGACAAGTTGGTCCGAATAAAAATGCCATCGGAACTTTTTACAATAGATATCAGATTTCGTATTATTTTTAACCTTCTGCACGACATGACAATTTCTCGAGGGCTTAGTAGAGAATATCCCGAAGCAAGAGCTGCTGGAGTTCACTTCCGGGGTAAAAGCTTGCATGAACTACAGTATCCAAAGCTTTGTTTACAAGTTAAATGAACAGTTGCTATGGAAAATAGGCCTGGGTTTGGCTGCTAGCTAAGCATTTTAAAATCATGCTCACATCCAGGTTCTGAAGAAGGACTTGGGTCTCGTGTACGCATGGCCGTTGGAAACGGACTGTTGGAATAATCGAGCACGTCACCCAGACAGAGACACAGATAGTCTAAAGTCACGTCGGAAGGGACAAGTCACGCGACCTTCAAAGGGCGGACATTATGTCTGGACAAAGAAGGCGCACCCGAAGCCACAGTGCACTGTAGTCGAGCCGAGCTGAGCCGAGCCGAGTGAGGTCACGCTGAGGACAGACACACAGGCGTGCGTTAGCGGAGTGCGCGCGACAGCTTGAGAGTCAATGGGGAGCAATGGCGACTGCACCTTAAATAGCGAGACTGCCAGCAGGACGGGGACTCTGTTGTGGACACGTTGCCTAGACGAGACCGACCACAGAAGGCTACTGCTGGACACACAGACCAGAGTTCATGCACTAGTACCAGTGACAATAAAGTACTAGCAGTTATCCCATTCTGCCTTCTCGTTCTAACACGCACTGGGGAAACATAACAGGTGTTGACACAGGAACACACGCGGTAAAAAATGAGTAAAATATTGTGAGATACAATGTGGTCCGACTGGATAATAGGTGATCTAACGTATCCCAATAAATATAAGTTATTGAAATCGGATAAGGCGTGAAAGGCCAGCGTAGTAGAGATAATTGTGTACACAAAGGAGAGGAGAATTGATGAGAGTAGATTGAATTGGGAGAGGCACGTCCGCTCAGTAGGTTGACCGAGTCCCAAGTGAAGTGTTAGCAGGAATCAGGCAAGAAGACAGAGAGAGAGAGAGAACGTCCATTGGCTAGGTAGGCCTGTGATTGGTTGGACACCGTGCGGGTGTACAATGTGTGGATGGATAGCGTATAGACAAAGTGGGTGGCCTGTGTCTCGTGCCAGTAAGTCCGGCGAGCTTAATGACCTTGAGGTCTACATGGATGGAGGCCACGACCGGAAAGACAGACATCGGGAAATGCGCCTGTTAGAGTACAAGGTCGCTACAATATAATTACTGATAGAGAAGGAAGCGAAGGAAGGAATGCTCATTTTGGCTTATTAGCTGTCATCAGCCATCCCAGGTCGCGCGACCCCTGCGTCTCGAATCCGCGGTCCGTGAGTTAGAATTTAAACACCCCAATAACTGAGTCTCTAGCTCGTTGTCCTGTTGGTTTTAATCGGATTTATTAACAATATTCGTGAAGTACCGTCTTATAAGCCAGACTCTTCCCGTTGTGTATATGTTACTTCTTAACCTGCGGGTGCCTATAGGATTCAAGATTGCGCTCCAAGACAACCCGCGCTAGGTGAGCGCGCTTCTACTATAAAGCTGTTAAACCTACTATATAAGTGATCATCCTCGATTGCTATACTTCAGCCCTCCAAAAAGGAAGAGTAGGTGGCAGCATGAATTCGGTAGTGCTCTGCTGATTCACCTCTTTCTCACGCTCTAAGCCATTGCCTACCACGAGTTACTCCGCGCACCCAGCTGACTCACTCTCTCTTCTCGGTGCGTTCTTGTACTTGAACGCGTCCTCGCTGTCGACGCGCGTACGCCCGAAGCTAATCGATTCCTCGCGAGGTCTGATGCCAACAACTGCACCCCTTCCTGATTGGCTGAGGACACACCCCGCTTTCAGGGCGTCGCAGCAACGGACACGTTTGCACCTACGCGGCTGGCTTTTGAACGCGGCGCTTGCAGCGGCTACTGTAAAGCTACTTGACCTCATTAAATTTGTTCCAATTCATTTCGTCTTCCCAGACTTGTGATTTGGGGATCCTGCTGGTGTCGAGACAGCAAGTAGCTCTCGATAAGTACACCGCGTAACGCCATGGATGAACATCTAGTGACTAGCTCCACACGAGGAGCACTTGTGAATGCTTGTCGTGTCTAGGTCAAGTCAAAGGTCACTTGTGAGCGCTTGTTAGTTCCGGCCTCGGAAACAGTCATTTACAGGTCGAGTCAAATCGGGCCTCTGTGACGAATACCAAGCAGACATCACTTCAGACGCCGTCTGCTGGCTTGCGGTTGTGCGGTCGTCTGACAGTTAATTTCCTACTGCCTATTTTCCCATTCCTTCTGTGCAGAATAAACGCTTTCTACCTCTCCGGCCTCCCTATGACTTCCTACCTCCTAAGGAACTGGACTTAAAGATCGCAGTTTTCAAGGGTTAACTTATTAAACCCGCTGCGATAAACACGCCTCTATCATAAGCGAAGGCCAGTCTCCAACTCCATACTTCTCCCACGCATAAAGGCAATGTCGAACACAACGTAAAAGGCTCTGTCATTTTGTGCCGCACGTATATCGGAAATACCGCTGTTCGACTAACGCATGCCCTGGACTAATGCTAGTCCCATTTTGGCTCAGTGCAACAGGTAATTTGTTAGTGGGGGGGGGGAAGTAGGCACATATAAGCCATTCCAACGGAGGAACAAAGACAACTGAAGAATGTTGCTGGGTGCTGTCCGCGGAAATTTCAAAAGGCAGAGTGGTGGAACGCAGTAGTCACCTTTACCACCCAAGGCACCACTGTCTTCCCTTCTGACGCATCATCTATGCTTTTCCAGTGCAAAGGACCTTCGCGGTACGCGGAAACAAACCAATCAAAATCACCATTTTCAAAAACTGGACGGACGAATTGGACAAAGAGAACCGCTTGTCACGCATAGAAGCAATCATGTTAAACAAAACACAGTCGGACGCTGGTAACTCCGTGCTGAAGGTGGCCGTGCGATAAATTTCGGCGGGGGTACCTATTTCTTTGAAGTTATGGCGGATAAGGAGAAGAGATCGATCCTAGCGCGACGTGGCGCCATGGCTTAAAGGCGTTACCAAATCAACATCATCGTTAACGCCCCTAAGCTTCCCCTTAACAGCCTACCCCGCCATCAAATTAAGAGCAAAGCCACCCGTCGTATGGGAAGCACTTGAATTAGCCCAATCCTGGTTGCAACGCCCAACGTATCGCGACTGCTTATACCTTTGCATCTGTGCCCCGATCTCCGGTCTGGCCAATCATCTTAAAGTCTAGCTCACACGTGAGCACGCTGTAATGATGTCCGCGCTCTTGAGCTTCGGTTGCTGGCCAGCGCGGCTGCGGGCGCACGCTCGTCCGATAGTCAACTTCTTTTAACCTAGTCTCCACTATCTTGGTAACGAATATACTATTCCTCCTACCTGGCATCCCACTTCTTCTCTACCCAGCCCGAACCAAGCCTGAAGATCGCAGCGGCTAGGGTCTTGTAGTGGTTGCTACTGCCTGACGCTCTCCTAACTCTTGACGCCACAGACGATGTCACGCAGAGAAAAGGTCCCCGTGCAAAGGCAGTTTTCTGCGTGCCTCCAGCCATGCGCATACGGACGCATGCCCCTCACTGCTAGCGAACGCAAAAGCTTTGCCTTCTCGTCGTGACCTCAATCCGTCCGAGGAGATACCCGCGCTAATAGACTAGCTTCATTAGTAGGTTGACCTCAACCAGTCTGGACAGACCTCAATGCGGTGGCTGCCGCTAGACATCACTTTGGACCGCGCCGCTTTAGCGGAAGGACGTCCGCTCCGGCAATCAAAACTTCGTCCTAACTTTTCTCATTTCCGTCTGTACAGCATTCACTCTTCTATCACTCTGGGCTTCCCATGACTTCTCTCGTCTCCTAAGGAACTGGGCCTGGAAGATCGCAGTTTTTAGGGCTAACCAACTTAGCCTTAACTCCTCGATAGTCTTTCCAATTAAATTAACCTACTGCGATAAGCTAGCCAAAACGTAAAGGATTAAAAAAAACCGAGGATAATACATTTTTATAA
Organism: Ligula intestinalis; assembly: GCA_036362985.1. NCBI lineage: Eukaryota > Metazoa > Platyhelminthes > Cestoda > Diphyllobothriidea > Diphyllobothriidae > Ligula > Ligula intestinalis. The sequence continues at coordinate 4,818,418 of JAYGXS010000005.1, forward strand.
TTTCGACGCCCAAATCACGGGAAGTAGCGGTTTAGGCAGATGAAAATTATTTAATTCGCGAAGGAAAGTAGCCAAGAATACGCCAAGCTTCTTCGCAGGCGTGAAGACAATCTACGACTTCCCTGTGCAAATCGCATGGCCCTTTTTTTATAGAAAAGATACAACACTTGGTCAGAAAATTCCGGCAGAATATTCAGTCTAAAAGGAAAACACAGAGAAACTGTCACAAATGGTAATCAATTACGCCCTCGCTCACCGCTCAAGTTGCAATAGCCAACTAAGACGGCGTAGTTGCTGCTCGGCTGGAAATTGTCGGGTGCCGAGTATATTGCAACCGTAATTCCCAAAGAAGGTGACCCTCAACTTGTGGACAATTCTCCCATACTTTTGCAGTGGACACAGTCAAGTACCGCAAGACTTCATGTGCACTGCCACCGATCAGCTGTGTAAATCAACTGAAGCCCGTCAGGTGTGTTATCCTGACAAAACAGTCTTCCTTCAAGAGTACCACAAAATCACAGATCCTATCCATGCGATCGGAAAACTACAGGACAGCTGCCAGAAACCAAGGTGCGGCCTCCGTGTTACCCTCGCGGATCTGCCAGCGGGCCTGGACACCACGAATCCTGATAAATCCTGGCAAAAAATTATGCTGAACTTCAGATTTTCTGAACGATTTTCCCAGACCCGGCATGATGTGCGCAGCACGGACAAGAGAGCATCATCATCATTACCTTTCTGATGAACATCTACAGTAAGAAGCGATCCAAAATCAACTGCAGCCACAGAACTACCGGAAACCTACCCAAAATCCGATGCATTCAGGCAGAAGCGAAAGTAACCTTGAACAGTTACCACGACCTCTTATTTACGGATGACTGCTCATCGAAATCCACAACCGGGCCGAAGCATGGACCACACCGTCGCCGGCTGCTTAAACTTCGCACTGACTATACAGAAAATACAGTGTGGATGCAGTGCCAACGAGACTAATTGCGCAGGTGGGTTGAATCGCTTAGCCTTATGCTCAAAAATTTGGCTGCAGACCGAATCCTCAGAGCTACGCAGGCCAAAGCAGTCAATCTAGACGTGGCGCTGAAACTTTACCAGCCCTCAACTAAAGATATACCGAACAGAGGCTTTATCACCGGGGTGTTAAGGCTAATAAGGGTTAACCAAAAAAATGCAGTCTTTCAGGCCAGATTCCTTAGGTGAAGAAAGAAGTCGCAGGAAAGCCAGATTGGTAGGAACAGTATATTCTGCACAGAGGAGTTGAACAGTAGGCTGTGAGATGTTTGATTCGGAGTGGCTGGCGTCTGACCGTGAGAACGTGGGGTCGTCAAAATCACCGACAATGCTGACTACGGCCGCTCCCTGCCTGGGCGGAATCCGGAGTTGTGTCTGGCCGCAGTCATTTGAGCGGCCACCATTAGCTGTCTTTGTCGCAGTCAGCCTTGATGGAAAGTGGTCAGACTCTTCGCGTTTGAGCGGAGTGGACAGGATTTTGGAAGTCATCGCGACGGCAGCCTTGGCGTGATGAGTCAGCGATCACGGGTTCTAACAGTGGCTTTGAATGGCCACTACAGCTTTACAAGTCTAAGCTGAGACAACTGAAAATCGATCAGAGGAACAATAATTTTGTCAAAATTACAAATATAAATTCCCTGGCAGATCACGGAACTGAGACCACCTTCCCCCTCCGTCTTACAGATGGCCTTACGCTAAATTTAATTAAGATTAAATACTTCCGTTAATCAACCCTATGACCAGTCCCAACCTAACCCTAAACCGTAACTCTGATCTGAGCTCTTGGCCTACCCTTCTTGCTGACCTTAACTTTTTTCTAATTGTAATTCAAGGCAAAACTGCTTGCAGTAGGAGGTGGTTCCCGTTCCTATAGGGGAAGAGAAGGAGGATGGAGAAGGAGAACCTAACAGCAAGCCCTACCAAGAATTTTATTGGCCTGGCTTTTCGGATCCCCCACGAAGCCCTAATCGGTGGCGGCAGCCTTTAGAAGGCACGTGGGAAGTACGGTCTGTCGTTAGACTACTACAAACTACTTCTAATTAGTAGTGAGCTCCGGATGCAGCGCACTTGATCGCCCGCAGCTGAGTCTGTGCTTGTTGCAGTTTCATGTTGCGGACTGCTGCCTCTCCAGCGGAAGGAGAAATGGGCGATATGCCAAAATTCTGCCCGAAAACAGAATCAGTGAGGTGACGGAAAAGAAGTCGGGGTCCTGAAGTGACAATGTTCTTGGCAGCGACTATTCCCTTCTGACGTTCACAACTAAAGTGAACATAAAGGAAGAAACGTGTGTGTGTTCGACCATCGATTTAGATTCAGTGTACCAAGTGCACCAACAGGTTGGTACAGAAGGTGACAGTCCCAGGAGTTAGATTACAGTGATAGCAGATGTAGCTGGCGCCAACCACACTCTACACCTTCATTTGGGCTCAAGAAGACCAAACGGAACCCGGTGCTAGCCGCTTTCTCCACTGCAAATCAGAAACACAGTCTAACTTAGTGTTTAGTGACAGTAAACTTTGCGCGGGTACTACCTTAATATTTACCCTCACTCACCTTTAGTAGGTATCAAGACAGGCTCAAGGAGGCCGAGACAGATACCGCTGCTCCTATTTCTACTATTACTAGTAGCTGCACGTTAATAGAACTGGTACTAACAGTGACGCTTCCATTTGTCAGAGATGACGTTGATTAAAGCTAACGCTGGGGCTCAAATCCCCTTGGATCTCAAGAAGGAGTGTGAATCTGGGTTTAAACTATTCCTAATAAGTATGTAGTGACACTGAACTGTCTGAGAAGAAGATGAAGAAGAAGACTCAATCGCTGGGGCAATACGTTTATTCGCCGGAAATTTCGACATCCGTCGAGGATTCATCATCAGAGACATAAGTAGGAAGCAGTAGCGCAAACGGGTCTGCTGCTGTTCCTGCTCATGTCTCTGATAATGAATCCGTGATGAATGTCGAAACGTCAGGCGAATAAACGGATTGTCCCAGCGATCGAGTCTTCTTCTTATTCTCAATTGCTTCCTGGGACTCACGTGTCCGCTTGTATTGGCAACTGACTTCTCTTTGTTTTACTTGGTTAAAATGCCTTGCATTAACTTAACACAACTTCTAAATAAGACTTTGAACAAACATGTGCTTTATCTGCAAACGAATTTTCTCTTATTTACTAGTTCGTAGCAGTTGAGATACTGTTACCTCGGGTTCTTGGATAGACTGTTGAGTATCCCAAATGTACATGCCGGGGCCCTGAGTACAACATAGCTTGCCTTGGGTTCCATTCTTTCAAATCTATCCATCAGGCTGTGTCTGTTTCCACTAAGGTCGGAATAAGATGCTACTGCTAAAAGTGCGTACCTATGCAAAATTTCTAACTCTAGTAACCATACTTACGAAGGCCAGTGGGAAACCTCGGAATCTATCTCAGAGTACTGCCATGAAAAATATCGAACCAGCCGACGAGAACACCTGAATATGCAGGTTAGGACGGGGCAATACTAAATGACAACACCACGAACAGAGATTGCCCACATCTGTAGGAGCTTGCCCTCCCCTAGCGCTGCCATGATCACTCATTCTGTCTGCTCTGTCAATGTGGCCAGTCAACCGATTTTTGCGCATAGCTGATTCCTGGTTCACACAGGACTCGCCTCGTCACTTGTAATGAGTAATCTATTAAGCGTGAATTGGCAGTCAAATCAGTCAATCGATTTTTGCGTATCGCTGATTACTGGCATGCGCCGGATTTGTGGTCAGCGCTGGCAGAAACCCACTTCATCACTGAGGCCTGGTGAACGGACGCAGCAAGCAACTGGCTCCCGATTCAGCTTGTACAATTCCTTGCTGCTATAGTTAAAAAGTTTTCCCATCAATTCTGTCTTGCCTGCCTTGATTTGGGGAAGGCTTTCGTGGTCGACGCTATAACTTGCGACACATCCATGCCTTGACGTCAAATTCGCACTGACACCTGGCTCCGTGATTTTTGTGCTCTATTGGAGCCATGAAAGAACCGCCTCGGCTCACTCTCAGGGTATTTAGACGGCAGGAACAGATCAAGTGTTGACAAGCCTCAACGCAGCAATTACTAGTGACATTTCCTTTATATTTTCTTAGAGTCGCCTTTTATTTCAGTTCCCGTTCGCCCTGACCGGACATTCTTGAACCGACCAGAACGGAGAGACAATCCTAACACATAGGGCAACTACCAGCGAAACAGAAATGACGTTTATAAATCCACATTCTAATCACGCATCACCTCTATTGACGACAAGCAAATCAGTCGCACTGCAACTGAAGGGTCACTGGCAGCAATCTTGCATTAGCACCCGCTGTGTACGCGTTGTCGAAGGTTACACTATTCAAAAAAAATTCTAGGTATCGTCCACAGCACCGCCTTCGACGCATTTTTGGACAATTGAAGGGCGTACACAGTTATAAAATGCCCACTTTAATGACCAGCAGGAGATCAACATCCCTCGGGATATGAATGAAGGAGTAATCAGTTCATTTGAACGCCTGTACTGTTCACTCATTTGGAATACGCATTCTTTTGGCAGTCTGTTTAATGCAGAATAGGAAGCGAGGTAGTTTGTGGAAGGCGTAGCTAGAATATTTTACGTCTGAGACAAGTCTGACCACAATCAGTCGACGTGCCTCTGACCTGTCAAAGGGGTGAGGGCAGAAGGAAAAGAAGCTCGATACAGGTTGGATCCCGTACACTGTTTTTGCTGTAAGCACCCGGTTTCTGACTGTCACCGTGTATCGATATTGTGTACTGGCTTGCCCGACCAAATACTCTGTACGGCCAATCCACGTTGAGTATTATATCGAGGTTGAGAACTGTTTCATCTTTCTGGACCTCTTTTTTTACTCTATATTCAGTAGTTGTGCGTACGTCAAACCCAATGATAACAACTATCATGGCAGTAGGGCATTATTAAGCAAAATAGTACAGGACAAACAATATTTCAAGAGCTAGGGGGGTCGGCCAAATCGCCTGATTCCGTACAAGGGAACAACACACGTTCAAATGCCACGTAGGGTGAAACCAGTCTTGGGAAAGCGTGTGTATGTTAGTGTGAGAGGGAGCGTGACTCTGCTTCAATATGATTTCAGGAGGCAATTCATGTGGCATCAGAATTGGTCTGAAGCACCAGCACGAAGGGGGGGGGGGTTCCTGTACAGAGACAATACTGCGATGGTAAGAGAGATGGCTGTTTCATTGATTTTCAGAGTAGCCGTGGCTAAGGGGGCCAAGAAGGGGAGGGAGTGAACAGCGGACTCTCCGTCAGGGGTCTTCAGTTTGGCTAGTCGAAACAGATGACTCTTGAGGCAGCGGTGGCGTACAGAACTGTGGGAAGAAGTGATTAAGAAGCAAGGACGCCGAGTGGGGGTGGGGACAGTATTCAGTTACCACTTGACCGGGGGAATGGTTTTGGCACCAGCGTGCATTCGACTGGAAACAGAAAGGTCAACAGGGGAGGGTAGCAGCATTCTTTGAGAAAGGGGCACGGGCACACGGTTCAGAGGAAGGGCGAAAAGCTTTCATAAGAGGGCAACAATAATACGTAGGTCTAACAGAAGTTACGCTGGGGAAAGGACGTGATGAATTTCAGGCTTGTTCAGCTGGAAATAACACACCGTGTAGAGTGTTTAAAGGTCTTTTGGCATTCCGCGATCAGTGCCATCACCGCCGACTCATCTTTTCTTTACCCCTCAAGCCTCGCGTACTTGCATGTCGCAGTGTTAAATGATAGCGAAGTTGACAACAGAAGTTTATCCCAAATCAGAATTCAGCGAAGACTGATAAGGTTGGACAGCGTTTATTGTGAGCAGGACCCTTACAAAAGCAGGTGTTACTCGCAGTCTCCCCTGGCCAGTTGCTGGGTACGTGTCCGCTCGCGGGGTTAGAGTTGCCTGGGACATGTCCTCAGTCGCCTGCGACCAATCAATAAAATTCTGCACATCAGTGGGCTTCTAGCTCTCGTGAGGCTAGGGACAAGACTCGCCTGGCCGCAACCCAACAGTGAGGCGGACAGCGTGAGCGCCTCTTTCAGTTGATCGAACAAGAGTTTGCGTTGTGAATTGTCCGCACGAGTACGCAAGGCTTGGAAGGCAAGAAGAAGAAGGTGATTCAGCGGTATTGGCACTGATAGCGGTCTGTTACAGGCATTTTGATTATCATATTATGCTGTTTTCATGCGTATAACGTGCAAATGGTCCTTCAAGTAGCCGGTTGCAGTAGGAGTAGACTGCAGGTCATGGACTGGGCACGCGTAGAGGGGCTGGTCTGTTTTGTGAGTCATAGCGCCCCTGCCAACATCCGGCCGTCTTGACACAGGTCTGACGTGGCAAGGTGCGTGAGGAGAGAGAATAATTCACGTGCAAGTCACCGATGCCGAGCTCACACTGTTTGGTACGCAGTAGACGCCATTTACGGTGATCAAGCCAGCTTTCCTGTCGTATCCCCTGCGCTTGTTCATCAACATCGGTGTCAGAATTCCTATCAGATCGTCTTTAACACTTTTTGATTAACGTTCATTCTTGAGCCCCACCAATGGCCGCACAGCAGCTATAAGTCTAGACGGCTACCATTGACTGCAGAGACAAAGGGATGGCAATAACCTGTGGGATACGACGTAGTCTGGTCGGATAATAGAAGATGAACGTATTCCAATGGTTTTAAGCTATTAAACATGATAAGGCGTGGAAATTGTTAGGGATACTTTAATAAAGTGTAACAGGAGTAGGATCTAAGTAATAGGTAAGTGACTTCCAGACGAGAGCACTCCCCCATGAGTGGGCCGGAGTCTAGAGTCGCATTCCGGTTGGTGAAGTCGCCGGGCCTGGAGCTCTGCAACAGGCAGGTAGGTCGCCTGCTCCGGGGGTGTCTGACGGCAAACAATGAGCGCACTATGGCCCTTTGTAGACTGGCCTTGAGAAGTGGTTGGCCAGTGAGGCCAGACATGTCCATGACCTTGACACGTTGGGCGCGCATGTAGTGGTCGTTGCCTGTCCGATGCCTGGCCTTCCTGTCGTGACCTCAATCCATCTAGACCTCAAGGTCGTTGAGGTCGCCAAACTTACTGGCGCGCGAGCCACAGGCCGCAGACGTTGATTTCTACCTACACGGTGTCCAACCAATAACAGTCCGACCCAGCCAATGAACGCTCTCTCTGTCTGCTGGCCTGACTGCTGTAAAACTGGCACTTGGAACCCGGTCAATCTCCTGGGTGGTCGCGCTCTCCCAAGTCATACTTCTTCCATCGATTCTTCGTTCCTCTGTGTACACAATAGACTCTTCCTAACACTCTGGCATTTATCGACTTCTCTCCTGCACTAAGTAACCATGGTCTGAAGATCGCAGTTGCTGGCCCGCACGAGAACCAGACATGCAGGACATGGATGTGTTAGAACACAAGGTTACTACAAAACCCCTTCCCCTCCCAGGGAAACAGAGTTCAAAATTTTAATGGGAGCAAAGTGTGCGAATTTTAAGCGTGAAGCAACAGTTGGTAACGGTCAAATAAACGCGTACCAAACAGAATCAGTGTAGAAAATTCTGGATAAATAATAATATAGCAAAGTTGTGGATAGAAGCTTGTGTAACAAAGGTTAACCTCACAGCACAAAAATCTTTATCGACTAAGTAATGTTTACAACGTATGCCAGTAAGTCGGCAAGTTGGAAGGATAGAAGTATATGGTGGAATGCTAGTGTCCATGTGTGCCAGAAAGTCGGCAAGTTGGTATGACGAAAGTACATCTCGTCAACGATTACCAGTAAGTCAGCGCGTTGGTAGGAGAAAAGAATAGGCTGGAAAAAGCCTGTCAACAAGCACCAGTAAGTCGGCACGTAGGTATGAGGAAAGGACATCCCGTCAACGTATGCCAGAAAGTCAGCCCGTTGCTATGAGACAGTAATATTTCAAACACAAGGTATCCCAGTGAGAACTGAGTCGGACAGATTTGTCAATGAAGTAGACGCACTGTCGTCCAGAAACAGGATTGAGAAAGAGCTATTTGTCGAAACTTTGTTAATGCAGTGATGGGTATGTAGTGGGTCGTGCCTGGTCGAATAGCTCGCATCGAAGTGCACTTTCCCATGGCTCATCGACGCGGTTTTCGACGTCTCGATCAGCCAATCACGGTTCCCGCATCTACGCGGTTTGAGCCAGCGACGAATAGCGAGCTTGCACGCGTTCCCGACGCAAGCTGCCTCTTTGTCGAAAATCTCCAGGCCGATCTAGCCAATGAAAGCTCTCTCTCTCTGTCTGCTGTCCTGACTGCTCTCAACAGTCACTTGGGATCCGGTCGATCTCCTGAGCGTATGGGTTGTCCCGAGTCAATCTCCTCTCATCTTTTCTCCTCTCCCTTCTGTACACAATACATTCTTCCTACTACTCTAGACTTTAATGAATTCTTTTCAGCACTAAGTAACCATGGCCTGAAGATCGCAGTTGCACGGTTCAACTCACTTAACCCCCTGTGATAGGTACACATTGCAATGTCTTGGGCTCTAGGCTCGCGTGGGGCACGACTTGGGGCCGGGAATGATTGGCTGATGACGGCTAATAAGTCGGAGATGGCCATTTCAGTCTCCCCTGTCTTTGCTTGTCAAGATCGTCGTTTTAAAAGGATTTTGGAGCAGGTGGTTTCATATGGACATGACAGCTGCCAGTTTAAGCAGTTGAGTGCAAGTGTGGCAGCCCGAATTCGGTAGTGCTGCACGTATTCACCTCCTTCTCATTCTCTAAACCTTTGTCTAGCAGCGCGCCCAGCGCTGACTCATCCTCTTACCTCTGCGCGCTCTTGTATATTTGCACTCCCTCTGTCGACGCGCCTTCGCCCGCAGCTAATCGATTCCTCGCGAGCTCTGACGCCAACACCTGCACTCTTTCCTGATTGGCTGATGGCTTGACAAGGCTTCGCTAAGCCCGCGCACATCGACACTTTTACACCTACGCAGTTGGACTTGCCGACAATTATTACGGTTGTGCTCGTTTCATCAATATTAGCCCTTTTAGCACTTTTGCGTGTTACGTCCTTATTTTATTGGGATAATACTCACTAGGAGCGTCGTTAGTTAGTCCGGACGTCGAAATTCGACACAAAGACTTGGTATTTGCAAGCTATAAATACTGCTATCCATGTGTGCCAACTGCATCGATGCCTCCTGTCTCTAGTTTCGTGATCGAGCTTTTTTCTGCTTAGGTACATGACTATCAACGTCTCTACATTTTTCAGAAATATGCTACCCCAAAACCAAAATAATACCCCTTTCTTTGAACAGTGAAGTAGAAAAGATCGTAATTTCTCCGCCCCCCCCCCCCCCCGAATGACTACAAAATGAAGGATCCTGTAACAGTTATATATACTTTAGAGAAAATGACGGGCATGGAGGATGGTTAGAAAACAATACTACTTTAGCAAGAATTCTTTTTTGAGTTCAGTCTACACGGCTAGACTGCAATGCACACTAACAGTAGTTAACAACCGCTGTATCTTAATTAACATGGAATACTGGATTCCACTGAGCAGTAATCACAATGCCTTCGTTCTGAGAGCGCACCAGAAGTTTGAGGAAAATGCATACAGCAGATCACATTTTAAGGTTGAAAATAAGAACGGCAGATACCTCATGTCGAGGCATAGTGCAAAATCAGGCAAATTAGATCTTGGCCCTGATAGATGCTAGTCTGTGCAACGCTTTTATGTACGCACGTCACCCACTGGGAGTGCCAAACTGTCGCTATTACATGTTATTAATCCCTTTTTATCCCCAGCCAACTTGACAGTTCGTCCTTCAAAGTGGAGGAGAACCAGCACCACCGAGAGCTGCAGCTGAAATCCGCGCAAGACTGGTAATCTGGGAGGGGGGCGGCGTCTTGATAGCCAGCACATCGAATTCACTTGTACCCATTCATGGCGTCCTAGATTTAGTAGTTTGGCAACATGCCAAGCGGTTAGGTTATCCATCCGTTATCAGGATTGCGAGCCAGGCCTAAATGACACCTTCCTAATATGGCTTTCAGGAACAAAGGAGTTTCGTTTTCGCGGGCTGATGGACCAGCGTATACGTGGCAGAATAGAGCGGGAAGTGAGTGCCTAGTCAACTACCGTACTTCTCCTCACCCCTAGTCAAATTTTCTACACGAAGAAGGACCCTGAAAGGAAAGGAGATCGAGGACATGAAACCGAGTCTGTGCCAGTTACTCTACGATAATCCTGACGCACTTCAGAGTATTGTACCTGGAAAATTTACCAGGCAAGGATGACTTGTATGACCTCCTAACCAGGACATGGGAGCAAGAACTGCCCGTAATACATATGGCTTGGAGTTAACTTCCGGGAAAGTAGATTTAGGATTGAGATGAGGATCGGATAAAAGTCAGAGTTATGATAAAGTTTGAGTTCGAGTTACTCATAGGATTTAGGTTTAGGGGACGGCTGGGGTTATGATAAGGGTGAAAGTTTAGTTTTACCGTTCCTGAGAATTATCGCAAAGTCACCTCGTTCAGATGGACAGGGAGTTCCTATTTTCGTGTCCTGTTCAGGCAGCCATACAGGTCTGTAGTTGTTGCCGCTTGTCCGATGTCTGGCTTTCCTGTCGTGGCCTCAATCTGTCTGGAGCTCAAGGTCGTTGCGGTCGCCAGACTTAATAGCGCGCTTGACGTGGATAACCCAACAACCGTCCAACCAATCACAGGCCGACCTAGCCAATTAACGCGCCCTCTCTCTCTCTACTGTCCTGAGTGCTACTAAAAGCGCACTTGGGACCCGGTCAATCTCCTGAGAGGTCGTGTCTCCCAAGCCAGACTTCTTCCATCTATTCTCCTTTCCTTTGTGTACACAATACATTTTTCCCACTACTATGGCCTTAACCGACTTCTACACTAAGTAACCATGGTCTGAAGATCGCAGTTGCTGGGTTTAATTCACTCAACCCCCTGCGATAGGTCATCGTCACCCCTTGCCATATGCTGAAAAGACTATAACGCCAGTTTACAGTGGTCCACTCTCAAGATAGCCTCATGGCAACGTTCATCGCGATGACATTCGATGGAGGGGGGATGGAGGATTGACGTCTGACGCGTGTAATTTGTGGACCCGGTATATCTGCAGAATTAGCACTCTTAGCAGAACCATATTATCTCTAGCAGCAGTATCGTAGCCCAAATTGTTACACAACTTGCAGTGGACAGAGGTGAGTGGGGAGGAACCAAAGAAAGGAACATTCATCGATCGCGTTACGGGAACACAAGTCGTGCTGTACATTAGAGCTCACTCTTGAGTCGATCTAGCAACCACTCAGCGGCTACTATTATAGACACCGTAGTTAAGGGATGAAAAAACTAGCTCCTCCTGGCATGAAACGCGACATGTACAGGTGATGCATCATCCTGTGGAGGCGGCAAGCTGCGATGCATTCAGTAGTCACGACCGATCAGCGGTCCGTTTGGTTTTGTGTAACTTTAGACGTATAGCAAACATAAATCAGTTTGAGAATTGCATACGCATTTGTCTTAAGAGACGAGCTGTTTCGTCAGATGACTGCGTGGATCCTAGACTGCGTTGCCGCACTTGGGACAGCCAAAAGGGAGGAGGCGTGGAGCAAGACGGCTGTAGGCGGTGTGATCGCCAAATGTCCATCCGGTTACATCGAGTTGCCCGCGGTGTATAAAACTTTGCACTATCATCTAAAAGACGGCTACCAAGGGTCGGGACATCGCTCGTGAGAACCTCAAATCTGTCTTGTAGTCCGGCGTAATCTGCCTGTATCTGCTGACCTGCAACCCTGTACAGAGACCGCATTCTCGCAAGAAAGTTCAAGTGTCTTTCGCAATCACCACGTGAAAATTTGAAATTTGTCAAGCTCCTATTCTTATCTGGTATGCTTATTGCTTATTACTTGGCTACTGACACAGTTATAGGATATAGCAATGTCAGTTGATTATGTAGCAGACAGAAGACGTCCGCTTAACCTCAAGATAGAGGTAGATACTGCAAAAAAGTAGCCTGATAACGGTAAATGGCACGATGCGAGATAAAAGCATGGTAAATCTTGAACTATTACTTAATAGCGTTTCGTTAACCAATAAGATGGCATAGGCTGGTGGATAGAGTTGAGGGAGCGGAAACCAAAGAAAGCCCTGATGTGCTCCGGGCCTTAAACATATAGTTACTAGGAATAGCATAGACGCATATTCACACTGCCTGCTGGGATCGAGGAGGTATGAGTAGACGTTCTGTAAAGTCGAAGTTGCAGATAGGTACTGTAGATGGCCTAAAGTTAGTTTCTATAAACAGCAAACTTTAAGAGATAAAGGCATGGTAGAACTTGTGCTATTTTTAATAACGCCTTATTTAACCCGTAAAATCGTCAATTTACCAGATTGGGAGTGCATATGGCGTGCTGACTTCTTAAAATGCACACACAGACCGTATTATAGTCTACTATTCAATGGACTTAATAAGCATGATTACAAGAGTTAGCACTGAAGCATAGGCATGTACCCCTAGCAGCAATATCCTAGCCCAAACCCTCTTGTGCTCAGGGTCCCAAACAGGTACTTATTGTGAACAGTTTAAACTCAGATTCATACCCCTTGTTGAGATCCAGGGGATATAGCCCCAGCGTTGGCTTCAAGCAGCGTCACCTCTGACAAATGTTAGCGTCAGTGTTAGTACCATTACTACTACACTTCTTGTTGAGATTGAGGTGATATTGGCCCAGTGCTGACTTTAATCAGCGTCACTTTTGACCAATAATACAGCCAGAGATAGTATCAACAATACTATCATTTACCTATATCTCCAGTTAGTAGTGTTAGAAATAGCAGAAGCAGTAGTAGCAGTAACAATCTTGGTTTCCTTGAGTCTAGCTTGACACCTACTAAGGGTGAGTGAGGGTCGGTAATACGCGCGCAAAGTTAACTGTCAAGTAGGACTAAGTAAGGCGGTATTTCGGTCTACATTGGAGAAAACAGCCTACGCCAGGTCCCGTTTTGCCTTCTTGACCCCGGGCGAAGGTGAGGTGTGCAGTTGGCGCTAAATACGTCAGCTATAACTATAATCTAGCACCTGAGGTTGGCACCTTATGCAGCAACCCGTTGGACTTCAGAAGAAGAAGACGAGACGATTGGGACAAGAGCTCTTGTCCCAGTGGTCGCGTCTTCTTTTGAACTGCTTCCTGGAACTCGTATATTTACGTCTATTGGTGGACCTCATCAAAATCGATGGTCAAACACACATGTCTGCAGCACGCAAAAAGCGGGTGACAAATGTCCAGTCAGTCACTGTGTCCACGCCAGTACCCATTATTCATCAAGTGGAGCACCCCACCCCAACCCACCGAATCACATCCACAGAGAAGCGTATAAATTAACAAACTACTGATGGGAAAGTGAGGCTTGAAGGCTCAATGGGTTCATAAGAAGGGCTCCGCGCGCCCAATATATGACTACGCATCTGAGTGGTAGGAATGGCCCTGAGTTCGAGCGAGAATTCAAAAGGTCAGGCTAATAAGCGTTATATTCTAGTAATCTCATTTTTGGCCTGAGTGATTTATTTTCCTCTTTTGCCTGTCGCGGAACTTCTGCATGTGTCGGCGGCCACGTAGGCTTAATCCCTCCCCCTTCTTCACATTCCAGCTGTTTGAATACCTTGCTTTCGTATGTACGCAGCACCCTTGCATGGGGTAAGATACTCCAGCGGCTAAAGTTTATGAGCCAATTCACGATTCATTCCTCCAATGACAGGTGGACAGCAGCAATGGACCTAGGACAGAAACCCTCAGCTCGTGAAGCGTACGACAAAAAACATCTGACTGAACCATGTCCGTCATCATTCTTGGGCAGACCCAGATACTCTCGCGAGATTGTCACGGCGAGTATGGACGAGAGACGAATTCTGTGTATTTTGTGCGGTGGTCAAACGCTCCCAGTTTCCGCTCATCTTCTAAGTATAAAATCCAGTATTCACAGACGTAAAGGTGGACTGACCGGATTTTCTTAGTGGTGGAGATTGCTGTCCGCCCGTAGTGTCGAGCACCGGTTAAAGTTACGGAAACGCGTTCAAACATTTCTTTGTTCTGACTGGCCAACCTTCACCCCTGGCCAGCTGGTTAACCACTTTCCTTGCTCTGCGTGTCTCCCCTTCAGCTACGCCATGAATCCCTCTTTATAACATGACTCGCGACTTGGACTGCTCACCCGTCCGCAGTACACGTTCTGTCTACAGACAGCCTTCTGTCTTCAATACATAAGAGAGATGCTGCGCCGGATCCATATACACCTTCTAAGAACTATGAAAACCGCGCAAAACGATTTCTTCCTTATTTTACCATGTGATAACAGCCACGCCCAGGGTAGTTTCAACGGTATACTTCAAGCTGACAGCCAGTAATCTACAGGAATACCGTTTCTCTGGTCACATATGCAACTAGAAAACACTGCTCTCCTTAGCTTACCGACCCTGGCCTCTAAACAGGCTGCGTGATATATGTGCTGTAATAACACGGGGGCCTGATCAAGACTTTGCAGGCGTTACTTGAGTAGCGCTTCCATAACAAATGCTGAACATGGGGCAGGCTTAGGTGCATGCTCGGGCACCAGGGCACTTTCGCTCCGTGGGATCAGCCTTTGCGGTCTGCGCCCGATCTCAGCTCTGATCTTCTCGACTCTGTCTTGACACCTGACACGGGTAGGTAAGGGAAAAGAGTCGAGCCACTTAAAACTAATCCACACGTAAGTCACCATCCGTGCACCATCACGCTGTGGAACAAGCGGTGGACATCATAGGAATCGGCGGTCGAACTGTCGCGATTCGCCTATCACAAAGTGTTAAAGCTATGTAGGTTTTACCCTAACGACTGCGAAGTCTTGGAAAGCCAGAGTGGTACGAAAAATATATTGTTTAGAGAGTGAGTTGGAGAATAGTTCAGATGAAGGTTGACTCGGTCTGGCGTGCCTTCGACTGTGAGAGTCCTGTGAGAGAGCAGCGGCAGCGCGTCCGCCCCGCGAGAGGGCAGAATGCCAAAGGAGTCTAGTGTCAGCCATCGGAGAGGCTGCCGAATCCTCACTCAGTCTCGCGGCCTTTATTGTAATTGGTTGGACCGCACGAAGGTAGACACTGGTGTGGGTGGTGGGTGTCTCATGTGCCAGTTTGCGTCTGGTAGGAGGCAGGCCGAAAAGTACATTCACGCAAGGGCCTGATCTGAGTGACCTTCTTTGTGACGTCAATAGGTAGGTGGGCGTCGGGCAGAAAGGACCACTACACGACAACCGATTTAGTGGATGCACTCATAAAAATACCACAGACAGTAAGATCACCAAGGCTTCAGGATATCAGGTGATATGGCCATCGCAATCAAAAACGGTCAGCCGGTCTCCGGAGGCAAACTCAGCACCATCCGAACCCTGTAGGGTCCTTGCCGAAATCCGACCAATGATGTAATTGAACAGAAAAGTGGACATGATAGTTGGAACAGACGGTTATAAACCCCAAATCGCGCAATGGGGGGGGGGGAGTGATATGAGGTCCTAAGCATGGTGATTAATTTTCTCAGCAGACCATTTACATTTATTACGTGTCACAGGAACGCACGATGAAGGCAGCGGCGAAGTCAACAAGGTAAACGACCATCGTATTTTGATTGCTATTGTAGAATTCGAGAATGCGTTACAATGTCAGTATCTAGTCCGCGCGTCTACGCTAAGCTCGGAATCCGGCTGGGGTTAGTCTAGCCTGGAAGCCCCTGAGAGCGGCAACAGCAAAGGCACTCGCAAAAAAGTCGGTTCTCAAGCCATGGCAATTCGCACATGTTGCCTTGTTTTCGGTCTTTAAGGATGTCTGAGCCCCAATCATCAAGAATAGCCACATTTTCCCACGCTTGATCATAGAATCAGCGCAGCAAAATGTCGACACCAGGTTTAACTGGGCATATCGTTGGCTCCAGACGCCTTTTTATGCAACCTCTCTGTTGCCTCAGCAACTGTTCCCCTAGAACGGGGGGGGGGGGGCCGCATGACACGGTAGGGGCTAGAGGGGGATAAAACTCCGGTGTAGAAGAGAGTGAAGGCGAGATGGGTTGTTCACGGAGGGTGAGATGATCGAAGTGATCACGCCAGTGTTCGATTTTGGACGAGTTGTCAACACTTAACCGACAACTTACATCGTGCATAGAGTCACTTGGCGGATGAATTGTCATTTTTCCCGTCTCATAAAAATTTCAGGCCTGCCTCCTGAACGTGACCACTACAGTTGAGTACTTTTTCCGGCCACCTAGGGCTGATTTTTACTAAATGCTTCGGAGTTGGTGGAGGTAGTTATTGTTTTGTGGCCTGAAAGGAGCCTTCTGGACAGACAAATACAATGTATTTCGGCTGCTGCCATCATTGCGGCGCCACTTGACGAGTCCGCGAATTCTTCAGCTGTCCCAATAAGAATTCTTGGTTAGTACTTTTTCTTTTCCCTCCAGTTGTAAAAGGAGACTAAATTTGTGTGCTCAGAGCCTAAGTGGTGTAAGTTTGTTCCACTCTTATGATCTCAAGGTTTCTCGAACGTAAATATTTGAGCGCGGATGAGATGTAAGTTCTCCAACCTTTGCAGCGAAAACACGGTCGATTGATGCTTATTATCAATTTCAGTACTACACGCCAATTTACTATTACGAACCCAACTGCGGAATCATAAACCAAACAGAAAGTAGTCAGTATGAGTGGTCTTATAGAAGTCTCTCAAATATCCGATCCTCCGATGTCTCTGGCGGTACTGAGAGCACGTGCCTATAACAAGTAGTCGGTTCTGAACAGCATTCTCGCATCACTGTCGTATCAAGAGACAGTTGCAAGTAAGTTGACAGTTTGGAGTCACCGGGTCCACTTCAGTCTCGAACAACAATCAGCAGCTCACAGCCCGTTTATCTTTCGACTAATCCTAACAGCTACGAGTAGAATGTTCATTCATCGCGCTGGTAGGCAGCTGTTGTTGGCACATACACTGAGACGAAATAAGCGTTAACTCACATGGAGTTCGAATGATAACTGACTGCTTCTCGAACAAATAGTGTACGGTTCTCATTTTGCGAGCGTGGTCCCCACGCCGTAACAACTAAGAGTTGCGAGATCCTTTATGGTATCGAGTGAAGTGAGCATTAACCGCCTAGTTCTTTATTTCTCGAGAGAAACGGACAGACAGCAGACATCGACCGACGAAAACAGTGTGCTGTGGGACTGTGGATGCCAGAGTCGTCCACCCAACCATCCATTACCAAGAACCAGTTTCCGATTTAGCAGTCCAGCTGCATACTATTTACTCGCACTATTGGACCCAGGTTGGGGAACGCGTCCGTTCCCATGGGAGCCATAATATGGATGGCAGTACTTGGTTCGGAAAATTCCTTAGGCTTCACTGAACGTTTGAGCATAGGTAGATTATCTACAACCATTCAAGCTAATACAAGCGAACATCTGTGTCCCAGGAAGCAATTGAGAAGAAGAAGACTCGATCGCTGGGACAATATGTTTATTCGCCTGACGTTTCGATATCCGTCGCCGATTCGTCATCAGAGACATGATTAGCGGAAAGGTTAAGCATGCACAAAAGTTTGCAGGATTTGTAGGACACAGTCATTACTGCAAGCATACAGCGACAATTAACGTTAATTGCCTTCTTGTGCGTGGACTGCTTGTTGGACGGCACGCGAGCTCTGACCTGTCGAACTTTCGTCACGGGCGGTTAGCTCGGGCATGATGATTGCTCGGCCGTCTGGCTCCCCGGTGTTAGCGTACGATAAGGCGGTGGCCTGCCCGTTCCTCAAGTGACGGCTTGCTTATTCGGCGTGTTCTATCCCTCAGGATCTGGCAATCGAGACGGTCGAACTACTCCTACGAAACAAATACGATGAGACGGAGAATCGCCTGGGACACGCGAAAATCCTACAGCTCCTGAAGTTCTGTCTCAGGACTTACTTTACGTTTGACGGAACGATCTACGAGCAGGTGACGGGGACACCGATTGGTTCACCGATTTCGGGACTCATAGCCGAGGCAGTCCTGCAGCGGCTGAAGTCGCTGGTTTTCCAACACCACAGACCGAAATTCTGGGCTCGGTATGTGGATGACACCTTCGTCTTAATCGAACGGGATCAAGTGCTCACGTTCAAGGAACGTCTCAACAGCGTCTTCCCAGACATCAAATTTACGATGGAGAAAAAAGAGAACAACCAGCTGGCCTTTCTTGATGTCCTCATCTGTCGAAAAGATTGTGGCGGTCTAAAGTATTCAGGAAAGGGACAAACACGATGCAAGTACTGAATCACAACAGCAACCACCCAATCAGCCACAAACGCAGTTGCGTAAAAACACTCTATCGGCGTGTTGAGACGCACTGCAGCGAAGAAAAAGACGGGTGTTCAGAGAAAATTGCTACCCGCGCAACTTCCTCAACCGGTGCGTGCGCAAACGAGCTGGCCAACAAAAGCGCACCGACCCCAAGATTTGGCGTTCGATCCCATACGTCAAACGTATCGGAAGCAGTCGGCCGTCTTCTCGCACCACTTGGAGTTGGAGTCGCACACAGGCCGGAGGCAACCATAAGGCGTCAGATAATGAAGCCGAAAGACCCACTGCCACGGCAAGAAGCATCTGGGGTCGTCTACAGGATCTGGTGCACCTGCGGTCAAAGCAACTATAGTGGACAAACTGGCAGACTTCTCAGGACGCGAATTGGCCAACACGCGGCTGCAGTGCGGCGAAATGATGCCAATTCTCAAGTTGCGGCTCATTCGACGAGACCCGGGCACACCTACAAATTTGATAAGGCCAAAATTCTCGCAAGAGGTGACAATTGGGTGAGCCGAGAACTACTTGAGTCATGGCTCACGGGCTCCCAATCCATCAACAAGTGCAACGATTTGCCCAATCCATATTCCGTGCTGAGATTCAATTTGGCCAAAGCAAGCCATCACTTGAGAAACGGGCAGGCCACCGCCTCATCGTACACCAACACCGGGGAGCCAGACGGCCGAGCAATCATCACGCCCGAGCTCACCGCCCGTGACGAAATTTCAACAGGTCAGAGCCCGCGTGCCGTCCAACAAGCAGTCCACGCACAAGAAGGCAATTAACATTAATTGTCGCTGTATGCTTGCAGTAATGACTGTGTCCTACAAATCCTGCAAACTTTTGTGCATGTTTAACCTTTCCGCTAATCATGTCTCTGATGACGAATCGGCGACGGATATCGAAACGTCAGGCGAATAAACATATTGTCCCAGCGATCGAGTCTTCTTCTTCTTCTTAACCATTCAGGCTATTCATTTGAGTTGGCCCCTCCTTGAGATCTTGCAGCGGTGGTAAGCAAACGTACCTTCTGGTAGATCACGGTCACAATGTAACAGCACTGTCATTGGGAGTTGCAGCATTTTATAAGGCAGTCGGCCTGCCAGACATCGGCCCTCCGACCATCCATGAAATAAGACTGAGTGGTTTAGACATGTTCTCCGTCTTCCGTCTCCATGCATCCCGCGTGTCGGTCCAGCTTACCTACCATTCGGTCCGTTTTAAGGGACTATCACAGGGGTTAAGTGAGTTAAACCCAGGAACTGCGATCTTCAGACCATGGTAACTTAGTGGAGAAGAGAAGACGTCAAAAGCCAGAGAAGATGGAAGAGTTTATCGTGTACACAATGGAAGGAGAGTAGGATAGGGTAGATTGACTCGGCGAGCCTATGATCGACAGGGAGCCAGCCACAGTCCATGTGCAGTTTTCAGCAGCAGGCATGCAAACGGCAGCAAGGACGAGCATTGTCTGGTAGCCTCAAAGGTTATTGGCCGGAAAGGCTGCATCGACCAAGGCGTGTACGCGTCCTATTCGCCAGTGACAGAGACTAGCTTTTGAGGGACCTGATTGGCTGTTGCAGAAGGTCGCCTGTGTGCAGGAGTATGCGTTACCGGCGGCGAGCGTTCGGACATGCTCGCCTGTGGAGTGAGTCACCACAGTACTCCACCGGGAGACCGTAACGAGGAAACTGCGAGAATCCGAGTGGAGGAAGAATAGTTAAGTGAGGGAGATACGTACCAAGGTGAGGTTGCAAGACAGTGTGGGCGGCTGTGGCTGGAATGAGCCAGGATGCAGGGGCGGCTGTTAAAGCCGCTGGTCCGGTAAAACGTCAACAGCAAATTAGCATGCCGCATCAGTATGAGTTGAGCCAAAGGGTACCATTGGTTGTGCCGCCTGTTGAGAAGAACGTCTGGGGGTGTTGGTATTCAGGAAAGGACACCTCTGTTGGATTGGGAAGTGACCATGACCTGGGCTGAATGGGCTATCGACAGTAAGTCGCAAATGCCAATCACCAAATACGTAAAGACAGGTCCATAAATCGCCAAATACGCAGGGTACTGCGTTGGGACAGGTCGGGAAGTCAGCAAATACGCAGGGAAGGCAGGCCACATCAGAGGTTGTGAGCGGTTGAAGATCTCGACCTCGCTTCACGACAGGTTGTCAATGCAGAAAGTCTCCATATCGCGATCACATCAGATGACACAGGAGAAATTCAACTGAATGTGAGGGAGGTTTGATGATGATTGAGTTCAACCAGATCAGAGGTTGAGTGTTCATCTCACGTCGGAATGTCACCAATATCGCAGGGGAGTTGTTAAGGCTAGGCCAGTTAAAGCCTAACTACTGCTATCTTCCAGGCCTGGTTCCTTAGAAGAAGAGAGAAGTCTTGGAAAGCCAGGGAGTAGGGACAATATATTGTTTACAGAACAAGTCGGAGAATAGATATTAGAAAGGTGGTTGACTCGGCCTTGCGTTGAGGTTGACCATCGGGACCATGAGAGAGCACTGCAGTGTCGCGTCCGTCTCGAACCGAGGCGGAAGGCCGAGAAACTCAAACGGCAGTCACCGAAGACTTTTATCTGTCTGATGGTCTTGATGGTGATAAGTGAATGCCAAAGGACAAACACCAGTGGAGGAGTCCTTGTCTCGTGTGATGGTTGCCGAGTGCGCAGCGAACAAAGGCAGACACAGTGCGTAGGAGTTTGGCCGGCGCGCGTAGACACTGAACCCGCGCGGCGTGGTAACAAAGCCGGTATGAGTTAGCGAGGTAGTCTTCCAAAGTACCCCCCAGCAAGACCGAAGGCGGCGGTAATGGACGCCGAAGGCAGGATC
Organism: Ligula intestinalis; assembly: GCA_036362985.1. Classification (NCBI taxonomy): domain Eukaryota; kingdom Metazoa; phylum Platyhelminthes; class Cestoda; order Diphyllobothriidea; family Diphyllobothriidae; genus Ligula; species Ligula intestinalis. Next base: position 4,839,623 of record JAYGXS010000005.1, read on the forward strand.
GAAGCCAACCAACGGTAGAGTTTGAGGAGGTGGTGTAAATGTAGCTGGCTTATGGGAGCCAGGTTGATGGGACGGTTGTGACTCGCATGAGTTTCCGTGCTGTCATGTGTGAGTCGTGTAGGAGATTGGTCATCTAGGCGACGTGTGAGTGAGCCATGTTGGCTGCGTTGAACCTCGACGGCAAATCTGTATGCCGTGTCAGTGTTGGTTGCGTTGAGTTGAGGTAGGAGGGATACCGTTGGCAGCAGGAGAAGAATCCGAGTTTGGAAGCAGGTGAGGTTATGGACACTCAAAGCGGGAACAGCTCTTCGGGATGGGGAATGAACCAAAGCCTGGGTCGACGGGCTGTGAGCAATTGAGCATCGCCCTCTTGCTTCGTTGAAGTCAGCCACAGGACGAACACGACGACGCCACGCCACAGATTCAAAGAACCACGCATTTAGGAAGTGTTCGTATGTTGGTAGGTGGGCGAGATGAGACGAAGAATGCATGTACATGGAATTCATGGTTTAACCTTCGCAATATCCTTGGACGCGACCTAACATGGGGAGTGGATGGCCAGTATAACACCTCCTTCTATCCGTATGTATGTGGTATCCGCTGCCCCAACGATTGCCACTGTAATATCGAGTCTGACTTTGACTCATTAAAAGTTTAGTGTGGTTACCGACTGAATTGGCAGTTTGACCTTGAAGTACGCCTGGGTTAGGCAGATCACAATCGTCAGCGACGAAGTTCAACACTGTCGCATGAGGGAAGCCCAGTAGCCGTGATTTGCACGTTCGTTTTTTACAGTTGAACATGTTCTCGCCGCACCTTCCTTCTCGAATTTGTTCCTATAGCAATACAACATCAAGCCAACGGAGAGCGGGAGTGGGTGCATCACTCTACACAGTCCGCTCACAAATTGGTCACCAGTTCTGTACGTAGCAGAGTTAATTTTTCTGGCGGACGAGCCCAACTGCAGGCGTCGAAGAGGAGATCAACTGAAGACCCTACTCTACACAGTTCGCCAAGACATGGAGGCGGTTCTTAGATCGTCGCCCCCCAGCCCCTGTGCTCTGCTAGAACTGCCACTGATTGTTCGCGACAGCTTATTCGCCAGAATTAGGAGCCTACTAGTTTCGCCAATAACACTGCAATTTGCGTATAAGGCTAGGCGTAGTACACTACATGCTGTTGCTCTGGTAGTCCATTCTGCTCTAAGCGATTAAGTTAAGGGCTGCCGTGCATACGGCTATTTTTCTTGACTACTCCTCAGCCTTTAATACGATCCCGTGCAATTTACTTCTTAATAAAACCTCAGCATGCGGCTCTCCCGGCTGGACTGTCTTGGCTTGCGGACTATTTCACTTCCCGCACTCAATTCCTTCAGTGCGGAAAGCGAAAATTAATGGTCCTTCCCAAAAACGGTGGAGTTCTTCAAGGGGCTATATTATCCCCTCATCTATTCTCTCTCCATACTGACAACCTACGATCGCCAAACGAATGCTTGTTTGTTAAATATGCTGATGATATGGTTGTTGGCCATCCCTTGAAAAGTCAGTCATATCTCCAAACACTGAAGGATGGCCTGGACCCCGTCTCAACATGTTCGTCAGCAAATGGTAGACTTAACGAGCGAAAGTCAGTCCAGTGTATTTTATGACTGCGACCCTCTCCCAGTCCCGAAACTATTGACATTCTGCCCACCGAAGTATCCTCTTTCCGATACCTTGGTGCTACCCTAGCGTCCAACCTTACATTTGCTCTTCATATAGAAGGCCTTTTTATCAAATTCCATAAACTTTTATATTATATCCACACCAAAAGCCCTAATCTGGCGTTTTGTAGATGCTTGTATTTACTGCTCTCGTTATTTTTCCAGCCTTACTTAAAAATACCTAGTCATTTTTAAACGTATCCTCTCTTCAGCTGCCGGTGTTTCCTGTTTTTATTAGCGGAAACTATAATACAGCGACATTTTAAAACGGTCAAGCAATTTGCTGATCGCATCCTTAAGGCAGTCACTCACTCTCTCCACTCTGAACTAATGACTGCGAAGTTTTCCCGTCAAATGCGTCGAGGCTTCCGTCATATGTCTTGCCGCATATCAGCACTCGATACTCCTATTTCTAGCACGCTACGTCACCTGTGAAGAAGCGGAAATTAAGAAGTTGAAAGCTGATCTGCCTCCATAGTAGACGTGGATACCGTGTATCACTTGAATTGTGAGTATTACGTGACCTTTTACCTCTTAACATGACTCATTACTTAACCTCCATGAATGGAGCCATTTTTTCCGCTGAAAATTTATGATGTTTATTCGTAGATAAAGCAAGATTCTCTTCTCCTTCTTCTTCTTCTTCTAACCTTGCGTCCTCACCTGGGGTCAGCCGCTGAAGGTCGCGCCCTTTGCCCGTTCTGCCTGTATTTCCCCCCTCATTCTCTATTGCTCTACAGTTATTTCTCCAGCACTACTTACAAAATACCTAGTCATTTTGAAAAGTAGCCTCCGAATGTTCCCTTCAGCAGCCGGTGTTTCCTATTTTTTTAGCTGACATTATAATACAGCGCTATTTTAAAACGGTCAAGCGATTTGCTGATCGCATCCTTAATGAAGTCGCTGACCCTCTCCACTTTGAACTAATGACTGCGAAGTCTTCCCGTCCCATGCGTCGAGGCTTCCGTCATATGTCTTGCCGCACATCAGCATATCAGCACTCGGTACTCCCATTCCTAGCACGCTACCTCACCTGTGAAGAAGCGGAATTTGAGAAGTTGAAAGCCAATCTGTCTCCATAGTTGATGTGGATATCGTGTAAAACTTGAATCGTGAGTATTACATGACCTTTTACCTTTGACCTTTTAACATGACCCCTTATTTACCTTATCCAGTGCTCTCCGTTAATGGAGCCATTTTTGCTGAAAGTTAAGGATTTTACAATCCTAAATATAGCATTCTTCTTCTAAAAAAAATCCGTGCCATTATTCACTGCCTGTAGGCCTGTTGGGAGCGTGAAGCCAGCCAAGGTAGTTTTCAGTGAGGACATCTGCGGATAACTGAAACAAACCCACGAGCCCCAGAGAGACAGTAAGATCAGTACTGGCATTTGAAGTAAACTGTGCCAGGTAACTGCACAGTTTACGTTTGGAAGCGGAGCGCCGGAAGACACATGAACATGCTTATATCCAAAAATAGCTACATACGCGGATAGGGCTTCTGCCTTTGACACATACACAACACTAGGTATCACGTGATCACAACTCCCGAGCGGACAACAAGTTTGTGTGTAATAAGCTGGTCAAGGTGACTCTCATGTGACGCACATTCCTTAATTCACGCACGCGTATCTGCAGCTCTGACAGCAGCGGTGCCTTGCCTCATCTCCTCCAAGATACGACCGAGCCGTAATTATGGTGGCGGTATGCGTACACTCATTAACCCCTCACCGATATTCCTCGCCTTCGCGGAGGGGCTGACTGGAGAGATCTTGAAATGCCTGTGTATAAATACAAATTTTATTGTATTGGACCAAAGTGCGACTTAGCAATGCGCCTATACGAAGGGCTGGACGATGAGGCCGTTCAGGGAAACCGGTTAACCACAGAACCAGTGGCCACTTATACCGGTCCAATTACAAACGGAAAATTCCTTAAGAAGATGGTGTCAAAGTCAGCAGTGTCCCCCTCCATCGTAGGCTATTCCTTGAGCTCTTTCAGCATAACTCGTGGATGCTCTAAGCTGCGTTTATTTACCCACCCAAGAGCGTGACATTGAGGTCCTGGCTGGACTTAAAAACCAGGCAAGTGGGTTTGCCTTCGTTCTAAGCCCACGTTGCAACCGCCAAAGTCAAAACAGGATCGAGAACATACAGAGACCGTGGAAACATAAAAAAACTACCTAGGGGATGGATATGGAGCACGAATTAATGTCCCCCTCGCCATGCGCCAAATCTCGGGGGAAACCAGGAAAAGTTGTTTGAACCTCGAGGAAGTACGAAGTGTCAGACCGACGAGTCCTTCGCAGTTCGTCGTCAAGCCTTCCCCCACCCCCAACAAGGTCCTCTAAAAAATTCAGTCCTAGTCCCCACATGCAAGTTTGCTAAAAGCTGACACGACAGTAGCGGTCTTATAGTACCGCCTTAAGCCTGTGTATTGCAGGTCTACTAGCTGATCTGATCCGAACTACACCTTTTGAGACTCTGCTGAGCACACAATTGCCCAGCGTGAGTTCCGCATCTGTGGAGGGTAGCCCGGCAAAAATGCCATTAAATCAGCTAGCGAGCAATAATCACTGTCGCATTGTAGTTGCCCCAAATGTGTCCCCTATGCAAGATTCCAAGTTCAGAATCGCGCAGCAATACTAATTCAGGTGCACATATGCAACTTTAGTTAGCTGAAGGCCGTCAGAGCCTCTCTACTGGCTCTAAATACCAACATGGGCCACTAGGATCTCCCTGTCCTGTCGCATGCCTCGTCCTGTACGCGTTCAGACTATGAGTTGGCCCCGCCATAACAATCAAAGCGTACGTCAGATCAGTACTGCCCTAGACCAGTAACTGCAGTGACTTTAGTGTTATGATAAGGAACAAATGTTCAGCATCTACCACAATCCTACTCCTCCCATATAAGCGAGAATTCGAGTGAAAGCGACTGAAGATAAGGCTAGACGTCAGGGTCGAAAAGGCGGGAATCCTCTGTCTCCGAGTGTCAGTTCCCGCACTTACACGAATGAGCAATAAATATTCACAACACTAAATACACCACATTCCCCTGTTATCTCCGATATTCATGTACGTCGCCTAGAAAGGAGGCATTCATACGACGCCAATGGAGTATGACAGGAAGATCGAGCATATAAGATGTATAAAGTCTCGCCAGTACTCTGTTTTACGACAGCGCATCACCTATTTACTGGAGGATGCAATTACTCTACAAAGTGCTATCGCACAGCCTAGTGCTTGCGAAATTTTTGATGCCGTATATGCAAGAACGATTACTACGGACATTTCCGCTTTTATGCGTGGCTTGTGGTTAAAACAAAGCGAAATCGGTGCTGTCCGATAATAAAATCGCTTAATAAAAGGATCGGTCATAAATGGAAGGACCAATACAGCCAATAATGTTTCAGTAAAAAATGACCGTCCGTATTGGTGCCAAACGTGTTGGGCAGTTAGGCGCAGCCAAAGTGGCCTTTATAATGGACGAACGCAGCCAGTTTTGCAAGACCAGGACTCCCCCATATGGATTCGCCTAAACGACATATGTCTACAGTATTATGCTTACTTGTACTTAATACGGTCGTGATCATGCCAGACCTAGGTGACCTCGATAAGGCCATGTATCGTACCTCTACGCAAACGATTTGCAGCGGCGGCGGCAAATCTGGACAGATCAACCCAAAGTTCCAAGAACCACATCTATGTTTTAATGAGCTGCGTTAGGCCGGGTTCTGAACTGACCTCTCTGACGCCTCCAGATGGGCGACGGCGCCGGATTGTGGATAGTATAACGAAGATCGTGAGGTGGACGGAGGAGGCCATGCTAAAACCACCTCAGTCTCCTTTCTATATAATACAGGGGGAAAAAACTGCCGAGTAAAAGGCTCTTTTGACGCTCTTTATAGTCTGAACGCTCCACCTTCAAGAAGGGGTAAGAACGGAGGCTGTGGGCAGCCTACAACCCTACAACGTTTTAGTAAACGGGTTACGTCGAGAGACATACGCTTCCAGGGTTCATTGAGGTACAAGCATTAGTGGGACCCAGGCCGGTTGGAATTCCACAATCTAACTAAACTCATGCAGCATTTTTGACGTCTATAAAGTCGGTTACTGCGTAAACGCCCATTACCATCATCAGCTACTTAAAAAAGATTACAACTAGATGTCCTATTTAACGTTGGTTAAATAACTTCGTCAACTGTCCTCTTGCGTTTGAAAAAAGAGGAGCCTTCTAATTCTGACAAAACTCCCGGGAATACAATTCTTAGGAGGCTATGGCATAACTACAATTTAATCAAACTCTCTGACCCATTACTTGTATGACAACAGGGCTACAGTGTGTATCAGCATCCTTAGGAGGAACTCAGAAAAGTGGTGAGCGTTTGAGTCACCAATAACTATGAGGCATGAAAATAGCAAAATGCTACGCAGACGAGTGTATATACGGTCCTGCTTACTGGAACAGTATGTCTCAATTATCATTCATGTCAGACAAGGTAAACATGAACAAACGGAGCTAAAAGCGCTCTTAGTCCTCAGCGAGGAAAATACTGTTTCGTCCGCACGTGCGCCGGACATCAACGTTGACGTCAACAAGACCACACAACCGTAGACAATTTTTTTGGCGAACTTCAGTACGTAAGCCCGCTAAAAACTCGGTCAACCTTAAGCCAAATCTTAGAAATTATATAAAAACGAAAGTCTAACATCGCTAGGTCAGCGACGAATACCCCAGATTCCGATAAGCAGGAAAAGTCGTTACTTAGGTACAAGGGCAAAAAAAAACAGAAAAAGGCGCGGCGTATGAACGACATTACTCCTTCCGCTAAGGCGATGAACACAGGCATGACAAGTCATAAGTCACGATGATGAGGCTGCTACAACATTCGGCAATTTAGATAGACCAGGAAAACGAGCTGGTGACAGCAAATGCAGTAATGCACACCCTAAGGTCACACAACCAGGTCGGTTGAGAAAGTTCGCTAGCGTTGGACAGGCCCTGCTGACCTAAAGACGCCGACACTCGACGCGGGAGGACGAGTGTCGCAGTAAATTTGTACCGGAGGCATAACTGCACTTCAGGCCTCGATTGTTCTTATTGACTATAGAAGTACTGTTAGTCGACTTGTCGATCGCTCGCACACAAATTGGCTACCGAGGAAATATGCAAGATTAAATGTTAAAAGTCCCCCGAAGATAGAAGTGAAAAACCAGTAGTGTATCACGAAATTGCAGCAGCTGGAAATGAGAAGTGTGTTAGCATCTGTAATTTTCGACGTGACACAAGCAGAAAATCAACCTGTAGTTTACAAAAATAACGTGTTAAGCATAACCCGGAAGTTTTCCTCTAAAACAATCCCTACCACTTTTCTGGACAATGACTACGCACAGCTCTTACAATACGTGCAACATATAAACCATATACAACTCAAATTTTGTTATTTCATAAATTTCTGCTTTCTGTTTTGTGTCTTCTTAACTTCTGTGGTAACAACATATTTTAGTCTGTCGCGAATTGGGGCCACCGCTTGATATGTCGAAACTATTCAGCCTCATCCGGAATATCTGCAACACTAATTGCTGTGCCAGGTTGAGAACTTCGTTTTCTTATACAAATCGGAAATCAGCTCCTCATCGCACTGGAGATTGGATAACCATATGATACACTGAATTGACTAACGATGGTTACAGTAAGTTAAAGACTTTGATGAACTCGTTATAACTAATCGACTGAAGTGAACGCCTGTCGTTTGAATCGCTAGGCACGGTTAGACTTCGGCTCAAGGAACCAAATACTTTGAAGACAAGACCATTAAATGCCAAAGATCCACTTTATGCAGTGGTAAACAAGGAAGTCATAAGCAAAATAAAGCCAAGATGCATGTCCCTGAAAAGCGCTGAAAATCTATACAAAACATACGTGTCAAAAAAGTCTCCATAGCCTGCGACAGTGGCTGCTGTTGCATTTTTGGCAATACCGTAGCCATATCTGTGGTTTTGTGTGCTAGCACTCATCGTCGGAATCATCGCTATCGCTGAGATGAAGATCATTCTCTATTAGGTCACGATGGAGGGAAAGCGGGTTACTCTTCGCGTTGCTATCAGGACCAGCAGACTGGACCTGTTTTCCTGTTTTTGGGGGCGAAACAGATTTTACGCCACTCTTTTTACTGGGAGGAGGGGAGTCAAGAGACTCGAGACTGCTCAGACTTGAAAGACTACATCGGTCAGGTGAGACCGCTCCACGGCTATCGCTGTCACTACTCGAGCTGCTTGGCGAACTCAAAGTAGACGTCTTCGTGGGGACAAAGTTCTGCACCGGGGAATGCGACGCCAGTGACTTCCTGGATTTTGAGGCAGTCAGTTGGCCGGCTCCCTCCTTGCCTCGAGGAGTAGGTTCGTCTGAACTGGATTCGGACATGGTCCTTGGTTTGGCTCTTTGGTTAGCGGAATGATGATCAACTGCTCCTGCTCCAGTTGCCGAGAGTGACTCTGTTTTCTTTGATGTCTGATCATCACGAATCTTTTTCAATTGAGTAGCCTTAGATATGCGTTCCAATACCAACTCCCCAGTCTAAAGTAGTGGTAGCAAAGAGATGACGACAGTGAGATGCAAAGAGTAGGGTCACGACAATAAGTAAATGTACTGGAGATTCGGAAAATGGCGGCAACGACGGTAAGGGTAGCAGTATTAGCATTAATGAAAGTGGCAGCACTAGTTATGCCAATCGCTTTGTCGTTTAGAAATGATAACAAAAAGCAGCAACGACAGGAGAAATAGTGAGAGCGGTGGTAGAAATATACATGCCTGAGGTCTTAGGTGATGTATAACCTGCAAACTTGGATACTAATTGTCCTCGAAATAACACCAAAGGCCTAAATGACAAAGAAGGGAAGGCTACTGCTGGCAAAGGCGATCCTATCTTGAATGTCTGAAAAGTCGTTATCCCACTACGGTAGTCGCCGGCTATAAAGCCCGCCGCTAATCAAGCCCAATTTGGTCTGGGTCCGATGTGGACTTAAGAACCGGCGACTGCTGCAGTAAGCCCACGGTCAATAAGCTCGCAGCTTATTAAGTCCAATTTGGTCTGGTCCCAAGTTGGGCTTAATAGCCGGCGAATACTGTATCAAAAACAATCAAAGCATAAATAATTTGGTGAGACACTCAATACCCTTAAACAGTTGGGGGAACGTAAAGCCTCTTTGGTCTCGTAAATAAGGACGCAAGTTTAAGCAGACTCCAGCCGCTGGTTATTTGAAGTCTCCGTAGACACAGTCTCTGGTGATATTCTAAATACTTAACATCAGCAAGCAAGTATGTTCGGATCATACATCTCGACGCTGCAAGGTCAAGTGATAGCTAGAAATAGATAAGTCAAAAAGGAGATAAAAGCAGCCGTAGACAGTCTCAGGGAATATCATGAAGGCAGAGCTGTAAATTTTCACAAATGAGAAACCAATAAAAATGTATATGATAGCGCTCGATATGATGAGCCCAAACAAAATTCAACAGGATGGATGCATGAGAGCTAAAGCGATTGGGCAACATTAGACATAAAGCATCTCAAGAAAAGTGGTCACTAAGGGTATCCAGATGCAGAAAACAAAAGGCAATTGACTGGAGACTGTTTGGATCGCAAAACACGCGAAAATTGAGTTAAGCGAAAAATCTTACGTTTTTATTATAGATCAGCAGACATTCCTTGTGAACGGGTCGTATGTTGCCCTTAAAAAGAGTCGAGTTTGGTTCTGAACCATTAACGCTGGGAAGGCGTATGTCGACTTCCTTGTCATTGGTAATGCTGATGGTCCCAGGCTGATTCTTATCCACAGAAGCCGGAAGAAAGTCGCACCTCATAGTCATGAAGGTAGACTGTGGAGGATCGACAAAACTACGCCCCAACTTCACTTCATATTTCCCTCGAAGGGGCATTAAACGTGAAAAACACGACAATTCTAGTTGTTAAACTGGACGCTTTGTAAGCAGAGCAGTCACTCGACTCGGATCGCAAAACCACAGTAAGACGAGATTAAACAAATACAGAAGACAGGCTGCCGTTTGTACCAACCACCAATTATTTGTTAAATAAAACAAAATGCTCAAAGTTGGAGGACAACGAGAGATCTCAATTGATTAACCTCCATGTTTCCAAACATTATATCGACCTGCTAGACAGAAAACGATACAAAAACTTTTTATCCGCGATTTCTGATGTAGTATAACTAAAGGTAGCCACTGGAGTGTTTGAATACATTTAGATAAATTCATCTCAATTCACATTATTTAGGGAAAAAGCTTTTGAATTTGAGCTCTAAATTCACATGAAATTATGTAGGAGCATCAAGTTTTATAGCGGTGACTCTGAAACTTGTACACTCATGCGTATGTGTAGGCCACAGAAAAAACTGCAACCAGTGAGCTCAAGGGCGAAAGCCTTCTTCCCTTAATAAAGTGACAGTGCCACAATCGTGATCCTACGTACAATACTTTCGCATTGACTCAGCGTCCATTCTGCCTACAAATTGGGAATTGGTATCTGAAAGAAACACCTCAACAGGGGTAAGTTTTTTGGCTCCAGATTTCTCGGTTCGAAACTACTCTGTCGGACGTCAGATCACGCCAAATGCCTCCGCAGTTTCAAGGGATGACCACGCTGGTTGTCTGTCATCGAACTCTGGAGCTCCTACGTGGCTGCTATCAATCCGTTGTCGATAGATCAATGAACTGCGCAGTTGCTTGCAATTTAAAAGTTTAGCGGCCCGTCTGCTAAGGGTGGACGGAAAAACACTGTCGAAACTGCGAACGCGAACTACGTGATACGCCGCTAAAAATAGAGAATTGTTACAAAACGGAAAATTCAACTGTCGCCAAACATAGGGAAACTATAGACGGCAGCCAAAACCTTAAACAAATCCGAATATGCTGCGCAGCTAAAAATGATGAATTAAGATATGGCCCTTCTACGGTGTCACTTGATACGGGCAAGTTCATGTGTCACTTTAATAAGGGAAGAACGCTTTTGCTCTTGAGCTCCCTATTCATAACCACAAATCGTAAAATAGGTCAACCGTAAAGCACATTATCTTGTTAAATGAGACGAAATTATAGTTATTGATACTATGACTGGTATTGATTATGTTTAAAATATTCTTATAGCGTTCCGTCAATTCAGGTTATATTATTAAGTGAATAAAGTTAATTTCATTGAGCTCTCTATCCATATCCAAATTAAATGGATGTATGAATGGATTTTTACAACAGTTCACTTCAGCTCCGGTTTATTAAGGGAAAGATAGGCAAACGCCTTGACCTCCTTATTGGTAACATAGTGACTGAAAAGTATATCGATACAGTAGAAAAATTCCAACAGTGCTTGTTCACATGATTGAAGACGAAAGATTGCGGCCACCAGTTAATGATAACTAGTGAAAATGCATTACCACTCACATATTTCGAGTGGTATAATCACATAATTATAGTAAAGCTGCTCATGGGCAACGAAAATTATACGAATGATTAGATGGGTGAGACTCCACAAAGAACGGACAGTGAAAAAACACCTTGCGCAGTTTTTGGAATATTTAGAGGTTTCAAACGTGATTTGAGGATTTTAAGGCGAAAAAACTATCGCCCATGGGAGGAAATGTACACTAGATAGGAGCGTCATGCTGATGAGGATGTAAATGCGGGAAAGGGGAACCTATCATGGATAGCAGCCGATAAGTTATGGGGAAACGGGGAGAGGTGTCGTAGAGGTCTCGAGCTCCTCGAAGTGCCGGAGCTGCGACCACGATACGCCATTGCCGAGTTCCGAAGCCGTCATCACCGCGATGGAAACAGGAAAAGGCCCCGCGATGGCAACTATCCGTTGTTTATCGACGTGTATGAGCTGCATGCACATGGTGCAAAGCATAATTTCAAAAGTCTTAAATTTGCGAAAATTCCCATTGAAAAATTTAGAAGATGAATTGGCGAACATACGTTTGTTTTCGATAATTCTCATCAGGCCTTTACATTTATAGGGTAATTAAGTAAATTGACTATGCGGGTTAGTAGAAAAAAGGAAGGACGGTTGTCAGGGGAGGGGGAATGGGGGGTCAAAACGGGGTCAACATTTGATCCGCGTTAGGGGGAGCTGGTAGTCGGTTGAGGTGTTAAGCCGCTGGCTGTTGGATTAGCAGCTTTTGACCATGGTAACTGTGGTGCCGCGACGAATTTCTTTTGGGCGCAAAGGATGGGTCGGCGTAGCCTGATTGCGGCCGCTTCTGCCGTAGCCAAGAGACGCTGTCCAAGAAATTTTGAGTAGCTTGAGGGTACCTTGTAGATAACTCGGAAGGCCTCTTTGGCATCCACGCGATGGTCAGAGTCTACCAGATGCGCTAGAATGGAACTGTTAACACCCTTTAGTTGACCCTTTCCTAACCATGCTGGGATGTGTTCTCGGACTCTTTTGGACAAACGCCGACTCGTGCGACCAATGTATCCCGCCCCACAGGAACAGGTAAATGAATATATGCACATGGATGTGGTTTGGGCTGGCAATTTTTCCTTTATCTCTCCGTGTAGGATGGTAGCGGTGGAGAAAAGTACGTGGGCGTTGGCTGCTGGGAAGGTGGTTGCTACAGCTTGACTCAGGCGCCTCCTTAGAAGTTCGCTTGGTCCGTCCCCTTGAAATGGGACCCTTATAAATATTCGCTTCTTCTCTGCTGTTAGCATTGCAGGTTTTGGTGGCCTTTCAGCCATGTGCTTAGCGATAAAACGACTGGGGTACCCATTTTGTCGAAATACACATTCAACAATCCTTAGCTCCTCTTCTTTGCTATCATTCGAGCAGATCCTTTTCGCCCTTTGCGTCAAACATCGTACTAAATTACGTTTGAAGTTTAACGGTACGAAGCTAGCAAAATAGATGTTTTGCCCGGACCACGTCTTCTTACGATATACCTTCCGTTGAATGCTCCCATCAGCCCTTCTACTCAGTAATACATCAAGGAATGGGAGTGATCCAGATTCTTCTACTTCTACTGTAAATTTGATAGATGGATGCACCTGATTCACTTTGTTCATTAGAGCTGAAAAATCGGTTTGGTCTGATGCAACAGCAAATATTTCATCTACGTAACGTTTATAGTACATCAGATTATTAATCTGGTGGCTAAGTTGCGTAGCCTCTAGTTTGCCCATGAATATATTTGCTAGAAGCGGACCCAGGGGTGAGCCCATAGCTACTCCGTCTAATTGCCTGTACATCTTGTTGTCGAAAAGGAACTGTAAATTCGAGGTACATTTTAGTAGCAATTCCCTGAGTGCATTTACTGGCACTCCTATGTCCTGTTGATTTGAGCTAATGAAGTCACAGATGTAATCTACTGTTTCTGTGACCGGCACGTTTGTGAACAGGGAGGAGACATCCAGTGAAAACATCACTGTCCCGTTCAGGTCGAGCTCTTTCACACCGTCTACGAATTCGAAGGTGTCTCGGAGACTGTATGGGGCTAGTTGACTCTGTATGGGTTTCACTTTGTCCGCTAGCCATTTCGCTGTCGCATGGTATGGCGAATTTCTCATATCTAGGATGGGACGCCCGGGTACGCCAGCTTTGTGAATCTTCGGTAAACCGTACAGTCGAGGTATGTGCACGCACATGAAATTTGTTAAGATCGGAGGACTATTCAATCGGTGTTTGCACATTTATGAGTGAATATATACCCAATTAGCAGTGACAGCAAATGGCAACTGGCGAGCCGCTGATGAACTACGGTTCCATAAAATCGTAATGACCCACCTGATAGACACCAATGATCGACCAACTGCACTGAATATGAGTTCATTTGTTTGTGCTTTCTGACCAGATAGCGTTTATGGTTATCCTGGGCTGACAAAGTCCAATAAACCCGAAAACAGTCCTGTACCAATTAAGCCCCAAATGCCGTCATACCCCCTTTTATGCTATTGTGACTTGGCCGAAATCTGAGTGGCAATCGGTCACACGTTAGGGACCTCTGACAAACTTTGTGTGTAAATTGATACATAACTGTCTCGGGCTTAGTAGCCTTTATCAGCCAAGCATAATCCGGAACACTATTTCGTCGCAAAACATAAAAAGGAACTCACAGGTGGCGCAGTTTGTCCACCATTGGTGTTGATCAGATGGTTCATAAGCACATTATCGAACAGTAGTTTATCAGCACCTTGCATTCTGCCATTTGCTGTCACTGCTGATCGGGTATATATTAACTCAGAAATGTACAAACACCGATCGAATAGACTTCGGAAATGAACAAACTTCATGTGGTGGTCAGAGGTCTCCAACGTGTGACCACCTACCAGTTGGATTTTGCCAAAGTGCAAAAAGCAGAAAGGGGAGCATGACAGCAGTTAGGAGTTACTTTAAGCAGATCTTTCGGGTTTATTTGACTTCATCAGCCAAGGACAATCCTGAGTACTATATGGTCGCAAAACACAGACAAAA
>JAYGXS010000005.1:4853808-4864731 GCA_036362985.1 Ligula intestinalis
GTTTCGAACTAAACAAAGTTCATGTGTTGGAAAAAGGTCCACGACGGGTTTTAGCATAACCCTAAACACTATATGGTTGCCTGCTGGTCCGATTTTGGCAAAATGCTAATAGCTGTAAGGGGATAGGTTTCCGAACTAAACAAATTTCCTACGGTGGTCAAAGGTCCTCAACGTGTGACCGCCTGCCAGTCCGATTCTGGCCAAGTCATAAAAGAAATAATGGGGTATGACAGCATGTAGGGGAAACTTGATACAGAGCTATTTAGGCCTTATTCGCCTTTATCAGCCAATCAGAATCCTGAACACTAGCTAGTCGGATAACACAAACAAAGGCACTCACAGATACCACAGTTGGTGCACCATTAGTGCCGATCAAATGGGTTAAAAGCACTGAATGGAAGCACAGTTCATCAGCCCCTCGCCACCTGACATTTGCTGTAACTGCTGATCAGGTATATACTCACTCAGAAATGTGCAAACACCGATCGAATAAGTTTCCGAACTAAAAAAATATAATTAGGTTGTCAGAGGTCCCCTACGGGTGACCGCTTGCCAGGCCGATTCCGGCCAAGTCATAATAGCAGTAAGGGGGTATGACTGTATTCGTGGGTAACTTGAAACGGAACTGTTTCGGGCTTATAAGCATTAATCAGCCAAGTCCTTGTTTTGCTAAATAAAAGTTTATTTTCTCAGTGCACCATTTATGCCAAATATTATTGACTGATGCTTTAAACAAGTGCCCTTTGTTAATCGGATTTTACTTTATGTGAATTACATATGACTCGATTATGTTGTACTTACAGCTTTTTTCGCGCAGCTGTGGTTATCACTTTTAAAATGCAGTTCTTTATAAATGCTAGGATTGTTAAAATATTGCCAATTGGGCAAAAATATACTATTATGACTAACATATAATGAACGTTGAAAAGAAGTAATTTTTAGCTTAGTAAAAACGTGACTAATTTATGTAACTAAGGAAATGTTGAAATGTCCCGTCAATGACAAGGCTAGCATTTCAGAAGAATGAGATGTGACAAAATGGAAGAAGATTGCTATTTTGAGACGTTTCTGATTGCATCATGTATTCTTAATAATAGTCTAAATCATCCCTGACCCTTTTTATGTGACTGGTTCACTTACTCAGGCAATATCTCACTACGTAGTATGAAAACGCTAGTGCGTTGCGTTTTCTGATGGACAGCGGACTGGGAACTATTACTTGAGGAGTACGCGGCTTACGCGGCGTTTGGCAGTTTACTTCTGCGTACTGTCGTATAGCCGATCCCAGCAACAACTAGGGCGACATCGAGCACAATTTTCACCAAATAAATCAGCCCAAATGAACAAGAAAATTGCGTTCATCAGTGAGTCGAACGCGAAGTGTCACATCATCAGTGCACCAATTAAAACCCAGGCTGTGGCAACAAGAATGGACAATTATAGTACAAACGCAGATGATCGCTACCAATTTATGCAAGTTTCACTCCTACCGAAAGTTGACACAGGCTAACCTACCAGTACATATGATTAAATATTATCAAAACAATTCCAAAATGTCAGTATAAATATGTCCTGTTCTAGTGGTCGTATTTTCTTTTTCTTTTTCTTCGTCTAAACTCTTTCCTTGAAATCGGATATTCACTTGAGTGGGCAAAGTTATCAGTGTTTTAAGCACACTTATAGTTCAAACTTTAAAAGGACATCGCATGCATGAGTGGCCTTCGCAGCAAATAGCCTAGCAGAAAATAGCATATGCTAAATAATGTGCAAAAATAAACAAAGAGCAGACCTACATCTTTTAACTTCACGGATCAACTTCAACAGCGCAAAATCGTTGCCCGCTTTTCGTTTATTCAATGGATACTTTGGATGTATAATCACGTGTTTGACCCGGAAATTGTTTGCCACATTGCGGTCCTTTCTATAGTTATCAGTTCCTACATTAACGGCCATTATTTGGTCCGTAACTTTTGCTAGCACAACAGGCTGTCCAAATGGAATTTTTTTGCACGCAAATATAGCAGTGACACAGTGTGCCGCGGTCAAAACCCATGTAAGCGAAATCAGGGATCCTCCGCAATATGGAAATGAACCAAATCGTGAGAAGTATATTCCGACCTATTTTCAAGGAAAAGAAAACAGCATATTCAGTATTCAGTCAATCATTTCTGTATCCATCCGCTTTGTGTTTAAGATATACGTTGAAGGATTTCATGTAATTTTGTTTCTGGAAACAGCTGCAGAACATGTGTTAGCTGTGTAAGGAAGAAGCCCAGCCTTACCAAATGCTTGCAGGCTGTCCTGGCAAGTCATTTCTGTGGTCGAAATGATGGCAAAATAACTGCTGTAATTGTTAAACCTGCCCAGTTACATCTAGATAAAAACGATAGACTATCTTGAGGTAAAATTAAATGACTTATTGATGGCACCTTAAGTTAAATTTAATTAACCATATGTGATTTGATTAGGTTAGGCTTAGTTATACTTACTTCTTACCTCAGATTCAATTGCATATTTTATTCAATAAATATTTAAATATTGAACATCGGGTGAAATAGTTCAAGGAACTGGGTACAAGCCTACTTACATGCCAAGGCCAACTATGGGGTTGGGCTTCCGTCTTTGATCCGTCATAGGGTTCAGGCGGCGGTGATAGTGGCAACCGTTTTCCGCATTTATCAGGCAGACCATTTCGCAAAATTTCATCGTCAGCTGGAACGCATATATTAAAGGCAAATAAAAATTTTAAAAAAATAATGACTGATTGTTTACAAAAGTTTAAATTCAATCATCAAAGAACGCAAAACGTTCTTACAGAGTATAATTAAGCTTATTTTACGGTCAAAGAAATATAAAAATAGTAATGGCATAGCCGTAATATATTCCATACCTTTTAAAGCGAGCAAAAGAGCGGATGTTTGAAGCATAGCGAGTCTAAGCCACATTTCAGATTGCTTTTTAGAAATCAAACGCTAAAGGTGTGGGTTGCTCTTGTGCAACAACGAACTAGCGCAGCGTTATAAGCAAAGTCACTGTCAAGCTACCGGACCAATAAAAGTACAATGACGCATGCAATTGCCGGGGATTAGAATTGTATCAACCACTAAGGATTAGCTAAAATGCATATTTGGCTAACGACTTCAGAAAAACATACATGTCTAGGTACCGCTGCAATCAATAAATTATCTGCCTAGCGCTGCAAAATGTTATTTTTCGTCACAAGCGTCACAGCGTAGCTCCCAACATGACGATTTTTAACCCACCCGTACTGCAGTTGTCTCTGATTGACAATGATGATAAGGCCACTTATTCTTCAAATAGTAGCGAGATTAAAGAGGGTTGGTATGTTTCTGCAATCAGGGCGGTCGAGATTTAAAACCCCGAGTAAAGACCATTTGACTCATCTACCGCTAAACTCTAACGATGAATACGAGAAAGTTTTCGATACGTCAGTTCAAATATAATTTGGTCCATGAAGTCGACTCATTTTTGTCTTCCTCACCATTGTCAGATAGTAAAGGCGAAAAAAAACGTTTGCCCCCGAATCTTTAGCATATATATATTTTTGTCTTAAATTTGCGAAAATTCCCATTGAAAAATTCAGAAGATGAATTGGCGAACATACGTTTGTTTTCGATAATTCTCATCAGGCCTTTACATTTATAGGGTAATTAAGTAAATTGACTATGCAGGTTAGTAGAAAAACCACCTTCCCAGCAGCCAACGCCCACGTACTCTTCTCCACCGCTCCCATCCTATACGGAAAGATCAAGGAAAAATTGCCAGCCCAAACCACATCCATGTGCATATATTCATTTACCTGTTCCTGTGGGGCGGGATACATTGGTCGCACGAGTCGGCGTTTGTCCAAAAGAGTCCGAGAACACATCCCAGCATGGTTAGGAAAGGGTCAACTAAAGGGTGTTAACAGTTCCATTCTAGCGCATCTGGTAGACTCTGACCATCGCGTGGATGCCAAAGAGGCCTTCCGAGTTATCTACAAGGTACCCTCAAGCTACTCAAAATTTCTTGGACAGCGTCTCTTGGCTACGGCAGAAGCGGCCGCAATCAGGCTACGCCGACCCATCCTTTGCGCCCAAAAGAAATTCGTCGCGGCACCACAGTTACCATGGTCAAAAGCTGCTAATCCAACAGCCAGCGGCTTAACACCTCAACCGACTACCAGCTCCCCCTAACGCGGATCAAATGTTGACCCCGTTTTGACCCCCCATTCCCCCTCCCCTGACAACCGTCCTTCCTTTTTTCTACTAACCCGCATAGTCAATTTACTTAATTACCCTATAAATGTAAAGGCCTGATGAGAATTATCGAAAACAAACGTATGTTCGCCAATTCATCTTCTGAATTTCAAAAGTAAATATTACTCAAAATAATCAAGTTATACCATAAAAATGTAATAGCTCTTTCGTCTGCAGTAAGACTACAGCGGTCAGCTGGTGCTAGAGCGAGCCATACTACAGCAATCTAGCTTCGTTTGAAAGACTTTGACGAAAGTGGACATAACAACATCCAGGGGCAGTGCATTCCGAGCTACAACCACTCTATTACAAAAGAAGATCTTTCGTATCTCTTGCCTGCCCCCTGTTACAGGTAATTTGAATGGATGATATCTTAAGTTCGTAGTTGTTGATAAATCAAAGAAGCGAATATAGAAATTGTACAGTCATCGGTACGTGTAAGCCAGGCGCGAACTGGGATCACTGACCCAAGCTTGATTATGTGTACGGTAGTTTTCCGGCAAACTTTATGCGAACGATGCTAAGAATCAATTCATGCAAGCAGGCTTGTTCTTACCGCGAGGATCTCAGAGCGGCTAATGGAATTTTCAACTTCTAAGTGTCGCACTGTGTATCATGGGCCTGAAAGACTAGCACAATTAATCATGTTTAAGGCACTAGTGTGACTGTCCGTTCCACCGCCAATGACTTCGGTGTAGGCTGCATCACGCCAAATTTCAGTCTTAGTACCGAAATCGGGTTTTCTTTCTCCAAGTTGTGCCTTGCGTTCGTCAATTTTTAATAAGAAACGTTAAGCAGTAGTATACAAAACCTCCTTTTGGCCTAAGAAATTACGTCACATTATCATCTGTTCATTTTTGAGCTATAGTACAAAAATTTCCTTTGAAGATCGGGACGAACTGGTCTCCATCACGTCTAAACTATTAAAGTCATAGACGATCTGTAGACAAATCACCTCGGCAGAAGTATAAATTACCTGTTCAGAATATTGGGATTGTTCTCACCCAAACTTTATCTTCTGAATAATTCCGCTTTTAACTCCCAACACTTTTCCTCGAAGCATTTGAAAATCTTATTTAAATAAAGTGCTCAGTGGACGTTAAGAAATGTGGATTGCCTATTCAACAATAGATATGCTTTTTCCTCGTTCCGGAAGACAAGCTTCAGCGGTCGTAGTTGGCGAAAACTTTACTGTGAGCTTTTTATTCTGCTCGTAATTAAAGCCCTTAGAACAAGGATCTTCGAGTTTCCTTTTAGGATAGAGATGAGGTATTATAGATAAATGTGTATTTGAAGGGTAACAGGTAAGAAATATCCTTTAGGATCCTTTTAATCTAAAGTAATCCATATAATTCTGACAGTCAATATCAAGTTTTAGCAAGAGTGATAGGATGAAAAACTTTCGAATGATTTGCCTCTGAACAGTATGAAGACAAATTACAGCCAAAAATTGTTTACAATGGTGGCAATAAGAAATCGTTTTCTGAGAGGCGCCTTTTGTCAAATAAAATGACACCCAGTCTTCTTTTAAATTCTGCGAGCGTGTCGGCGGAAACCGTCTCGATTGGTAGCAGGTTCCGTGGTCGTTCCACACGTTGGCTGAAGCAAAGCTTTCTGAGGTCCAATCGAGTACATTCGTTTGTGACCTTGTGAGGATGGACACGCAGATGAGTTGTGTTGGCTAACTCAAAAAAATCCTCGTATTTGAAGGAGGAGCCGGGGCCCAGGGTTGTCGGGAATGTCCAGAGCAGGCTACACTGTACTTGCTTCTAAGACAATGAAAAAGGTCAAGCTTGATCAATCTCTCCTGACATGGTAAGTCCGTGAGACCATTGAACATCCTTGTCACCCCCCGTTGCACTTATTCGAGAAGGTCCACGTCTTTTTTCAACCATCGTGTCCACCGACTCAGTTCATGTGGAAGGAATCGCACATAATGCCTATTCGCAAGCATGGCCGATCGACATCATTTGACAACTTTAGACCAATAAATACACTTCCCGCAGCCTCGAAGACCGTGGAGACCTTGACCAAAGAAAGGATGATGCGTCACTTGACAGAAAACAGCCTGCTTAGCACAGCTCAACATGGATTTCTCGAGAAAAGATCTTTTGACACATGCCAACTCTCTTTCTTTGATTATGTGCTACAATCTAGAGACAGCGGTTTTGCACTTTATACCGTCTATTTCAATTTTAACAAGGCCTTTGATCGGGTCGATCATAACCTCCTCCTTCTGAAACTGACCCCTTTCGGCATAGGTAACAAACGTCTGAACTTAATATCTTCCTATTTGGATGCTCGCACACAACGAGTTAAAATTTTCAATGTTATCTCCAACTCCACGCATGTGAGGAGTGGAGTTTTACAGTGAAGTGTACTAGGGCTGCTCCTATTTTCCCTTTTTGTCAACGACGTTCCAGATTGTTTTCAGTATGGTAGACCCATCGTGTTCGCTGATGATTAAAAATTCGCTTATCAGCATAGCCCGGCAGATCGCAAAATCGTGCTAGAGCTGATAAAAAAGGATCTTGAGGCCTTCGCCCAGTGGTGTTGCACATGGCGCCTCACCCGTTCAAGGCGCGCAACTTATCTTTCAAAGTTGTGGGCTCTTGGCCCTACTTATGTGTTGTTTAAATTTATCAATAACAATTTTGTTAAAACTAAATACAACACACTTTTTCACACTTTCGGTTTTGACACGTGCTAGCAACTATCTTGCTAATCACTCTCCACGGCTCAACTCTCTCCTCACCTGCCGCTGTTTATTTTGCCCTTCAACGACACCTCTCTGGTGATCACTCTCGGGCTCCAGGAGAATCCAGCGACAATTTGCAAACGAGTTTTCTCCCCATTTTTTCAACTCACAGCCCAACGAACTTGGATCCAGTCCTCGCAGAGTTATCCTTTGGCAAGTCGACTTATTGACTACTGCCGGCTAGGATCGAGAAGGATCTAAGTGAATTGTATCATTTCTAATCTTCACCGTCAATCTCTTTACTGGATTTTACGACTTTTCCACTAGAATAGTCTAGTAAATCCCTTATTAGCAGTTAGTCTACCCTCGAAAGTTTTCCATTGCGTATTTGCTAAGACGTTTTGTATATTTGTAGTGATAAAGTCGGTACAAAGCTAAGTGAAATAGATATTTTTTATCAGATTTCATCGTTACTTGATGAAGCTACTAGCTTAATTGTTGTTATTCAATTGTATATCTTACCCTTTAGCAACTGCACATACCGTTAGTTGTTTTTTTACCGATAGGTCAAAATATAAATTTTTATACTGTTTCACCGACATAGCGTCATTCTAGTTCCGGTAGATTCACGTAAAAAGCAAGTGATCTTTTGCGTAAATACTGAATTATATCTAAAAATTTGGTACTTTATCAATTTCCAGCAAGAAATAATTTGTACTACTCGACATATCATTAGAGATAATTTTCATCCTGCATAGCCTCTTCGGTAATTCAAATTTTCTGTCGCAATTTTGTGCATATCTTTGCTTAGAACATATCTTATCACTCACCTGCTAGTCAATATGATACTCAAGCTACAACTGAGGCGTAAATTAACCCGGAATATCAATCCTCCTAACGATAAACCCATCTTAAGCATGAAAAAACTTGATCTTGATGCTTTAGACAACTTTAGTAAGCTTTATAACCAATATGCTTGTCTGTTTACGGTCCTTGGTGCCATCTTTGATGGAAAGGCATCTACGCTCACTTCTCACCAATGTGAGAAACTAGAGCCTTTCGTCAATATGGTGTCTACTGAGACCCGTGATCGGCAAAAAAGGAATTTTGATTTTTTTTTGAAAAATGCTTCAAAAGATAAACAACCTATAGATGTTGCTGTTCAGTTTCTTTACTCTTGTGGCTTTAATTTAAAAATTGCAAAAGCTAAAAGACTCTCATCCCGAAGTAAAAACCCACCGATTCTCGTAAAACGTTTTTCGGCGATAGAAGTAGACCTTATATTCTCTCAGCATGAGCGGCCAACCAACTATTTAAAGGATAATAAACTTTTCGTATGCAGGGATAAAACGCCAATGGAGCGTCGGGCTTTATCTAAAGTAGCAAATGAGAACACTGGCTCCGGTTCAACAAAACCAAAAGTTGTCTCTGAGGCCGGCCCTCCCGCTGAGGTAAGCCCACATCCCTCTGGATCAATGTCAGTTTCCCCTGATACTTCTCCAATTCACCTTACTCGTGATTCGAGTGAGATTGGAGCCTCGTCAAGTCGTTCTCCTTCTAAGCCAACCACGACTGTGATAGCTTTAAATTCCGATTAACCTAAGAACGCCCCATATAAATCTACGTAAGTTGTCATATTCGGCAATATGATATCCGATAATAACTCAGTATCTAACAAAGACCCAACCGCTCAAGCTAGCACTTTTCCTATCCAAAAACCTCATCAACATCCCCAAATAATTCAGCCAGCTAATAAAATTTACCGTTTTCAAAACCAGTCATGCAATTTTCGAAGGCAAACTTTCCGTAAAATTTTGATATAATGCCTCAAAATCCTATATTTATGCCCCCTCCTGGTTTTCCCATGCCACACTTTAGCCGCCCTTTCTATGGAGCCCCCTCTAATATGCCTTTCTACAATATGCACCGTTCATTTGAAAATAATTACTTGACAAACTGTAGACCAGGGCCAGTTTGCTTTCCGCCTTTTGTTTCTCCCATGCCGTTTCCATTTTTGCCACCAAGTTTTCCTTTTTTATAAATACTGACGAGCGTAACCTGAATCTGAAGGATACGCTCAGTATAGTCTCACTCAATGCGAGATCAGTTGTTAATAAGATTACAAAACTTAAAACAGTAGCATTTGAGCTTGATCCAGATGTGCTCTGTGTCACTGAATCTTGGACACACTCTCTTATTTCTGACTTGCCACTCGCCATAGATAATGATAGTTTTTACAGACAAGAGCGCATTGAAAACGTGGCTGTGGTTGCCTTCTTTATATTAAATCATTCTTTGTACATTTCCCGTATCACCTGAGCATTTCGTCATTTTCTGGATATTTTTTGTCTGATTTCAGTCATCCTGCCACACAATAAAAAAGCGATAATTGGGTTTGTCTACAATCCTCCCTGTAACTCAAGTAATGTAATGCAGCTGTGTGAAATGTTTGAAGAAGTTGCAGAGACTCAATTCAATGTCAGAATAATTGTAGGTGATTTTAATCTGCCAGACATTAACTGGCATGCAAATAACTGTCCACCAAGATTTCAGTGACCAGAAATGACAACATATTAGATTTAATTTTTACAAATGATGTCCACCCTCTTTTTATGAATTTTCATCGTGATATTTTCACAAGTGACCATGCATTTATTCACTGTTGTTTTCTAGTCTCTCTTTCTAAAAAGCCCGATGTAAAATGCAATAACCTCGACTTTTGTAACATGAACCATGAATTAGTAAATGATTTCGTAAGTACCCTAGATTGGCATAGCATATTTTCAACTAACGACCCCTACTTCTTCCAGGAGCTATTGCAAAACCTTACAGAAAATATTCAGGCTCTTACCAAACTTAAGATTTTTAAAGCAAATTCAGCTTCTTCTAATGTGCCACATTTTCTCCAAAATAGACTTAAGAAATTACAAAAACAACTTAAGGATACGTCTTATATCTCTTTATCAGTTCACCTAAGAATAGCGCAAATATTTGAATCAGCGCTTAAAATAAGGCTTGCACGAGATAGGCGTAGAGAGGCCACAGCACTAAGGGATGCGAATTCTTCCAGATCTGCTGCTCAAGTCTTCCGTCTTCGGTCGTCGGCTAAGCTTCAGAAAGTCCTTCCACCTTTACTCAATGGCATCAATCATTTTGTTACAGAGGATTTGGAGGAAGCAGCATTGCTAAATTCATTTTTCGCCAAGTTCTTTACCATCGAAACTAGCCCCACTCCTGTAATCCCCCTGTTGTGTGATTCAAATCTCAGTACCCTTAATTTCTCACCCGCTTATATTCAAAAAGAAATACGTCGTCATAAAATTCACATCCAGTTGGAACTGATAACATTCCAAACTCACTCATCAAACAAGTAAGAGATTTCCCACCCTTACTGAGTAAGTTATTTGGTAGGATTGTGTTATGGGGTCGTGTGAGTGCGCGCAAAGCGCGCCCAACTCCAAAATGGGAGAGTGGTAATAGGGGAAAGCATGGGTGGGGCATATCAGGGGAAGAGAAAGAGTGAAATAATTCCAAAAAATAAGAAAATTACGGAGGAATGCTTAAATTTGTTTTACTGAACCAAAAATCGGCTTAAAAATTGGTTTTTTGAGTAATAAAAGGGAAAGAAGCAGCATGGAAACCAAGAAAACCAAGCCGTGAAAGGTAATTGGACGAAAAATATTCAGGGAATCGAATATTGTAGCGAACCGAGACGACCGATGGGCGATTTCGTGCGATACTAATTGAAAGACTAATTTATTAGTCCTGGCTATAACAATCAGAACAATCAGTGAAGTCGTCCTTTGGCGGGGATGATTGACTGTCCTGGTCCTGGTCCTGGTCCTGGGATGACTTCTGGGAGACGTGTGGAGGTGTCCGCCGGGAGTGATGATCAACCTTCCATAGGGCCGTCTATATATAGTAAGAGACAGCAGGATTAAGTCTATATTATAGAAGATAAACCAA
>JAYGXS010000005.1:4864741-4978183 GCA_036362985.1 Ligula intestinalis
GAGCAAAATGAACAAAAATTGAGGCCATCTTAAGGGTATTTGCTACAATATATGGTCTCAAGGACGGGCATAGCCGAGCCGCTGCGCTGGCGACCAATGAAATACCAGCAAAAATATGCGTGAAGTAGGATGCCAGACAGACATATGGGGAATAACTAGGAAAGTGCTGTTTCTCCTTAACGAAACGCTTGTTGATAACTGAAATTAGTGGACTAAATTTAATTAAATTGTTCCTTGAAATTGGTGATAAAATTAATGGGTCGGTTCACAGTAAGGAGCACGAACGGGTGCGCAAATTAAGGATATCGAGCTGGTTTTCTGTCTTTTCTAGCAGGAACGCGTGGACGCTATCCGGAGAAGCCGATTTTGCAACGGTCGGCAGCCAGACAGACATATCTGGAGCTATCAGGTATGATCCCAACTGGGCCTGCGGTAAGCTCGTTGAGTGCGCAAGTAGTCTGCCATTATAATCGAAGGTCTAAGCAGAAAGATACTGAGTACGCAACCAAAGCAAAACTGTGAGCTTTTTTACCTTCCCACACAGCTTTGGAAGAACGCAAACCACGGAAGCCAATTTTTCGACAGAAATCCCGTCCACAGCCCACAGCACGCACAGCCTTGCCTGCTAGGTAAGCCGAAAGACGTCTGGGTGCACAGGAACAGAATAGAAGGGGGGAAATTGTGTGGCGAAAGGGAAGAAGGGCAAGAAGACGACCCAACAAAGATGGTTACGGTCCACCTCGGTTAGCAAGCTTGACCTACGTGGGGTAGAGTATTTAAGGACGAGTCTAAAAGTGCACGCGTTTTATACTTTAGCCCGGACCACAGGTCACCGAGGTCCCTACGATTGGACCAACCGACACCGGACAATAGGCTTCTGCAAACCATCAATTCGGCCGAATTGGTGCCCTACTTCCGCAGCAGAAGTCTCCTATCAACGGACTTAAGATGCTCTTGCGGTGGACGAATGTCCCTGCAGAAGTATGCGCAGAACGGAGACGGACAAATCTTCAGGTGCGCTCTGTGCCTCAGCAAACAATCTGTGCGGACGAATTCTATATTTTATGGAAGCCGGTTAACCTTACATAAGCTAGCAAATATGTGCCTGGCGTTTGTTGCCGGCCGAACGGTACAGGAAGCGGGAGCTGTCTGTGGAGTATCCCTAAAACCGGCCGTAAACTGGTTTGCAATTTGTAGGAATGTCTGTTCCAACACCCTGAACAGGGTAGCTTCGTCCATCGGTGGACCTGGCATTCAAGTGCAGGTGGACGAGTCGATGATTACCCGCCGTAAGTACAACCGAGGGCGAAAAGTGCGGCAATTGTGGGTAATCGGTATGCACGACACTGTCAAGAGAAGGGAAGTGTGCGAACAACTGAGCAGCCGCTCTGCGTCGTCCCTCTGCAGTGTCATATGCCGGAGAGTGAAGCACGGCAGTGAAATCGTGACAGACTGTTGGAGCAGCTATAGGAAGCTGAAGACAATGGGTTATTCGCATTACACGGTAAACCACACTGACAACTTTGTGGACCCAATTACGGGCAAGCACACGCAAGCGATTGAGGCGTTTTGGAGTCGACTTAAACGGGGTCTGCGCCAAAGTGGACCTATTCCGGGAAGGTCCGTTTGGGCACACATTGAGGAAATCCAATACCGAATGTGGTTTGCCTTCCAAATGAATAAAGTGCCGGAAGCTTGGGATACTTTCTGCAACCACATAGCTCATCTGTACCCCGTGAATATGACGGAAGGTAAAAATTTTTCCTACGGCACCTAACCATTACCCAACAGAAGCGAAACTGCGCACCCGAAAACGACTGGTAAACAAAAACCTCAATCCGGAGACTTGCTGCCTCCTGCGGTTAGAGGAAATGGAGGACATGAACATGCAAGTAGATGGCGGAAACAAAGGCGAACCCAGCGGATCGGGTAAGAGTTTAATGCATGTAAAACTAGTCACAATATCAGATTATGTGGACGAAAAGACGGTGCGGTTGGGCGGAACGCCTACGGTTTCCACAGACATAAGGCAATACCCAGCAATCGCAACGCATGGGTCAGGAAGGTGGAGTGATGATTCTGGTGCGGAGTTGGATAGACCTCATAAAGGTGAGTTTCAGGAAAGTTTGTCGTAATAGTTTCTTTGTTGCAGGTGCAGTCGACCAATGCGGCAGCCACTTAACGACCAGCAAAGAAAGCGAAGATCGCCACGCATCGAAGGAAGACTGCGGCGGAAGCGACGAGAGAAACATACCAAAATCACCCGGGGGGAAGGTAAAATGGATAACTCACAATTCAGCTCGTAGCTTGTGCTGCAGCCAAAACTGAACTGCGCAACGGCAAAGTTTACTGCAGGCGGGTGGCCGAAAGGAAAAAGGAAGCGGAGGAAGCTGGATCGACGGGAGTCCAATGCAATGAAAGAATAAGAATGCGGATGCTGCCACAGGTAAGACAGCTAAGCGAAAGCTATTGTATTTGTAGGCACCCGTGTAGAAAGAACGAACCAACCGAAGCCACCGCATGCGGTCGAAGGGGAACGGCTAAAACAATGCGGAAGGAGGCCGTTTGTAAATATTTTTCTGTAAATGTTATTTTATGTGAGTAAAAGGAAACACTGAATTACAAGTTTTTGAGGTGTGGGCGAGGAAATAGGACTTATTCCGTCGGCGTTTTACAGAGGCTTAGTCCGCGGATTATGAAAAGTGTAACCGAGGCGAACTGTTGTGGTAAACCTAAATGACGCGGAGCATGGGGACCGTAATTGAGACGCTGGAAGATCCCTAAGTATGGGACCGCAGAGTTAGCGGCTACAGCCGAAGCTGTACCACGAAACGACCGGGAACAAGAGATTCGACCGTACCGATTAACCGATGAGTAAACTGCACTATTCACTCTTAAGTTAGTTGGTTAATAGCCCAAATTGAATCAGGGGTTCCCACCGGAGTCCAAACGGGGTGCAGTTGGGGAGAGTGAGAAAAGTCGCGACCTTGGCTGGCTTGAGCCAAAGATGGGGGGGGCGTGAGTTGGGTGCCTGGGCGGGAACTGCAGACGATCAGATGGTGGCAGGCATGCGGCGGGACGCAACAGCCGGGACGACAGTAGGGTGTAGTCGAGTCCATCCGGCGTTAATGCTGGCGAGTGAGCATAAGTTAGCCACTGAGTTGCTGTGCTAGAGCACAATGAGTCACCCGGGGGGGGTGACGTCCCGAGGTAGCAATCGTCAACGGATAGTAACCCAGAAGGACTGGGGGATGGTAGCAGGACCTCGGTGAAATGGCTCACTGTGCTTGCAACCTCCCTGGCCTGGTTAGCAAACGTGCAGAGATTCGGTCGGATTGTTCAACCGAAGACTGTACGGCACTCCTCACTCGACCGCGTGGACGGTGAGGAATAGACAAGTTTGTTGATCGTAGGGATCATGTCCGTTCCCGCTCAGGAACACAATGGCTCCGAGAAAAACGGTCGGTAAGAAGGGCAGAGGCGGAGGGCAAACGGGAAGGCGATCGAGGCACTTGGGAAATTAGGAAGAATGAGACAATGTGCGATTCCGCACCAGGAAACGTCCTAGGTCAGGAGATTCGGTCGGATTGTCCCGCAGAAGACTTAACTGCACACCTCAGTCGTCCGCGTGGGTGGGGAGGAAAAGACATGGTTGGTGACTATCGGATTAAGTCCGTTCCGGCTCAGGAAAACGTCTCCCAGAAAGCGGCCGACAAACGATAAAGTGAGAATGAAGGGCAGAGGCGGACGGCACACGTGATGACGATAGGGGAACTAGGTAAATTTGGAAGGATGAGTCAATGCGTGATGTCCCGTAGGAACTCTAGCCGAGATAACGTTAACCATGGCAAACGCGCGGACTGCTACATTCACTCGTCCGCGTGGACGTGTAGGAGAGCCCGAAATGTGCTCGAGTCACGGGATCAGCAAATGTAAGCCACCCGAAGGCTACAGCTCAGCATGCTAAGAAATGGGCACATGTCATGTGATCATGAGTCGTGCGATCAGAAACCGTTAGCCACCCAACGATAGTAGTGTAGCACGCCAAGAAATGTTCCAAGCAAAGTAGGAATACCACGATAATTGAGAATAACCATCTACTTTCAAAATGTAAGTAGGCTTAGTTTTCCAGACTTTAAAAATTATTCAAGGCGTCCCAATTTTCGCGAGAAAATTGGGACGCCTTGAATAATTTTTAAAGTCTGGAAAATTAAGCCTACTTAAATTTTGAAAGTAGATGGTTATTCTAGGTTACGGAAAATCCGACCCCTAGAGACAACCTCACCAGTTATTTTCAGTGTTTCTTGAGAGTGGCTGTTTCCCGGACTACTGGAAAACTTCTATTATAATTCCCGTATTTAAATCTGGTTTCCGATCTGATATTCACAATTATCGCGGTGTTCATAAAAGGCCCTCTCTGGCTAAATCCTTTGAAAAACTAATTGACAAAAAATTACAGATTTATGCATAAACAATAACATTATCAGCTCCTCTTAGCATGGCTTTTTACCGGACCGATCTTTTGAAACATGCCACATGTCTTTTCTAAATCTACTTACTTCTCTTCGTAATGATCATCTATATGTGGTAGTTATCTATTTTGACCTTAGTAAAGCATTTGATAAAGTTCCTCACAGGAGGCTCCTAGCCAAACTAGAGGCTATAGGATTTCGTAGTCCTCTTACTGACTTCATCAGATCTTATCTTTAAAATCGACAACAAAAGGTCTTAGTGGGATCCTCATACTCTATTCCTACCCCAATTTTGAGTGGTTTCCTTCATAGTAACGTGCTAGGTCCTCTGCTCTTCTTGCTTTACATAAATGATATCTCATTGAGTGTTAAACACTCCCAATCTTATATTTATGCAGATGATCTCAAGTGTGTTTACTCCTTCTCTAACTCTACGGCCGCGAGATGCCTAGAACAAATTCATTCTGAGCTGCACGCTCTTTGGCGTGGAGCTCAACATTTCAGATGAAGTTCTCAACTTCTAAGTGCCGATACATGTGCTTTGGGCCCGAAAAGCTGCCACAATCTGTTATTTTTCAAGGTTACCCAATGACTAAATGTCCCAGTATCAAGGACCTAGGATTAAGCTTCGCCAATAAATTAGACCTTTCTCCTCACGCCGATAGAATTACAGCCAAAGCCGCACAGATTTGCGGCTTTATCTGTTATAATTTCTAGCTTCCTGAAATGAAATTAAGACTTTATCGTATGTTCATGCTTCCCATCTTAGAATACTGTTGCCCCTTTTTCGGTCTCATGAATGAAGGTAGCCGTTCAAAAATTGAACAAATTCAAAAAAAGTTCACACGAAAACTGCTGTATCCGACAGCTTCTAATACTTGCTACTCAAATAGATGTCAATTAACGAAACTAAGGTTCCTTTGGGTCAGAAGATTGGAAGCAGGCATTTGTCTCCTTTTTCGGCTTAATAATATCACAAATTTACCCAGGACTTCTTTCATTCCCCCCGTCAGCCGTCCCTACAACCTAAGAAACTCGGCACTTGTTATACCCCCTTCTGCATCTTCCTCATGTAAACGCTCTTTGTTTTTTGCTTCCAGATATAGCTTTCTTTGTAATAACTTGCCAATCGAAATTAGGTCGTTAACTAGATTGTCTGCTTTCAAACGGAGACTGCATATTTATCTAAACACTGATTCTATTAACCTTCTACTCTCCTCATCTTTTCCTAGCAGCTTTCTCCATGACTCCGAGAAAGGACCATCGGGAATTCAGGCGATCCGCTTGAAACTATTCTCTCTGCCTCGTGCCCCCCAAGAACCTAGATGTTTCCATTAACCACCGCTGAATCAAACGAATCCACGCGGAAGTATTCAGTCTAAAATGCTGCAGTTTCGTTGACTACTCACCTTCATCAGACCACCCACACCTATTTCTGCTCTACTACTATGTTCCTACTACTATCTTCCTGAGCAGTTTTTTTCTCATGCAAACTTTTTGAACATAGAGGCCCGTTGAACACTGTCTCCATTTTCACTGTAAGAGTTTTGTTTAACTGCCATTAGTTTTGTTTTTAAGTTCAAAATTACCTGCGAAACATTGCTAAATGTTGCCCCAAAAGGACAATTTCTGCTGACATTATTTCGACTTTCTACGTCTACTTGCACATATTGTCAAATTATTTTTTGAATTTTTATTTTTTCGAAATTTACTTTGTACAGATAGTGCCGTACCGGTGCTGAAAAATGTAAATTCCAAATGTTCCGTTATGGTTGTTGGCGACGATCACCAACCGGAAATATGCAGAGACGGTCACGAACTAAATGTCCCAGTTGTTTTCAAGGATTTGGGCATAACAGGACAACTTTCACGAATTTTGGGTGCTTACTCGATGGAATCTCTCTGTCACTCAGATGGCGTTCGTGGAATTTGAACACCGCCAGGCTTCATGCTGAAGATAATGCTGCTGAAGCAGCAGCTCGCTGACTGCTAACCCTTCAGCCGATAGCGCGCACCTTTTGCCGACAACCATCGAAGGAAGACATAGAACACTGTGTTCTTATGCCAACCCTTTCCTTCTTGAACTAATATCCTTAAACGATATGCAACATTTCTCCTGCCGATGTGTCAACTCAGCTTACAATTGTACATTTATTCCGTTTGTATCATACCTTTGAAGGCAGGTTTTTTCACTTAAAACAAAATTCATATCTCGCCCAGTATTAAAAAACACAAAAACTGAAACAAAACCAATACTGGCTGCAACATAGGGAGTTTTTAAGGTTTTTTCCGGTCTTCGAGGTTTTGGAAGGCGCCCAAGAGGTGCATTACCAACTCTTTACAATTGCCTGTAAACTGGCATAATAAACATATTATTATTATCCTATTCTAATAGTCTCAATCTGTCAGAGCACTGTGCCCTGATAGTCTCGAAAACACGCCAAACCACGGGTTTATCCTTATAAATTTTAAGACTATAAAGGTTAGAACTAGCCTTTATAATCTGTAAGTGAGACATAGTATTGAATACTGCTCGCACCTATTCAGTCTTCTGTGCACTATTAAACGGAAGAAAATAGAATGGGTGCAACACTTCTTCACTAGAAGGTCAGTTTGACTTTTTCGGATTCCAAGGGATTTAGTCGTTTCGGGATTTCACACTTCTGGACACTCTCGCGGACTCCAGACATTAAGCATTGGATACTATTCAACAATCTCGTCATCGTGGAATTTTTATTGTGTCGAACTTCATCAGAAGACGGAATCAAAGTGGAATTTGTTCCTGAAGTCGTTGCACTGAGCCGCAGCCTACAAACAAACAAGCGATAACAGCCTAAAAAGACCAAGTTACATATATTCCAAGGTTTTTTGAAGATTAGCAGTTATTCAGGAACTCGAAGATCTACAAACGGCTGAGTCGTTCCTGAATATCCTGCATATTGTTTATGCATATTTGAAAGTGCCTCTAAGCAATTAGGCGTATTGTTTACTCAGTCTGCTTCAAATATTTGCAATACTCTACACACCGTCGGAAGATTTTCGCTATTTTGAATATCAGTGAACACACTACGTCACAGTCACGAAGGCAAATTTGACATTTTGAATTTAATCGTTTCGATTGCAAATAAATTGGAAGTAGAAACTATTGCTCTGGATAATTCTACAAGGCTGCTAGCGGGGCCGGGAATCGAACCGCGGATGCCTCGGGTGCAAGTCGAATGACTAACCGATTGAGCTATAGAAGCGTAAAGCCGTAAGGATCACATTCAGTCATCAAATGCAAAAGATCAGTCACGAAGCTTATTGAAAAGTCCTCCTGCCAAGCAAACTAAAAGTCTTAAAAGTTTAAGATATGAAACTCATAAAGATGAAGCCTGCATATCATATGATACCCTTCTTAACCAATTGCCGAAACTTGAGGAGGTGGTTAATAGTCTTAGAGTGGAGATGGAAGAGCTGAAGAAATTTTCTCGATTTCTCCTTCACAAGGAAAAACTGGCGATGCATGAACTTGAGGGAGTGGACCTAAAGTACGCAGCAGCACCATCCCTCGCCGAAGCGTCTACGCACAAAAATGATCAGGCAAGTATCATAAATGGTCAAGTTGTCCTCGGCGAGGAGCACCGTGATCAATATTCTACATAAACATCTCTAACGGTCTGCGGGACTGATACTCTGCGCCCAATTTCAGCACATGAGGAACTTTCCAAATTAAAAACCCTGCTAAATATAGGCTCATTTTCCGGACCAAAAGTGCAAAATGTACGCAGCACATCAACCACTCCTAGTGGGTATGCTAAAGCTGCATACAAATTACAGAAGAAAACCACAAATGTAGCAGGGAGCAGCACGAAGGCAGACCTGATCAGTGCCATCCCAGCCTCCAAAAGAAGCCTATCTCTGGTGATGGTAGCAGAAACACAAAAGCAAAAACTATTCCTAACAACATCTCGGGGTCTTCCGATAGCAGTAAGACTGGAAATACATCAAGGGTTTCCCTTGACCAACAAAACTGCATGGTTGTTCAAGACGAGTCAAACGGAACTACAGGTGAGGTATAACAGAAGTCGTCCATAAATCGAAAAAACAACATTATCATACAGGGTGCTCCTGATTCCCGGTTTGACAGTACAACGGAACGAGTTGCACATGACTATGATCGAATACACGAATACGTCAGAGCTGTCCTAAAGAATGGGTTAACCTATACCGTAAATAAAGTCTTCCGTCTGGGTAAAGCAGACCTAGGCCGCGACCTACAAACAAACCCAAGGCCTCTTAAAGTTTTATACGATAACGAATGCTCGGCATCAAAACTGCCACAAGGAAATCGGCCTTGCAAAATTCTCACAAGCAAGTGTTTTTTCAGCCAAAGTACGAGCAGAGGGAGTGGATGAAAATGAGGCAACTAAGGATAGAATTGAGAGAGAGGACCGAAAGTGGGGCAAAGGGCCTGAAAATAAAAGATTTGCAAATAATACAAGTCAAGGAGCCCTTCCTCTGGCAAAAACCTGTCACGATGAGGGTTGGGCTTCGCGGAGTAAACTATCACTAAAGATCCTAACCGCAAATGTACAAAGCTTGTTTAACAAGCTGGACGAACTAAAGAACTTGATCGATGAGGTGAAACCAGACATCATGGCTTTAACTGAAACCTGGCTTTCAAAAGATATCACTGATTCTGAATTATCGCTTGGAGGATATCAGCTTTTCAGGAAAGACAGAACAACTAGGTGATGAGGGCTTATAGTATTTCTCACTTGCACACTGACAGCTACGGCTGAAGTACTGGTCCCAGCCCGAGATGTGGAAATGCTAAATATTACTATACCTGCTTAGTACGCCAGGCCACTGACGCTATCAGTGACATACCGCCCGCCAAACCACACTCCTGACCAAGACACTATCATCATAGCAGAATTTATAGGGTGAGTGAGAAAAAAAACATCCTCATCGTTGGGGACTTTAACGCTCCTGGTGTTCACTGACAGACATGGACTGCACAGGGTCTTCAAGACAACTTCAATCACAAATTACTACAATGGGCCACAGAAAAACTGCTCTGCCAAACTGTCGCGTTTGGAACGCGGGCTAGGGAAGGACAACAGTCGAACTGTCTTGACCTTATCTTTAACCGAGAGGAGGAAACTGTGATTGACATGCAGGATCGACCCCCATTAGGGTCAAGCGACCATATTATGCTGTATTTCGAGTAATCGCTGTTCTTCAAACCCTACTCCACCAACACATGGGAAAGTAACATTTGGAAGGGCGATTATCCACTTATGAGAAGAGAAATGTCAGAGATAGCATGGGAAACAGATATTAAAGGTGGGGCAAATGAATAATGGATGACATTTAGCTCGACGTTGAAAAGGACTGTTCGTCTCAACTGTCCCTTCAGAAGAAATAAAAGTACGAATCGCCCGAAGTGGATTGACTCAAACTTGCAGGCCGCTTTCAAAAAATAAACCGCTTCTGGAGGAACTACAGGTTAACCGGCTCCGATAAACACTTAAGGGAGTATAGCAGCAACGTACCATTTGTAAAAGAGAAGCTACTAAACTGCGCAAGAAATACGAGTAGAACATATTAAACAAGTCTTTGGCACACCCCAAGATATCGTATGGTTACATACGAAACACGAAGAGATCTCAGGAACAGATCCCTGCCCTAAGATCAGCCAATGGACGACTGGTGACCGAAGACCAGATGAAAGCCTCCCTCCTCTCCGATTTCCTTGAATCTGTCTACAACCGAGAACCTACAACTTTTGCTGACGGTACGTCCGCTCATCGACCTATAACTGTACCCGTACCCTCCTCCTCATTGCCCAAAATAGAGGACCTAGAGTTTTCACACAACACTGTCAGGGCCGAATTACTCCAACTTAAGCCTGCCAAATCACCAGGGCCGGACAAAATTCCTGCACTAGCACTAAGAGAATTATCCAACGAACTATGCAAACCCCTGGCTGCCATCTTCCAGAAATCTTTTGACGAAGGCAAACTCCCAGAAGAACGGAAGTGGGCAAACGTCACCCCGATCAATAAGGGAGGTTCACGACTTGATTGCGCAAATTACCGTCCTGGCAGTCTAACTTGCATCGCGTGCAAAGTAATCAGTCAGTCAGTATATTTGAGGGAAAAATAGGCTTGCGCCTTTGAACTCCCTATTTGTCACATCAAAATCTCAAGAATTATAAACAATGTCAACAAGTTTTCAGTCAGGAAAATATAGACAGTCACATGGCGCAGTGGTGTTTCAAGGTTAATTTGTCACATAGTTCACGTTGTGTTGTAGCATGTGTATATCAAGTCGGTGTTTGAATATCTCCACAGATTGGGACATAACAATGGCCTCGGGAAGGTTATTCCACGGGTCCACGACACGATTAGAGAAAAAATTCTTCCGTACATCCAATCGTCCTTGGGGCACATAGAGTTTGAAGGGATGCCCCCGGAGATAAGTTGTAGTGGCGAGTTGGAAGAAGTCGTCACACATGAGAGCGCAGTCAAAGCCACTCACGATACGGAAGGTTTGTATCAAATCTCCGCGTAACTGCCTATAACTCAAAGGATAGAGATTAAGTTTATTTAGGCGGATCTCATATGGTAGTGAACCTTGGCCTCTTACTAATTTTGTTGCTCGCCGCTGCACCCTCTCAAGTACGTTATAATCCTGCCGCATCCACGGTCTCCAGGCTTGAATCGCGCATTCAAGATGTGGCCTTATGAAGGTACCGAAGATTTTCGAGAAACAGTCTTCATCAAAAACCGTGAATGCCCGCTTGATGGCGTACAACATTGAAGTTGCAGTTTTAGCCGCCTTACAACATTGTGTAGAAGGTTTGAGATTGTCTGTCATCAAGATGCCGAGATCCTTCCGTATTTCTGTTTCTTGCAGAGGGATTCTGTTCAGATGGTAGGGTCGCGCATAAGGCACCGCATTTCGATTTCTCAGGCGCAGCAGAGTGCATTTGTTAGAATTGAAGGACAGCAGCCATCTATGCGAACACTCGTTGAATCGACAAAGATTTTCCTGGAAGTTATCTTCATCGGCAGCACACCTGATGACCCTCCATATTTTTACATCATCTGCAAACATGGCGCACTCGCAGTCCAATTCCTGTACACAATCATTAACGAACAAGAGAAAGAGGGTGGGTCCGAGTACTGAACCTTGAGGGACTCCACTCTCGATGACTGTCGGCCTTGATTGTTGTCGTCCTACACACACCGTTTGGGAACGACCAGATAGGAAATTCTCAATCCACGTAAGAAGTCTGCCTCCGATATCCATCAGTCTCAACTTATGCAGGAGACGTTGGTGTGGAACACTGTCAAAGGCCTTCCGGATATCAATGTAGGCTGCATGTACAGTTTCTTTTGCATCAATTGCCCTTGTCCAGCTTTGCATCGTATAAAGCAAGTTTGTTACACATGACCTTCCCCTACGGAATCCAAATTGCGCATTCGACAATATATTGTGAGTTTCACAATATATCATTAATTGCTTCTTGATTATCTTCTCCATTACTTTGCAGCATATGGAGGTCAGACTCACGGGTCTGTAGTTATTCGCAGATGCACGACCACCGCTTTTGTAAAGCGGTGTAATATGCGCTAATTTCCAGTCCGGAGGAAGTATTCCAGTATCAAACGATTTCTGGCACACTAGTGAAAGGGGTTTAGCTAGCTCTCTAGCAAGTTCCTTGAGCAATTTGGCAGGAATTTCATCAGGACCCGGAGATTTACATTCCTTCAAGCTTTTTAGTTCTTGAAAAATCGCCTCTTCTTCAAACAGAATATCCCCAATATTTGGTGCTTCCACGACCTCGTCAATAGTTGCGACGAAGGGAGGTTCTATGGTGAAGACAGACTGAAAGAACTCAGCAAAATGTTCTGCTTTGTTTTTACAGTCGGAGATTTCGTGACCATCATCTGTTTGCATAACAGGAATCGGGTTCCTGTTACGTGTGCTTTTCCGTAAATAACTGTATAGCAACTTTGGATTTTTGACAGCTCGACGCAGTAGATCGCTCTCAAAGTCCCGTCGTGCTTAGAAAACCATTTTTTACCTTGTTCCGCTGGATTTTGTACTGTTCAAAATCTTCGTTGCAGCTTGTGTTGCAAAACTTCTTCCAAAGCTTTCTTTTTTTATTGATCTCTCTTTTGATAGCTCTGTTCAGCTATGGAGGTCGGCTAGATACCTTGGGCACTGAAAGTGGACAATGACTGCGCATTAGCTGCAACAACCACTCCTTAAATGTATTCCAGTCCTCAGTGACATCCCCAGAGAAAAAAAGACCCCAGTCTATTTGTGATGCCTCTACTCTCATTTGTGAGAAGTCACCTCGCCATATATTCGACCTTGGTTCGTCTACTGTAGGGGGTAACGAGTAAAGACCATAATCCCATAAAAGTACGGCATGATCACTTCGACCTAGTGGAGGTAGGCAGCATACCTCGTCTATAGTGTCGGGATGCTTCGTGAAGACTAGATCTAAACAACTTGCTTGTTGCCCTCCACGTGCTCTAGTTGAAACTAGGACGTGTTGTGTGAAAAGGGCCTCAAGTTTTGTTTTTAGCAGATGGTGACCAAAGGTGTTTTTAGAACAATTGGCCCGCAAATTGTTCCAACATATGCTGGGTGCATTGAAGTCACCCATAAGTACAACATCAGGTCGACTTCCTATCTCCTTTATGCACACCAGTAAACGCGCATCTGCATCACTGTTTGTCCGCGGTGGTCGGTAGACAGTCACGGCTTCCAGGGGCTGCGACCCCCGTGCCTTAATTGTCAGCCAAATAGCCTCTATACCATGAGTAATCCTTTCAGGCTTCGCGCACACACTTAATTCGTTCTTTACATACATAGCAACTCCTCCACCCTGGCGTTCCACTCGGTCTCGTCTAAATAGTTGGTATCCGCATAACGCCACTTCTGAATCACTGATGCTTTGTGACAGCCAGGTTTCTGTAATTGCTATAACATCAGGGGACCCATCGGCTACCTGTATTTGAAGTTCATCAAACTTCGAGAATAAACTCTAGGCGTTAGTATATAGAAATTTCAGCCGGCGAGACTCTGCAGTGTCCAATGCGTTTGGGCGCGAGTTTGCCAGTACTACTGGACCGCAGCCGTCATCAGGATTGACTGCTTCCACAGTACTATGGTAGTTTTCTGTATTATTTGGTCCCTGAAAATGGCCAGATTGCTCTCTCCAGCTCTCTCTCTCCCCCGTAGTTCCGCCACCAATTCTCGGCGTTTCAGACGTTCTGCTGGAGAGTAGTCCGGCTGAAAAAACACCGTCTTATGTGAGTGGCGGAGAGCTGTCTTCCGGGACAGAACCAAGTTCACCTGTTCTTTGTTATCCAAGACTATCCTGAGAGGTCGAGGTCGGACAGTTTCCAACTGTTCAGTAACCTGTTTGCCTATCCTGAAAGCTCCACAAACTCCTACTGTCTCTCGCTGTCTGAGAATGTCTTTTAGCAGGTCCCGAAACTTTTCGACGTCCGCATCCGTCCTTTCCTTCGGAGTAGTTCCGTCTGATTCAGGTAGGCCTTGAACGACTATGCAGTTTCGGCGGTCAAGGGAGACCCTTGATATATTTCCAGCCCTACTGCCATCGGAAGACCCCGAGGTATCGATAGGAATGGCTTGTGACTTTGGGTTTTCCTTACCATCACCAGAGATAGGCTTCTTTTGGAAGCCGGGATGGCTTTGTTCAGAGCTGTCTTCGTGCTGCCCCCCTTCCGCATTTGTGGTTTTTTTCAGTGATCTGTATGCAGCCTTAGCATACCCACTATCTTTTTTATGCTGGCTTTCTGTGCCCGAACCGACTTCACAAGAAAGGGGAGTTGTACAATCTCCTTCTCCGATTGAAGCGTGTTGTTTGGTGGGTGTTTTGTTTCGCGCAGTATCGAGAGGATTTGAGGTGGAAGCTACCAATTTCGCCGCTTGGTTTGCCGGTGTCTGTTCATCTTTCTCAGTGGATGCTCCGCCCCAAGATTCTGCAAATACTCTTCTCTGCTGGCTATTCTCAACTTCAGGTACGATAATGTTGTCCTTTTTAAGGAGGAAGCGAAGAGATTTCTTCAATTCCTCCATCTCCATTTTCAGATCATGGAGCTCCTTATCGTGGTCTGCAAATTTGTGCAGAAGCGTAAGACAGGATGTGCAAGCCTCATCTTTATAAGTTGCACCTCTTAAACTTCTGAGACTTTTCGTCCGTTTGCCGGGAGGACTTTTCAGTAAACTTCGAGACCGCTCTTTTGTAGTTGATAATCTAATTTGATCCTCACTACTGTACTCTTCTATAGCCCCATCGTCTAGCCGTTCTACTTCCACCCGAGGCGTCCGCGGTTGGATTCCTGGCCCCGTTGACAGTTTAGTAGAATTATCAAAGGTAATATTTGCTACTTCCATTTGCAAACGAAACGACTAAATTCAAAATGCGACTATGACGTAGTGTGTAGACTGGTATTCAAAATAACGAAAATCTTCTGATGGTGTGTAAAGTATTGCAAATATTTCTAGCAGACTGAGTAAACAATACGCTTAATTACTTAGAAGCACTTTCAAATGTGTATAAACAATATGCAGGATATTCAGGAACGACTCAGCCGTTTGTAGAACTTCGAGATCCTGAATAACTGCTGATCTTGTCACTGGTGGTTTTTTCAGGCTGTTTTCACTTGCTTTGGTTATAGGCTGCAAATCCAGTTCAATGACGTGAAGAACAAATTCCAATTTGATTCCGTTTTCTGATGAAGTACGACACAATAACAAATTTCACGAGTTGCAGAAAGTACTTTTGCACATACAATTGAAGCGATAATATCCAAAACAGTACTGGCGAAATGGTATCAGAATCCAAATAGTCTACGTTTGAGAGCAGAAATTAAGGTTGTGTCCAGTCGGGCTCAAGGGCTCAAGGTCGCCCTGGAGCGCATTTTTGAGAAGAATTTAATGTATTTCCTCGAAAGCAACAAAATACTATGTGATGGACAGCACGGCTTTCGCCCAGGACGCTCTTGCCTCAAGAGTGCTCTTTACTCACAGGAAAAGTGGACAAAGGCCGCAGATAAAGGCAATCCAATTGATGTTATATTTTTCGACTTCAAAAAAGCCTTCGATAGTGTACCACACAGGCTTTTTCTGCAGAAGATTTGGGCCGTGGGAATTCAAGGAAAAATGCATAAATGGATCAGTAGTTTCGTGTCCCTCAGAGAACAGATGGTCGTTGTCGGAAACGTAACTTCAGAATAGACAAAGGTCGAGAGTAGTTTACCACAAGGCTCAGTTTTGGGTCCGCTGCTATTCCTGATTTACGTAAACGACTATCTC
This sequence comes from Ligula intestinalis, assembly GCA_036362985.1. Taxonomy (NCBI): domain Eukaryota; kingdom Metazoa; phylum Platyhelminthes; class Cestoda; order Diphyllobothriidea; family Diphyllobothriidae; genus Ligula; species Ligula intestinalis. The sequence goes on from JAYGXS010000005.1 coordinate 4,880,566, forward strand.
AATGAGCTTGATTGTGCAGCTGTCATGTTTGCGGATGACATAAAAATATGGGCTGAAATTAGGTTCGCCGACGACGCAAAGAGATTACAGACGAACATTGATAAACTGGTGATCTGGTCGTCCACGTGGCTTCTTAACTCTAATGTATCACGTGTTTTGTTCTACACATAAGCCTGGAGTGAAAAGTGCCGCCGGAAGACAGTTATTTTATCAAAAGTACCGCATTGAATGAGGTTGAGACACACAAAGATCGGGGTATATGGACAACCGCGAACTTGATGCAAACAGAGCACTGTAAAACGTCCGTCCAGAAAGCAACTAGTACCCTGCACTGGATCAGACGAGCGTTCAAAATCTTTCCATTTGAACTCTTCGGAAAAATATTTGGCACCTTTGTGAGACCACATCTTGAATACGGAATGCCAGTTTGGACACCGTGGTTGAAGAAAGATGTGGAGCTTCTTGAACAAGTGCAACGCAGGGCGACAAAGATGGTCGACGGTCTCAGGGACTTACCATATCAGGAGAGATTGATAAAACTTGACCTTTTTCCTTTGTCTTACAGGAACGTTCAGTGCAGCCTGCTCTGGACATTCCGGATAATCCGGGGCTACATTTCCTCCCTAAAATTGGAGGATTTCTTCCAATTAGCCACCACTTCTCACCTGCGTGGCCATCCTTACAAGTTCACAAATGAACGCACCCAATTAGACCTCCGAAAATATTTCTTCAGTCAACGCGTGGTCCGGCCTTGGAACTTGCTACCAAGCGAGACGGTTTCCGCTGACACAATTGCGGAATTTAAAAGAAGACTTGATGTGATTTTATTTGACAAAAGGAGACTTTTACAACACGATTTCTTACTGCCAGCACTGTGAACAATTTTTCTGGCTTAAGACCGTTATCATTCTTTTCCGTGAAAATTCACTCGAAATTCTGTTATGATATCATATGTGCTCCCCCCGACTGCACATTAACTGTAAGAATAACCTGTTTGCGTTACATTAATAGGGTCCTCAAGGGCATTTCTTGCCTGTTACCCTTAAAATAAAGTATACATTAACTCCAAGTGCACGTCACCCTAAAAAGGCGTTCCCACGCGAGACCGCCGTTATGCTTACACAAGTGCGCCCAGCTGCCAGCCAAGCGAAAGACTAACATGCCAACAGCATGCCTCCCCCAGCCGATGAAGTCGGGCCTGTCTTGTCACCACCATATAATTGGCCCAACCTTGTGCATACGCGTTTGCTTCCTATAAATTTTGCTGATCAAGGTTATCTCGATAAGCTCTGCTTTCTGTGCACTTCTTGTCGTAGTCTTCCTTGGGGCTCACACAAGGCATAGTTAGATAGTGATAACGCAGCTCTGGCCGCAGTTACACCAAATATCACATTTCTTTGTAAAACTTGCACACGTATGGATTCAGCCGCAGACCTGTGTGTCATAACATGACCAGGAGTGTTTTAGATTAACATTATGGTGGGCAGTTGTGTCACCAAACACAACGACATGGTCTAAGTATATTAAACAACAATAACAACCACAACAACAACAAAAAAAACAGACTTTGGAATCTTGCTGCCACGTTGCATAATCCAAACGGTATCGTCTCGAATTCGGAAAGTCCTTTCGGGTTTCGGAGATCTTTGGGTACTACCTCAACTTGCCAGTATTCTGAATTAAGGTCAACGGTAGAAAACCATTTGCGCACGCTATTACATCCAGTGTCACCTCTATACGAGGCAGTGGAAAGGAGTCTCTTCTCGTTACCACGATTTACATTTAGTCTCGGGCCGGTCGCGTTTCTTCGTCATATCAATTGATCCACGGGCGCTAGGATCTCTAGCTGAAGTGCACTCGATAGTCAACTCGCTTTTTTAAAAAAGAGGAATGCTGAACCCTGCCTCCATTTTCGTTGTAGCTGTTTTTTAACTGCTTGTTTTCGACTTCACCATTAACTGCAAATCTTCGCCAAATATTGCCCTAAAACGACAATCTCTACTGAAATTTTTACAAATTTGTACATTTATTATTCAGTATAATTCAGTATATATAAGGGAGAGAGGCAGAGACTTTGAAAACCTCATTTACAGATAGATGCTGTCAGATCATGCATATTGTTCAAAATCATATATACACTATATAAATTGGTGTTGTCTTCCAAATGTATGACCAGCAAGCAAAGTAAGATCGAGCCTTCTTTTGAATGCGTCGACGCTTTCAGCAAGAACAACCGAGGAAGGAAGTTTATTCCATTCTTCAATGACCCGCTGGGAGAAGAAGTGCGCCCGAATTTCTAGTTTGGCGTGGTGCTTCTTCAGTTTGTACGGATGACAACGCAGATGTATTGTTTGTGCAAATTAAAAGAAGTCGGTCATCTGAAGAGCACAGTCTACTCCCCTGACGATTTTAAACACCATGATCACATCGCCTCTGTATTGCCTATAATAATGAGGAAAAAGATTGAGCCTATCAAGATGACCTTCATATGGGAGACCTCCTAAGCTGCTGACTAGCTTGGTCGCCCTTTTTTGCACTTTCTCGAGCATTGCGTAATCTTTCTTTATCCAAGAGCACCACGCCTGGACGCAGTACTCTAACATCTGCCGAACAAATGTTCCGAAGACTCACCCAAAAAGCTCCTCATTAAAATAGAGGAAGGATCTTCTGCTCGCTCCGAGGATACCCATAGCCTTCTATGCAGTTTAAGCACAGTTATTTTATCAAAAGTACCGCACTAAAAGAGATTGAGACGCAAAAAGATCTGGGTATATGGAAAAACACGAACTTGATGCAAACAGAGCACTGTAAAAAGGCCATCCAGAAGGCAGCTAGTACCCTGCACTGGATCAGACGAGCGTTCAAAATCTTTCCACCTGAACTCTTCGAAAAAATATGTGGTGCCTTTGTGAGACCACATCTTGAATACGGAATGCCAGTTTGGACATTGTGGTTGAAGAAGAAAGACATAGCCGGATACCCTACAAGATCACAGTCGATATTTCCCCGCGCTCCTCTTAGGACACTTCGACATCGATATGCCCCATCAATTACGATCAAGGATATTGTGGCTGCAACCGTACGTATAGAATTTCTCTGGAATTATTTTTCCTGCGTGGGCTGTCTTTTGAAGTCGGAATTTAAGAAGATTTTGTTTTCCAACATTTGTACATTTGTATTATGCACTATTGTTACGGTGGACCTATGATGCGATTTTGGTTATGAATAGGGAGCTCAAGGGAAAAAGCCTTCTTCCCTTAATAAAGTGACATCAACCAATTCTCCCGAGACGCAACCACTTTAAACAGAACGCAACCTCTTCAAACCAACAAATCCGCGGCTTAGTAGCAAAAATCGTCCAGATCCGAAAATTCTCGAGACCTTCAAAGGCTGAGTCGTTTCCCAATATTGAATAAACTTTTCAAATAATTTTAAAGTGCTTATTTAAAAAGCTACAGTATTGGTTAAGTTAACTCTGATTATTTGTCGTAAGTCATAATCTAAAAATCATATCAACTGGTTTTTTTTCTGAACGTAATAACTAATACAGTTGTGAAACAATTTTAAAGGATTTTAACAACCAGCTGTGGTAAAATCATAAAGGCTGAATTTTTCCAAATCGTCTCACATTTCAAGCAGATTTCCATCAAAATTATGAGATCTAAAATTATAGCTCATCGTAAGATATATACCCCCAGACCCAAGCGGTGCCTGACCACGCCTACAAGTCAATGCCTTGATATGAAAATGCAGCCCATTGTCAAGGCAAAGCAATTTGATTTATCTGCATTGCAGACCTGCTATGACTTCATGATGAAGTTTGGTTCTGTTTTGTCAATACAAGACAAGCTGTTTGATGGTAAGTTATCAGATGTGCCCTCACAAGATTGTAAAAAGTTAGACTCCCTCGTCCATCTTATCAGTACGGAAGCCTTTGATAAACAAAAGCGAAACTTTAACTTTATACTAAAAATGCCTCATATTAAGTCGCCTGTTTGATATTGCAAAAGATTTTCTATGTTCGGGTGGTTTCAACTACAAAATTGCAGAAGCCAAACGCCTCTAATCGTGTAGTAAAAATTAGCCCATCCTAGTTAAATTGTTTTCACCGATGGAGGTGGACTCAATCTTTGCTCAACAAGGTCCCATTTCCCGATGTTTAGAAATGACTAAAAGTTTCCTCTGTCGAGCTCTTACACCAATGGAGCGAAGAAATGAGGCTCTTCAGTTCAATAGACCAATGACTTCTCAGCCAACTATTCCTAAATCTGTTCGTAGTCCAGATAGGTTAAATGCACTCGCTAATCCTACACCCCGGATATCTGGTCATGCACCCACTAACGTCACTACACCCGTTATCCCTGCCTTCTGATGTCTATTCATAGTCCCGTAACCGTCAGTCCACCTGCTTTCCCTACCTCCCGAATGTCTAGTCATAGGCCCATAAACATCAGTGCACCAGTAAGCCCGTCCCTCTTGATGTCGGGACCGTCAAGCCCCAACGCTCCATCATCTACTACGATTACAACTAGTCTAAATACATTCTCTGTCAAACGATCGATAAATTCCACTGCCTCTAACTCGGCAACAAGCTCATCAAGAATGTCGCCAACACCGTCGAAAGCGTTTAGGTCGAGCGCTTCCCCACCACAATCTAGCTCCTCCCTTGACCGTGCGAATCATATTATTCTCCCGTATAATGCGTTATTGAACACGCCGGGCCCGAAACACGAAAAATTTAATTTGCACGGCAGTAACCCAAACTGGTATGATTTAAATCTTATCGGATTTGCCGTTCAGGACATTCACTGATTAAGACCACTAGTCCTTACGCGAGCGGCCCCAACACTAATTTTATGTCACCGTTCCCCCCTATCAGTTCCTTTACCATCCTCTTCCACCCAAACATGCAAACTTCTACATGCCTTCTCACCTCCCCCCGTTCCTCCCAAACGCCACAGAAGCTTATTTTGGTTTATCCTCTCCTCATTTTCCCTGCCGGAAAGTGAGGCCCCTAGATATCTCAGACCTTATCAGCCATCCATTATTGGCTACCCGTAGGCTAACAGCTCCATACCCGTCAGGACTTATTCCACAAATAATAACGGCCTACAGTTTGCCTACCCACCATCAAATTCTTTTTTATGAATAACGAAAGCCATAGTTCTGTCACTCAAAACCCACTAGATGTCATATTGCTTAATGCCAGGTCTGTTGTGAATAAAATGGCTTAACTGCGAGCTATTGCTTTTGAGACGACATCCGATGTTATATGCATAACAGAATCTTGGACCCATCCAATAATTTCTGACTCCTCCCTTATCATAGACGAGTATGATCTCTATCGTCACGATCGCATTAATAAGCGTGGTGGTGGTTGTCTTCTCTATATTAGAATGTCATTTAGGCACTTTCCGTTTTATCTAAATAGCACGTCCTTCTCTGGAAATTACAGTTTCGCTTCTATTATCCTGTCGCCCCGGCAGAAGGTGATTATCGGATGTGTATATAATCCTCCTAACTATTCATCTGAAGAAGATGCAAATTTGTGTGAAATATTCAAGTTTATTTCAGAATCCTCTTTTGAAGTTAAAATTATTGCTGGAGATTTTAATATTCCTGAAATTGACTGGCTTTCAAACTATTGTCCACCTAGATTTCAGCCTTTCCTAGATACCATTAATTTTTCTAACTGATCTCAACTGGTTAGTTCCCCAACAAGACAGAATCATATCCTTGATCTGATTTTCACAAATGGTATTGCCCCTCTCCTCGTTGATTTTGAGCAGGACATCTTCAAAAGTGATCACGCATTAATTCACTGTTGCCTTTCGCTTCCTTCTACGGAAAAGGTTAGTGCTAGTCATACCTATCATGCGTATGACCTCGCAGATATTAGCTCGATCAACAATTTTCTTGACTCATTAGATTGGTAGAGCCTCTCCTCCATTAACGACGCTGCATATCTTTCTGAACTCATGTCGGTCGTTTCTAATCAAATGCTGGAATTTGTGCCCACTAAAATTGCAAAACCCTTCACACCAGAATCGACCGTCCCTCATTTTATTTTGCCCAGAGGCAGCTGAAAGATCGATCTACTAGTTCGCTGTCTGTGCATCTAAGGATCGCAGAGATCTTCAAATTAGCGTCTTGCACGTAACCAACACAGGGAATCTCGCGCCCTGAGTGAGTTAAACTCTGCAAAATCGGTTGCACAACTGTTTCGTCGTAGGTCCTCCACAAAACGAGGAATTGAAGTACCCATTGCTCAATGAAAATAAAACATTTGTACTAGATGAGTCTGATAAGGCTGAATTATTAAATGGTTTCTTTGCGAAGCATTTTACGACAGAATCCGAACCGGTCCCGTCGTTTCAACCATACTCAGACAATACTCTCGGGAACATTGATTTCTCCATAGAATTAATTCGTAAGCATATAATTTGTCTAAAAAACTCGCCCTCTTCGGGAATTGATGGTATCCCCAATTCAGTTATCAAAAGAGTGTCGACATTTCCCAAATTACTTAGCCATATATTTTCAGCCTATCTCTTAAATGGTTTCTTTTCTGACACTTGGAAGATATCCATTATTCTTCCAGTCTTTAAATCAGGATCTCGTTCGAACATAAATAACTACCGCGGTGTTCATAAACCCCGGCCCTAGCTAAACGTCTGGAGAAGATAATTTTTAATCAAATTCTCGATTTTTGCCTAAAAAATAAGCTTTTAAGCGACTTGCAGCATGGTTTTCTACCCGGAAGACCATGCGAGACGTGTCATTTAGCTTTTCTTAACCACGTCACTTCCCTCCGTAACGAGTGGCTATCCGTGGTTGTTATCTACTTTGACCTGAGCAAAGCCTTCGACAAGGTACCACACAGACGGTTTCTGGTAAAATTGGAAGCCATTGGCATCCGTCCCCCTCTCCTCGACTTCATCGGTTCCTACTTGTCTAACCGCTGCCAGAAGGTCCTAGTATGTAATAGTTACTCCACTGCTCAGCTGATCACGAGTGGCGTTTTTCAAGGCACTGTCTTGAGTCCTTAACTCTTCATTCTAGACATAAGCGAAATTTCGACTGTTCTAAAAAATTCACACAATCTCATTTATGCAGACGACCTCAAATGCCTTTACTCATTTTCTAAGGACACGACAAGTATGTGCGTTGATAAAATAAATGTGGACCTAATAACACTCTCACGTGGGAGTGCTACCTGACAGATGAAATTCTCTCCATCCAAGTGTAGTCTCATGTGTCTCGGTCCCGCCAAGCTTTCCCGTCCCCTAGTCTTTCAAAGTACTCGACTTTTAGAACGATCCACTATAAAAGACTTAAGTTTAAGCTACACAAATAAACAAGCATTGTCGCCTTATACGGATCGAATATCTGCGAAGGCTGCACAGATATGTGGTTTTATATCACATAATTTCTCCCTGCTGGAAATAAAGTTAAAACTTTATCGCATGTATGTTCTACCCATCCTAGAAAATTGCTGTCCCCTCTTTGGTCTAATGAATGCTTTTGACCGCGGTAAGATTGCAAATGTACAGAAGGTATTTACTCGCAAAATATTCGCTCTTCCTCGATCCACTTCTGCTTATACGGAGAGATGTCAGTTAGCGAACATGGCCTTTCTTTGGGTCAGAAGACTCAAAGCGGGCCTCTGTTTCCCCTTTCGCGTTAACTATACCCCTAACTGTCCACGAATCAACGCTCTCATTCCCGCAGATAGACCTTATGCCACTCGTAATTCCTCCAGGATAATTGCACCCCCCTTTAGCTCCACTTCGAACCATTCTCACTTCTTTACCTCCAAATATGCCTTCCTCTAGAAAATTATTCCCCTCGAAATTAGGCTGTCGTCTAACTTAGCAGTTTTTAAAGTCAAATTACGTAAACACTTAACTTCGGAAGATATAAAGTCCTTGTTATCCGTCTCCTTCCAGGCACACAACTTTTGGACTTTGAAAAGGATTTCTCTGGTATCTGAATGGGTTATGATTGCATAACATTTTTTTCATATATGTCTATTTCTTCCTCTTTTGAGTGATATCTGCAACGATGTTTTGTCCACTTCTCTGTTCAGTCATCATTGCCATTTCTCCATTTTCCGTTTTACAACCCTGACGATAGGCTTCATGGTCTTTAGTCAAGCTCATGGTGGTTCTGCTATTTTCGCCATGTCGTCGCTGGATTCCGCAGTCTACAAGGTCGCTCCCGGCGTTTTGTTGATGATCAGGTGACCTCTGCCATTCACTCTCTTGTCGACCCTGTTGTCCGCGATGGCCTCCTCCGGTTTCACCTCTCTGATAGTGATCATGAAGCCAGTCGGGCGGTGTTAAAGTGGTGAACGACAGCCTCTGCTGTTATATGATTTCTCCAATTACAAAAAGCGTTTCCAACCCTCATACGTTATCATCAACAGTCCTGTCTCATTTGCACTACAATCAATCCTCTCAACCAACCCCCTTAATTTTGTTGAAGCAGTTTTTTTCTCCTACGTTTTGTTTTTTTAAGCGGGGTTTCGCTGAACTCCGCCCCAGCTTTAATAGTAGGAGTTATTTTTCACTGCTTCCTCCTTAGTTCACCATGCGTTTCAGAGACTGTTGACTACTATTTTAAAACGACGATCTGTTGGTGAAAATGAATTAATCTACGAACACTACTAAACGATCCCACTGCCTATGTGGTTGTTTCACGGAGAGCAGCATTTATCAACTTTGTATTTATTTTTCCACAACACTAGGTTTGCAATGACGAGGCCCTCCGGGCCTTAAATATAAAAATTTATTCATTGATAGAAAGATATGGACCTTCTTGAACAAGTGCAACGCAGGGCAACAAAGATGGTCGATGGTCTCTGAGACTTACCATATCAGGAGCGATTGATCAAACTCGACCTTTTTCATTTGTCTTAGAGGAACGTTCAGTGCAGCCTGCTCTGGACATTCCGGATAATCCGGGGCCACATTTCCTCCCTAAAATTGGGGGATTTCTTCCAATTAGCCACCACTACTCACTTGCGTGGCCATCCTCACAAGGGCACAAACGAGCGCATTCGATTAGACCTTCTTATATATTTCTTTATTCAACGCGTAGTCTGGCCTTAAAAACTTGTACCAAGCGAGATGGTTCCGCTGACACAATTGCGGAATTTAAAAGAAAACTCGATGTGATTTTATTTGACAAAAGGCGACTTTTACAACTCGATTTCCTACTGCCAGCACTGTGAACAAATTTCCTGGCTTTAGACCGTTTTCATTCTTTTCCGTGAAAAATCACTTGAAATTCTGCCATGATATCATATGTGCTACCCCCGATTGCCCATTACCTGTACAAAAAACCTTGTTTGCGTTAAATTAATAGGGTCCTCAAGGGCATTTCTCACCTGTAACCCTTAAATATACATATATCAGTAAGTGGGGCATGACATCCTCTGGGGGTAACTTGATACAGAACTGTTTCGGGTTTATTAGCCTTTATCAGCCAAGCATAACCCTGAACACCAGCTGGTCGGATAACACAAACAAACGCACTCACAGACGGTGCAGTTGGTCCACCGCTGGTGTCTATCAGATGGGTCATAAGCCTTCATCGAACCGCAGTTCATCAGCGCCTCGCCACCTGCCATTTGCTGTCACTGCTGGACGGGTATATATTCACTCAGAAATGTGCGAACACCGATCGAGCATATGTATACATCGTGTTGAATTTTATTTTTTAAAGTGTCGGAAGTATCTTCAAGCATATCCTGTAAAATTATCATTTTCCGTGTTAATCTCGCGGACCATGCGGTGTTTTATTTGCGAGGATTGCATTACGGTCATTCTAGTCGCCATCTTCTTCTGATCCTCTTAGTTCGTTCACTTGCCAGAGTTTGTGACCTCCAATCAAGTAGTCCTATAGGAGTTCAGGCTTAGGAGTTAACCTTACCAGCTATAGTCTTCCAGGCCCGGATCCTTAGGAGATGAGGAGGAGTCTTGGGAAGGCCAGCGTAGAAGAAATAGCTTATTGTGCACACAAAGGAACGAGGAATAGATGGAAAGAAGTTGTACTTCAGAGCACACGTCATTCCGCTGAAGAGCCGTGGTCCTAAGTCCTGTCTAGTGGCCGAGAGTGGGAAAAAAGGGACTTGTTCGAGTGGTGCTTGGGTAGCCGCGAGAACCTAGACACATGTGTGAATGGAAGTAGGTCGTCTCTGCAAGTCAGAGTGACTGAGGTATTAGATAACCTTGAGGAAGCTGGCGTTTAACAATGACGCCGGATAAAGCAATAGGGGGGCGTCGGACTGCAGAGACCGCTACAGTGCTACTTGATTTGTGCCAACGTACTGTGACTAGACCGTAGGCGGATAACTTGGCATTTGTTCAAATTGAGCTGCAGTAGTTACTTTTAACAGCTCACTTGGAAGCGATCCAAGTCATTTTGTAAGGTTTGTACATACTCCAAGCTTTCGATTGACTTTCAAATCTTTAGAGCGTCCGCAAACATGACTTTCTCAGAGCTGAGGCAGTCACGGCAGTCGTTCACACATAACAAATTACAGAGTTATTTACCATCTCGATTTTGGCGAGACTTTCATAGCTTATTTTAAAACTTTTTCGTGTGGAATTTGTCATAGCCAATTATGTGTGGATAGTGCGCTTAATATTACGCTAATCGGGCAAAAAATAACACGAAAGGTACAATAAATTGCTTCCATCGAAGAACCCTCGTGGCCTCATATTCTATTAACCTGTCAACCTACTCCCAGAGGAATTCGGGAAGAAGTCATCACTGTTCAATATTCAATACCAGTGCCTCCAGCTGGTGAAGAACAAGACAGACGGTTTTCTGACGCACTTCAGTACCGTCAACAGTGAATGGGAAAATTTCAAACTGTTAACAATGACAGAAAATCAGTCTTAACGCCTCATTTTTGTCTGCGTCCTGCTATATACGAAGCCAGTCGGATCGCCACCGCCAAGGCAAAAACAATGGTCCGCAAGCCCCAAATCCAACGAGCGAAATTTGTCAATGTCCAAGCCCTAACAACCTGCCCTCTATGTCAACGTACTTTGCGTGCACGTATTGGCTTGGTAGGTTATTGCGGGAGGAAATGCACCACCCCTCAAGCGACATCCACGTCTATGGCCTCATATATTCCAACAGTCCATCCCGTGACCAGCACTCCGTTGACGACCACTGTCATCAGGGAAGATTAACAACCCGATGCTCCGTTGCGCTCACCTGCAACGCCCGCACTGTCCTCAGCCCCAACCACTAAGAACATCGCCCCAACCCCTCCAGCCCCTTTCGGCGCATCATCTTCTGCACCACTCTCAACAACACAGCGGACACCTGCACCAACAGTTAGGGCGCCAGCCTAATTCGTCCATCACCGCAATCGAACTCTTATCACACGCATTGGCTTGCACGGTCACTTGCGAATCCATCGCACAGAGATGGGTGAACTGGAGCCCGAAGCACCAACGCACAGCAGAGACCGTGGCCTTAATTGTGTTCGCGCATTCATTCATCCCACCAGTTCCAGTTCAACCGGCTGAAGCCAGGGCCACCAATGGATGGTATCCCCTGTCCGCCATATGACGCCAGTAATCCTCCTGTTGAGGACTACCTTGTGGTACCTGCTGACGGGGGTGGTGCGATACCTGAGATATACGATCACAGACAACCGGTGAAGGGGGAGGTCGAAGTATCCTTCGAAGGTGGGCCCGTCATTGACCTGGATGATGCCGCTGAGGACAACGTTCTTTTCGAAGGGGGAGCAATGTAGAGGCACGTGGGATAGAAGCACGTGAGTGACGCGCCGGATGTTCCGGAAACGTGCGCCCTGAGGGGTGCACGCACGAATCTTCCCCGTATTTATTGAACTGATCATGGAAGTCAGTAACTATTATCATGTTTATATTTAACTTAATAATAAAAAATAAATAATTATCACTAAGATAATTGAACACTACCTTTATTTTACTTTATAATGCTATGGCCGCTCCCTGGACGACCTTGACGCGCAGGGATAAATAACGAGGCTGACTGAGGACCTAGGCCCACCTTCCGGTGCGCTTCCATCGTCGCTACGGCTGTTCCCGTTCAGGCAAGGATTATACTGTCATTTTTGTCAAAGACAGTATTACCCTGTAGTTTATTTTTGTATACGGTTCTCCCATTAGATTATTTTTGTATCTAGGACCTTTAAGGCACTCATCTCAAGTCACTGACTTCTCCTTTTGGACTAACTGTCGTATTGGTCGCTCGTTGGCTCGTTTTTGGTACTCGTCTCCGTCCTTTGTCGTTGGCTACGCATTACAGGATGCCGAAATATACCTATTTAAACAGAACCATTTATTGAGCTTATTCAATTTTCCCCCAAAGGTAAATTTATTCAGTAAATTTTATGAATTTTGGATTAATTTGCTTCAATAATATAGAAAATACGCGTATAGAAACCTTATAATGCCTCAGCACTCTTCTTGATAATTTTCAATTTTGGCTCTCGAGCTGCGGCTACTGAATATTTATGGTATTCGAATACCGTGAATATAAACGTGGCCAATCACCGCCTGGCCCACTCAGAGCCCCTGCACTCAATATAATTGCTAAAATTAGCTTAAAGATTAACTTTATCCACCGAATTTTATAAAGTTTGGTGTACTTTTCTTCTCTGATCACTCAAGTATACAGATGTACGGCTGGGCTCGCAATATCGCGAAAAAAGGCATCCCCTGCGAACTTTTTTGCATGGGGGGGGCAGCCGGAGCCAAAGTGATGACTTGGCCCACCTAACCCCTCTCTTGCCCCGCCTGAGACCCACCATGCCCCATGAACCATATTTACTAGAATTAGCTTGAAGATCACTTTTATCCACCAAATATTATAAATTTTGGTTTACTTTTCTTCTTTAATCTCTCACATATACAGATGTTCACCCGGAAATAACTTCTGTAATACTAATTGGCTTTAATTAAATTCGGACTGGGCCATCCCCTCCTGGCCCTTTCTGAGCCCCTTCTGAGCCAGCGGGGCCACGTGTTTCAAGGGTTCTCTTCACTGTTGTCCGGAAACTGCGCAAGTGAGAACTGGAACCGATAAGGATGAAAATATATCTAAACGTATCTTACCCTAATAGGGAGGACACAACCCTGACGCCAATGTACTCGCTAAAATCGAAATTCGATTCAGTTCGTTTGAACCAAAAATTGATCGTCCGTCATATCTGGGCGCCAAAACTACCTCACTCATTTTTCTCATTTATGTTATGAGGTGCCTAATAGGCAGAGATCATGCAGCAGGCATCTGCGCTCACAACAGGCTACCGATCGGACTACACGAGGCAAACGCATACTGGCCGTCAATCAATGAGTAAGTTAAAATTCGAGCTACAATCTGCCGCTGAGTAACCAGCTAAGTGTGCAACTAGCCAAGCCAGGACAGAATATGATTGGCTCGATAGACCTGACTTACACTCGTTTGGAACCCTTAATATGTTGTACCTTTTACACTCAAAGAAATCTGCTGTTGCGCGTTTCATGTCCTGTTCTTCCTTGGGAGACTTAAACGAAGCGTAATTAGGTGGTGACATCTTTGTCTATGGTTACCGTTAAAACAATTTATGACGCAGATTCAGAGCTCACTATGTCAATCTCAACGGAACAATTGCTAGCTATCCTGCAGCAACAACAATCTCAATCCGAAGCGGCTCACATGAAGTTGCTGGAGTCCATGATGCAAAAATTAAGCATGCATTTTTCTGACCTAGATTCTTTTGCAAAAAAGTCCACATCAGCCGACGCAGCAGCTGCTTCTATCACAGAGTTTAATTACGACACCGACTCCGGCGTTACTTCCGACGCTTTCGTCAAATTTGGGAAAACATATCCCATGTGAAGTTTGCCAAGGCTGATGATTCTTGGAAGGTGTGCTTGCTACTACGCCAAATGGGCACTAAAGAGCAAGAGCGGTACACAGGCATCATTCTGCCGATAAACCCACGTGAATTCAGTTTCGACGAAACTGTCAACGGCATATCAGAAATCTTCAATGAGAAGTCTTCCTTTTTAAGCATTCATTACCAGTGCCTCAAGCTGGTCAAGGACGGCATATATGATTATCTGACGCTCGCCAGTATCGTCAACCACGAGTGCGAAAGGTTCAAGCTCAGCGAAATGACAGAAGATAATTTCAAGTGCGTCATTTTTGTGAGCGCCCTGCAGTCACCTCGTGATGCTGAAACCCAGACGCGTCTGAACTCCAAGACAGAACAGGACCCAGACTCCACTCTGTAGATATTGACCGCCGAGTTAACGTGGCTCAAGAATCTTAAGCATGATTATGCGATAATAGAGCAACCCGATTACTCGTGTTCCGCCACAAAAGTCTATGCTGTCACTCGGACGAAGTCGTTGTCACCACGGAAGTTCCGAAATTCCACATTCAGAAAACCTCCATCGGCATGCTGGCAGTGCAGTGATTGGCATTTTGTTTGCTTCTGCCCATTCAGGAAGCACATATGTCAGAAATGCCACAAACAATGGCGTAAGGAAGACCACTGTCCAGCAGGCCAACCACCTACTTCAATGGTAGACGACAGAAAGAAGACGCGTTCCTAACGCCCTTCATCATTTTTCGGTCTCAAGTCTCACACAGTCCTAGCCCCATTCCAGACAGAACTTGAGGCAAGGAGGAAGTATCTTACAGTTTTTATCACTGAAAAACCTCTATGTCTCCAGCTTCACACAGACTCAGACATCAGCCTCATTTCCAAGCGCACTTGGCGGATGATTGTACGGCCTCCAATTACAACATCGGGCAAAAAGGATATGAATGTGTCTGGTGGATTTCTACAGCTCACGAGTGAGCTTGAATGTGACATTTCCTTTGAGACAGTCATTTCAAGGGAATATGCTACTCTAGCAACCATCCGAAGTTTGACTTAATTGGCCTTGACTGGATCGAGAAACTCGGTCTTCTGAATTTGCCACTTAAACGCATTTGCTACGGTGTGAATTCAAGTTGGCCGATTCTCGCAGAATCGAACCAGCCGACGACAAAGCTGACGACAAGGCTTCCACCTCTTGCCAAGGTGCACAAGAAGGATAAGAAAAAAAGAAGATCATGAAGAGAAAGGAGAAGGGGGAACCAGGACAAAAAACACCAGCAGCTTCTGAGTCCCGTCAGACAACAGGTCAGTCAGCTCGCAGTGACGCGCGCAAAAGGCGTGGTGTCCCAACAAAGTCCCCAACCTCTTCTTATACGACCGCTGCGGACTTCCCAGATATCTCCCCAAGAGATCCCAGTAATAAAAAGGCACGAACTTCAGCCTCTCGACGATCAGGCCGGAAAAGAATACAAACGGTTCCATTACAAGTAAACCCGCAGCTCAAATCCTACGATTCGTCTCAACGGAGGGGAACATATGGAGGTGCCTAACAGCATGCAGCCGCGCTCAAAGCAGGCTTTCGCTCGGCCTACCTGAGGCGAGCACATACTGGCCGTCAATCAGTCAATAATTTAAAATTCAAGCTACAGTCTGCCGTCGAGTCACCAGCCACTCGTGCCACTAGCCCAGTCAGGACTGAATCTGATTGGCCCGATAAACACTCGTTTATTGCCCTAAGTATGTTGTACCTTTTACACTTAAATACTTCGGCTGTTGCGTTCATCTTGTAGTGTTCTTCGTTTGGGACTCACATGAGGCGTTATTAGGCGGTGACCTCTCGGCTTTGGCTATCGTTAAAAAATGTTGTAATGCCTTCATGTCTACGGGGTCCTTAGGCGTGGGGTTAGATCTGTGGAGACTTTCACTTACGAATACATAATAAAACACTGTATTTATATATTCATGGTGCTAGGTTGGCAGTGGGAATATACGACATTTGGTTGAAAAATCGAAGATAAGTTTACGATTCATATAAAACAGCGATTCAGCTAAGCGACGACAGATTGACTGAAGTTGCTCTATTTCCTCTCAATTATAGGCAAATCCGCGGTGATCTCATTCAAACCTACCGAATTGTTAGAGGCCATTAGTGCGCTCTAGAATTTGACAAATTTGTCGAATTGTCTCGGACTGATAATCTGCGGGTTCATCCCTTTACACTGTAAAGGAAACCGGGCCAAATGGACGTTCGACTGAATGACTTCTCGCAGAGGGCCATCGGAGCGTGGAACGGACTCCCTGACGAGGTGCTCCTCTCAGATAGTATTGACATTCTTAAACACAAACTTAATTCTCATTTGCTGAGAAACCATGTACGATATAATGAACATAGTGTCGGTAGCAGCACTTTGCAACTTGATCACACTTATCATTGACGTTAAGCCTATATTTGTATCATGCACTATTGATGCGGATGAACTCTTTTGCAATTTTCGGATATGAATAGAGAGCCCAAGGGCGAAAGCCATCCTCACATAATAAAGTGACTTAAAGTGACTTGACTTAACAAGAAATTCCGTCACTATTTTAGTACTTAGAAGTATTCAAGGGTATAATTTTTAAGTAAGATCTGCTTAAAACAAACTCCTTCTTTCGCACACTATTGACCAAGCAAAAGACCAAAACAAAGCCAATCGTGACTGCAAAAAAGGGGCTTGGGTTATGTTTTTTCTGCCTTCCGGGGTTTTTGACGGTGCCGAATATGTGCTTTACAAATAAACCTTATTATTATCCCCATTCTTTGGTTTGGTTGGATTCTGTCTATTGAGTGTTTGTATAGAATTTTATTAACTTTTCATCATTCTAACAACATTTCGTTGTTTATAGTAGTTTTAACCATAAAACTGCAGCTTTTTATCAGTCAGAGTTTGTTTGCTTGTTCTGAACTACTCGCTGTCTTCTCGGTTCTAAAGTTAATTAGACTGCAGCAACTGCTGTCACTTTGGCCAGCGCATGTGAGGCTACGAAGGCCAAATGGGGCTAGGAAGGACAAACGGGTCACGGGTTTGCACTCAGCTAACTCAATAGCCAGTACATTAGAACCTATCGAACCAAGTGTACCGGATACAAGTGCTCGCTCAGTCAAAACACATCAGCGCGCAATAAATGCCCCGTTGAGTCGCAAGCAGAAAATAGTTGTAAAGGGGGCTTCAAAGTCTGTGTCGACAATTCCACAGGAACGAGTTAACCATGACGTGGGTCTTATGAGATAGTACGCCAAACCATTGCTAAAACCAGGCAAGTCATTCCGCATTCTTGAAACATTTCGAATAGGGAAGGCTCCGACAGCTCCAAAATCAAATTCTCGGCAACTACTACTAGGGCCGCTCCTATTTTGCCTTTTTGTCAATGACGTTGCAGATCGTTTTCAGTATGGCAGACCCTTTATGTACGCTGATGATTAAAAAGTCGCTTATCAGTATAGCCCGGCCGATCGCAACATCGTGCTCGAGCTTATAAAAAACGATCTTCAGGCCTTTGCTCAGTAGTGTAGCACATGACGCCTCAATCTTTCATGGCACAAATGTTCCGTTATGGTTGTTGGTGATGATCACCAACCGGAACGAAGCATAAACGGTCACGAACTAAATTTCCCAGGTGTTATCAAGGATTTGGGCATATCCTATTCTAATAGTCCCAATTTTTTAGAGAACTGTGCCCTGATAGTCTCGAAAGCACGCCGAACCACGAGTTTATCCTTAAAAATTTTAAGACCATGAATGTGAGAACTAGTCTTGAATACTGCTCGCCCCTATTCAGTCTTCTGCACACGAGTGAACGGAAGAAAATAGAATCGGTGCAACACTTCTTCACTAGAAGAGTTTTCACTACAGAACACCGTAACTTAACCTACCAACAGAGGTGCGAACTTATAAAGCCGGATCCCCTGTGGCTTCGTAGATTGCATAAAGATCTATTTTTACTGTTATAACTTTTAAATGGCCAAACCTTTAACCCTCTCAGTACAATTAGGCAGCTCGAGCACTCTCGGCACGCCAGTCATCGAAATGTGTTTTTATTTCTTCTTACGGTACGCACAGTTAAGTACCGGCAATTCTTTTCAGCAAACGCCATATCTATCTAGAATATGCTGCCCAGAAGTTTTAAAACCCAGCAAAGCTTCCCTACGTTTAAGAAATTTATAACTATTTTTCCACAATCAGGACAACTTTCACGAATTTTGGGCGCTGACTCGGTTGAATCTCTCTTTCACTCTGATGGCGTTCGTGGAATTTGAACCCCGCCAGGCTTCTTGCCTAAGATAATTCTGCTGAAGCAGCAGCTCGCTGACTGCTAACCCTTCAGCCGATAGCGCGCAACTTTTGCCGACAACCTTTGAATGAAGACTGAGAAAACTGTGTTCTTATGCCGACCTTCTCCGTCTCGAACTACTATCCTTAAACGATATGCAATATTTCTCCTGCTGATGTGTCAACTCAGCTTACAACTGTACATATATTCAGTTTGTATCGTTTCTTCGAAGCCAGGTTTTTTTTCACTTGAAACAAACTTCCTATTGACAAAACACAAAATGGAAGTAAAACCAACACTGGCTGCCAAAGAGGGAGTTGGTTTAAGGTTTTTTCCTGTGTTCGAGGTTTTGAAAGGCGCCAAAGAGGTGCATTACCAACTCTTTAAAAACGCCTGTTAACTGGCATAATAAACATATATATACAAAAAAAAACATAACCAGCAATTACCGGGGACACTAGGAAGGCCTTTTATGCCTTGTTAGGCATCATCGGCTAGTGATACCCAACCCCAGTATGACCGCGGAAATTGCTGCCACACCGAGATTTGAACTCGCAATCTCTCCCATCAGGGCGAACGTCCTAACGTTTGAGCTACGAGCTCACGGTCTAGCTGGTATTAGATTGGGAATATACAGTGGCAGAGACGCGTACACCGATCTGTTAGAGGAATCACTCGTCCTTCTGCCTATATCCTAGCCGCCTCGCGGTGGCGGCTCAATAGAGAGCTCTAAAGGCAATATGGGGGACCGAGTGGGTCCTCTGACAGATTAGTGTACGCGTCTATGCCAAGAAACATATATATATATATATATATATATATATATATATGTGTGCACTAGCTGGTAGCAGTGAGTGTTCGTGCGTGAGCATATGCGCAGAATGTGTCACTTCTGTTCGATCCCATCTTAGGAGCCTATACGATAAGACTATCACTGATGATTCCTCAGGGTTCTAAGCGTCCAGATTCACTCGGTGATTTGGCTACGAGACAAGCTATTGAGAAGTTAGAAGTTAAAGTGAAACGGACGCACTGGGTGTATCCTTCGGCTTAGGAGTGAACTCGTTTTTTACCGTTTCGCTTTCTTCTACTATTGAACCTTGCAACTTTTGTTGTTCTTCGTCGATCGCCTGAAGTGTCATAGTGACGTAAAACTGTTTACAAACAATCACACACGCAATGCGGAAGAATCTGTATCGTAGGAAAGTTTATTAAACCAAAATCAAAAACATATAGTTATTACGACTCTTCTGACTGTGAGAATAGCTGACACTCCCTAGATACGTCCTCCAGAGCACCAGCCTGGTTACTTTTTAGCGCCGAATCAAGCTTCACCTCGACGACCGCCACTAAAATTGTAAAAGAAGAAGAGCAAATTAAAACAAAAGAGTCGGGTTAGTCTCGTACACGCCCCCCTCCCCACCGAGAGGAGGCTCTGTCCGCAGAGCCTCAGTATGGTCGGGGTTACCTAATGCTCGCTCAGCGGGCGGTTGGGGACTAACTTGTACTTGATCCGATTAGCTCCTGCTGTTGGATGAATCGGCTTCACGGATGTCACGAATAGCGGCGGCCCATTGGCGGCAGTCAGAGGCGAGCTCTTCACAGATGTTAACCCATTGTTTGTTCCAATGTCGCAAGCCGTAAACGGTTATGAGGCCCATCCGTTCAAAGTCCGACTTATCAGTGCTGAACCATGTCTTCAGTTGACCACCTTGTCGGTTTCTCCAGTTTGCACTACGAGAAAGGTTCACGTCCAATCTGCAGAGATCCGTCGATGGTTTGCGCAGAACATGGCCAAGCCACTGCAATCGGCGATGCTGGATGACCGGTGTTAGAATTGGTAGTTTGAAACATCTGCGGTATAGCTCAACGTTGGAGATTCGATCCTGCCAGGAGACACTTAAGAGACGTAGAAGACACCAACGATCAAATACTTCGAGCGATAGGATATCTGCCTTTCTCACTGGCCATGTTTCGCAGGCATATACTAACACCGGTCTGATTGATGCTTTGTATATTAGCAGCTTAGTACGTAAACTGATGTCTGAGCGAGAGCAGAGTTGTCTGGCTAGCAGCCTAAATGCATTTCTAGCCTGTGCAATTCGGTTCTTGATTTCGCCTTTGGCCTGTCCATTGGCTAGCATATTCGAACCCAAATAGCGGAAGCAGCTAACTTTTACAACGGGTTGACCGCTGATAAATAGTGGTTGTGCTGTGCCCAGATACGCAGTCAGGAGCTTCGTCTTGCGCACATTAATTGTCAGACCAGCAGTTGTAGCAAAGCTGATGATTTGGTCTAGCGTTGTCTGTAGTGACTGAAGAGTTTTACCGAGTACGAGAATGTCATCGGCATATTACAGGTCCGGTACTCTGAATTCGGGGCTGATTTCGCATCCACTGTCAGGTAGAATTGACTGATGCATTACCTATTCGATCAAGAAGTTGAAGAGAACTGGAGAAAGAGGGCCCCCTTATCAAACTCCACAAGTCAGAGGGAAAGAAGTTAACTCTTCACCAAGGGTTCTTACTCGGGCTGATGTTGTGCCATAGTAAGCTTTGATTAGATTGAGCAACTTTGGTGGGAGACCATCAGTAAGTAAGACTTGCCATAAAGCTTCTCTGTCGATAGAATAGGAGGTGGTCTTGAAGTCGATGAAACAGGTAGTGGTGATTTGTTGGTTTTGATGTCTGTGCTCTAGTATGCGGTTTAGAATGAAGATCGGGTCAATACATCATCTACCTGGACGAAATCCTCCTTGGTAAGGACGAGAACAAAGATCGCCATCAGTCAAAAGTCTACGGAGAAGGACGGTCGCAAACACTTCAACCTTGACCTTGAGCCCGACTGGACACAACCTTAATTTCTGCTCTCAAACGTAGACTATTTGGATTCTGATACCATTTCGCCAGTACTGTTTTGGATATTATCGCTTCAATTGTATGTGCAAAAGTACTTTCTGCAAATCATGAAATTTGTTTTTGTGTCGTACTTCATCAGAAAACGGAATCGAATTGGAATTTGTTCTTCACGTCATTGAACTGGATTTGCAGCCTACAACCAAAGCAAGTGAAAACAGCCTGAAAAAACCACCAGTGACAAGATCAGCAGTTATTCAGGACCTTGAAGATCTACAAACGGCTGAGTCATTCCTGAATATCCTGCATATTGTTTATACACATTTGAAAGTGCTTCTAAGTAATTAAGCGTATTGTTTACTCAGTCTGCTAGAAATATTTGCAATACTTTACACACCATCAGAAGATTTTCGTTATTTTGAATACCAGTCTACACACTACGTCATAGTCGCATTTTGAATTTAGTCGTTTCGTTTGCAAATGGAAGTAGCAAATATTACCTTCGATAATTCTACTAAACTGTCAACGGGGCCAGGAATCCAACCGCGGACGCCTCGGGTGGAAGTAGAACGGCTAGATGATGGGGCTATAGAAGAGTACAGTAGTGAGGATCAAATTAGATTATCAACTACAAAAGAGCGGTCTCGAAGTTTACTGAAAAGTCCTCCCGGCAAACGGACGAAAAGTCTCCGAAGCTTAAGAGGTGCAACTTATAAAGATGAGGCTTGCACATCCTGTCTTACGCTTCTGCACAAATTTGCAGACCACGATAAGGAGCTCCATGATCTGAAAATGGAGATGGAGGAATTGAAGAAATCTCTTCGCTTCCTCCTTAAAAGGGACAACATTATCGTACCTGAAGTTGAGAATAGCCAGCAGAGAAGAGTATTTGCAGAATCTCGGGGCGGAGCATCCACTGAGAAAGATGAACAGACACCGGCAAACCAAGCGGCGAAATTGGTAGCTTCCACCTCAAATCCTCTCGATACTGCGCGAAACAAAACAACCACCAAACAACACGCTTCAATCGGAGAAGGAGATTGTACAACTCCCCTTTCTTGTGAAGTCGGTTCGGGCACAGAAAGCCAGCATAAAAAAGATAGTGGGTATGCTAAGGCTGCATACAGATCACTGAAAAAAACCACAAATGCGGAAGGGGGGCAGCACGAAGACAGCTCTGAACAAAGCCATCCCGGCTTCCAAAAGAAGCCTATCTCTGGTGATGGTAAGGAAAACCCAAAAATACAAGCCATTCCTATCGATACCTCGGGGTCTTCCGATGGCAGTAGGGCTGGAAATATATCAAGGGTCTCCCTTGACCGCCGAAACTGCATAGTCGTTCAAGGCCTACCTGAATCAGACGGAACTACTCCAAAGGAAAGGATAAATGTGGACGTCGAAAAGTTTCGGGACCTGCTAAAAGACATTCTCAGACAGCGAGAGACAGTAGGAGTTTGTGGAGCTTTCAGGATAGGCAAACAGGTTACTGAACAGTCGGAAACTGTCCGACCTCGACCTCTCAGGATAGTCTTGGATCACAAAGAACAGGTGAACTTGGTTCTGTCCCGGAAGACAGCTCTCCACCACTCACATAAGACGGTGTTTTTTCAGCCGGACTACTCTCCAGCAGAACGTCTGAAACGCCGAGAATTGGTGGCGGAACTACGGGGGAGAGAGAGAGCTGGAGAGAGCAATCTGGCCATTTTCAGGGACCAAATAATACAGAAAACTACCATAGTACTGTGGAAGCAGTCAATCCTGATGACGGCTGCGGTCCAGTAGTACTGGCAAACTCGCGCCCAAACGCATTGGACACTGCAGAGTCTCGCCGGCTGAAATTTCTATATACTAACGCCCAGAGTTTATTCTCGAAGTTTGATGAACTTCAAATACAGGAAGCCGATGGGTCCCCTGATGTTATAGCAATTACAGAAACCTGGCTGTCACAAAGCATCAGTGATTCAGAAGTGGCGCTATGCGGATACCAACTATTTAGACGAGACCGAGTGGAACGCCAGGGTGGAGGAGTTGCTATGTATGTAAAGAACGAATTAAGTGTGTGCGCGAAGCCTGAAAGGATTACTCATGGTATAGAGGCTATTTGGCTGACAATTAAGGCACGGGGGTCGCGGCCCCTGAAAGCCGTGACTGTCTACCGACCACCGCGGACAAACAGTGATGCAGATGCGCGTTTACTGGTGTGCATAAAGGAGATAGGAAGTCGACCTGATGTTGTACTCATGGGTGACTTCAATGCGCCCAGCATATGTTGGAACAATTTGCGGGCCAATTGTTCTAAAAACACCTTTGGTCACCATCTGCTAAAAACAACACTTGAGGCCCTTTTCACACAACACGTCCTAGTTTCAACTAGAGCACGTGGAGGGCAACAAGCAAGTTGTTTAGATCTAGTCTTCACGAAGCATCCCGACACTATAGACGAGGTATGCTGCCTACCTCCACTAGGTCGAAGTGATCATGCCGTACTTTTATTGGATTATGGTCTTTACTCGTTACCCCCTACAGTAGACGAACCAAGGTCGAATATATGGCGAGGTGACTTCTCACAAATGAGAGTAGAGGCATCACAAATAGACTGGGGTCTTTTTTTCTCTGGGGATGTCACTGAGGACTGGAATACATTTAAGGAGTGGTTGTTGCAGCTAATGCGCAGTCATTGTCCACTTTCAGTGCCCAAGGTATCTTGCCGACCTCCATGGCTGAACAGAGCTATCAAAAGAGAGATCAATAAAAAAAGAAAGCTTTGGAAGAAGTTTTGCAACACAAGCTGCAACGAAGATTTTGAACAGTACAAAATCCAGCGGAACAAGGTAAAAAAAATGGTTTTCAAAGCACGACGGGACTTTGAGAGCGATCTACTGCGTCGAGCTGTCAATAATCCAAAGTTGCTATACAGTTATTTACGGAAAAGCACACGTAACAGCAACCCGATTCCTGTTATGCAAACAGATGATGGTCACGAAATCTCCGACCGTAAAAACAAAGCAGAACATTTTGCTAAGTTCTTTCAGTCTGTCTTCACCATAGAACCTCCCTTCGTCGCAACTGTTGACGAGGTCGTGGAAGCACCAAATATTGGGGATATTCTGTTTGAAGAAGAGGTGATTTTTCAAGAACTAAAAAGCTTGAAGGAATGTAAATCTCCGGGTCCTGATGAAATTCCTGCCAAATTGCTCAAGGAACTTGCTAGAGAGCTAGCTAAACCCCTTTCACTAGTGTGCCAGAAATCGTTTGATACTGGAATACTTCCTCCGGACTGGAAATTAGCGCATATTACACCGCTTTACAAAAGCGGTGGTCGTGCATCTGCGAATAACTACAGACCCGTGAGTCTGACCTCCATATGCTGCAAAGTAATGGAGAAGATCATCAAGAAGCAATTGATGATATATTGTGAAACTCACAATATATTGTCGAATGCGCAATTTGGATTCCGTAGGGGAAGGTCATGTGTAACAAACGTGCTTTATACGATGCAAAGCTGGACAAGGGCAATTGATGCAAAAGAAACTGTACATGCAGTCTACATTGATTTCCGGAAGGCCTTTGACAGTGTTCCACACCAACGTCTTCTGCATAAGTTGAGACTGATGGGTATCGGAGGCAGACTTCTTACGTGAATTGAGAATTTCCTATCTGGTCGTTCCCAAACGGTGTGTGTAGGACGACAACAATCAAGGCCGACAGTCATCGAGAGTGGAGTCCCTCAAGGTTCAGTATTCGGACCCACCCTCTTTCTCTTGTTCGTTAATGATTGTGTACAGGAATTGGACTGCGAGTGCGCCATGTTTGCAGATGATGTAAAAATATGGAGGGTCATCAGGTGTGCTGCCGATGAAGATAACTTCCAGGAAAATCTTTGTCGATTAAACGAGTGGTCGCATAGATGGCTGCTGTCCTTCAATTCTAACAAATGCACTCTGCTGCGTCTGGGAAATCGAAATGCGGTGCCTTATGCGCGACCCTACCATCTGAACGGAATCCCTCTGCAAGAAACAGAAATACAGAAGGACCTCTGCATCTTGATGACAGACAATCTCAAACCTTCTACACAATGTTGTAAGGCGGCTAAAACTGCAACTTCAATGTTGTACGCCATCAAGCGGGCATTCACGGTTTTTGATGAAGACTGTTTCTCGAAAATCTTCGGTACCTTCATAAGGCCACATCTTGAATACGCGATTCAAGCCTGGAGACCGTGGATGCGGCAGGATTATAACGTACATGAGAGGGTGCAGCGGCGAGCAACAAAATTAGTAAGAGGCCAAGGTTCACTACCATATGAGATCCGCCTAAATAACCTTAATCTCTATCCTTTGAGTTATAGGCAGTTACGCGGAGATTTGATACAAACCTTCCGTATCGTGCGTGGCTTTGACTGCGCTCTCATGTGTGACGACTTCTTCCAACTTGCCACTACAACTAATCTCCGGGGGCATCCCTTCAAACTATATGTGCCCCAAGGACGATTGGATGTACGGAAGAATTTTTTCTCGAGTCGTGTCGTGGACCCGTGGAATAACCTTCCCGAGGCCATTGTTATGTCCCAATCTGTGGAGATATTCAAACACCGACTTGATATACACATGCTACAACACAACGTGAACTATGTGACAAATTAACCTTGAAACACCACTGCGCCATGTGACTGTCTATATTTTCCTGACTGAAAACTTGTTAACATTGTTTATAATTCTTGAGATTTTGATGTGACAAATAGGGAGTTCAAAGGCGCAAGCCTATTTTTCCCTCAAATATACTGACTGACTGACTGACTTTGGCGGCTACATCTATGAGGCTGATGTCGCGGTAGTTTGAGCATAATGTCCTGTCACCGCGTTTCGGTATCGGTAAAATAATGGACAGTGACCAGTCAGTCGGGATGACTTCGGTAGTCCATATAGTCAAGTACAGTCGATGTAGTGATTCCATCAAATCAGGACAATTAGTTTTGTAGGCTTCTGCTGGGATACCATCTTCACCCACTGCCTTCTGAACGTTTAATCAGTGTAATACCGATTCTACTTCAAATCTCGTAGATGGCTCGCAGTCACTACCGTATGGCATTCCAGTTTATAGCTGTAGGTTCACAGGTGAACGTATAGGCGGATCCAGTAGCTCGCTAAAGTGCTCGCGCATCGATCGATTTTGCCAGTCATATCAGTTATCACTTGACCCGAGTTATACCGAACGGTAGTGCAAGGCGGTTTATATTTGCCTGATGCTTTACGTAAAAGTTAATAGAGCTGGTGGAAGTTACCAGAGTTTAAAGCTGATTCCATGGAGCCAGCTAACTCGGTCCAGTGGTTCTGACGGTCGCATCTCGCTGATCGCGTAGTTTGGCGTCTCAATGAGCGGTAGTTCTCTGAGTTTGACACCCAAGCGATTCTAGCTTGTGCCGATAGATGGAGGGTGGTTTTGGAGATCCAGTCCTTCCACTGTACTACCTGTGGTTGCAAGCTCGGATTCGTCGCACTTTGTAGCGCGTTTCTCAAGTGTGGCCACTAATTATCGGGCGAAGTTTCATTATCGACGTCATCTGGAGGTTTAATGCGAACAGTGGATTGGTCTCGAATCCGTGCAGTGAGACTTTCGTTGAACGCTACACGGGTTTCTGTGTGTGATAGTGCCATATCGTTGACACGTTTTGGGGGCAGTTTCTTACTTCGATTCGACAAACGGAGCTTAAAGCGGGCACGGACAAGTATGTGATCTTTACCATCTCACTTTCTTCTACTTTTGAACCTTGCGACTGCTGTTCTTCTTCGATCGCCTGAAGTGTCATCGTGCCGTAAAACTGATCACAAAAAATCACAAACGCATTGCGGAAGAATCCATATCGTAGAACTTTTTATTAAACCAAAATCAAGAACATATATTTATTACGACTCTTCTGACTGCGAGAATAGCTGACGCTCCTAAGATACGTCCTCCGCAGCACCAGCCTGGTTTCTTTCCAGCGCCGAATCACGCGTCGACTCGACGACCGCCACTAAAATTGAAAAAGTAGAAAAGCGAATTAAAACAAAAGAGTCGGGGTGGTCTCTGATAGAAGAATGTTCCAAAATCCACACGGCCAAAGGATATTCCTGCGGATTTCTTGTAATAGTGTGATTGTGATTATAAATTATCGGGTCCTTTATGCTTGTCATCTCGTTGCAATAATCAACATATTTATGTTTAACGCTTTCCATCGATTGATGTTGACTCTATGTTCACCCACATAGAACGTGTTTAAAAAGGTCTGGAAAACACATCGGAATTTCAGCCCCATGGAATGAAGAATAGGATCGAGCCTTTCTGATAAAGTTTCGCCTTCACAGTCAATAGGTCATAAATATTATTAAAGCAGAATAAACCTTAGGGAATAAGTTAGTCCTACTCTTCAGAAAACTGACGTGCCACTCCCCACTATTCAAACGCCCCCTTACGATCAATTCATCCAACGGCTTCCTCTGCTTCCAGCTAAGCTGCTTCCCCAGTTGGTGTAGCTAATTAGCCTGGTAACTCCCTTTGAACGTGTGAGTTCCTTGACATCAAACATATCAACAGCCTCGCTACTTCAATGTGGACACTTTTAGTAATTTAATTGAGAAAAGAAGGCTTTTACCCTTGAGTATCTTATTCATATACAAAAATCGCTTAAACGTTTAAACTTAACAACAGTACATATGACAAATCTAGCCTTAACGTCCGCGATATATGTGGGCCAGTCGAAAACGGCAGCTGCTGACACAGTGTTCGTTATATGTACGAGAGTTTCAGATTAAATGAAAATCGAATTGGCATTTAAATGTTGCCGCAGTTTCTGAAAGAACCACCTCGTCAGGGAGTCCGTTCCACGCTCCAATGACTCTCGCCGAGCGTGTTTATAGGCCAGATTCCTATGCAGCTTTACAGGATGTTTCCGCGTATGGTCTGTACTAGCCAATTCGAAGAAGCCATCAAATTGTGAGAATTACTTACGCCCGCTGACAATTCGCTGTGTTTCAATCAAGTCACCGCGTGTTAGGAGAAACCAATCGTCTTCAGACAAAATAGCTTCGTAAGGCAGATTGTCAGTATAATTGACCACATTCATTGCTCTCGCATGCACCCGTTCCAGTTGCAGACAATTCTTCCTAAACCATGAATGCCAGGCCTGGAAGGCATACTCAAATTGGGACCAAACAAATGCTCCGTGACTGGCGAGACGCGAGTTCGAAACTCGGGTGCAGCGGCAAGTTCAGCTGCTACACCAGAGTTAGCTGCCCGTGGCTGATGAGGGCCAATAGCCCGAAATAGCTATATCACGATTGCCAGTGTCTGCCGGAATACTCATATGAAAAAGAAGTGTTACTAACAGTTGGCTAGTAACATATCAATTATTATTAGCTTTGCGGAACACAATAGGTTGATCCGACTCGCAAAAGCATTATCCCAGGATGGGCACATCCTGAGGAACAGATCGGCGCACAAGCGAATAATTCCTTATTGATCCGGACAAATCTTCGTCTCAGCGCAAATAAATCATTTGTCGCGCATTTAGCTACCTTTAGGCACGTTGAAGATGGTTTTATTGAGGAGGTTACTAGAACACCTAGGTCTTTCTTTTCGTCAATATTGAAAGTAGTTACCCATCGAGGTGCTATTGGAAGAAAGCATCTGAATTAGTCATTCTAATGCGAAGCCTCAAAGCCACACAATTACTAACGTTACAATTTAAAAGACAACGGGCCGACCAGCTTCTAAGCCGGTAAAGACTCTCTTAAAGTGCTTGCCTATTGGCAAACACAAATGGCTCCTCAGAGTTTGACATCGTCAGCAAACCTGATGGCGCTGCAACCCAGGTCGTCGACATGGTCGTTGCTTTAGATTAGGAAGGGCAACGACCCTAAGACGGAAACTTGGGATGGAGCTTCGCCTCTGTTTTCCTGTCGCTTCGGCAAAAGGCAAGTCTCGGGCGCATATATTTCTCCTAAGTCATAATCTCTGTGGAACGTTTAAATTGATTTTAGAGTCCGCTTTCGAACTTAAAATTATTGCTGGAAATTTTAATTTTCCCGAAATCGACTGCCTTTAAAACTCTTGTTCACCTAGATTTCAGCCTTTCCTAGATATCATTAATTTTTCTAACTGGTCTCAACTGGTCCGTTCCCCAACAAGGCACAATCATGTTCTAGATCTGATTTTCACAAACGGAATTGCTCCCGTCTTCATTGCTTTTAAGCAGGACATCTTCCAAAGTGATCTTACTTTATTTCACTGTTGCTTTCCGCTTCTTTCTGCGAAAAACGCTAGCGCTGTTCGTACCTATCACAGATATAAGCTAAATGAACGACTTTATTGACTCATTGGATTGGCAAAGTCTTTTCTCCTTGATCGACGCTGCATGTATTTCTGAATTTATATCAGTCATTTCTAATAAAATGCTGGGATTTTTGCCCACTAAAATTGCAAAACCCTACGCATCATAATCGACCGTCCATTATTTTGCCTAGACAAAAAATGAGGAGACAGTTGAAAGATTGATCTACTAGTTCGTTGTCTGTGCATCTAAGGATCGCAGGGATGTTCGGAGCGACGTATAAGTTTCGCCTAGGACGTGACAGACAGAGGGGATCATGCGCACTTAACGAGCTGAACTCGGCAAAATCTGTTGATCAACTGTTCCGTAAGCGGTCCTCTTCTAAACGAGGTCACGAAATACCTCCGTTACTCAATGAAGATAAAAACCTCGTTCTTGAAGACATTGCAAAACATTTTGCGACCAAATCTGAACCAGTTCTGTCATTTCAACCATAGTCAGATAATATTCACAGTGCCATGGATTTCTCCATATAATTAATTCGCAAGCATATAATTCACCTAAAAAACTCGCAGGCTTCGTGAACTGACGGTATTCTAAACTCAATTATCAAAAGAGTATCAAGGTTTCCCCGATGGCTTAGCCATAGATTTTCAATCTACCTCTCAAACGGATTCTCTCCTGGTTCATGAAAGAGTCACTTTAAGTCACTTTATTAAGAGAAGAAGGCTTTCGCCCTTAAGCTCCCTATTCATAACCAAAATCGCATAATAGGTCGAACTTAACAATAGTACATAATACAAATGTACAAATGTAGGCTTACCATCAGCGATAAGTGTGACTCAGTTCTAGGGTGCTGCTACTGACACTTTGTTCATTATATCTGCCACAGTCTCTCACCAAATGAGAATCAAGTTTGTGTTTAAAAATGTCAACAGTATCTGAGAGGACCACATCTTCAGGGAGTCCGTTCTACGCTCCAATGGCCCTCTGAGTGAGGGCGTTTCGTTGAACGTCGATACGGGCCGGTCTCCTCTGTAGTTTAAAAGGATGACCTCGCAGATAATCAGTCCGAGCCAATTCGAAGAAATCATCAAATTCTAGGGCGCAGTCTTGGCCTCTAACAATTCGGTAGGTTTGTATGAGGTCCCCGCGGAGTTGCCTATAATTGAGAGGGAATAGATCAAGTTCGGTCAGTCTGTCTTCATAAGGCAGATGACTAAGTTTCTTGACCATCTTCGTAGCCCTCGCCTGCACTCGTTCCAGGTGCAGGTAATCCTTCTTGAACCACGGACGCCAGGCCTGGACAGCATACTCCAAGTGGGACCGAACAAACGCTCCGTAGGTTTTCCTGAAGAGCTCCTTGTCAATGTTGATGAATCCCCGCCTAATCGCAAACAGCACCTGTTTCGCGCGTTTAGCTGCCTTTAAACACTCGGCACTTGTTATACCCCCTCCTGCATCTTCCTCATGTAAACGCTCTTTGTTTTTTGCTTCCAGATATAGCTATCTTTGGAATAACTTGCCAATCGAAATTAGGTCGTTAACTAGATTGTCTACTTTCAAACAGAGACTGCACATTTATCTTAACACTGACTCTATTAACCTTCTATTCTCCTCATCTTTTCCGAGCAGCTTTCTCCATGACCCCGAGAAAGGACCATTGGGAATTTAGAAGATCCGCTTGAAACTATTCTCTCTGCCTCGTGTCCCCCGAGAACCTAGATGTTTCCATTAACCACCGCTGAATCAAACGAAGCCACGTGGAAGTACTCAGTCTAAAATGCTGTAGTTTCGTTGAATACTCACCTTCATCAGACCACCCACACCTATTTTAGCTCTACTACTATCTTCCTAAGCAGTTTTTTTCTCTTGCACACTTTTTGAACATGGAGGCCCGTTGAATACTGTCTCCATTTTCACTCTTTCTCCATGACCCCGAGAAAGGACCATCGGGAATTTAGGAGATCCGCTTGAAACTATTCTCTCTGCCTCGTGTCCCCCGAGAACCTAGATGTTTCCATTAACCACCGCTGAATCACACGAAGCCACGCGGAAGTACTCAGTCGAAAATGCGGCAGTTTCGTTGAATACTCGCCTTCATCAGACCACATACACCTATTTCTGCTCTATTACTATCATCCTAAGCAGTTTTTTTCTCTTGCACACTTTTTGAACATGGAGGCCCGTTGAAAACTGTCTCCATTTTCACTGTAAGAGTTTTTTTTAACTGCCATAATTTTTAGTTTTTAGTTCAAAATTACCTGCAAAACATTGCTAATGTTGCCCCAAAAGGACAATTTCTGCTGACATTATTACGACTTTCTACGTCTACTTGCACATATTGTCAAATTTTTTTTGAATTTTTATTTTTTCAAAATTAACTTTGTATAGATAGTGCCGTATTGGAACTGAAAAATATAAATTCCAAATTCCAAAAAAAGTAGATGGTTTAAGTGAGGAATTTATTATAACACCAAGATCATTTTGTTCGTTCACATTTGAAAGCGGCTGCCCATCGACAAGATATTGAAAGGAATCGTTCTCCTCATCAGTCCTTCTAGTATGGAGTCTTAAAACCACACACTTACTAATGTTGAAGTTTAAAAGCCAACGAGCAGACCAGCAGCTTAGTCGATTGAGACTCTCTTGAAGCGCTTCCCTATCGGCGTCAAACCTGATGGCTCTCTAGAGTTTGACGTCGTCGGCAAACATGATAGCGCTGCAACCCAGGTCGTTGACACAGTCGTTGATATAGATAAGGAAGAGCAGTGGCCCTAAGACAGAGCCTTGGGGGACGCCACTCAACACAGATGTAGGGTTTGACTTCGAGTCACCGCTGCACACAGTTTGCAACCGCCCTGTGGGAAAATCTGTGATCCATGCCAGCAGGTTTCCTCTTGTGCCAATTTCTGACAGTTAATACATTAGACGCTTATGTGAGACGCTGTCGAATGCCTTCTTGAAGTCCGTATAGATGACGTCAACCTTACCATCTTCATCTAGTGCGCGATTCCACTGCTCAGTGGAGATTAGAAGGCTGGAAAGGCAAGAATGGTTCTTTCTGAAGCCGTGTTAAAGCCTTGACAGTAGGTTGTTTTCCTCCAAGAACTTCATTGTCGTCTTCTTAATTATCGTTTCCATCACCTAACAGCAAATGCAAGTTAGGCTGAGGGGCCGGTAATTTTTGACCTTCGTTCGGGCTCCGCCCTTGTATATCGGGTAAATATTTGCCATTTTCCATTCGGATGGCAGTTTTCCTAGTGCAAATGAAGAACGAAAGATATGTACTAGGGGCTCTGAGAGTTCGCTTGCCAATTCTTTCAAGAACTTGGCTGGTATATTGTCTGGACCAGATGACTTTGCTTCTTTGAGGCTCTGCAGCTCCCTCTCAACTTCAGATGTTGGAAATAGTAGAGAAGGAAGTGCTGGACCGGCGTTTACAACAGCACTGTTAGCATTATCAAAAGGAAGCTCGGTTTCCCTAGTGAATACCGAGGCAAAGAACCGGCTGCAGTACTCGGCTTTCTCTTCCTTCTCAACGACTTCTCCGCCATCATCATTCTGAAGTACTGCGACAGGATCCTTGTTTTTTAATCTACTGTTAATATAGCGGAATAGAATTTTGGGCTTTTCTTCGGCCTGTTGGAGGATTCTTTATTCATAGTTTTCCTGGCCTGGCAAATTGATTTTTTACTGCATTTCTTTGGCCTCGGAATTCCTCGAGGTGTACTGGCGACCCAGTTTTCCTGAATAGCTTCCATTTCCTATTCTTCTTCTTCAGTTGCCTGTTAAGGTCTCTCGTCAACCAGGCAGGACGACTAGTCGTCTTGTGTACCTTGACCGGACAAAAGCGCTTAAGCAGATCTAATGCAACCCTCTTGAGTGATCTCCAATCCTCATCCGGATCCCCCTTGAGCAGGCAGTCTCAATTCACGGACTATAGTGCATTCTTCTTTGAACTGAGATCTGCCTTCCATATGTTTGGCTGGTCTTCCGTTTTCCTCAGCCGTTGTTTATGGAGTGAATAATCCCACATTAAAGTCATATGGTCATTCTTACCGAGCGGAGCACTTGAATGCACTTCATCGATGTAGGATGAATCCTTCGTGAAAATAAGATCCAAACAAGTAGCCCGCTGGTTTTCTCGAAATCTGGTTATGCCCATAACTTTCTGAACTAGAGATAGGTCAAGCGTGAGATCCATTAGTTTGGAACTAAAGGAAGTTGACGCCGC
Organism: Ligula intestinalis; assembly: GCA_036362985.1. Taxonomy (NCBI): domain Eukaryota; kingdom Metazoa; phylum Platyhelminthes; class Cestoda; order Diphyllobothriidea; family Diphyllobothriidae; genus Ligula; species Ligula intestinalis. The sequence goes on from JAYGXS010000005.1 coordinate 4,914,160, forward strand.
CTCCACTGTCAGGTTGTTCCATTCAATTGCAGGGGCGTTGAAGTCACCAACGATGAGAACCTCCTGGTGGCTAGCAGCTTCTTTCACCAGACCAAGCAGCGAGTCGTCGGCTTCACTCGAAATGTTTGGTGGCCGGTAAACGGCCAGGATATCAACGTTCTGTGAATTCACCCTCTTGATCTTTAACCAGACGGACTAATAATTCAGGGCTACAGTGTGTTCTCTTTCAACAACAGAGATTTCAGTTCTGACATACATGACAACCCCACCTCCTTGTCGGTTTTGGCGGTCTTTGCGGAAAAGCTGGTATGCTGGAATCGAAATCTCCGAATGCGCGATTTCTGCTTTTAGCCGTTTTTCCGTTATAGCAACTACATCAAGCTTTTGCTCTGAAAGTACTGCCTTGAGTTCATCAATTTTTGAGGGAAGACTTTGGGCATAAATGTAAAGAAAGCTCAAATTAGATTTAGTCACCACTTTATTCAGGCGGTTGCTTCTTGCGTGAGATTGCATGCAGGGAGCTGTCGGTGCTGATGGAGACAGACTGGTGTCCATCCCGACTAGGTTGTTAGTGTTATCGACTTTCTCCAGAGGAGTGACCTCGGGACATGGACGATCTCCCCGTTCAGAATTCGAAGATTGCTCTCGCCGAGTTCGCATCTCCTGTGGAGTTCTACTTTTAGCAATCTCCATTTCTCCCGCTCCGCGGGGGAAAAATCCCGCTGAAAAAAAAACCGTCGGGTGTGAGTATCTAAGTATTGGTTTCCTGCTTAACAATAGCTTGACCTCAGCCTCACTCTTCAGAACAACCTTCAACAGTCTTGGTTGGCGTTGTTCATCTTTTGATTCTGTTATACGGCCCATTCGGAATGCCTTTAGAACTTCGACTTTCTCCTCACCCTTTAGGAGGAATTTCAGATATTCTTTGAATAACTTCCTGTCCTCTTCTTATCTTGATTTTGGGGTATCGGAAGAACCTTCTGTCATGCCTTTTATGACTATACAGTTTATATAAGTGGTAGTCACCTTCCGACTGTCGTCCCCTTCTGCTTCTCTAGGGTTTGTTAGGACATATTCGCTTCGAGGTTCAGCGCTCCTGTTCGTTTTGGCCTGCGAAGAGGTCCTTTTTGTTTGGCTCATGCTCAAGCTCGGCCAACTTAGATTAGCACTTGGGCTTGGTTGGCCTTTTTTGGGAGCTCGAGAGCGCTTCTTCGTTCTCTGAGAAGCCAGTGTGTTGAACGTTTCCCTGTCCATGGCAGACTACTAACTCCGTCAAGCACCCTAACTGCCGGATCATTTTTGTGCGTAGACACTTAGGCGAGGGACTTTGCTTCTCCGTACATTACGTTTCCTCGCTCAAGTTCACGTATCGCCGGTTTCTCCTCACGAGGGAGAAATAGAGAAAAAAATTTCAGCTCCTCCATCTCCACTCTAAGACTATTAACCACCTTCTCAAGGTTTGTAAATTTGTTCACAAGGGTAAAATATGATACGGAGGCTTCATCTCCATGAGTTTAATCCCTTAAACTATTACGACTTTTAGTTCGCTTGGCAGAAAGAAGTTTCAAAGAACCTCTAGATAGAGTTTCTGTTGTTAATAAAGAGATTTGGAAACTGTCGCTGCATCCTGTGATGGCGAAGAGAGGTGGGCGCTCGACGTCTAGGCGAAAGGGCCAGGGTTCGATTTCGGGCGGTGGCGCGGGATTTCGAATGCAGGCACTGGCGAACATTCCTTCCCGTCTTCCAAAAATGTACCACAAATAGTTTCAATTTTTTCTGTCACCATCTTTTCACAACAGACCGTTAATGAATCAAATAGTAAAGTGGATTGCTTTTTGACTGTTAATAACCGATTTTGATTACTGTCATCCTGTGTCTTCGTGGTGGAGTTGATTAGACGCTCAACTTGGTGTTCGTAACTTGAGTCTACTGAACTCAAGAGACTTTTAGCCCTTTTAGCGGGGGGTGATTTCGTCGCATCAACCTTGCGACTTCTGACCGCGAAATTACGACTAGGGCTTCTAAACAAAATTAAATTAGAGTCAGCAGTCGACGCTGATGGTGTAGTGGTAACGAGGGTTCGAGTCCCTCTTGCGCCGCGACTTTTACAAGCTGATCTACACGTTTATTTTCTGTCTCCCATAATAGACCAGACTGACGATAAACGATATTAAAGCTCTATGCAATATGTATAAAGCGTTCAACTGTATGAAGAAGGTTATTGAAACGACTCCGCCGTTTGTAGAGAGCTGGAATCCGGGAGAATTGTTGACAGAAGGCAGTGACGGAGATGATGCTCGTTTTGTCTAATGTCCTGGAATGTCTTCTGAGGCTGGAGTTATTGCAAAAGTGAATCCAATAGCTAACAACGAAAATCCGCCAGAGGGCTAGGTTAACCGAAATCCCGAAAACAATATTTCCCACGAAGGACGAGAAATTTAAACCGCAATTTAAAGCACGCGCATCCATTATTCCTCCTGTCTTCAAGACGGGATCTCGTTCGGATGTAAATAATTACCGAGGCGTTTATAAGGCCCCGAACCTAGCCAAACTTCTGGAAAACATAATTTTTAATCAAATTTTCGATTTTCGCTTAGAAAACAACTTTTAAGCGACTCGCAGCATGGACGATCATGCGAAACGTGTCACTTAGCTTTTCTTAACCTCGTCACTTCCCTTCGTAACCAGTAACAATCAGTGGTTGTGATCTTCTTTGTCCTGAGCAAAGCCTTTGACAAGGTACTGCACAGACGTCTTCTGGTAAAACCGGAAGCCATTGGCATCCATCCTTCTCTCCTCAACTTCATTGGTTCCTACTTGTCTAACCAAAGCCAGAAGTTCTCAGTAGGTAATAGCTACTCGACGACTCAGCTGATAACGAGTGATGTTTTTCAAGGCACGGTCTTAGGTCCTCTACTCTACATGCTAAACATAAAATAAATTTCAACAGTCCTCAATATTTCACACATTCTCATTTACGCAGAAGACTTTAAGTGCATGTACTCATTTTCTAAGGAAAGAGCCAATATATGCGTTGCTAAAATAAACGCAGATCTGCTTACACTCTCCCATTGGAGTGCTACCAAACAGATGGAACTTTCGCCATCCGGGTGTAGTTTCATGTGTTTTGGCTCCGCCAAGCTTCCTGGTCACCTATTCTGTCAAAGTACTCCACTTTTAGAACGATCCACCCTAAAGGACATTGGTCTCAGATACACTGATAAAGTAGCATTATCTCCTCATGCGGATCGAATTCTTGCGAAGGCTGCACAGGTATGTGGTTCTATATCACATAATTTTTCCCTTCTGAAAATAAAGTTAAAATGGTACCGCATGTTTGTTCTCCCCATCCTAAAATACTGCTGTCCTCTCTTTGGTCCGGTGAACGTCTCTGAACGCGGTAAGGTTAAAAAATGTTCAGAGGTTTTACCCAAAAAAATATTTGCTCTTCCTCGATCCACCATTTCTTATACGAAGAGATTTCAGTTAGCGAACTTGATATTTATTTGGGTTAAAAGACTCGAAGCCGGCCTCTACTTCCCGCTTTGCGTTAACTTTAACCCTAATCTCCCACGGATTAACGCTCTCACTCCGGTAGACCGACCTTAGGCCACTCGTAATTCCTCCATGATAATTTCACTACCCTTTAGCTTCACGTCTAACCCTTCTAGTTTCTTTGCCTCTATGCCTTCCTCTGCAATACTATTCCTCTCGAAATTAGGCTGCGATCTACCTTAACAGTTTTTAAAGCCAAAGTACATGAACATTGAACTTTGGAAGATATAAAGTCCTTGTTATCGGTCTACTTCCCAGATACACAGCTTTTTGACTTCGAAAAGGGTCCTCCTGGTCTTTGAGACGTTCAAACTTATATCACTTTTTTCATATACATGTCTATTTTACGTTATATAAGGTGATATTTGCAGCGGTGTTTCGCCCTTTACTCTGTCCAACCATTACTGCGAGATGTTGGCAAAGCTTCTCCGTTTTACAACCCTCGTGGTGGTTTTCACGGTCTATGGTGATGCTCGTGGCAGTTCTTCTGCCTTCGTCAGCTTGTCGTTGGATTCTGCAGTCCGCAAAGTCGCATCTCCGATATTTCGGTGATGAGCTCGTGACCTCTACCGTCCTCTCATCCTTTCGACCTTGTTATTTGTGATGCCCTTCTCCTGCCTCACCTCCCTGATGGCTGATCCTGGAGCCGGTCGGGTGATGGTACGGTGGTGAACGGAAGCCTCTGCTGCTATTTGCTTTCTAAAATGATGAGATGCGTTTCGAACCTTCATACGTTCTCATCAGCAGTCCTATCTCACTGCATCACAGCAATCTTATCAACAAACCTCTTACTTTTTATACGGTAGATTTTTCTCCTGCGTTCTATTGTTTAGAGTGAGGGCTCGTAGAACTCTGTCTTCGCGTTCATGGTAGTTTTTTTCACTGCTTCTTCCTTGGTTCACCATACTTTTCAGAGAGTGCTGACCATTATTTTAAAATGACGATATTTTGGCGGATATTCAACTATCTCCCTACCGTACTATACGATTCCGCTGCTTATGTGGTTGCTCAGTAAGTTAAAACTATGCCGCATGTTTGTTCTCCCTATCCTAGAATACTGCTGTCCACTTTTTGGTCTTATGAACGCGACTGACCGCAGTAAGATTGAAGAAATGCAGCGAGTTTTGACTCGTAAAATACGTTCCTTTTCTGCGTCTAGTTTTTCTTATACAGATAGATGTCAGTTAGCAAACATAGAATTTCTTTGGGTAAGAAGACTCGAAGCTGGTATATGCTTTCTGTTTCGCGTTAAGAATAGTCCAAATGTACCACAAATTAACGCTCTTATTCCGGTATACCGACCTTATGCCACTCTTAACTCCTCCATGATAATTTTACCACCCCTTAGCTTCACATCGAAACGTTCTCGCTTTTTACCTCAAAATATGCTTTTATTCGAACAATATTCCGCTCTAAATTAGGTTTTCTTCTACCTTATCGACTTTTAAAGACAAATTACTTCAGAATTTAAATTTGGAGGAAAGAAAGTCGTTACTGTATCTATCCTTTCCAAACACGCAACTTGTAGATTTAGAAAAGGGTCCTCCTGGTATTTGAGGCTCTTCCCAGGATAGTAAAGAGGTTACCTAATATGTTAGCTTTTTCCTCTGCAGAGTCAAGCATCACTTCCAAATGCTGCAAACTCTTCTCCGTTTTGCAATCTTCGCGGTGGTCTTCTAGGTCGCTATTGACGGTTATCACTTGGTCGCCAACTTGTTGGTGGACACTGGAGTCTGGTGGGTCACATCTCCGTGATGTTGCCTTGACTTCTTCTGTATTCTCCTGTTGTCCCGGATGACCCCTTCTTAACTCACCGCTATATTCTGTTTCCCATGACAATAGGTGTCCCAAACCCTTAACAGCATGATCCTATCTAATTGCATCATGTCATACCATGCTACCCATTAAGTCAGTTTTTTCTCCTACATTTTTAGACAATCGGTGGCTCGCTGAATTCATCCACCGATGTAGGAGTTTTTTATGGCCCAGACTATTATTTTGTAAGAGAGTTTGCTGTTAATCGGACCTAACTTACCATTTTTACAACGAGTAACATTCTACTAAGTTATGTTGCTATACAGTTGCTGACGGACAGCTGTGATAACCAATTTCGTATTTTTTTCTTTTCACGATAGCGCCAAGTTTGCAATGAAAGGGCCCTTTGTGCCTTAAATATACAATAAATTATCATTTTTACTAGCAGCATTTATCCACTTTGTATTTATTTTTAGCACAGCGCTAGGATTGCAATGACGAGGCCCTCCATGCCAAAATATAAAATTTATTTATAATCAGGTCGCTCCAAAAATGCATAATGCCTGGTACGCTGTAGCAGTGTTAGTCCACAATTTTCACCATACATGCGCGTAGTCCACATTAAGACGAAGCTCGTGATAGGTGAATTGTCATCAGCGCTCGGCCTGATTTGTTCAGGTGCATAGTGGGGGGGGGTGTACAATGTTACAAACACGATGTTGTTCTTTTTCATGACAGCTCTCTGAATTTCTCCATAGAATAATCTCACATGAAGAAAAGTATCCCTATGAGCTGGTAGTCGCGGCTTGGCAATTCACCGATCTACCGAATAACTTTATCTCACTCAGGAGTGCAATCTAACCTATAATGGCCAATTCTTAGGCTGGCCTTCACTGAATTTGCACTTATATGGGATCTGAGTGTTCCCCTCCTGTTTGAATTTAGGCTGGCATGGAGCTGGGTAGGGTCTCGTATGAGGTACGCGTAGACTTTGGCAATTTTTCTGTGGTGGCCACTGTGTGCGCTCTTATCTTCTATGTGATTTGATTTTTGCCAAAACACGGTGCATGTACGAGGAGAGTGTGAGGTAGGTGCACCTTAAGATGACTTTATTTTGTAAAAAAAGTGAACCCTTATTATAACTGCATTCTAGAAACAGTGGTAGTCCTTGCCACTTTGAGATGACAGCGCTATTGATCTTTCGGTGCACACGAATTAGCCCCTGCAACCATGGATTAAATATCCTCCGAAAGAGAAATTCCCGGCAGTAATCTGATCGTCGTGCGCTTGTTTGCAATCAAATTGAGCTGTCTTTAGCTTGCTGCTCTCGAGGTTCACTCGACCGTGACTTTTCTCACCCATACATTTGCTGATCCCTAATTATTCCCTGCTTACGCAAGATGATTCTTCAAATTAAAAATACCGCAACAAACTTCAACTCTAAACTTTGCGGTGTTAGCACAAGTTCGCTTTAAAGTCCACTACAATTGTTCAAACAGCATTTCGGTAGTTACACACGTCCTCTGTTTTCCCTCGACAGTATGCACTCGAACAAACACCACACAAACTAAAAGTTATTTTTTAAATAATGCTACTCACTGGTAGTTAATACTATTTTAATAGTAAGGGTTTTATGTATGCACGTAGAGATGTATATGAACGCACCGGCATGTAATCAATAGGGGTTTCAAAGGCATTGCCTATTACTCTCATCAAATAAACTGAATTACCTCAAATATTATCATTTTCGGCTCCACCAGGTGTTTCAAACTTTTGTCAAAAACTGGTAGAGAGAAGTCCCTTCGTCTGTGTAAGAATTATACTCACACGGTAAAAACCATTGCCACCAATAGGCGGTGGCGTTGGTATACTCTGCGTATATGACAGCCTTTTGCTTAAGCCAGGTGTAACCAGGAGCTACTGAGAGGAGGTTCATCGGGAAGCCCGGTGAATCTGAAAGATATCGGGCAGGCGACCTGGAATGATGGTTTTTCTTGTTGTTGTAAAGTCCACCTCGCCATCGCTGATTAATTCGTCATAATCATCCTCTTCTTTGTTTTCGGCTTCTTTTTCCTCGGAGGCCACATCTTCGACTGTGCTTTTTTGTGTTTTGTTCCACCCATCTGTCACAGAATCGTTTCCTCGACCAGAGCCTAATCCCTTCTTGCGATCCGACCTCTTCCCGGAGGCTTGACTACCACCGACCGTATCCTCCTGAATATTTGAACTACCAGGTTTCCCACTGGAATCCTTTCGGCCAGCCTTTCTTCCATGCTGATGAACAGACCCTCGTCCAAACTGAACCTTTTCCTCGGTCGTGCCCTGAAAGTAATACTCAAAGACCCGTAGGGCGTCTTCCTCGAAGATGGGCAGCTTGACGGGCGCAGCAGCACGCAGAATGGTCATCATACCTTCTATGAGACTACTATTTTTGGGGTTTTTGTCATTACAAGCCCTTAGCAGTTCAAGGTACATATTGGCGGGCAGGTCCTCCCAGAGGCGGGCCGTTGCAGCAGAATCGGCTTCGGGCAACGGGGTTATCTTGGAAAGCCGGTCTGTCTCGCTGCGCAGTTCACGAAGATTCATGCAGATGCTGGTGAGGATCCCGAAAAGCAGACTGCGTGTCAGTTCCTTACGACGAAAGATGCGACACTCGAAGAAGAGGATCAATTTAGGCCAGGGCAGGCTGTACAGAAGGTCTGCGATAGTGTAATAGAATATACCAACCATTCTTTGTTGAAATTCTGCAAACTTCACTCGCATCCTCGGGAAGTGGAAGGCCAGTGGTCGACTGCTGACCATTTCACGATCTTTGTGTCGATCTGCCTCCTCTCGATAGAGGGTCATATGGTTCTCCAGCGGCACCATGCCGACGGCCACCATACGCACCAAGGCTCCGATCAGAGAGTCCATTTCATCGTAAAGTTCGAAATGGAAACGTCTGGCCAGGAATGCAATGGTAAAACAAGCTTCAATAACTATTTCCGGATAGCTGAAGTCAAGAATGTGAATTATCATACGGTTAATGTCGCCGGGATGTGCCCTAATGTAGTCAGACATTTGAGCCGAGTACTTTTCGCTAGCAGCGATCTCGCGAAGCTGACGCAGCGCGTCGTACTTCTCGCAAGAAGTGGCCGGTGGTCTTGAGCTCTCCCTACCGTCCTCGGTTGCCTCTGAGAGCAGGCTGATCAGGCCGTCGAGGTAGGAGGACATATTCAACTTCCTGGTCGTGGTGAAGGGACTGACGGCTGCGAAACGATAGAGGAAGGCGTTGCGTGGGATGCCATTTACACTGGGCAGTGAATCAAGCAACGGATTGGTAACACTGTGACTGAGCTCGCGCAGGAATTTGTCATATTTCAATTTCTCCTGAGCAACATTGCATTTGGTTGCTGCGGCCAATATGAATTTGGGCTGAATGTCCAGGAGACTCTCTCGAAGGCTCTTTACGCTCGCTTTCGACGCATTTTCTGCGCTCGGCATGACTGGACTCGGGCAACCGGGTTGCACGTGTATGCAATGCCGAACAAAATCAATAGTTCTATGCAGTCGCGCGACGATGTCGCTTCTTCACTCTCACAAATGCACTTTGTCGATGGTAACTTATTCCACCAGTGTGGTTGAAGCAATTAAAATGAGAGGCCACGCAGATCCGAGAGTGGGGAGGTGCGGCGCGCTTGAGAGTATATTGAGGGGAACCAATACATGGAAGTGTCTAGGTCAAGACGTAATCACCTTCATACTGATGACGATACCTTCTGCCAGCAATACTTCACCAAAGAGCACTTACAATGCATTTGATCAATCGATACGTCAATCTCACACTTAGAGCAAGTCAAGATCAGCCAAGCAAAATATCACCACTATAACTAATTTAGCTGTCTATGCCGACCTGTGTAGAACAAAGGCAAAAGATCAAATATCCGTCAGTGATACCGTGACACAAACCATTTAACGTTTCGCACGTAACAGTTGGTAACACGAAATGCAAAGTAAACGCAGGGCAAATGGGTACCACAGATTGACACAATCTGCTGAAAACCTCTTACCAATGAAAAAGGTTACCCTTATGCAGCCTGCTAATAAGAAAAAAATTAATGTAATGAAACCTCATGAGAACAAAAAAGAGTAGATATTGTTATAACCCTAAGGGTTCAAGGACGACTTGGTAAGCATGTTCGGGAAACAACAGCTTTATTCGAAGTCTGTAAATTCATGGTTATTTAAATAACTAGAAGTAGCCTTGTTTATGTGACGTAATGAGCATTCTACAACATTTCCATCTCTGGTGTGTCCGTCCTGGATTGGCAATGTCTTGCGCAAGTGACCTCTAACGCAGAAATCTCGAATGTTCGGCCGGCCATTGAGTGGACCCTAGCGCTCGATGCCACTGCCGGCTCGGCCTGATATACTGCGCGTGATTGCGCCTTCCTCCCGCCTTAGGCCGTAACTGCACACGGTCTTCGTTCTCCTTAACTTCTACAACATGTATGACCAACCAGACGTCCCAGAGATCTACGTCACGTCGCATGTCTACTCCATGACCAATCGAGTATGCAGACGTTCAAATGTGTTTGGACGTAAAAACTTGATTTTGTTGGACAAGTGCGATGAAGCTGACTGCCAAAGCATCGGCAAGTTTCTATGAATTTACGGAACTACGTAAACGGGGGAGCATAGGGTCGACAGGACATAGCAGTCCGCTCGCAGCGGTTGACAGACAAGGTGTGTAGCGGGCGCCAGTAGGCAATGAGCCTCCGCGGTTTGGCAACAAATCCAGCGTGAGTCAGCGAAGCAGGCTCCCACGGTACCCCCGGCAAGACCTAAGGTGGCGGTAATCGACGCCGAAGACAGGATTGATGACTAAAAATATGGGTGATAAAACGTTCAGGTAAATGAACATGTCGTCCACTCCGGGTGATGAATACAGGGTGCATGAAAGTGGAGTTGGTGAGGACAATAGGCAGAAGTGTCAGAGTTGGGCGTAGGACGAACACATACCGCATCCAGTGTGGTACTCGCGAGGAGTTCGTGAGCGTTGGCCAGCTCAAAGCTGCTACTCCGGACACTTCGCTGGACCAGCCCTCTGGTCTTCCACCCCATTTCCCCTCCTCCTCAATCCGCTATTCCACCTTCCCGCTGTTTACATCCTCCCACTTGTCCAAGACCCCAACCTGTTCCTGCCCCCAACTCTGACACTTCTGCCACTGTCCTCACCAACTCCACTTCCATGTACCCTGTATTCATCACCCGGAGTGGACGACATGTTTATTTACCTGACCGTTTTATAACCCATATTTTTAGGCATCAATCCTGTCTTCGGCGTCGATAACCGCCACCTTAGGTCTCGCCGGGGGTACCGTGGGAGCCTGCTTCGCTGACTCACGCTGGCTTTGTTGCCAAACCGCGGAGGCTCAGTGCCTACTGGCGCCCGCTACACACCTTTTCTGTCAACCGCTGCGAGAGGACTGCTATTTCCTGTCGCCCTATGCTCCCCCGTCAAGTCTCAGCTCAAGCCGCTCGTTAGTTCCAGCCAATTAATGCGCACCTGTCCAACTAGCTGGCTGCATCGCCACAAAGAACATGCGGCAGTCAAAGCTGCCCAGCAGCGGAAACAACTTTGCGCACACATCACGCAAGTGATGGCTGTCAATGCCTCTGTCGAGACCCTAGACAGAGCGGGACGGATAAGTTCCGTTAGCGTGTGTGAACGTCCATCAGCGAATGTCAATATTCCCCGACCTAAAACCGGCAAAGCAAAGAGCTCGTGGTTCAATGGTTAGGGTATTTCACTCTGATCATAAAACTTGCGAGTTCGAGGCTCGGGTGGGATGCCACTTTCGCTTGGGTATGACTGGCTGATGACGAATAATAAGCCAGAAATAACCATTCCAGTCTCCCATGTCTTTACCGGAAATGCTCTAATGAATAGCTCAACACGAAGTGCACATGTGAACGCCTGTCGTGATAAGCTCAAGTCAAAGTGCACTTTCGGAAGTGCTCGCTGTTTTATGTCACCGTAAAGGCCAATCACAGACCGACTCACACAGGACCTCATGTGACCACTGTCGAGCAGACCTCACTTCAGAAGCCGGCCGCTGGCTTGCAGTTGTGCGGGCGTCTGATAGTCACGAGAGGTTCAATGGTGCAACATGCACCCAACCAGATTCTCCTACCCAGCCTTTGTCAGCAGCTGCTCAAAATGACCCGCAATTGATCCGTTGAATCTGGCACGCGCATCGGCCAGTTCTGCTTTCCTATGACGCATCTTCAGCCAACATGGACTACCGAAAGTTCTGATGTAAACTAATGGCCCCAAGTTTACGTTATCGACGTTGGAGGGTTTCTGCCGCGAACACAATATCTAGCATCATCACTACCCGTCCTATCACACTCCGTCTAACGACCGTATGGGGCGCTTCATCGACACATTCAGGCGAGTCCCCTTGAGAGCTTGTGAAAAGAGAACCACAGACGAGAAAATGCAAGCGTCCCTGTCTTTGTAGTGGCCTCTAGCTGCCACTTGGAACGCACGATCAGCCGCTGATGCATAGCGCCTTTAGCCTGCAAGGCCTGCGCGCCCACTGCCGTCTGGGGCCAGGCGCTGACTGACGCGTGCATACGCCTCACCGTGGCCGTGCACTCACGCTAACCAGCCTTCGTCCATCTCAAGGTCGCGCAACGACCACTAGTTTAGACATCAGCCGCGTGATTGGCCGCCATAACAAAGCATACGCCGGCAATCCGGTGATTTCCGTCGCTCTCGTCACTCCGTAGTTGTCGCCTTCGCAGCCGGACTGCACTTCCACGTATTCTCCTATCCTTCTGTGCAGACTACACTTTTCCTAACTATCTGGCCTTCTCACTGTCTTCTCTTCTCACTTCAAGGAACCATAGGCCTGGAAGATTGTAGCAGTTAGGGTTTAACTTCTTAGCCTTAACTCCAGCAAAACATTTTTACAGGATTAAATTTGAAGTGTTTCTTCTGCGGAAGGTTTCACGAGCCGAAAAAATGGGTATGAAGTTTCGTGCAGTCGTTCGAACCGATGTGCCGTCTTTGCAGTCAGCTTCACGTGACTCAGTCAGTTAACTTCCAGTCTAAAAGCCTGTCTTTGTTCGTGATTATCAAACTGCATTGGGGCGACCGTAGCAATTCACAGAAGCAGTATGTTGTTCGACCTCCATGTTTGTTATGAGATCTGGGTGAATCGCTACAACCAGATCCGACGGCGACACTGCAGTGATAGAATGGAACACAAAGTAGTGCCGTCAATCCCTCTCAACATCTTCGTCAGTCCAACAGACCAGCCACTCACTCCTTTGCTCACTCATGCGTATTACGTACGTCTTTCGACGAAGGTCATGCTATAGGACATTTCCCAAATGAGAAAACTAAGAATACCTGTTAAAGATGCACATGCAGGAGAGTAATAAACAAGTGCATCTAAGACAACCTCCATCGGGTTCAAGAAGAAAAGGAGAAATATAGAGTTGAGGCAGTCACCAATCGGGCCATGCAATTCCGCTGCCTCGAAAGGGAAATACAGCAACGATGAGCTCCGCCGACAAAAACCGATATATCGCTGCGAGGCCTTGTCCGTTCGTGCGCAAAGAGAGTTTACAAGGTCAAAACGGTTCATTGCGAATATAAACTATTTATGGTAGGTAGTACGTAACTTATGAAGTGTCAAGGTCGCAATTTGAGGTGGTAGTGTAACATATATTTGAGATTGATGCATCTCTTCATTGAATTTGACGCGCAAAAAGCTGTCTGCTAAAAAAAAGTTCAATTTAGGTTAGTTTATTGGAGGAAAAATTTGGCGGGATTGAGCTTAATCCAAAGTTTCTTGATATTTAAATCATTTTTTACGAAAATGACCATAACTCCTGGTTTGTGTGTTTTGTGCTGCACTTGAACTTTAGCATGTGCTCTAAAAGATTCAATTATATCTCTTCATAGAACGGAATACTTCGTTTTGCGTTCATAAAATCTGACAAATGCAAGCAGGAGACATCGCATTGTTCTTGAAAAGAGAGAGGATTCAGTTTAAAAAATTCTCTTTTGTATTTTTTCTGCGTTTTGGGCCTAAAAATTAGGTATTAACTGCGTTCTTTTAAGATTTTCGAAGACGCAGCGCGGACAGATTTTGCGCCAAAAGAGGTTTCCTACTGAATTCATGTGATTTCGTTACGTAGTCTATTGACTGTAGACCCTATAGGATTGAGGTTTCTTTTATTCCGCTCCCCAAAAGGATATAGGAATAGGAAGCATAAGTATTACAGTTGGCTTTCCAATGGATTTCTGAAAAACTTGGGTTATGCTGAGGGTTGAGGTAGCGAAAGCTATTTGCTGTATCGACCACGGAAATGTCCACAAATTAAAAGTCAGGGAGGACGGTGTTGGTAGACAGCGCTTTACTGCTGGAAAATGGATGGCACATAGGCTGTGCTACGAGCCAGCTGCCAGCTGCGTCTACACGCCAGACGTGTCCGTGAAGTATTGTCCGCTGCTGTGAAACGCTGAGTGCGGAGTTTTTCCTACGCCAATTAGAGGGAACGGTGCGTATCGATTGGTTCTAAGTAACGTGCGTCTCAGGAAGTGGGTCATGGTGGGGTACAGGACAGGCAGGACATCGCGAGCCTCTCGCAGCGATTGAAGAAGAATGTGCGGGAGAATTCGTCACATGCGAGTGAACCAAAACATTGCTAGCGTCGAAAGGATGAGTTAACACAGCAGTACAAAGTGCGGGCTCCCATAAAGGTATGGCAGGTAGCCAACAATGCCGTTCGGCTTTCTCTTTTAATACCCACTGCCTCAACGTCGCATAACTTGGCAGGCAGTCGTTTCGGACGCACTGGCTTGCAGATCCTAGCGCACAGACAGATAGTCGCGGCTGTCTAAGGGTCACTTGAGCACGCCACCAGCCGGCCGACACACTGTGGCCTCTATACTCGCCGTTACCTTGAGTCAGGCAACACATCACGTAAAAGCAGCTGCTACTGCTGTCCAACTTTCTTTCATGCATGACTAGACGCATTGAACACTGGTCTTGCCTTCGAACTTGGCCAGTGCTGACCAAAAGAGCAACTAAGGGTTTTTTGCACAATAAAGTCCTGATACTCGCGCCTTCTGCCTTTTTCTGACAATCCAGATTTGACCTGACGACTGCAGTGCTCCGCAATTACCTACTGCTTAAACGCTAAGAAGGTTAAGAGTAGGCTCAGGCTTATGATTGAATCTTTTAGCGCCGATGCTAAGCCCGCAAACCATCATATGACTGTGCTCCTCTATCTGCTTCTGAGACAGCCAATCACAGGTGCCGTAGACTGCTGCTGGCCAAGCAATTGATCGAGCAGCCACTGGCCCGCTCTCGCATAACGTTTACACATTCACGCCCACACCATGCCAACAGGGCGACGCGCGCGCAGGGCTCCTGGCCAATTGTGCGTCGGGGCTTCAGACCACCACTGAGTTCCTGTACACTATAAGCAACTCCTACTTGTCTTACCCCTTTTCTGTCTGTACGGAACTTGGCACGATAATTGAAGTGTTCTAAATGAATGAGAACCTTCGCGTTTCAGGTATTTGCAGGAATGAGAGAGAAAGGTTGTCGATCCCCGGATCAATTTTCTGATTTTTCTAGGCTTTCAGGCCCTCGTGGGAGTCCATCGTCAGAGATAAAGGCGTCCAAGAAAACAGGTAACAGTTATGGGGGGCAGGTAACAATCAACCGTTATAGAGGGGGAGGAGGAGGGGAAGGAAAGTCATTAATCGTTAGTATTGGCCGTGCGAATATGCCTGCGGAGAGCGATGTATGCCAGCGCCAGATCGATCGGTCAATTGACTGAATTGTCATCCAAAGCCCAGGCTTCAATCAATTCTCGGCCTGTCTAGCTGCTGGCGTGGGCGATTATCTTCGCAGCTGCGAAGTTAAACTCGTGGTCCGTCTCGTAGATGTGGGCCGCCACCTGCGATAATGCGTCAGTCCGTCTGACAGCCAGTTAATGTTCGTGTATGCGCGCACCGAGCATGTGTTCAGTTTGCTCTGCATAGTTACAAGGACAGCATAGACATGGGATGCGATACACTACCCCAGCTTATTTTCATTTCGCGTTTGCGTATGGTAGCCTTGGGACGGTGTGCCATTCCAACGCCTAGTCCCACACCGATGCGCTCGGTCGCTCCTGAAACATCCTTGATGTATGGCAGGGCGTGCCATATCCTCGGTGGTTCTTCTGTTTGGGTCCTCCGGGGCCTTACGCGTAAGCATTGGTTTATAAATGCTTTCTGATAACCATTCTGCATGAAGCGGTGGCGGAGATGGCGGGTCTTGCTTACCTTTTCCTCCGGCCTGCTGCAATGAGTCTGCATCCGTTTAAAGAGCGTTTTTACATAGCTTCTATTGTGGGCAACCGGATGGTTTATGCGAAAACTGAGAAGTTTTGTTTTGCTCGTTGCTAACCTGTAAACCGTCGTCTCAATTTTACCGTTGGGCGTTCCCCTGATGAGAGAATCAAGGAGAAGCAGCTGCTGCTCTTGTTATTCTTTCCTCCTGAATTCTATGCAGGCAAAGGTTTCACAACTTGCTTAAGCAAGTTGTGGAAGTTTTGCAGCATGTTCTTCTTAATGACAACAAATGTGTCGTCAACATAACGACGCCAAAGGGCAGGCGTATGTTGGGTGAAGGCGGTGTTTGTTAGTTCTTGTCGGACCAGTTCTGCCAATAAGCTGGAGTTAGCCAATAGTAGCGAATATTCGAGTCCCAGGAAGCAGTTCAGAAGAAGAAAATGCAATCAATGGAACAAGAGTTTTATTTGCCTGACGTTTCAGATTCCCCCGGGAATCCTTAATCATAGGTGATGATGACATATTTGTGGTCATGCGCAGATGGGGTGAAGACATACACATGGACACAGGGACCTTGAAAAAATCCTGCCCCCGCGCGGTTTGAAATTTTTAAGCAGTGGCGTTTCAAGAGGAAAATACTTGTTTCCAACGAGCAAAAGATAGTGTGTCAAGATCAACACACTTGATTTACGCACAAAGCCAGATACTCACAAAATTTGTCTCCTGAACAAACCGTACTCCTCAGTCACCACCTGGGTCTAAATCCATCTGCTCGACAGTTAGGTTGTGACTAGCAAAGCAGACAATCGTCGAAAATCTTCCTAAACGAGGTTGGAGCAACCAAACTTCTACATCGCTGGTGCTGGTGAAATTCTCAGACGCTAGTACACACGAAGGAGCAAAGGCTGAGTCGCTAAATTCTATTGTATCACATTTGCTTTGATACCAGTATTGGAGTAACTTACTGCATAATTAGAAAGTAAACTAGCTCAGTTATTACGCCTGCTCTTACCAACCCTGAACAAAGTTTCCACGTTTAGACATTGCTCTAGTTCTGCTTCTTAAATTCTAAAACCAATCGTCTCGAGTAAGGAGAATCGCCTTTACATTAGCTAAGCGACGACTTAGGCAATCTGTCGCGCATATAAGGTAAAGCTTCACATCTGAAACTTTTTTACGGAAATTTTACTTGTCGTGTGAAAAAAATTCAAACGAGAAGTCAAATGCAAAATTTGCCGCGAGAGGGGCTCGAACTCAAAACCCCTCCAACACAAGACCGCGATGCTAACCGCTGTGCAATCGCCGCACGCTGTAACGGGCGATCAAAAAGCTTGACTTATTGGGTACAATCGACGCACACAGAGAACCGATGCGAAGGATATCATCTTCTAGCCTCTAAGTATAGCAAACTTGAAGGTAAAATGGAAAATATGAAAAAACTCTTCCAGCAGACCATCGCTGCGATGGAAAAAGTGATGACTTCAATGCATACGCATGGACCGCCTGAAGAAGAACAAAGGATGCCTATAACTGAAGTACAGGCCACCATAGTGGACAACTTAGACACCGGTGAGACAACTTCAGACAGATCTGATGACCAAGCAGTCACACCATCCGTTTCGAGCTCTAGGCCCACTGCAGCGAAGGTGACCAAAACTGTAATTCAGGACTCCCGTCAGGAGGGTTATCATGGTGTAGTTGTTCAGGGGCCGCAAGAAGCAACTTCAGACAGCTCTGACGACCAAGCAGTCACACCACCCAGTTCGAGCTCCAGGCCCACTGCAAAAAATGCTGCGAAAACTTCAGCTAATAGCACACGACACCGAGAGGATCATGATTACTGCATAGTTGTACAGGGGCTAAAAAAGACATTTCAGACCGCTCAAACGACCAAAACGATCCGGACATGGTTTACTTTAACGATGTCCTGAGCGATCTGTTTCCGCCAGGAAAAGAATTTGAAGTGCTGAGGTCATTTCGTATCAGGAAAAGGCTAGCAAATACTGCAGAAATGCTCCAACCCAGACCGCTAGAAATCATATTTAAAAACAAGGAACATGTTCAAGTAATCCTGTCTAAAAAAACTAACCTACGTCACTCGCATAAAGAGTTTTTTTTCAAGCGGACTACTCCCTGGAGGAGCGAATGAAACGCCGAGAACTTGTAACGGAACTACAGTGGAGGAACAAGAATGGTGAGGCAGGCCTGAAAATCTTCAACGGGAAGATAATTCAGAAGAAAACATTGAACCAAACCGTAATACTCCGAACGACGGTCAGGAAGTGACTGTCACAACCGGATTACACCGTACAAAGAAACTAAAGTGCATGTACAAAGCCTGCTCTCCAAATTAGATGAGATTAAGATTATTATTTGCCAAATGGAACCAGACGTCGTCTGCATAACAGAAACATGGTTGTCCACGAAGGTAGGCGACCAGGAATTTGCTCTCCCGGGTTTCAAGTTTTCCGAAAAGATAGAGTCGGGCGTCAAGGTTGGGGTTTGCTAATCTATGTTAGATACGGCCTGCTCGTGTTCAACAAATCCAAAAACCTTTCGGTCAATATAGCTCACCATTAGAACACCGGGGTCACAGACCATTGACATCATGGCGGTCTACCGTCCATTATCAAGCAGCTAACAGTCAGACACTAGTCTGATAGAAGGAGTCGAAGAAATTGCTAAGAGATCCGATTTCATGGTCATGGGAGACTTTAACGCCCCCCATATCGACTGGAATGTGAGTTCTGCGCCCGGCTCAGAAGTAAATTTCGATCGACGACTCCTGCGCACAGTAAACGCAACACGTCCTATATCCGACCAGACTACGCGAAGGGCAACAAGCTAATTGCTTAGACCTAGTGCTTAACAAAGCACCCGATAGCGTGGACATTGTAAATTGTTTACCACCTCTAGGAAAAAGTTATCACGTAGTGCTACAGTGGGAATATTCACTCTTCTCTGCGCCCGATCGTAGTGCGGTAACCAGACGCAACATCTGGAGAGGGGATTTTACACAAATGAAAACCACAGTGAGCGAGATAGACTGGAACGAACTATTCACCGGGTGCGTTCTCGATGATTGGTCGGCATGCAAAGCCGTATTACACGACTTATAACCGATTTCTGTCCTATCACGGTAAAAAAAAGTAACAAATAGGCCTCGATGGCTACCGCCGACGCTAAAGAGGGAAGTAAACCGCAAAGGAAGGATGTTTAAAATCGATCGCAGAGAGAGGACCCCCGAATCGTACAATAGGTATGAGGCGCAGAGAAACAAGGTGAAGAGCCTGATACGAATTAGCCGACAAAACTTCGATAGTTATCTAATAAACCGTGCAGTAGGAAACCCAAAGCTTTTCTACAGCTACGTTAGGCAATGTACTCGAAATAGAGACCCTATTCCTCTGTTAAAAACAGACGACAGTGTAGAAATTTGCGAGATTAACGAAAAGGCGGAACATCTATCCTGCTTCTTCCAGTCGGTCTTTACGAGAGAGGCTGAGTTCACCGCTATTAACTGCAGTATGGGTGTGATCCAGACCATAGACTCGGTTGCACTCACGGAAGCTACCGTTCTGCGAGAACTTCTTCAGCTCAAAGAAACGAAGTCGTCAGATCCGGATGAGATACCTGCAAAGCTATTAAAAGAGCTAGCCATAGAGTTGGCGGTACCCCTCTACCTTATCTTCCGAGCTTCTCTTAATACTGGACAAGTGCCACCCGATTGGAAGGCAGCGTGGATCTCACCCATCCACAAAAGTGGGAGTCGGGCAACCGCAAATAACTATAGACCGGTCAGCCTCACCTCAATATCCTGCAAGCTTATGGACCGCATAGTCAAACGCGAGCTTATGCACTTTTTGGAGCAACATCAACTTCTTTCTGATAAGCAGCACGGATTCCGCAGGGGAAGGTCCTGCTTGACCAATCTGCTCTATTGTCTAGAACAATGGACCCGAGCGATCAATGAAGTGAATACGGTGCATACAGACTTCTTAGACTTCAAGAAGGCGTTTGACACGGTGCCTCATCAACGTCTCCTATACAAGCTCAGCCGCATAGGGGTAAGGGGAAACCTTTTGCAGTGGATCACAAACTTCTTGACTGGTCGTACCCAGACCGTTTGTATTGGCGAACAGCGGTCGGCAGAGGTAACAGTTGAGAGCGGGGTTCATCCAGGGATCTGTTCTTGGCCCTATTCTCTTTTTTTATATATATTGATGACTGCATAAGCGGACTAGACTTCGAAATCGCAATTTTTGCTGATGACATAAAACTTTGGAAGGTCATACACAACCAAGACGATTAATTAAACCCCCAGGCAAATTTGCATAGACTGGAGCAATGGTCGACCCTTTGGCTCATGCCATTCAATGTGGCCAAATGCAACTTACTGCGCTTTGGTAGAACCAGCACTACGCCTCGGAGGGTGTATTACCTGAATCACACGCCGCTGCCAGAGGTTGAGGCTCAGAAAGACCTGGGGGTGTGGTTCACGCCTTCACTGAAGCCATCACTCTACGTCCTGAAAGTGGCTAAATCCGCAATGTCGAGCTTGTATCTAATCAAGCGAGCCTTTGCTAAGTTTGACAAAGCTGTATTTGGCAAGGTATTCGGTACGTTCGTGCGACCTCAACAGGAATTTGCCATCCAAGCCTGGAGACCTTGGACAGCCAAAGACAAAAAACCTCGAAAGGGTACAAAGACGCGCAACCAAATTAGTACGAGGCCAACGGAACCTCCCTTATGAGACCCGATTGGTAAATCTTGACTTGTTTCCTCTGGATTACAGGCAGCTACGTGGGGACCAAATCCAGGCACTTCGCATGTTGCGTGGTCAGGATTGCTACCTCCAAACAAATGACTTCTTTGAGCGGGCCACCATTTCTAGGCTGCGAGGACACCCCCTCAAATTACGTGTGACTGGGGCAAGACTTGACCCAAGAAAATTCGTTTACTCTAAGAGGGTAATCCAGGCATGGAATGCCCTTCCTGAGGATATTGTCATGTCCCCTTCCGTGGATAATATTTTTAAGGCAAACCTAGATCGATTTAATGAGTATCGTCGTGATTAAGTACTCCAAATCCAATTACTGAAGTCTTCCGAATCCAAAAATTGAAGCGCTCTAACTCCAAACACGGAAATGCTAGAAATGCTATAAATATATACTGATATTAATTTTTAAGTATTATTATTATTATTTAACCAAATGCATTAAGACATTGCCTAGCTCCGACGTCTCTGCTCACTCTGTGAACGGCGCTGATCGCATCTGAGGTCGCATCTACCGCACCTATGGTCCTAGGCTACGCGGCCCTGTCACACCCTTTCTCGTATCGACTGACTGCTGACGACGTGGCGGGTTCCTCGGCTCTGGGCACAGCAAAGGCGTATCATGGTCGCATCTCCGATTCTTCAGGATATTCTGGTGACTCCGAGGTCTCCTACTCGTATGGTCCTTCGGATGTAGACATTACTCGTCGTGGACACCATGGCTGCCGTCAACATTCACAGAAGCATCATGCCCCTATCATTCACATACCTCCCCCACGAGCGACAGCTTTTCTCCTAAAAACCACAAATGGCTTACCATTTTGAGTTATGAGACAGCCTTAGGAGTTTTTTCACTGTCTGCTCTTCTTCCTCAGTTACACTACTGGCTCGTGTAAACTGAGTGTGAGTGTATAACTTGAAGCAAGGGAGTAGTCGTCTGAAGTTGTGTCAACTGCTTTGGAATGTTTGGCTATGCCGATGCATTTCTTAAATCCTATGTACCAAGAGGGAGTTAAAAGGCGTTTGCCTATATTTCCTTTAATGAATTTGATTGACTTGACTTGACATACCATAAATACCGTGCAGCCTGTGTATGTCTCCACCCCATCTGCGCATGACCACAACTATGTCATCATCACCTATGATTAAGGATTCCCGAGGGAATCCAAAACGTCAGGCAAATAAAACTCTTGCTCCAGTGATCGCATCTTCTTCTTCTGAATAAGCTGGAGATTGGGGAGCCCATCGGAGTTCCTTCGGTCTGTTCGTAGGTTTCTCCAGAAGAGGCGAAGAACGTTTACTGGCAGAATTCGAATAACCTCATAATGTGGTCAATTTTCAATGGACTTTGAGCTTCATTATATGCTACTTCAAGTTTATTGCGCAAGACTTCGTGCGCCTGATATGGGGGTTTGGATATGAATAAAGCAGTCACCACAAAGGAGAACATGATTTCGTTCGATTGAATCGTCCGACCTCGAAGGTCTTCGAGGAATCGAGACGTCGATTTAAGTGAGTTGGTCGAGTTACCACAGAGTAATTTCAGCTTTGTGTACATTCACTGAGCCCAATTATATGTAGGGCTGTCTTTAAGGACAAAGATTGGCCGTTATGGAACCTTTAGTTTTTGAACTGTTGGCAGAGCATACAATCATGCCAGAGCGGTATCTGTTACTTTCATTTGGCACCCCTCGTTCACCGTACTCACATTCTTGCGCCGGTATCTTCTGAGTAATCAAGTTAGTCGGCCAGATACTGCTTTGGCTTGTGAGTTCACTCTGCAGCTGTAAAATTCTCCGTCGTCGAGAAAAGTCTTAGCTTTCGCATTGCTGTCCTGTCGATTCATCCCGACAGTTGACCGTCCCTTATCAGTCGGCAAGATGATAATACTGTTGTCTTTCCTCAGCTCCTTCGTGGCTTTTGATTCATTCTGCAAAGTACATCGGGTTGGTTGGTGAGCTATCTGTAAGGAGGTTAGACTTTGTTGGATCGAGTGTTTTGCGTCATCAGTTCCTTCATTTCTCACCAGTATCAGTTCTGAGCACACTCATGGCTTGGACTACTACAAATTGGTGACTGTCCGACGTGATCAAATCGCAACCTTCTGACACGCCTAAATGCATACATCCATCAATTCCCCACCCTACTTTATCTGTCTGTATCCCTCATCATATCCACCGTTAGAAAAACGCAACAGTCCATATTTTGTGAAGAATGAAGCCGAGGTCATCAACCTGACTCAGTTACGGAATCGCAACCATATTGTAAGAGTAGTCCTTCAACCACATAAAAATCGGATGTTTTCTCTCCTCCCGGGTACTTGTTTTAAACATCACCGGTACCCCTATTCGTGATTTTTCTCAGATGTGTAGTTCCCTTCTGTGCCTATTTCGATGAAACTCCACTGCGTTTGAAATGCTCTGCAACCTTTCCCATCTTCGAGATCAGACGACAATAAAAATTTTCATTGACAGATTCTTCTGCCTCAGCATTTACTGGGATTCACTGTGTCACACACACATTTTCGTCTCACATCAACATGCCAATTCACCGGCACACGTTGAGGAGATCACTCCAATATCTTTCTGACGGGTCCCTGAAACGGCACCTCTGCACAGGTCACATCATCAGCTTTGTTCCAGTTTCGAGCAACATCTGTCGCAATCGGCACGCTCTCAAATCGGCATGTGCACTGGACTTACTCATGCATTTCATCAATCACCAAAATGTTGACCCCTCACGTTGGTCGGTTTCTGGGGAAAGATGTAGTGCCGGTGCCAAGTCCGCAAACCGTCACATGAATGCTCTCCTCTATCTATTTCTGAGACAGCCAATCACAGGTGCGTAGACTGCTATTGGCCAAGCAGTTGGTCAAACAGCCACTGACCCACTCTCGCATGACGTTTACACATTCGCGCCCACACCACGCCAACAGAGAGACGCGCGCGCAAGGGCCCTGGCCTACTGCGCTTCGGGGCTTCAGACCACCACTGAGTTCCTGTACACAAGAAGCAATCCATACTGGTGTTACACATTTTCTTCCAGTACGGAACTCAGCGTGATAATTGCGGTGTTCTGAGCACACTCATGGCTTAGACTCTTACACGCTACAGTTAAGTTTCCGGTCAGAGTTAGGGTTGTGCTTAGGCCGGTAATATTTACATTTTCCGAAATTAAGCGCTATTCTTCCTGTATTACGGGACGGAGGGGAGAATGAGAGGTGGTTGCTATTCCTATTTTGTATCTGGAGGTATCTAAGAAATGGCGCTCTCTCTCTCTCTCTCTCTCTCTGGAGGTTTTCTCTGATGATGCATTAAAGCCAGAATTCGAAATGTCAGGCAAATAAAACCTTTAGCTTGCCGCTCACATCTTCTGAAAATTTCAGCTTCTATGTGATCTCTGACGATAGATCACCTGCTGTTCACAATAGCAATATACAAAAATATAACGCTTACTACAGCAGGAAGATTTAGAGCAGGCATACATCATTCTTGTCTCATGAATTTGTACCTAGTTGAATTATTGGGGGCGCAAATTTGGCGAGGAACTGGTGTAACATCTTTTTTTAATTGCAACACTTATGAGTATAAAACGATAGCAGTAGATGCCATTTCCATTAATAGTAGCATTATTATTCTTCATTTTTCACTATTATGGGTGTTAAATTACCCTAGAATAGCTTTCTAACGTAGAAGGCCATATGGCTTAAAGTGAAGCAACAGGATCCCCGAAATTGGTTACCCAAATGCCAGAATACTGTTCGTCTAAGATTTTACGACTCGGGGATTGTAAAAGGAAAAAAGGGATCTCGAGAAATTGCGGAAGACACAATAGAATTCTGTATCATGCTTAGACGTCCAATCAAATAATCCTCTGCTGGCGTCCGGGTTGCAAACGAAGTGGAGTCCATAGCATTTGCATCAACTGGCTTAGTTTGTGGTTGTGTTTGACTGGGTGAGAGATAGGACACAAGAATGGAGACTCTCCTACCTGGATTAGCTTGAAGTTCTGTAAAGATGAGTTGTATGGTCGCCTAAACAGACGATAAAGGAACGGGACGGCCATGCAATAACTTTCAGGACGATTAAATATTCCCATGTCTTAACCCTAACGTAAAATGTTATTTCCGGCTGAACAACTTTGAAATTCTCCCCGTCCCTTCTTCAGCGAAAATCCTGTTCGACCTACATATGATTGCTGCCCTCTTACAAAATCTGTCTCCCTTCCTCTGAGCCGCGTGCCCGTGTCCCCTTCCTCTCTCGAATGCTGACCACCCTCCCCCTGTTGGCCATTTTCACTCGACTGCACACGACTGAATACCAGCCCCAGCGACCCCTCCCCCTGTTGGGCCCCTTGTCTTTGATCAACTTTTCTCATAATTTTGTCGGCTTCCGCTGCTTCAAGAGATAACTGGCTCGACTTGCTGGGATAAAGAACCAGGACTGACTTTGTGGTGGATAGGCAACCATTCTGTTCGTCCCCCCTTTTCGCGCTGGTATTTCAAACCAAGAGGATGCCGCATAAACGGCCTCCTTAAGCCACATAAAACCGAGGGGCGCCCCCTTTCACGCAAACACACAAGCTCTACCATGATTTGTTTCGCTCTGTGTGGCGTTGTTGTTGAACTTGTGCTGTTACCTTGTCTAGAGTCAGGCGATTTGGCCAACTCCCTTTGTCCTTGACTGTGTGTATCCATTCTTGAGGTTTTCACTTCGTTTATTGTTTACTATTTATTTAATAGTAACCTACTACCCTGATAATAGTTATCATTAGGAATTAAGGTACGCGTTACTGGTGAATACAGAATCAGGCGAGTCAAGAACACGAAACGCAAACCTTAACATAAATTGTACCCGTCATCTAAATCCTACGCGTAACACGACCCCAAGCCCTAACCCTCAACATCCTGCTAACCCTAACCCCAACCAGAAACCCAACCTTACACTTAATCATGACCCTCGCCTTAGTTCTGAGTCCCATTTTGCCAGAATCTGGCGAAAAGACACCAGTATTATCAACGGTCTCCCTGCTTGTGCTTTGTTTAGACGGCCACACAAAGCATTTTTATCTCAAGCTCTTTGCTAAAATTAGCCAATGATTCAGCAGCCAATTAACGGTTGTATCAACTTTTGAAAAAGTCATCTAAACGCACGAGACAGGTGGTACGCCAAAAATCAAACCGCACTGTCTATCTTGACCAGTTTAACGCTTCGCGCATTTATCGATCGGTTCGTCTAGGTCACTTGAGGCGTGCCTGACGCGTTCGTCAAGGCGTGGCCGATAAGAGGAGAACTGCGGCTGCAACTAGGCGGCGGAGGTCTCGTTCGTGTTAAGATCAAGTCCATAGGGAACCGGACAAAATGATCATCCGACAGAGTGTTTTGAGTGAAAGTAGCATCCCTAGTATCATTATTACGCGGGCAGATGCGGAAAACCGTTCTCGCACAAGAAAATCTTTCAATAAGTATTTGAATGAGTCAGCTGCTGTGGCCACAAATAGTGTTCTGGACTCGCTGGCTAACATCAATGGTATGCCACTAAACAACTTCCTCGGCCACATGTCCGCCATAGCCGCCTTCACAACCACCAAGAAGATAAACATTGACGAAAAACTGCGCAGGATGCTCCACACCCTCTCAGGTGTTTCCTTTGACGGGGATAGGGGCTCCGAGGAGGGTCCACGAGCCACCGTTGTTGAGAAATGTCTTACTCTGCGAGAACTATGTGAACTTGCCAACTCGCAACGCTTCTTCTCTCCAATGCGCGAGTGGATGGAAAAACACTCGACTAGATTCAACAACTTATTGGTGACTTGCCTCACAGCGGAACAGCCGGAGTTGGCTCAGGAGGCTTGCCTGGCCTTCGCATATCTAGCGCGAAAATTTAACAATGCCATGCAAGGTGGCATGGATAATGTAATTAACAGTCTCATCCGTCTGCTAGCCGTCCTTATGGTTCCCAGGGATAACCAAATCAGTGTTTACCGAAAGGCTTTGGAACAGCACGCCGACCTCCAAATGATAAGAGCTACCCCGCAACCCTTTCACTTCCCCAGACAGTCGTATGACTTCACCGATGTGCACCACCAGCTCATCTCTTGTATCTATTACACCATAGCAGATCTTCTTTACAACATTCCGAGCCCTAGTCTTTTGGTCTTCTTCGAATGCCGCATCTTTCGCCGCAGGGAAATGACCCGAACGTTGCTCTTTAGGATCCTGAACAGTATTTCTCAAAACATATCTGACCTGCGGGAGCATGCCGAAAGTCTGGAGAAACCTATGCCACCGAAGGAGGACGAAGCGGCGTTCACTGCAGAGACCGCGAGGCGGGCTAAAGTAGCGGAAGTCTGGGATCGGCTGCCAGGGCGAATGTACACCGAGATATTACGCGCCTATAATGACTATAACGCCATGAACAAAGAACTAATTTTGGAAATAATGGAGTTCCTCAGGGCCAGCTCACGCATAAAACTTGCCATATTTGGTGAGGAAACCATCAGAGCGCTGGAACTTTATACCGGACATACAGCTGAGGGCCATGCCAACGAAACCATGAAGATAAAGAGACCGTCGAAACGAATATCCGTCTCCGAGAAACCACAAAATCTGGAATTGAACCTAACCGATGATGATCTCGATGAATATGAGGAAGATGAGTCCAGGTTCGACAGTGAGCCGGACAATGATCCTCAGACCTGGAGACCGAGCGTAGTACCTGATAAGCTCCCTAGTTTTTTCAACTACGACGATGGAGCGTAAGAAAAAAAGCCCCAAAGCTCCGCCTTCACCTTACGCGTCGTACCACTTTAATGAAGAGCTTGACGCCTAGATGTCGGGAGCTCTGAGAGCATAGTTTTTGCACCTTGCTAGGGTTAAAGCAATTTTATAAACTACCCTTGCCGGAATTAAAGAGAACATCTCTTGCAGTCTGCGACTTTTAATTTCTGCTAGGGAATTCTGTGGTCAGGAAAAAACGCGTTCACGTAAACAGGTCTAATGGCATTTAGAGCACTGCAACCTAATAAAATCCCAGGTTGCAGAAAAGGATCGAAGGTACCAGAAGGAGACATTTATTGTGGCAGGTAGCAAAGAGCGCTAGACAAGCCAGGTCTGCTGTTGCCTAAGCAAGATCAATAAAACTCGTGGCAGATTAGGTTTTTGGTGAAAGTTCATGTAGAAGACGACTCGATCGCTGGGGCAATATGTTTATTCGCCTGACGTTTCGAAATCCGTCTCGGATTAATCATCAGAGACACACTCACAGAACAGTAGCAGAAACAGTTTGTGCGTACACAGGGTTCTGAAGTAAAATTTAAACGTACAGGAAAAATCGATAAATGTTTTTGCTTGTGCGCTGATTATACTTCTCAATTACTTCCTGGGACTTGCATTTTCGCTTGTATTAGAAAGTGTTTGTGTTCTCCATTTGGTGTGTGTAACAGTACCCGAGGGGTGGTGTGTCTATTTGCTCGTGTTGCAGTAAGGATTCCTCATTAGGAGCATTACAGTATAAAAAAAAACACAGAAATATAAATTACACTAAACTAAAACCTCAACTTAAAAAGAAGTAAATTAAAAGTAAGAGCACTCAATAATAAACGAAAACTAAACTAAATAAACTAAGGTTAACTAATCTAAACTAAAATAACTAAATTGAAAAGTAGAATTAATTAAAATAAAGCAAATAAAACTGTGCTCAAGCCTTCCATTGTTGGCGTGGCTTCAAATCCCACCGAGGCTGGGAATTTTTCACAATTGGGTCAATGGCATTATTCAAATCTGCCACCGCTTTCTAATAAAAACTAAAATTGACCGCAGGACGCTGAGGATTCCCGTTTGGGGAAGGCGATGGAGTGAATGCTGAAATATGTTCACAAAAACTGGCTTACTACAATGAAATAAGTAGTTAGATATGTATAAAAGGTGTGACTACTTAAACGAAAACCTTACCCGCGTTGCTACCGCCCAAGTGGTGCCTGGGCGATCGAAACTCTTTAGACGCGTTTGGCCACTGCACCCAGCATGTATTCCTTTGTTTGCGTTGTGACCACCTGTGAATAATTATCAGACGGTGCAGAGATGAGCTGGCTCCAGTTATCGTCAGTTTGGTGCACTTATCAGCGGATCGAGTAGCGAGCTGACAGGGGCCATGAGGAGGACAGAAAATCTGCTCGACAAAGCGCCGGTGATGGGGTTCAGAGACGCACGTCTGCCCGAGTTGAAGTCATCAGAGTGGTCACATTTCCGGCTGCCTGAAGTTAGGGGAGGGGAATTTGCCGCGGGAGTTTTCTGGGGCAGAATTGAGAGTAGCAGTCAATTACCGGGCCCACTATACCCTCTTATTTGCATAACTGCCTACTTATTTCGTAGTAAGCACGTTTTCGGAAATTGGACTGGCACATGAAGAAGGTAGATAGGAGTCAGGTGGATAGAAGGGGGCCATCACCGTGAAAAATCAGCGCAATACATAATACTATACTTTTAAATCCAACAACGCGCTAGGAGCCTTGGCTTGGAAGTCCGACAACAGACTGGATACGTCGGTCATTTTTAAGACTGAGGGCTAGGCTGCAATTGCTTCTGCTTAATGTTCACTCTCAGCCATGCGAGATTCGTGACACCTGCAACAGTCTGACGAATGTTATGGGAACCGGGTCGTGTGTGTAGTTCGGGTAGACGGCATGTTTAGCACTATCAGCCATTGAGCCTACACCCACATTGTCTTGCCATCGGGTCAAAGTGAGTAGGTGAAGAGCCTATGATATAATCCGCGCAAATCTGTCTCGGCATCAATTTGTAGGGGGTCAAAGCCCTGACTGTGTTCAGAGAACTACAATTATAGCGCCAAGTTTCGCACAGTAAGAAAAAGGGAAAGACACAAGTAGATGTGTATTTCGTAAAGAACCTCAGTGGTGGTCTAAAGCGACAAGCTCGGGGCCTGAGCGCGTGTGTGTCTGCTTACTGGCATGATGTGTGCGTGAAGGCGTTAACGTCAGGCGAGAGTGAGCCTGTTGTGACTAGCTCGCGGCGAAGTCAACTCCACTAGAATCTCACGATGGCGGTTCTCGACATCTGCGAACAGCCAATCACAGTTGCCGCATTGATGCCTTCTGGGCGGGTGACGAATGGCAAGCCTACACGCGTGAATGTTTTCTCCGTCAACTAGCCTGACTGCTGGCAAACTGGCATTTGGGCCCGGCTGACTCCCCTGGCTGGTTGTGTTCTCCCAAGTCAGACTTCCTCCATCTATTGTCCGTTTATCTGTGTACACAATATACTGTTCCTACTATTATAGCCTCCACCGACTTCTGTTCTAAGTAACCATGGTCTGAAGATCGCAGTTGCCTAGGTCTAACTTTCTTAACCCCCTGCGATAAGCAACAGGCCGCTTGATCAGTTGTTTGGCCAAGAGCAGTTTGCGGCACCTATGATTGGCTGTCCCAGAGGCAGGCCGTGGCGCCGGAGGTGGACGGCGCTACAAACTATTTCCCGCGCATTTCACTTATATTATTGTTTGCTGTGGGGCAAGTGCTTGGCGTGGTTGTTTGCAACGTAGGTCGTTTAGAACGATACTCGTGGATACCTCCGTGGTGGCAACTACGCCGTCGATTGGACGGAGGTTTCTTTGGTCATGGCAATACATTCTGTCAACCTCTCCGACAAAAACCTGCATGGATTAGATCCCGAATGCTGCACACCATCGCTCAGTTGGGGACACCTCATGCTGTCTGTGAGATGTCGAGCTGTCGTCTCAGACGCTTCGGTCACGCATTCCTTTGACCCAGAACATGACTTGCTGGTGACGTCATTCCTCGGCTTTGGATTTAATACGGTTGCTGATCTCTATACATCTTTGTGTTTTTGGGATGAGAATCTAGGGGTATTTCCTCAGGGGAGCATCGCGCTGGTATTACTTGCATTAGTCTTGTGCAAGTAGTTAATGCTCCTGCGTGAGCTCAAACTTGGCACCTAATTCTCACCTGTAGCTCCTCGACCCTAGGCTCTGCGTAACGGCCACACCCCGCATGCGTTGTCCTCAGCCTCACGAATCTCGACGCTAATCAGTGTGCGCCATTCCCTGATTGGTTGCGGGCAACAGATGGCAGGTCCCGGGAATCCTGTAATCCCACGCGTACAAGCACACGCAAGCACACACACCCGCAACACAAAACAGGCGTGAGATGACTGTGAACAACTTTTTTTCTGTTAAGCCTTTTGTAAGTTCTGTCTCTGAGTAAACACTGTCCAGACTCTTGTCAGTCTACCCTGACTTTCGACTCGGGGGAGCCTTTTGTTGTCGACGTCAACCACCTTTCAGCAAACAGATAGGTATAATTTTTTTGGACGGAGATGCTCCGGTCTTACCGACCTCTAACTGATAAACAGGTTCAACTGAGAGCTACCGTGTCTTCCAGTAGAACATTTGAAAAGAGCGTAACCTTGTGCAAAAGCAATATAAGGAAGCTTGAAGATTGCGTACACAGCAGAATTTAATGGAACCATAAATTTCGCGAGCGCTCATCAACTGCATCCACTCGCTGCATTAACTGAGTAATGAGCATGCTTCCTTTAAAATGTGTTTGAATTTAAGAGGGTTTAATACAGGGGTCGGCAACCTTTTTAACTCAGAGAGCCAAAAAAGCAAATATTTGGAAATATATTTCAGAAAGAGCCATATAGTATATTTTAAAATGAAATTATATTAAATGCTAGCATAATAAGCCTCTGAATTTATTCTTTTAAATAATATTATCATAATACTCACTAGCGAAAACGCCCGGCTTCGCCTTAAGGCCTCCCTGCCTAACCCCCCCCCCCCCCAAGGGCAACAGGCGGTAAAACAGCTGATACGGAGCGTAGGATAGTCAGCTCGCAAAAGCGATTCCCAAGAGAGGCGGACAGGCATACGAACTATGCTATCGGCGAACAAACCCATGACTCTTCATGCCAGCCAATTAAACACGGAATAGGAACCCCACAGAACCACAATA
This sequence comes from Ligula intestinalis, assembly GCA_036362985.1. Taxonomy (NCBI): domain Eukaryota; kingdom Metazoa; phylum Platyhelminthes; class Cestoda; order Diphyllobothriidea; family Diphyllobothriidae; genus Ligula; species Ligula intestinalis. The sequence continues at coordinate 4,945,588 of JAYGXS010000005.1, forward strand.
TCGCTTTTAACTTTGCGAAAATTCCCATTGAAAATTTCAGAAGATAAATTGGCGAAAATACGTCTGTTTTCGATAAATTCTCGTCAGGCCTTTACATTTATATGGTATGAATAAAGGATGGTGGCTGGTGGACAGATGAAGTGTTCTCGTTGTCACTGTGGAGAGGAGGGGGGAGAAAGGGGGGTGGGGGGTAGGTTGGGGGAGTTGAGATCAGAGTGTCAATGTCTAGACGGCCCGGCGTCCAGGGCCGCCGATAAGGTGTGCGTGGCTGGACTTGGGACTTGGTCGTCTCTGCGGGGGCCCGTTTCCGAGGCCTGTGGTCCGCTGTGGGTGGCCGTGTTACCTAGTTTCGCCCATGGCAACTGGGGCGCCGCGACGAAATTCTTTTGGGCACATAGCAGCGGTCTGCGTAGCCTGATGGCGGCCGCCTCTGCCGTCGCCAAAAGACGCTGTCCGAGGAGTTTTGAGTAGCTTGAAGGCACCTTGTAAATCACTCGGAAGGCCTCTTTGGCATCCACGCGATGGTTCGAGTCTACCAGGTGCGCTAAGATTGAACTGCTTACACCTTTAAGTTGACCCTTCCCTAACCATGCGGGTATGTGTTCCCTTACTCTTTTGGACAAGCGCCGGCTCGTGCGACCAATATATCCTGCCCCACAGGAACAGGTAAATGAATATATGCACATTGAGGTGGTCTGTGCTGGCAGTTTATCCTTAATCTCTCCGTATAGGACGGGAGAAGTCGAGAACAATACATGGGCGTTGGCTGCTGGGAAGGTAGTTGATACGGCTTGACTCAGGCGCCTCCTTAGTAGTTCGCTTGGTCCGTCCCCTTGAAATGGGACTCTGATGAAGATTCGCTTCTTTTCCACTGTTAATACTGAGGGCTTTGGCGATAAATCGACAAGGATACCCATTTTGTCGAGGCCTGTAAAGGCCTGACGAGAATTTATCGAAAACAAACGTATGTTCGCCAATTTATCTCCTGAAATATCGCTTTTATTAAGTATACAGATTATTAATGTGATTTCTGGCGTTGCAGGGATTCGCTGAGGGTTTTATAGTCTAGTCGGTAGTTGGTGAGGTTAAGCTTAATGCAAGCGATGAGGCTTTCATCCGTTAGACGTGATCTTATTGTGGACTTGATGTATCTCAGATGTGAGAATGACTGCTCACATGAATACGTAGATCCAAACAGGGTCAATACAGCAATACTCACACGCTGCAATGTGTGGTATGTGACCGGAAGCGTGTTCCGAGTTTTGATTATCAGCTGGTTTGCGGGTTGAGGTTTTTTAATTGCTGTCCACATGTGCTTGCTCGCCAACTCCGCTTTATGTCATGCGATCCTTTCCAAATCTTCATTGAGTGACTTGAACTTATTCACACACATGCCTAAGGCCTTAAGGTCAGCCAATTCTTCTTCGAAATCTCTAACGGAGGGACCAGGAATATAACGCAGGTCGGCTATGTTCAGTGAACACTCGGTTGGATTGGTGATGAACTTAAAAAACGAGTGTGCATTCGAAATTCTCCAAAGCGTGCTTTAAACGACTGTAGGAGACTGGATGTGAAGCCAACTAGCTGTTGGAGATCAAAGTTTTGAGAGGACTTACTGTGCATGCATCTTTATATTGTCTTAGTTTTTCAAAATGTAGCAAATGATCTGTTTAAAGATCCATGATAAAGAGTTCAAGCTTTTTTTCAAAAGCAAACACGGATTGTTGAAAGGATAACACTGTATTTCCATTGCCTTGCAATTTAACCTTTAGTTGGTTCAGATGTTCGGTCATATTCACGAAATACTAAAACATGAGGAGCCACTCAGTTTCGGCTAGCTCACGATGCACAATGCTCTTCATTTCAAGGAACGTCCGGATTTCGTTCAGGCAAGCTGCAAAACGGCTAAGCACCTTCCCTTTTGACAACCGATGTACCTTGCTATGCAAAATTAGACCATGATGCTTATTTCCAACGTCATCCAGCAGTGTTTTAAATTGTCGATCATTTGAGGCTCGGGCAACAATAAAGTCGATCACACGAATGACCATCGACATCACTTCGCCAAGCTGTCCGTCACATATCTGAGCACAAAGAGATTCCTGGTGTAGAATGCAATAGAAACGTAGGATGGGTAAATTTTCATATTTATGGAGAAGCGCCGCAAATCCTTTGTTTTTCCCCACCATACACGGAGCACCATCAGTACACACTGAGATAAGTTTATCCATAGGTAGTTTTTTTTTTCTTGAGCGAAATCCATGAAAGATTTGAATAAATCCTTACCTCTTGTGGATCCTTTTATTGGCAGAACCACAAGACTTTCGTCGTGCAGTGTATCACCAGCAGCATATCTTGCAATCACACTGACTTGCGCCAAATTGCTTACGTCTGTTGACTTATCCAAATCCAGGGAAAAGAACAGCGCTGTATATATGTCTTTCACTTGCGTTTCCTCCACGTGGGTTGTCATCATGATGGTACGCTCATGAACCGTTTTTGCCGACAAAGACATGTTTTGTATCCATTTTATTATCTCGTCTTTGTTATGAAGATCATCAAAACGCTTATCGGCTACATCCAGCATGAACGTTTTAGCAAACTCGCCATCTGTGAATGATTTTCCGTTCCTAGCTATTGCTAAATATCCAGCAAATCTCGCGGAGTTATAATCACCTTGCTGGGTCCATGCGTGGAGTTGCTTCTGGCTGGTTTGCATCCTGCTCATTAGCTCTTGATATGCTTTCTTTCGGATATCTCCGGCAGGGTATTTTGATGCAAACGTATCATGGCGTTTGTTGAAGTGGCGCTTTACATTTGACCGTTTCATCGATGTAATCTTGTCGTGGCAAAATGACACACCGCATAATCTGCTCTCTGCACAAAGGCGAATTCTTCGGCGCATTCGTCCTGAAAAGTACGATACTCCTGATTTCCTTTTCGTTTTGCCATACTCTATGTTGCAGAGGTTAACTTTGGGCAAATGAGAGAGGGTAGCGTTCAAAGATGTGCAATCCGTCTTATGAAAGAAATCAGTCAGATGTTAGGATCGACGTATTAGTCCACAAGGCAAGTGATCGCGAATGGACTGTTTGCTCCGTCTGGGGGACATTAACACGAGGCGCTATATGTAACAAAGCCGACTGGCCTATGCGTGTAAGATAGCCTTGTCTGCCAGTGTGACCTTGACCAAGCTGAGATCTAGTCTGCGGGCTGTCGTTCTTTAGAATAGCGTCTGTTATTTAGCGAGCTTGTGGCCGCACGTCATTTGAGGTGGACGGCTACAATGCGTGCCTTTCCCTTCGTTCTCCAAGACCTGCTGTCCCAAAGTCATGTGTTGCCACAACCAACTGTTCCAATGCTCTCTTGCACTGACACCCCCGTCCCCGAGGCTTGACCTCGCAGCTGCACCTGGGAAACCGGTAACAGCTGCGCGAACGTCCCTTTTCCTTCGATTTTCTCGCGACCCCGAGAACCGCCGCCCTGGCGACCGCAGTTTATTCAGTCACGCACACACACCCGAGCATACACGAGCGTCCAAATACATAAGGGCCGGAGGTGCCAACCCTCAAGATTGGGTATGACTGGCTGATGACGGCTAATAAGCCAGAAATGGCCATTCCGGTCTCCCTTTGCTTTTTCTGATCCACTTCTTCACCTAAGGGCTATTTGAATACTCCATCCCTCGGCCGATGCAGAAAAGATCTCTGCATGCGACATCCCTTCGGGCAATTGCAAGACACCAATAACAGAACAATTGAACCTGCTCCGCAACCCTACTGAAGCATCTGTCACCACTGTCTCGAGCTCTCTCAGTTCTGGCTGGGCGCAATCAACACTAGCCCTGGCTTCGCCAGTGGTCACTGCCACGTGGGACGGGAACCACAGCATACGAGTCTTCAACCGCGTTCCCAACCGCCCTCACGGCGGCCAAGGTCTGCTACACCAAACCTCCCTACGGTGGATCAATCTTCCCTCCTCTACATCTCTGTTTTTGACGACGGAGCAGCCCCTCCCCACCACGCTGCTCCGACTTACCCTCCTAGCCGCAAGGATTGGTGCCGACCCGGCGGGGCTCCTGATCCAACAAGGGCTACTGGCCAGCCAGCCATCTAGGACAGCAATTGGGAGTTCTGTACATAATAAATCACTCCTTCTGGTGACTCGTGTCTTCCAACCTGGGATTTGGCCTGATGATTGTAGTGATCCAAGGTCAACCCACTACTGAGACCCCTAAAAAGTAACCAAAAGCATAAAATCTGAAGTTTCTGAAAGAGCCATACGCGATCAAAAGAGCCATATGTGGCTCGCGAGCCATGGGTTGCCGACCCCTGGTTTAATTGGTTAAAATGAAACGAATAAATACTGTTGACAGTGTTTTTTGGTGAACGGGTTTTTTTCGGATGGCCAGGAAGATGCGCGTTCAATAGCCGACGTCCTCACTTGACTAAAATAACTTGAGATTATACTGCATACTAATCAATATTTAAAATCTCTCAAAATAATCCTTCATTATCGAAATTTCTTTCTTCATGATTTTAGTTGACGTCCCATGAAATAACCTTACAGCTGCCCCTACAAGGCTATTGACACCGTCGTAAACAGCTTTTGTCCCAACGGGCACAGTATGGTGAGTGCTGCTAGCGAAATGCCCCAATTTGCGAAAGACTGGTAATAACCCGCAAACCAACATTAAGTAGGGATGAAAAACTGATTATAGTGCAGCCTAATCTTAAGTCTTTTCAGTCACGTCATGACGCCGTTTTTTATCCAGCCTCTTCCTGCCCGTTCACAAAAAGTATATTCTGTAAGAAATGGCTTCTTATTTAGCATGCATTTCTATCATTGATTTTGACTGCCTTTACAAATGTTTTCTTGTACTCGTTTGGTAGGAAACAAGGCCTTCTTTAAATTTTATACCTAACGAAAGGGCATCTTTTGGTTTTAGAAAAAGTTCTAATTATGAGATTGTCTACGACTGTGAAGTGTTCATTCCCAATGCATCGTATACGTCAATTTATTTATGCTGCCTATAATGTATACGGCAGGATCCACGTCTATTGCACAATTTTGTTAGAACTACGTGGCTTCTTCCTCAAACCGTAGGCAAAAACGTACTTTTCCCTAAACAGAATGTACACAGCAAGCGGTTTCTAAGCCTTGAATTCGGATACAGCAATCGGTAGGTTTCAAAATTATTCGGCAATTTGGAAATGTATTTTTTGCAACTGAAAGGTACCCCATAGTAAAGTATAAAATTTAAAGTAGGCATAATCTGCTATAAAACATATTTTACTTTATAAAGTCAGTCAGAATCAATGATAAAAGTGCATGCTACTTAAGTTGTCATTTTTTTACAAAATCTGCTTTCTGTACGAGGTCAAGAAGAGGTTCGTTAAAAGCCGCCATCTTGAAGTGGCTGAAAAGACTTGAGAGGAGGCTGCACGTTCATTAATATTAAAACCCTACTTTGTGTTGGTTTGCGAGTGATAACCAGTCTTTCGCAAATTGCGGCATTCGCTTGCAGCATTCGCCACACTGTAAAGTCAGTGCGGCCATATTCAAAGTCACGTGCACATTATCGATCAGATTGAATTGACAGGTCAAAAGTCACTGCATAGCCTGCTGATGTGCGCCCATATAGGGGAACCAGAAAAGACGGCAGAACAACAAAGCAATGGTGAAAAGGAGTTTTACCAGCGAAAGCAGTATCACCAGTCAACTTCTAAGGGATGCGAGCAGACGGCAGTCACTTCACGCCAAGAATGTCTTCAAGCGCTATATCAACCAAATTTGCGAGGGTATGACCAATTGTATGCTTGACAACCTGGCCAGTGTCACGGGACTGCCGAAGACCGTTTTTCTGAGTCGTATGGCAGCTGTAGGCACCTATATCACCACCAAGAAGGAGCATATACTCACACGAATTGAGACTATCCTCCAGATGCTGATGGACTACCCCAGCGAAGACAGCGGCAAAAAGCGCGCGCCGGACGCGGTCACCGTGAAGACTCGCGGCATGCGGACCATCCGAGAGATTGCCAACACACCTGAAAAGCTGCCCATCCTGTGCGATTGGATGCAAAAGCACTCCCAGAATGTAATCGGGGCCCTCGTCTACTGTCTAAACATAGAGTACACGGAGCTAGCGGAAGAAGCCTGTTTCACGGCCGCCTTTCTGGCACGCAAATGTCGCCTCGATATGCAGGGTGGAATTGAAACCCTGATTGCCGGACTCATTCGGACCATGGCCCTGGCTATGGTACCAACGGAAAACCACATTGACGCCTACCGTGAAGCCCGCGAACGACACACCGACCTAGAACTCATCCGAGCCAAACCAATGCCCTTCCACTTCCCTCGACAGACCTACGACTTTCCTGAAGTGCGTCATCGGCTGGTTGGTGTAGTCTACTACACCATCGCGGACATCTTGTACAGCCTGCCATTGCCGAAACTCTACCATTTCTTCGAGTGCCGCATCTTCCGTCGCAAAGAGATGACCCGCACCTTGCTCTTTCAGATCCTCTATGCCGTTTCTCTTAATCTGTCCGAGCTGAAGGAGGACGCATTGATTATTGATCGCCGTGAGGTACCTGAGCACGACAAGGGAGCCGCCGCCCAGGAGGAAATTCGGCGCGCCAAGGTTGCACAAGACTGGGATGATCTACCGGCTCTGCTCTACACCGAAATCCTGCGAGTCTACGAAGACAGCAATCAGAAGAACAAGGACCTGATTCTGGAGATTATGGAGTTCTGTAAGGCTAATGCGCCAGTGAGACTACCCATTTTTGAGGCTGACGCTATCACAGCACTGGAGCTGTACAACGCAAGAGCCGGTGGCCTGAAGGTGGACGGAACTGCAACTGACAAGACTGTTTCTCCTGGCGCTGCCGGGGCGACGTTGGCCACGCCAGGCACTGCAACTCCCAAACGCCTGTCAATCGTCGTGCAGCCAAATCTCTTGAAGGACCCCAATGCAGCTTCTTCCGTGGAGGAGGAGATTGGTGCGGATGACTCCTACAGCTATGACAGCGAAATGAGTGCAGAACTGGAGCTTGTGAGAAAGAGCGCGGTTCCTGCCAGACTGCCTAGTATCCTGAACTTTGCTCGTCCACCCCCGCCCGTGGAGTAAAATGGAGGATGTACCCATACACACAAACAGACACAAACACTAAGGACTTTTCTTTTTTGTCTGAAGTGCCCGGTCTTTGATAGGTTTTTCTATCCTGAAATTGCTCTATTGCATGCAAATTCATATCTTTCACATTCATCTGAATCTTCTGCATCTCGATGAAGGTTATGTTGAAAGGCCTGAGTGAGTTGAATGCTGTACAAGTCGTCCTCACAATTAAATGGGCCGGACCAGAACGGGGGTCAGACTGGTTTGGGCCTTACGTTCAGCTGGCTGCGTTGAATTCGTACGAGCCCAGAGCGCGTGCCGTACATGCGTGTGACCCGTAGTGGACGTAAGCTTTTACACCGCATCAGTTTTTGCCTCTAATCTCAGCTTCGGTTGACGAGGCAGGTGGGAACAGCCTAGGAAAAGCAAGGCTGAAATTGGGAAATCCACGTCTAGGACACCTCAGCGAATGCAATCGCTTCCTGGCGGTGTCCTTTTGTCGAATTGGTTGCGTCCACCAAAAGAAGGTTTCCCAAATCAGAAGTCAGCGAAGACAGAGTCGGTTCGAACAGCTTGTTATTGAGGAAAATGAGCTTGATAAAAGTTTCTGCCAAGTACTAGCCGCGTCTTCAGGCAAATTGGGTTGCTAAATGCCCGCTATTGGGATGACTTGACTCCAGGACATGTCCTCTATCACCTGCAGTGAAATGGCGCTCTTGACTGGCTTCTAGCCTTCGTGCGTCTTAAGCAACAAATCGACTTGGAACGTGACACGGACAGGACAACGCAGACTTCTAGCAAAGACTGACAAAGAGCATGTGGTGGAGGTTATCACGCACGAGTGCTAAGCGAGGGGAAGAAGACTCAGCACAGTGATGCTGAGTGCGGACTACCACCACATTTACGGCATTCTCATCCATGTAAGATGCAAGCCACCTTTATTGTGATTTTATAATTTGGGGTAGGGACCAGCTCGTGTGTGGTACGCGTAGACAGTCTGTTATGTATTGTCCCCACGCCCGCGCCCACCTCTGGCCGACTTCGCATTGTCCTGTCATAAAAATAAGGTAGGTAAAGGATGAATGAGTGCTGTAAATGCGGAGAAAGACTGCTCCACTTTAAACTCGTTCACACGCAAGTCAGCGATAAGGCACACAGATTCTATGGGGCACGCGCTTGGCGTCATCAGTCGCGACGGTTAAACTTCCATATAGAACAACTAAGGTCACACTGCTACGTGACCTGCTCTTATGGAGCAAGGGCCGATATAATGTATGAAATTAACCAACACCGTAAATGCACGTGACACGACGTATACATATGTACTTTGATTGTTGGCTTCGATTATGGCTACCGGCTGTTTTAGCAAGCTGAAAGTATATACGGTGACACATGAGTGGATTTATCGCAGGCGGTTAAGTGAGTCTAACCGTGCAACTGCGATCTTCAGACCATGGTTACTTAGTGCTGAGGAGAGAAATCTTTAAAGGCCAGAGTAGATGGAAGAGCTTATTGTGTACACAACGGAAGAGGAGAATAGATTGACTTGGGAGAGATACGCCCGATCAGTAGGTTGACCGGGCCCAAGTGAGGTCTTAGAGTAGTCGGGCCAGAGGACAGATGGAGGGAGATCTTTCATTGGGTAGGTCGGCCTGGAGATTTTGGGCAGAGACGCAACTTGCGTCGGGCACGCATGCAAGCTCCTCATACGTCGCCTCATAGATGCGAGAACTATGATTGGCTGATCGAGACGTCGAGAAAGCACATCGGAGAGCGTTTGGGAAAGTGCACTTCGACGCGAGCTAGTCAGGCAGGCACGACCCGCTACAGATTCGTTATAAGTGGGAGCAAACATGCGCTGCATCTACCGCAGTCTTTTCCCCTACCTCTTGTGGGTTTGGTGTCATGACTATGTCAAGAACACCGAAGGTAGGAGAGGGCGCATGTGGTTGGCGTAGCCAGAGCCGCCTCAACAAACAGATAGAAACCCCAGGCGAGATGACCAACAGACCGCGATTTGAACCTTGGGTTGAATATGAACGGCCGTCCTAGGTTTATAAGCTAAAAATGGCCGTCCCGATCTCCAGGGAGCTTATTTACGTCTTTCTCTGGCATATAGCACTTCAAGGAACAGACTTTCATAATAATAGGATACAGAAGATCCAGTACACATGTGGGAAAGGACACTTGGTACAGAAGCCTATCAAGAAAAACCTACTAAGTACAGTTCTCTATATGGAAACAGCCGTCTCTACTTTCCTCGAATATCCCTTTACGTCAAACGGACACCTCGAAAGTCAATTAAAAGCACCTGTCAAGAGCATTCATCCTCCCAGCGAGCAATTTTAAACGCACTGACCGACTGGAAAATGTGCAGCCAGACTAGCACAGCCATTCACCACCCGTTTGAACATACCACCTCTCTGAAAATACGACACGCACGCCACTTCAGCTCAAATATATTTGAACTCAATCCCCAAAAGATGAAGCGGACGCCACAGTCTCGGGTGTGACCTGGATTTTCGAGCATCCGCTGCTGTCTAAGACATCAACACGAGGTTCTGCACACAATCCGCCCTCCTTCTCCTCATAGGATATCCTGTCTTATTATGTTAACAAAAGGTTCGGTTTGGTGATCGTGGCGCCCCGTGCGCGTATTCTCTAAGCATGTGTTATAAAATCCGAGAGCCACAATCTTAGGCCACTCACGGTTAGCCATTATGTATCAATTCCCGGAAGCTTAAGACATGACATGTCAAAGGCCACGAGTTCAGTTGCAGTTGGACTTACCCACAGGACGATCACGCTGGACGCGCATGACTGAACACGCATAATTGCTGGAGAACGGCTGTGCTGACGCCAAGGTGGTAGCTGATTGAACGCGACTGGTTCACACGCTACAGTTGGATGAAGCCTACAGCCTGGAACGAGGGTCAAAATTAGGTGAACCTCTAGATGCCCGATCAATCGTTTTTCGGCGGTCAAAGAAGACCACCTCTGGGACATTAAGTCTCTGCCTGGGCAGTTCAGTTGTCAACAAGGGAGAGAGCACGCAAATCAACCACATGATGGGAGTGGAAGGCAACCGAGGCTCCATCGCGCAGACTACGAACGATCCGATGTAAAAGCTAGGTGTTGCAGGCGTAACTGTCATATCAATTAGGAATAGGCATGATCAAGGTCAGCCAGCTGCCAAATCTGTTCCGTTCGGTTGCCAACTGAATGCTTCAAGTGAACAAAGCCGCCGTTTCAACGGTCAAGTCGCCACCATTCTAGTTGCCAAACTCCAATCCGGCCAACTTATCCTATAACAATAGCAACCGCCGAATATTTTTGACTGTTACCTTCGCAAACTCCAGAATATTCAGGTCAGCCAACGTGTCTCAGCTAGCGTTAGATGTCCTGTGGCTAACAATGCATTCTAATTATCTCTCCCCCCGCGTTAATAACCACAGCAGCTATCAGAACAAATAACTCCTCAATGGTCTACACTACTAGCTGCTGTAAGCGGGGCTTGAGAGTGAGATCCAAGGCAGAGCGGCACGAGTGGGTTTCGTTCGCGATTGGTCAGTGTTCATCAAAGAAGCCTTCACCTGGCGGACAGGGATCTCCTCGTCCCGATCTTAAGTGCATAACTACTGCCTACGCGGCAAACCACCTCGTTAGTCAGAAGTTAAAATGCACAAAAAGTTTGCCAAACACTGCTGGAAAAATAATAGTATTAAAGAAGCCGCACTCGAGAGTATAAAGTGGCAGCAGTAGTCAATGCGCAGTGGATTTCAAGGCCAGTTTGAAAAGAAACAGTGAGTCGAAGTCGAAACAGGTGGATTGCACTATTTCCATGGTCAGTCCGACGCTTGAAAATAGACAAAAGAGGTCGCATTTTGACCTATAAGACGGATTAGGGAGGGGGGAAAGCGATTCTACCCTCGGTTTTCATAAGCCACAAAGGCGAAGGCGCTGGGATTTTTATGCATAAGAAAGGCGATAGTCTCCGCGAAGGGGCGAAATACTGAACAGATGAAATAAAAAATGGATTAGAAGGGGTTTATATGTTTGAGATTCATTTTACGCCCCAGAGAACCCATAAGAGATGGAGGAACATAAATCTACACAAAGAAGGATCAATCAGCACCTTTGTTACTAATTGTTAGGCTACTGTCGGCAGGGGTTCTAGGCTGAGCACATCCTTTAACGTGATGGATGAACTTCCTTTTTCCGATGGTGAACTACACTTAAAATTGCGAACTTGTTCTGAGGATGAGAGGATGACATATAAAATTTGAGGGTGGGCATATTATCATGGAAAGGCACTTCGACAAGCCGTAGCCCTTTACACACGATTGAAATTCTGCCGAAAGTATAAACAATCAGTCTTGCAAAATATAAAAATACAAGATAGTTAGAACAGCAAGTATGAATGAGATCTAACCAAAAGGATAAGTCCCTAGCACGGTGCACAACAACTTCGCAGACAACTGAAGTTGGGTGGATTGCGAATTCGATGGTAAGATCACGAAAAAGTACCTTTCTTATCAAACATACAGTCGGCCGCAAGGATGAGGTCAAAGTCAACGTTCAAGAGTTCAGACGGCACGTCGTTCCAATCGGAAGCTATGAAGTTAAACGTGGTGACGTCATTTTTGCGACAACTGTCATTCAAACTTTCCACAATTAGTTCGTCGTCTAAGTCCGAGAAGGTAGTCCAAGCAGCTCCACACTTAAGGGCGGTAATACCGCACAGTCCCGTGCCTGCACCAAGCTATAAGAGAAGAGTACCCGCAGATAGGCATCAGGCTAATGGCTAGTTCGACTATAATAAAAAAACATACTACTCAGATGTTGTCAGTAGAACTGTTTTATCAATCAATATTTACACACCGGATTTAATAAAATCGACTCTAACTTCACATGCCCGAAAAGGTCAAAGATCACACTTAAAGAGAGCCTCTGTAACCTAACTCTCAAGAGGACAACTTATTCCGTCGGTGAGCAACCTTTCTAATCCTGAATTTCGATTTATTGTGAGTGATTCGAACGCGTTACATAACAAGGCAATGAAGATGACCAATGATCTATCTCATAGATGACTAAGCTGCAGCCTGCTCTGGACATTTCAGATTGTTTGCTTGGTCAGTGTAGCACACTGGAAGCGGAGCACATCTTTGATGTTGTTTGTACAAACCTATTACGCAGTCATCCCTACAAAGTCAAAAGCGAACGCAGGCGGCTAGACCAGAAGAAGGTTTCCTTCGGTCAACGCAGTGATCCTGTCAAATGGCAACCTTCAAACGCGTCAGATTTATTATAGAGAAGAATCTGCTAGGATGTAATCAGAGTGGATTCTTCTTATTCACCAATCGATTGTCCGAACCTGTTAGACAAGTCTTGATCGGATTTGGCACGAAGAGGAAGCCAAAGCGTTGCAGTACGGCAATAAGTGTGAGCTAACGCGAACTCAGCGCAATCCAATATACGCATATCGTAAGTCACTTTGACACAGTTTTCGGCTCAGTGCATCTGCCGCGCATGTCTAGGTAATCCCACGCGTGGTCAGGAGATATCCTGGTCAAAAACACTACCTTCTCTCATCAGAAGATAGTTATATATATATACTAATAAATACAGAAAATACCTCTAAAATGCGCTTTCCTGTGACCGGTATTTCTTCTAGAGCGATGGCTTGGGCAAGACATTCAGCAGACCTCCAGGTGTAGGAGGAATATTCCGCGCGCCCTATGCACAGTTAGACTGGGGAGAAAAGACGAGGGTACATGTTTGCTTAACGGTAAGGACAAGTGGATCTGCATGCAATCGCGGCAAAGAGAATTCTGTCCAGCTTTCCATAGCAGCAGTTTTTAGCAAGGTCGAAGCGTACCGGATTCGGAGGGAAGACGGCACTGAATCAGGTTTGTCTTAGTGACGATATGCTACCTATGATGCAAAATAAGTATTTTCGTTATAAACTGTGAAAGAAATTGACACATTTAGATGAAGAAATTACTTCAATAATCCAACTGTGCTATTCAATTTAGGGCTCTTTGCAGTAGTGGGGTGCTCGGCGATTGCGCTACGGAATACACTCGTCGCGTTGTGCGTTGGAGGTCACCGTCAAGCCGAGCAGGCAGCCATACAGCGGCTAGACAGAATAGTATTATCAACAAAGGCCAAGGAGACTGGAAGACTGACCATTTCTGGCGCATTAGCCGTCATCAGCTAGCCATACCCAACCTCAGGTGTTGTAGTACCCGAGAACCGTAAGGGCATTGGGCTTCTAACTACCAGGTTACGGGTTCGATCCTAGGGTGTTGCAACACCTTGGGTTGGGTACGGCTGACTGATGGTCAGTCAGGTCTCATTTACTTGCATGACTGTACAATACAAATACGACTGAAGTTCACCTGACTTTTGATAATTTTAGGGGACTGATTCCAAGTCAGCTGTATGTCAGGTCAGGGGACCACTCACGCTCGGAAGTCATCGTTAATCAGCAAGAGGTCTTGCCTGACCGCTTACTTACTTGTACTTGTGACGGCTATGATCATGCCTGATCTAGCCGGCCTCAATGATGTCACGAACGGTACCTCTCCATGCGTGGCGATTGGCGGCAGCGGATCTCGAAATCTCCACCCAGTCCCTTCGCCAGCGACGGTGACCGAAGAAAGAAGGTCCAAGAACCGCTTCCATGTCTTCACGGACGGTGTCTAGCCAAGTCTTCATTTTCCTCTTCTTCGACGTTTCCAGGTGGGCTGCGGTGCCGGGTCGAGGGCAGCATAGGTAAGCTCGTGGGGCGGACGACGGAGAACGTGTCCAAAGCACCTCAGTCGCCTTTCTTGAATGACTTGAAATATCCTGGTGATACGATCGCAGCGGATGCGGACTGTCTCATTTGAGATGAAGTCACTATACTTTACTCGCAGGATCGTCCTCAGGCACCGGTGGTCAAAGACCTTCAGTCTTCGCTCATCTTCAGCGCGCACAGCCCAGCATTCACATCCATAGAGGAGGACTGACCGGATGGATGCACGGTATGCACGAATCTTCGTGGCGATGGAGATGTCATGTCGGATCGATAGGCACTTTCGAAGGATTGAGAAAACCTAGCGAGCAGCATCGATACGGGAGACAATGTCGTCCTTGCTCTGCCCATTCGGTAGCAGCCTTGCCTTGAGGTATTTAAAGCTGTCTACTTCTTAAAATTGATGGCCATTAATCCCCAGGGGTGCCTTTTCCTGGTCAGGGATGCAGCTCGAGAATAACGCCGTCTTTCCGGAATTTATGGACATGCCTACCGACATAGCGATCTCATTTAACAGCGACACTACTGACTGTAGACCATCAAAGTTGAAGGCTAACAGCGCAATACCATCAGCGTAGTCAATATCAGTTAGTCGGCATCCGGGTGCAAGTTCAACACCGTCCTCTTCATGTAGGGCTTTGCCCAGAATCCAGTCAATGACGTAGTTAAACAGAATGGGCGAAAGGACGCAGCCCTGTCGGACACAAGACCGGATATCGAACGACTGAGAGAAATTGTTGTGGACCAGGACTCGTGCGGTGGTAGACCGATAGGAGGCCTTAATCATCGCAATGAGCTTGGTCGGCACTCCATCCAGTTCCGTTATTCGCCACAGGGACTCACGATGGATAGAATCGAATGCGGCGGCAAAGTCGACGAAGCAAACGGCCGTCGGTTGCTGGTAGCTATGGCGAAATTCTAGAGTGCGCCTCAGTGTGAATATTTGATCCGTACATCCACGCCCAGCTCGGAATCCGGCTTGGTTGGGACATGTCCTGGAGTCACGTACAGACTGGAAGCGCCTGAGAAGAACAACAGCGAAGATCTTTGCAGCAAAATCGATAAGACGGTAGTTCTCGCATCTTGCCTTACCTCCCTTCTTGTGGACAGGTACAAGGATACCTGAGCCGCAGTCATCGGGACCGGTCTCTTCTCGCCACGCCTGTACAATCACCTCATGGAGCCGAGGAGCCAGGGTGTCGACACAGGACTTGTAGATTTTTGCAGGAATACCGTCCTCTCCGCACGCCTTGTTGTTGCGTAACCTCTGCATTGCATCGGTAACTTCGTCTTTGGAAGGGATGTCACACGACACTGCGTAGGCAGGAGAGGATTGTAACTCCGCTGTGGAGGAGCAGGAAGGTGTGATGGGTTGTCGTCAAAGTTGAGTAGGTGCTCGAAGTGTTCGCGCCAGCGATCAACCTTGGCCGAGTTGTCGGCAATAAATCCTCCATTCACATCGCGAACAGAATCACAGTGTCGGGGGCTTTCCACTAACCTGGCGTATGATTTGGTACAATTTTCAGGTGCCACCAACATTAGAAGCCTGCTCCATAGAAGTGGCCGTTTCGGACCAATACTTCTGCCGATCATCTCTGGCCGACTTTGCTGTCAGCTTTCGAAGTTGGCGGAAGGAGGCATCGTTCCGCGACCGGGCTCGAGTCGTCTCGGCCGATAGCTGCAGGGTTCTTCCGCTGATCCAGTCACTGCGGCGCCGCTGAGTGAATCCGAGAATCTTCTCAGCTGCCCCATAGATGGATGTCTTCAGTGATGGCCACTTGCTACTGCCCTCATTGTCAGCCTGGGTCTTATGACGGGACTGGATTTCTGTGCTTAAAGCTTCGGTAGTGTTGGTTTGCCGGAGCTTGGCGACATCAAGGCGTCGCGCACGTGGCAGTTTGGGCACAGATGAGAGGTGAACCTTCAGGCGCGTGCGAACGAGAACATGGTCAGACCCGTGGACGTTACCAGTTTCGGCACCTCGCATCGACCTGCTATCGTGGACCCAGCTACGAAACCGTGAACCAACTAGAATGTAATCGATCTGACTGGCGGTATGGCCATCGTTCGAATACCAAGTCAGTAGATGTTTGTGACGATGCTGAAAGCATGTGTTGGTAACAAACAGTCGGTTCTGTTCGGCAAACTGCAGCATCCTCTCACCATTGTCCGTTCGAGAGCCAAGCCCAAAACGACCAAGAAGGTGGCTGTTTGTCGGGTCACCGGGTCCAGTCCGGCCATTCCAGTCCCCGGCAACAATAAGCAGATCTCGGCGAGGGAGTCGTTCGGCTAGCTCCTGCAGCTGCGAGTAGAAATTATCTTTCTCTTGCTGTTCAGCCGCCGACATAGGTGCATGCACAGATACGACCGAGATGTTCGCAAAATGGCCTTTTAGTCGAACATAGGCCATTCGGTCGTTGACTGGTTCCCATGCTAGTAGTGCACGGTTAGCTTCTTCCGAGAGGGCAATAGCCACACCGTGTCTACCAGATGAGTCACTCGGGCCGCTGTGATACAAGGTGAAATGAAAATCGACCCCGGCATTTTGATTTCTCGGGCACCTGAGTCGGGGAGTCGGACCTCTGACAAGCAACAAACATCCACGTGATATTCATGGAGACTGTGCGCTGTCAGACTTTGAGTACCAGGTTTCAGAAATGTTCGCACATTCCAGCATCCAATACCAAGAGTCTGTTTTTTGTTTAGCAATTTAGCTTGCACATTATTCGCCCGCACCACCGGACAAGGGTTTCGGAGCGCGTCGGTTTCCGCGGACGCCGTAGCAGTAGTCATAGTAAGGTAAGGATACATCATAAGGTTTCTTGGAAATTTTGAATACAGGCGGGTCCCCAATAGCCGCTCGGATTTCTTGTTCGAGGTTGTCTCCTCTAGCACTTTGGCTCAAGAACCTAACCACAAGGCAGTGGTGGTGGTGGTGGCAAGCAAACCTATTGAATGGCGGTTCACGCTCGCCATGTCACAGTGTCGTCATTGGGCCTTGCGGAATTTTATAAGACAGTCGGTGCGCCAGACCTCAGCCCACCGCGCCCTGGTAACACTGTCACTGCTGCGTCCGCGACTGCTTATTCGCCAGACCCGGGAGCTTGCTTATTTCGCAGCTAACCTTAACTGAAGGCCGCGCTAATATCCGCCAACCGTGGACGCGCCAGGTAGCCTGCAGCTTGGCTAACGGGTAACCCTCCTTTCCCGGGTAACCCGCCTTCATCTGGCCACGAAATAACCCAAGTGGTTAATAACGCCTATGGCCAAAATGTGCGAAAATTAAAGTCCCATTTGCTTATAACGATTCATCCATCAATGAGCAATAGGTTATAACTGGATTATCCTGAACACATTTTTCAGGTTGCCCAAACCCATATGGGCTGGATTTCTGCTCACAACGGTCTCAACCGAGAAGATCGATGTCGCCTATATGTCGTATTTCACCTCCGCGGACAGAAAAATCCAAAGGACGTTATTTTTCGAGTCACTGCACTGTTTTAACTTCTCTGTAGTGTTGTTCTTCAATAGGTGATAGGCACTTTAGTGTGTACAGGAGAGTCTAATCATCCGGACGTACCCAGATGTTGACTTCAACTACGTTGAATTGCACTTCTCTCTCTCTCTCTCCCGACATTCTAGAACTCCACAGACCTCGTTCACCAATCCACTATCTTCTGACGTGAGTTAAGACTTCTACGGTAGGATATGCCTTGAAACCTTTGTTCTGAGGCCTGAAGCGGCCCATTTGACATAGAAAGGTGGACCGACAAACCGCTCACTGTTTGGTGCAGCTTATCCACGCTTCGAAGACTTGTTCGCACCCTGGTTGTCTGTAAGAGAGGCTAGAGATCACTTTTGACCCGTCAGATACGTCCTAACAGGAGAGGTCCATGTTTGGCGTTATGAACGGCATGCTGCCTTTCCGGCTCACCAAATAGGTTGATGCACGTTATCGGTAGGACTCCCACAAAGCTAAATTGCCCAAGTACCTTTAGGTAGAGAAATCCGGACGTTCTCTCCATGACGGCTAAAGCTTTCAGCGGCCTGAGTGCATCAAATTAGTAGGAAAGGCTTCGGACGGTGTAGCTTTTTCTCGAGGTATCGGTAGACTGCGACTTGAAATGTCAGTTCTAATCACTTGCAGACGCACAAAAAGGAGCGTTTACTCCGAACATTCATTGCGCATGGTTAAGGTCCTTTCACGGTCGAGGTGATTTCATCACTAAGCGTATTTGACTAAGAGACGTGCGTATAGTTAGGTAATGGAACATGGTATCAGAGCCTAAATTAATGCAGTGTGTGACGATGGCGCTGCTTACGGGCCTAATTTTCCCTTTCTTGCCTAGCCTATAAATGTACAGGGATATGAATTTAAGGAAGACATGTGGGCAATTTGTTTCATGTTTCATCAGTAGAGGGTAGGGAACGGATCCGTGGGCATCCCTTCTTTGCAGTCACCGGAAACGTGGGAGTTTTCAGGTTAGACCGACCCCCCCCCCCCCACCAAAGCAAGGGCACTCCCGTGAACGGTACAGATCATGTTTCAAATAGGGCATCGTATTTCTTCTTGAATGCGGCAATTATGTCGGCAGCAACAACGTCGGGGGGAGATTGTTCCATGCATTCACAGCACGCCTTGAGAGTCATTAGACGTGCGGGAGGCCATCTGACAGTTGTACCACCAGTTTGAAGCAGTGTCCTCGCGCGGGCATGTCAACGGCTAGTTTGAAGTACTCTGCGACCTCCGGCATGTCACCGCAGACAATCACTTTGTACATCATGATTTGGTTGCCTCTGGAGCGTCAAAATTCGAGGGTAAAAAGGTCCAGTGCTTTACAGAGCTCCGGATAGGTCAGCCTTCTCACTTCGGGCACCATTCTTGACCCCAGACTTTGAACGTATTCGATGTTAGTCATTTCGCTCTTCGTACACGGAAGCCAAGCGGACGATTCATACGCCGTGATCGGTCGAATAAACGTGACCATGAGCTTATAGAATATCTGCATGGACCAGGACGTGAATGCTCTTTTGAACATCCAAAGTAGCGCTAGTCCCTTGCGTCTCGCCAAAGTTGATTGTTCTCGGGTCTTGAGGTCGTCCTGGATGATAATGCCCAAGTCTCGAGTACTCCTAACAGCGGCCAGTGTCATGTTTCCCATTGTATAGGGCGTGTGGTCCCGGTCTCTCCCAATTATAAACAAGTTCGATTTGGTCACGTTTACCGGTACCTTGATCTCTAATGACCACTCGTGGATCACATCGAGATCATTTTGGAACGTCGTTGTGTCTTCGGCGTTGCATATGACACGCCATACCTTGAGGTCGTCCACGAACAGAAGGCATGGGGATGCAAGTCTTGATGGGATATCCGCGACGTATATTGAAAACAGTCTGGGACCCAGCACCGACCCTTGTGGTACTCCAATACGAGCCTCAAACGCTGAGGAACACCCTTCGCCAACTCTGACCCAGCACTGTCTACCGAATAGATACCCTTTGACCCATTTGATGACAGTTCTAGGTACCGGCGTGTTACTGAGTTTGTTAAGGAGAAGCACGTGATCGACTTTATCAAACGCCTTGCTAAGATCGATTAAGGCTGCATGAACCGGCAGTCGTTTTTCTTTGGCTTCGCACCAGGGCTTACGTGCCACCATGAGGTTTGTGGTACACGATTTGCCCTTAACAAAGCCATTTTGTTCTGTTGGTAGGATTGTGGCTGGCCTAATGTGAGCATCGATTTCGCGACAGATGAAGTTTTCGAGTACTTTCATTAACACAGAGGTCAGGCTGATTGGTCGATAATTCTGGGGAAGAAAACGGTCGCCACCCTTGTTTACAGTCATCTGGTACCGTTGCAGTTTCAAGCGTACAGAGAAACAGTGCTTTGATGCTTGGTGCGATTATAGAAGCTAGCTCGCTATGTACCCTCGGATTGAGATTGTCGGGTCCAGCAGCCTTAGTAGGTATCAACCTACTTAGTGCATTCTCCACATCTTTAATGGTGATTAGCATGCCATTTTCAGTTTGGTCATGGATCTCAAAATTCTCCCTGTCGGGCACTGGTGGCAAGTAAAAAGTAGAGTATTGTTGAGCTAGAAGTTCAGCCATACATAACTCATCTGTCTCGAGCACACCATCTGTATTGTAAGACCCTGGATGCCCGGGCTTTCACGACGCTTTCTCATCAGAAACGAGTAGAATCGATTCGGTTGAGTGCCAATGCTTTTCAGCAGATCCTCTTCGTGTGCTACTTTTCTTGCCCTCATCATACATTTGCATTCATCTCTGAGTGCTTTGCATTTTGTTTTTGCTTAGGTAGTTTTTAGGGTCATGAAGGCTTTGTAGGCACGTTTTCTGGCCTTGAACTTGCGTTTTTTCTCACCATCCATCCATGGGGGACGAAATACTGCCCATCCACAGAGCGTAAGGGGGACAAAATCAGTACAGAGTCGCTCAATATTCCCACAAATCACTCTCCAGCGTTCTTCTACATCGGCCGAGCTACTCGGTTTCCAGGATAGGTTCCTAGCGCTCTGTCTCATTTCATCGTAGTCAGTCTTCCTGTATGCCGGTTTGTAGTATCTACGCGTTGACGGCGATCCTGTTAAGTGGAGTGCTGCGAAGACAGTAGCGTGATTACTGGTGCCTAGGGGTGCGGAGACCCGAGCATCAGATACTTTTGTGTGCCCATTTGTGAATATCAAATCCAGACAAGAAGCCATACCCGAGTCGGCTATCCGCGTAGGTTGGGCACCATGTTGTACAAGATGGGCTTCATTTGTCATTTCTAACAACGCGTTCTCCGTTTCAGAGGCAGGACCTTCGATGTTCAGATGAGCCCAGTTGATATGTGTGCAATTGAAATCACCGACAATACAGATCCGCGACCTTCTGGCATAATTTTTGACTGTAGTCAACCAGTTTATACCGTCGGCTTGAGGACTTCGGTACATAACACCTATGGTTGTGGTTGCACCAGTAGCAGCCTTGACCGACACCCAGAGTTGTTCAACCCGGTTGTCTTCCGTGCTTGTGCGTTCTAACAGTGTTACAATGAGTCCATGGGTCGCATATAACAAGGCACCTCCATGTATCCTATCGTTACGGTCGCAACGGAACATTCGGTAACCGGGCACATTGATCTCACTATCCGTTACCAAATTCAAATAGCCAGGTCTCTGTGATCGCAATAATCGCAGGGCGCTTTTATGCGATAATTACACGTAATTCAGCCAGTTTTTTGAGCAGGCTTTGCGCATTTATTAGTAGAATGCCTTTAACTTTATCAGAGCTTCCTAGGCCATTAGTAGCAATGGTTTAAAGAGGAGTCTCCTCTTCTGGACAACCCGAAAATTTATTATGCGTAGGTCTTTCTCCCCAGCGGTACGACGTTCTTTGAGTTCATCGACAGCTCTACGTTGCTTTTTCCTGTCCTCAGGGGACAGATCTGCCCGCATCGAGATATTTAAGACTTCAAGTCTCCAACCACGGGTCAGTAGTGTTTTAGGGATGTGTTTGGACTTAAAAACCGCCTTCAATGGTCTAGGTCATCCGCCATCTGCCGATTTTGCATCTACTCTATAAAGGCTTAAAAGTGATACCTGTCCATCACTTTGGTTCAGCATTTTAAGGGTGATTTTTGTTATTTCTTTAGAGTCGTCTTGCACACGTGTTTCTGCATCTACTTCGTCGGATTCGGGCACATAGAAGAAGAGAAGCGATTTATTTCTATAAGTTGGGTCGTTTGTTTTTTTTGACGCCTTAGATGCCGATGCAGAAACCTTCGACATAGAAGCCTTCGGCACTTCGTGTAGCTCGGCCTTCTTTTTTGCGGGTTTCGGCGTGGTCCACTCCGCATTTTCATCGATTTCTGTAGTAGAAAGCACGAGAGATGGGTCTCCGTTATCCAGATTTTCTATTGGTGTCTTCTCCGGTACCGCTATTGTATCTGGCATCGCCGCATCTGAAGTTATCGCATCTTCTTTGAGGGTTTTGTTTTCGTCTGTTGTATCGGTGGGAGTGTCCGCAGCGTCCTCGCCAAGGATACTACTTTTGCACGCATTACAAAAGGGCACGAGCCCTTCTGAGTCGTAGTTTTCAAGACTTCGTAGACTTCAGGGTCTATTTTGCGCATTTTATGTGCACCCATCTGTTACATAAAGCGTAGAGCACGGCCTTACTCCTGCCAGTAACATGACTGTTGCACGTGGGACACTTGGAATTTGTCATGGTTCCAAATGAAACGATGCTAATAGAGATGATTTGTATAATAAGTACAAAAACAAAAAATCGTTTCTTCTCTTGAATAGATCGATTTATAGAAATCTTCCACTTTGTCTCAAATTTGAACCAACGAAATTTTGTCTGAACAAAAGAATAACTTTGACAGTTTCGTACCCCGTAATCATTCATACAAATAAGTCCCTTTTTGACCCAAATGGATAGAAAAATTGCTCAAAAGAAAACACCCAGAAAGAACTTAGGAAAGTCCAGATTTTAGCCGTATAGAGTGACTAACATGACAAATTTATTGCCAAGACTACTAACGAACAACCAGCAAGACAAGCACATCGACAGTGAAAAAGTTCGTTCCCTAAACCTATTTTTCAGAGTGGCGTAGACTGATGTCCTAGCAACACACTACAGTCAAGCAGTTTTACGAACCCTCGCAACAACTAAACCGAGATAATAGTCGCAACTTAATAATGTATACACTAAAAAACCGGAATAATTTGACAGACCAGACCACAACCATGCGTATTACCTAATTTCCTTAACTTTGGTACTAACAAATGTACTAAAATTAATGCTATAACAGTTCACTCAAAATGTCGGAAAATATAAAAACTATTTTATGGCAGTACACACACTTAAGACAGACGGCCCTGATAAAAATCTGATAGAAACTCTCTAGAATGTACGCTCTTGATTATTCTTGCGTGTACGCACGCAGCCGTAAAATGAACACCGTGGTAATAACACTCCCATCCTTTTTCTCCGTGCTGATTATATTCACTCTGGACAGGACTCCTTTTATCCGTAAGCGTAATGCATATGCAGTTGAATATAATATTTAATGTAAATTAAAATTCCACGTCATGACTTGGAATTGCAATTGGAACTTCTTATAATATTCACTGTATCTAACCGACAATTATTTTTCTTCGGTTGACCGAAGTTTGAACAAAATTTGTTTGGAAAACAACCATTTAGTGTGTACCTTTTATTCAACTAGCCTATCTGAACTTAACTTACGACAGCAGAAAAGATTAAACACACGACACGACACAAACCTTTTCAAAAAGATGACTAATTCGTCCGCCCTTGACGCGGCAGCTCTTGTCAACAAGCCGGACGCCCACAAATCTTTTGTGCGGTAGAAGTGCTGGCCTTCTCCTGTTCTTCAGTGGTCGTTGTCTTTCCGTGATCATTATTCTTCTTCTGTTGAGAGCCTTGAGTTCGATCGTTTCCCCGGTAAGTCACCTGAAACGTCCTCATAGGATTATTTCGTCGATTGAATATTCAAGCACACACAGGCCGTAGACTCTAGTAAACGTATATTGAAATAAGAATAAATCAAATGGATCTTAAAAACGATTTAAATATCAAAAATGCTTCGAAGCACCCTCAGTTACCTTCTTAGCCTCGTCCGACCCTAGGTTCTCTGGAGTGGCTTCGACCACGGTCTATAAAACAGTTAACAAAGCCATAGAGCAGGATCTCAGAAAAATTAATAATCTTTAAGCCAAAAAGGATGCATTAAAACGGGATAAGATATAGCTAATTGGTCTCCTTCACTTCAAAACACTGTGAATGATTAAATCTTAGCCCAACACGAATAAATAACCGATGCCAATTTCCTTGATGTTACTTATCACTAATCAACATCGCATTCGAAGCATCTTCCATGTTGCAATAATGATAAATGAATTATTGCCCAAACCTATGCATGAAGAAGGAGACAGGATTAACAAAATCAACCATATATACTATGAACCAATAACGCAGCCAATTAATGCGTTCATAGATACACTTAACACAAATGGGCAGTGCAGTATCGAGAGGAGGTCTATCACGCTAGGCTCAGCATGTGAATCTCCTTCTAGCACCATCTCCGGCTAGACTCCTCCCTGCCCTCCACTCCCAGATATAGGAAAAATGTGCTGGCAGGGTGCCTACACGCGTGAAAGGTAGGCCCCATCGTAAGTGGGATATTGCACAGCACTTGACCAGTCGAGTTCGAAAAAGCGTTGGAAAGCGGTCACTTACAAGCTGGACCGGCCTTATTGTCAAGACAATGTTTACTCGCCTCGAGCTCCATTCCACGTTCATAGTCATCTACTTTGGATAATTAAAACCAGTTGGGGTTCCAAACACTTTCGAAAGACTTCGACATAGCAGTCCTCATAAAAGATAGATAAATCCCGCTTTACAGAGCGTGAAACTTATAGCTGCGCACAGTAAAACGACCGAAGATGCCCCTTAACGTAATTTGGCAAAAAACTGTTCCCCAACCGGGAATCGAACCCGGGCCGCCTGTTTGAAAACCACGAATCCTAACAACTAGACCATCGAGGAGATAAAAACCCGGTCACTGCTGGCCTCTAGCATAAATATCTGCCATTTCTGAACGTGAGAATACAAAAGGGGAATTATGCTTCCAGATGCTCCACTGCCTGTTTGGGTTACGTGTATGGATACACCCATTCAGTGGCAGAAGCTACACCATTGAGCTGTAGGAGAGGAGAAAATACCCGGTTGTTTTAATTGTCTTAAAAAGAGCTAGAGTGAATTTTGCCGCGGTTTTTGAGGAGTGAGCTAGACTGTATGGTACTCCTTGAATTGCTTGACCATTGTTGTAGTTGTAGACGACGGCGAGCTATTGGAGCAGAAAACGGAACCTGTGTAGGTTACACCTACCGACGAGTCTCCGTGATATTGTTGGCTCTCATACCATTTTTTTCCCATTTTTCGCCTACCTTGAACAGTGTTCCAATCTAAGTACCTCCCTTTGGCCCCTTGTTTCCTTGTGGCGTGTTCCTTCCATTCATTTCTAGTTTTATACTTTTTTGTCGCACCTCTGAGTTTCTCCTCTGGTTTCATTGAGATTGTATTCGATATGACCAGGAAAGGCAGAAATCGAAAGACGGAGACTGATGAAATGTCTACTAATACAATCTGCTCAACACCACAGGTTGTGCCTAAATGCGAATCCGCGGGCTCCTTCGACTCGACAATTGCCTCGCACACTACAGTTCCGCAGTATATGTGCTCGAGATGGTTATTCCTTTCTCCTTCTTACAGGAATAGGGGCAAGAATGATTATAGCGGCCGAAAAATCCCGTCGACTTATAATAAAAAAATACTTTCAAATGTTCGGTAACCTGACATTCAATTTTACGTTTAATTTTACCAATGGGAGGACGAATTTCCATTTTTGTTAAATTCCGCCTATATATGGTCAAACTTGCCTCGATTAGCATTCGGATTCTACGCAATAGAAGTTTATGTTGATTGAATTTAATTCTATTCAGCATATTAATGCAAGCGTTATCTTCTATAGCTTAATACTTTTTGATCAATCCCGCCACAATTACATATTAATTTACGCTCACCAGTCAAGGATTAAATGTTTGACCACAAAATAATTTGGGTAGTTGGGCGGGGTGAATAGATATATAGAGGGGTCATACAAATTATTTGTCCCGCAATAGGCATCGAACAATACAGCATGGGGCATTACAGTAACAAGCAAGACATTTGAAATGGGACATTGACAGGGATTAAAAGGTATCAGACTTGTTGACTTGACCTTTTTCCTTTGTCTTACAGGAACGTTCAGTGCAGCCTGCTCTGGACATTATGGATAATCCGGGGCCACAGTTGCTTCCTGAGGTTGTAGGATTTTTTCGAATAAGCTTCTAAGCAATTAGGTGTATTGTTTTCTGAGTCTGCTTCAAATATTTGCAATACTCTACACACCGTCGGAAGATTTTCCTGATTTTGAATATCAGTCAATACACTACGTCACAGTCAGAAAGGCAAATTTAACATTTTGAATTTAATCGTTTCGTTTACAACTAAAATGGACGTAGAAACTATTGCTCTCGATAATTCTACAAAACTGCCAGCGGGGCTGGGAATCGAACCGGGGATACCTCGGGTGGAAGTCGAATGGCTAACCGATGGAGCTATAGAAGCGTATAGCCGTAAGGATCAAATTCAGTCATCAAATACAAAATATCGGTCACAAAGCTTATTAAAAAGTCCTCCTGCCAAGCGAACTAAAAGTTTTAAATGTTTAAGGGAGGCAACTCATAAAGATGAAGCCTGCCTATCATATTTTACCCTTCTTAACAAATTTACGAAACTTGAGGAAGTGGTTAATAGTCTTAGAGTGGAGCTGGAAGAGCTGAAGAAATTTTCTCGATTTCTCCCTCACGAGGAAACACTGGTGATGCATGAACTTAAGGGAGGGGACCTAACGTACGCAGCAGCAGCATCTCTCGCCGAAGCGTCTGCGCACAAAAATGATCAGGCAAGTAACATAAATGGTCAAGTTGTCCTCGACGAGGAGCACCGTGATCAAGATTCTACAGAAGCATCTCTAACGGTCTGCGGGACTAATACTCTGCGCCCAATCTCAGCACATAAGGAACTTTCCGAATTAAAAACCCCGCTAATTATAGGCTCATTTTCCGGACCGAAAGTGCAAAATGTACCCAGCACATCAACCACACCTAGTTGGTATGCTAAGACTGCATACAAATCACAGAAGGAAACCAAAATGTAGAAGGGGGGCAGCAGGAAGCCAGACCTGATCGGTGCCATCCAAGACTCCAAAAGAAGCCTATCTCTGGTGATGGTAGTGGAAACGCAAAGTCAAAAACTATTCCTAACAACATCTCGGGGTCTTCCGATAGCAGTAAGACTGGAGATACATCACGGGTTTCCCTTGACCGACAAAACTGCATAGTTGTTCAAGACGAGTCAAACGGAACTACAGGTAAGGTATTACAGAAGTCGTCCATAAATCGGAAAAACTACATTATCATACAAGGTGCTCCTGAGTCCACGTTTGACAGTACAACGGAACGAGTTGCACACGACTATGATCGAATACACGAATACGTCGACGCTGTCCTAAAGAATGGAGAAACCTATACCGTCAATAAAGCCTTCCGTCTGGGTAAAGCAGACCTAGGCCGTGACCTAAAAACAAACCTAAGGCCTCTCAAAGTTATATTTGATAACGAAGGCTTGGCATCAAAATTGCTAAAAGGAAAAGCGGCATTAAGAAATTCGCAAAAGCAAGTGTTTTTTCAGCCAGAATACGAGCCGAGGGAGCGGATGAAAATGAGGCAACTAAGCATAGAATTGAGAGAGAGGACCGAAAGTGGGGCAAAGGGCCTGAAAATAAAAGATGGGCAAATAATACAAGTCAAGGAGCCCTTCCTCTGGCCAAAACCTGTCACGATGAGGGTTGGGCCTCACGGAGTAAACTGTCACTAAATGTCCTAACCGCAAATGTACAAAGCTTGTTTAACAAGCTGGATGAACTAAAAAACTTGGTCGAGGAGGTGAAACCAGACATCATGGCTTTAACTGAAACCTGGCTTTCAAAAGATATCGCTGATTCTGAATTATCACCCAGAGGATATCAGCTTTTCAGGAAAGACAAAAAAACTAGGGGAGGAGGGCTTATAGTCTATGTCACTTGCAAGCTGACAGCCACGGCTGAAGTACCGGTCCCAGCACGAGATGTGGAAATGCTAAATATTACTATATCTGCTAAGTACGCCAGGCCACTGACGCTTTCGGTGACATACCGTCCGCCAAACCATTCTCATGACGAAGACACTATCCTCATAGCAGAATTGCATAGGGTTAGTGAGAAAAAAGACATCCTAATCGTTGGGGACTTTAACACTCCTGGTGTTGACTGGCAGACATGGACTGCGCAGGGTCTTCAAGACAACTTCAATCACAAATTACTACAATGGGCCACAGCCAAACTGCTCTGCCAAACCGTCGCTTTTGGAACGCGGGCTAGGGAAGGACAACAGTCGAACTGTCTCGACCTTATTTTTACACGAGAGGAGGAAACTGTGATTGACCTGCAGGATCGACCACCATTAGGGTCAAGCGACCATATTATGCTGTATTTCGAGTATTCGCTGTTCTCCAAACCCTACTCCTCCGACACATGGGAAAATAACATTCGGAAGGGCGACTACCCACTTATGAGAAGAGAAATGTCAGAGGTATCATGGGAAACAGGTCTCCAAGGTGGGGCAAATGAACAGTTGATGACCTTTAGCTCGACGTTGAAAAGGACTCTCTGTCTCAACTGTCCCTTCAGAAGAAAGACAAGTACGAATCGCCCGAAGTGGATGAACTCAAACTTGCAGGCCACTTTCAAAAAAAGAAACCGCTTCTGGAGACGCTACAGATTAACCGGCTCCGGTAAACACTTACGGGAGTATAAGCAACAACGTAACATTTGTAAAAGAGAAGCTACTAAACTGCGCAAGAAATACGAGTTGAACATATTACATAAGTCACTCGAACACCCTAAGATCTTGTACGGTTACATACGAAGCACGAAGAGATCTCAGGAACTGATCCCTGCCCTTAGATCAGCCGATGGACAACTGGTGACCGAAGACCAGATGAAAGCCTCCCTCCTCTCCGATTTCTTTGAATCCGTCTACACCCGAGAACCTACAACTTTTTCTGACGGTCCGTCCGCTCATCGACCGATAACTGCACCCTTACCCTCCTCCCTATTGCCCAAAATAGAGGACCTAGAGTTTTCACACAACACTGTCAGGGCCGAATTACTCCAACTTAAGCCTGCCAAATCACCTGCGCCGGACAAAATTCCTGCACTAGCACTAAGAGAATTAGCTAACGAACTGCGCAAACCCCTGGCTGCCATCTTCCAGAAATCTTTTGACGAAGGCGAACTCCCAGAAGAATGGAAGTGGGAAAACGTCACCCCAATCTATCAGAGAGGTTTGCGACTTGATTGCGCAAATTACCGTCCTGTCAGTCTAACTTGCATCGCGAGCAAAGTAATGGAGCGCATTATTAAGAAGCATTTAATGTATTTCCTCGAAAGCAACAAAATACTGTGTGATGAACAGCACGGCTTTCGCCCAGGACGCTCTTGCCTCACGAGTGCTCTTTACTCACAGGAGAAGTGGACAAAGGCCGCTGATAAAGGCTATCCAATTGATGTTATATTCTTCGACTTCAAAAAAGCCTTCGATAGTGTACCACACAGGCTTCTTCTGCAGAAGATTTGGGACGTGGGAATCCAAGGAAAAATGTATAAATGGATCAGTAGTTTCTTGTCCCTCAGAGAACAGAGGGTCGTTGTCGGAAACTCAACCTCAGAATGGATAATGGTCGAGAGTGGTGTACCACAAGGCTCAGTTTTGGGTCCGCTGCTATTCCTGATTTACGTAAACGACTGTCTCAATGAGCTTGATTGCGCAGCTGTCATGTTTGCGGATGACATAAAAATATGGGCTGAAATAAGGTGCGCCGACGACGCAAAGAAACTACAGTCGAACATCGATAAACTGGTTATCTGGTCGTCCACGTGGCTTCTTATCTTTAATGTTTCCAAGTGTCTTGTTCTACACATAAGCCCGGGGCAAAAAATGCCACCGAAACACAGTTATTTTATCAATGGTACCGCATTAAACGAGGTTGAGACGCACAAAGATCTGGGTATATGGACAACCGTGAACTTGATGCAAACAGACCACTGTAAAACGTCCGTCCAGAAGACAACTAGTACCCTGCACTGGATCAGACGAGCGTTCAAAATCTTTCCACCTGAACTCTTCGGAAAAATATTTGGCACCTTTGTGAGACCACATCTTGAATACAGAATGCCAGTTTGGATACTGTGGTTGAAGAAAGCTGTGGAGCTTCTTAAACAAGTGCAACGCAGGGCGACAAAGATGGTCGACGGTCTCAGGGACTTACCATATCAGGAGAGATTGATAAAACTTGACCTTTTTCCTTTGTCTTACAGGAACGTTCAGTGCAGCCTGCTCTAGACATTCCGGATAATCCGGGGCCACATTTCCTCCCTTATATTGGAGGATTTCTTCCAATTAGCCACCACTACTCACCTGCGTGACCATCCTTACAAGGTCACAAACGAACGCACCCGATAAGAACTCCGAAAATATTTCTTAAGTCAACGCGTGGTCCTACCTTGGAACTTGCTACCAAGCGAGACGGTTTCCACTGACACAATAACGAAGTTTAAAAGAAGACTCGATGTCATTCTATTAGACAAAAGGCGAATTTTACAACACGATTTCCTACTGCCAGCATGGTAAACAATTTTCTGGCTCTAGACAGTATTCATTCTGTTCCGTGAAAATTCACTTGAAATTATGTCCTAGTATCATATGTCCTCCACCAACTGCACATTAACTGTAAGGATAGCATTGTTTGCTTTAAATTAATAGGGTCCTCAATGGCATTTATTGCCTGTATACCTTACAATATACATATACAAGAGCTACCATGTCAAGGGCGGTCAAATATATCAATATTTAGGAAAAGTGTGCGTTGTGTCGTGCGTTTAATCGTTTCAACTGTCCAGAATTGATATTGTCTGGTAAGGCTTGGCTAAATATACACACGAAATTGGTGGTTTTCCTAACAACTTTTATTTAAACTTCCGCCTGGGTAAAAACCAAGAATACTAACCACTGGACCATCGGAGCGATAAAAACCGGGTCACCATTGGCCTTTATCATAAATATCTGCCATTTCTGAACTTGAGAATACACCTTGCTACAAGCGTCCAAAGGAATGGATTTAATTATGAGGGCCCAACATGTTTGGCAACAAAGAAGTGCGCAAATTATTCGCTCCTCCTCGATCTACTATTTCTTATACGGAGAGATGTCAGTTAGCGAACATGACATTTTTTTGGGTCAGAAGACTCGAAGCTGACCTCTGTTTCCTATTTCGCGTTAACTCTACCCCTACCCTCCCACGAATCGATGCTCTTATTCCCGTAGACAGACCTTATGCCACTCGTAATTCCTCCAGGATTATTGCACCCCCATTTAGCGCCACATCGAACCATTCTCGCTTCTTAGCCTCCAAATATGCCTTCCTCTGGAATAATATTCACCTCGAAATTAGGCTGTCGTCTAACTTCGCAGTATTTAAAGTCAAATTACGTAAACACTTAACTGCGGAAGATATATAGTCCTTGCTATCCACCTTCTTCCCAAACACACAACTTTTAGACTTTGAAAAAGGTCCTCCTGGTATTTGAGGTGGGAATATTTATATAACATTGTTTTCCATATATGTCTATTTCTTTCTCTATATAGTGATATTTTCAACGATGTTTCGTCCCCGTCTCTGTCCATTCATCATTGCTGTTCTCCGTTCCGCGTTTTACAACCCTGACGATGGGTTTCATGGTCTCTAATCGTGCTCACGGTGGTTCTGCTATTTTCGCCAGCTCGTCGCTGGACTCCACAATCCACAAGGTTGCATCTCCGGCGTTTCGATGATGATTTTTGACCTCTGCCGCTCCCTCATCTTGTCAACCCTGTCGTCCGCGATGGCCTCCTCCGGTCTCACCTCCTTGATGGTTGATCATGAAGCCAGTCGGGCGGTGCAACAGTGGTGAACGACAGCCTCTGCTGCTATATGATTTCTCCAATTGACAAGAAGCATTTCCAACCCTCATACGTTCTCATTAACAGTCCTGTCTAATTGCTTTACAATCAATCCTATCAATCAACCTCTTTAGTTATACAGAAGCAGTTTTTTTCTCGTATGTTTTGTTTTCTTTTTAAGCGAGGGTCCACTGAACTCTGCCCCCGTTCTAATGGTAGGAGTTTTTTTTCACTGCTTCCTCCTTAGTTCACCATGCGTTTTCAGAGAGTGTTGACCACTATTTAAAATGAAGATATTTTGGTGGGTATTAATTTTATCTGCTAACAGTACTAAATGCTCCCGCTGCCTATGTGGTTGTTCACGGAGAGCAGTATTTATCAACTTTGTATTTATTTTTCCAGCATTATGTTTGCAATGACGAGGCCCTTCGGGCCTAAAATGTAAAATTTATTTATTTATCTTATTTATAGTTTGTAGTTGACTTATTTTATTTTTCTGTATAGCTTAGTTGTTAGTGTTTTTTCAAGTTTTATTAGTTTTATTTTATTTTTCGATTTCCTTTGAGTTTGGTAAGTTTAGTTTAAATGTAGTTTTCTTTTGGTTAGCTTAGTCAGGTTTTAGTGAATTTCTTTGCTCAGTTTTGGATTTATTAACCACATGCGGTCGCTTTTCGATTTGTAATCTTTACTAGTTTACTCTAACTTCGTTTAACTTTTTCGTATAGTAGTCCGGTTTTTAGTTCATTATTTTGTTTTTTTAGTTTGAATTATTTTTTAGTTAAGTTGATTTAGCTTATTTGCCTACATTGGCGTCGCGATAGCTCAGTCGGGAGAGCGTAAGACTGAAGATCTAAATATCTCCGGGTCGATCTCAGGTTGCGGCAAGCTCTTTTTCCGAGGTTTGGATCACGTCTTCATTTAAGCCATCACTCCAATGCTTGAAGGTGACCAAGTCTGCTGCATCCAGCTTGTATCTCATTAAGCCAGCCGTTGCTA